>CM053603.1:17536823-17597242 GCA_028646535.1 Procyon lotor | reverse complement strand
ATAAACACTCTTCATCCTTTGAACGGGGCTCAGCTCCATGATGCCTTCCAAGGCGAGCTCTCGCCCTGGAGGAAGAGAAGCTGAGGACTCTGTGTTCTAGAATTTTAAACAGACCACAAAACCCACTTGCTCCTAAATCGAATTCTGTGTCTGAATTTGAGAACAACTGCGGCCCTTCTAATTCAAAGGACAACAAGCACGAATGTCGTCGTTGTTCTGGGCAAGATAGCACGAGAGCATATAGACAGTATAAGGTGTAACAAAACAAAACAAAACACCTCCCAAAGCCCCCAAAACACAAAAGACTAAGAGCAGGGTCTAGAACTGGATGCTTAGGTTCAAATCCCGTCACTCGCTAATTGTGGGACTTGGGTCCATAATTTAAGCGGTTCGTGACCACTCGCTAATTGTGGGACTTGGAATCATGACGAAGAAATTCAAGTAACTTGGAGACCATCTTGTTCTACCATTACCCCATTAGTCTCACCCCTGATGGCTCCTTGGAGAGACTCCAGAGTCGCCAATCTTCAGCCTTCTTCTCTATTTCGGCCAGAGAAAACCATGCTGGTGTCCACAGTGGCAGAGGAAGGAAGAAGAAAGGGGGGAAGTCTACTGTACCTCTTGTCAAATACATTGTCCTAAATTGGGAAATATCTGAGAATCAGTGATATTTTGAGGGTGGACAACAAAGCTTACAGTTTAGGAGCTTAACTGATCAATTGATAGTTAAGAAACTGCTTCCTACTCTCTCCCTCCTTCCAGGATTCAGACTCCTTGTTTCTGGATTGAGTATATGGTGCTTCATTCCATGGCTTTCTGCATACAGCATGAAGTTTATGATGGAATACAAGGTACTTTTCCAACGTTCTACCCTATTCATCGAGTCTCAAACCCCAACCCACATATGCTCTCTGTCTGACCACACCCACCATCTCCCATTGCCTGGCCTACCACACACATCCATGACTCCAGGAATTTCATGCTATTCCTTCCACTTGCAATGCTCTTCTCCCTTCCCACCTCCCAAACCCCTTCTCGTTAGTCAAGATCAAGGCCAATTTTTAACTGTTCTGCAAGGTTTGCCCAGACATTATCACTAATTCCGGTAATAGAAAAGTTGAGCACCATGCTGAATGCCTTCCATGATTATCTCATTTCATTCATGAATCTCCACTACCATTCTATGAAGTAGAGACTATTATGATCCCATTTTAAGATGAGGAAACCAGAGTTAGTCTCACCAGAGTTAAAGAACTTGCCCAAGGTCGAAGGTCACAGAGCTAGTTAAATGGCAGAGCAAGTTTCAAGTCCACATTTGCCTGACTCTGTAACAAAGTTCTTCCCCATCCATCCATACTGATTCTCCCATTCAGCTTTACTAATGTTTTGATTATATCATTTCCCCAGTTTAACTTTGGATCTTTTTCTCCCCTAGTATATGAAAACTCAGGTTGTGTGTTATTCCGTTTTGTATCTTTAATACTTAACTTGCTGCTCGGTCCACACCAGATGCTTCACATAAATGTGTTTAAATGTACTGAATGGAGAAAAAGACAGATGGATCAATGGAGGGAAAGAATGAATCAAGGAAGAAATATTCAGCTTCCTCAATAGGTATATATTCTGAACAAGCTAACTTCTTCCAAGTACACCAAGTACACCAAACACTGTGTTCCATAAACAAGAACATTAATACTGCTTGAAAAATGTACCTAGATATTCAGTGCATGTTTTACATTGACTTTGGACCTTATTAATGGCAGGGAATTCAAAGGAAAGTCAAGTCTATCATACCATATACACCTATGGCCATGGAAGAAGAGCCTAAAAATGTTGGATAAAGCAGAAAACATCTGGATCAGGTCATAACCTTGAACAATGAAGATATATGCTCTCTGAGCTCAGTCTTTTAACTTAAAAAAAAAAAGCCTTTATGTACATCTAATGACTAGAGTGCCTTGGATTTTGCTATGTCCTCCAAGGAAAAAAAAAATCTCATGCACAGATTTCAACTAGGTAAGCATGCAGCTGCTATAGATTCAAGTGTTTAGAATACATCAACTTGCTTTTATTAAGGATGCATAAGAAGATCTAGAGAAAATGAGAACAGATCTTTGCCTTGGGCGAGAACATATAAGACACCAGACAGACACATCAGGGGAAGCTTGGAAGTCGGTACCCATGGCTCAGTGTTCAAGTTGGCCCGGTCAGAATGCAAGCCTCCTCTCAGAGCATCTGAGACAGTGAGGTTTTCATTTGGTGTTTTCAAAACATGTAGGCAACATGAGAGGCAGATGTGAGTTTCCAGGTAGGGATAGAGCCAAAAATCAGAATTCTGAGTGATATGGTGAAATACAAATCTCATGGTCTGCAAGACATAAATGCTCTGCAGCAGTGTCACTTTTGGAAACTCCGTGGGGTGGCCATGTCCAACTATGAAGTAATTTCAGGTTGGCCTGTGAGGGGAGAGCATTCCAGGGCCCTGCCTCGATGTGCTCTCAGTGTAGTGAGGCTGACCACTTGCCTGATTGGAGACAGATGGGAGGTTTGGAAGCTGGATCAGGTAGGAGCTTTCTACTATTTGTCTTTGACCCCAAAGGGACAAGTTCAGACCATGCTGTGCAGAGAAGTCAACAACTTAAGCTTTGTGATCCCTACAGATATCTTAGGAAAAACTTTGCCTCAGTTCTGAGCATAAGCCTCTGCTTTAGGTGGATGCCCAACGCTCTTGAGGTTCTCCAGTTTCATTTTGGAAAAAGAGGCGTTTATCAGTTAGGCAAATGCCCTGTACATCCTTCCACATCCTAAATGTGAGAAATAATAATTGCTTCCAGTGACCCATTTAATCGGCACAAGCCACTCTGGGCGAGAGGAGCGTGTTTGGCTCTCTGAAGGGTGAGGGTAGTGAGACTCGTCTAGTCCTTCCACAGCAGAGACAAGACTCACACACGGGTTGCTTTCACACCAAGTTCCTCCTTTGCTCCCACCAGAAGGCAGTACTACTTGCATTTTCACACATTTGTTCAGTTGTCCTCTAGGTTTTGATGATCAGGACTGTGCTCCACCCTCTTGTGGGCACCACGCAGTGCCATGTACATACAAATAGCTAAGTAAGTTGATGAAACCATTTTTTTAAAAAGATTATTTATTTATTTATTTGACAAAGAGGGAGAGATCACAAGTAGGCAGAGAGGCAGGCAGAGAGAGGGGGGAAGCAGGCTCCCCGCTGAGCAGAGAGCCAGATGCAGCTCGATCCCAGGACCCTGAGATCATGACCTGAGCTGAAGGCAGACACTTTAACCCACTGAGCCACCCAGGCACCCCAGAAACCATTTTATTTTTTTAATGAAAAAGACAGATATTGAATTTTTCAGAAGGTGAATGCGACCTATGCACTGAGTCCAACAGGAACGGGTTCAGAGAGGAATTATGTCAACACATAAGTGGAAGACTCTTGGGTGGGACCACGATTGAAGGCACCATTTTATATCAAGATACAGTGAACCTCAGAGCCAAACAAAGGGTATTTGTTGCTGGAAGATAAATGTTCTGTTCACTCAGGAACCAAGACCACTTCAAAGACCATTTGTTGGCTCGGTGAGAAAGCTGTTGCCAAGGCGAAGGGTCCCTGTGTCCCAACTGCCCATAAACATGTCTTCGAACAGCAGGAAGGAGGCGTACAAAATGGCCGTGGTAGCCAGAACAGGCAGTGGAGACTCAGGAAATGGATGCGTCTCCCTCGGTAGCACTGACTGGGCCAGGAAGGCTTCCACGTGCCGACTGGCCAAGACAAACACAGTCCAACACTGACAGAGAGGCAGCCACTGGGGAAGAGCCGAACCACCACAGTCATGCAGCCTCTCAAGATTGTTGCCGCAAGAGTGAAACCAGGGCCTGTGGTTTCCTGCTGTCCTCTCTGGTACACAGCTCGGGCTTCCAATGACTCACGGTCAATGGCGTGCCAAGATTTCACATCCCATCTCTGATGGAGCCCAACCTGCTCAGAGCCACGGCCCTTCCCCCTGCTTCCTCCTCCTGAGGAGCGTAATGGGGGGTGGTCAATGATGAGCAGGATGTGAGTGGACCTTTTTCATACAAGTAGTCCGGGTGTAAGGCTGGCTGGGGAGGATGGGGGTGTGGGGGGTCAGTAACTATCAGCTGTGCTGAGCCAAGGCTGCTATATCTTAACTGTGCTGGTTGTGTGGGGAGGAGAAGAAATGAACATTTATTAACTTCAGGCCTCTAGAGAGATGGTGCGGTTCATTGGTTAAGAGTGTGGGCGTCAGATAGTATCTGGCTTCACCATTTACTCACTGAGTGATCCTCGGAAGTTACTTACCCTCTGAACCTCAATATTCTCATCTACCAAAAAAAAAAAAAAAAAAAAAAGGAATAGTAGTATCAACTCCACCAGAAGGTTCTGAGGATCAAATGGAGATGGTGAATGTAAAGTTTGGTAAATGGTAGCTTTTATCACTGTCATTAGTAGGGCCCCTGATTAATCAAGTTTGCTTGGTTCTGGAACTGAAGAACAGAAAGAATTATTTCCGAGGGAATTAATACCTGTTATTGAATAGAATGCTTTATGGACGTTGAATACTGGACTCCAGTTATAAGTTGGAAGAAGTCTTTGACCCCAGGACAGGACAGGGTATGCTCTGTGGACCCATGAGCCTGGTGTTCAATTCCACCCAGACATACTGAAGGCTGGTCATATGGCAGGCACTGCACTAGGCGCTGGCATGGGGTGGGGGTAGGGAATATAACAGAGAGGGGTAAGGTACAGCCCCTGTTTTCGAGATGCGAGTAGGAGAAATGGACACACGTACTCTCAATAAGGCAGGTCAATCACTGTTCCAGTGCTGAGACAAATCCAGTACAGAAAGACCTGGATTCTGTTCTTTATACTGGGAATCAACATGCATTAGGAATATCAGCTCAGGCACTGGCACTGAAGTGAAGTTGAATCATGGCTCTTCCTGATGTGCACAGGGTGACCTCCAGTCTCCCCACTGTGAAGTGGGGGTCTCACAGGGCTTGGATGTCCACAGACTGCTCAGCACAGCGCCTCAACCGAGTAGGCCCTTGTTAGAAGTTAGCTCTAGCTATCACTGTCAGCAATCAAGAAGCTGTGACAATAGCTTAGGGAGAAATGAGAAGGACCTGGACTAGGACAATGGGAAATGAAAGGAAGATGCATGGACCTTCCAGAGGTACAATGGGGGAATTGACAGTCTATGGGGTGTGAGAGATGAGAAAGGAGTGGGGAGTCAATACTGCCTAAAAGAATCAGCCTGGGAAAGGAGGAGTCTGGGATGATGTTACCAAGGTAGGATCACGGCAAAGGATCTGTTTTGGGTAGAGTGGATCAAATGTAGCTAGTAAGTCCTTTAGGTTGGTCTTTTCCCAAGGAATTTCAAATGCAAAGGTCTGAATTTCCTTGGAATGTTTAGGATAGATGACTTAGATTAGGAGATGCTGTATGGAGACAGAAGGTAGCCTTTAGAATGAGAAGATGGTCACATGAGGGTCTTTAAGAGCAAGAAAGTTCCCAGGAACTAAAGAAAGAACCGGGCAGTTACCTCGTTCCAGAAACAGAATGAGAGGGGTTTCAAAAGGTCTGCTGTGCAGAGAGAGGTGAGGCCATTGGCTTGTGGTGGCCTCCACGAACACCTCAGATGAGCACAAGGGAGCAGTTTGTGAGGCATCCTGGAGAACACAAAGGAGGGGCATGTTGTATGCTTCATTTATAAAGAAGTTCAGAGGCAAAAGGAATGTGAGAGCCTGAAAGAGGTTAGTTAACACCGATCTGGCACAAGGCAGGAGTAAGTTTTAGATGGAAATGATTGGAACGGTTTATAGGAAACGTCCACTGGGGAGAAGCTGAAGAGGTACAAGAGGAAAGAGGCTCGTGATGATTTAAGGAGAAGCAGTGAAAGAATTGTGGTCTCAGGAGGGATGTTAGTTCTGGAGCAAACCAGGACCATGGAAAGGCTGTGTTTTAAGGCAAAGAATTTTTAGTTGGGTAGTTGGTTCAGTTCGGTGTACCTTTATCTTCTAGTAAACCTAGATATATCTTTAATAATTTAATGAACTTTCATAAGTTAAGTTAAATACACACACACACACACACACACACGGAGTGTTATGTTATTCCCTTAATTCTCCTGAAAGGCAGAGCAGGGGAGCAGAAATAACCACAGGAGTTGATCTGAAGTCAGAAGACCAGGCTAGTCACGACCTCATTAAATTTCAGTAATCTGACCTACAAAGGAGAGTACCCACCAAAAGGGCACACTAGGGATCCAATGAGATAATACATGGGCTTTGCCTTATAAAATTGGTTTGTAATTAGCTAGAGTTTGTTATTTCCATTTATAAGGCTTCTCGCATTTTGTTCCTGAAGCTCTTTTGAACTTCGCTCGTCACTCGGAGAACAATGTCTGAGACATGCGCAGAGTGGAAAGTTTGTGCGGAGCCGCGTTGGTGCCGTCAGTGAATAGTGTGTGGTGCAGAGGAAAACGAGGACATCTTGAAGTCGGTCCTTGTCAAATTCTCTGAGAAATGTGCCACTATAACACCAGGGGGGACTCCATGAACTTTCCACTAAGGGAGGCTTCCTCTCCCCCCACTTTTTCCAGTGATGTCTCCAACATGGTTTGGAATGACTCAAGCTTTGGGACTCCTACCACTTCCCTTGTCATGCACGTTTGCCATTTCCCAGATTTCATCATTAGGGCATTTCCTGAAATTCAACCCACTGTGTTCCTTTTTTCTGATTTCAAAGAGGATTCTATTTCAGACCTCAGCTGTCAAACGGGGAACCCAACTGTGAACAGTAGCGAATTTGACTGTGACATCAGAGTTTCCAATGGGAACCTGACTTTCCATCCTGAGATCCAATTCCCCCCTCGATTCAGGATTTTAAGAATAATGAGAGCCTCCCAGACCTCACCAAGGGGCCACTGCTGGAGCCAATAGCAGCGGGACCCCAAATTTCCTTTGAGGTCAGCAGCCTGCAAGGACTGCCTGCCAAGAACCCCTTGGAACCTCATCACCTTTCCAAGACCCTGTTTTTAAGCAGATCAAAGTATTCTCTTCATACTGGTGAAAGCCAGGGGTCCAGGTCAAGGTGATTGAGTGTGGGATTCTGAGGGAAGCTGGCAGAACATCAAAGTAGGATTGGGTGGGGCCTGAGTCCTTTCTCTGAAAACTCTTTTGCATTGTTTCTCAGACTTTTTAGTCTGACACATCATTGAACTTGCCTCTCTGCTCCCATTCTAGTCTTTACAACCCCTCTTCCACTGTCCATCAGATTAGTCGCCTGACGCTTGGATTCCTCAGGTGTTTATATGTTGCCAAATCCAATGAACACACCTAGGTACTGACCTCTACATACATAGAATAAATACCATGGCCGCCCACACTCACCAACTATCTTGTCTTAAGCCCTGAACTCATCATCTAACTTTCTTTCCTTTTATTCTGAAAGTGCCGTGCTTAGTAGTCGTCATAACACTGATACATTGATGCGTGTCTCCCTGACTAGACTATATGTGCCCCGAGGGATTCTAGATAGTTTCGCTGCAAGCGAAACTTGCTTTAAGCATTTTCTGGGCAAGCATCGTTACTGCATAACTAATTGGCCATAAGGCTATTCTGTCAGGAGCCAGGGAGGGGGAACAGGGAGGGAGGTGTCTGTGAGTATAAAAGGGTAGCACTTGGGATCCTTGTGCTGAAACTGTTCTCTATCTTGACTGTGGTGGTGGCCATACGCATGTGATAAATTTCATAGAATGAAAAACGCACAAGTGCACACAAACCCGTGCAGGTAAAACTGGTGAAATCTGAATCAAATCAGTGGATTTTGTCAATTTCCTGGTTGAGGTATTGAATTACAGTTATGTAAGAGGTTACCATTGGGGAAGAAGCTATAGGGGCTCTCTTTGTGTTATTTCTTACAACCAGGTGTGAATATACAATTACCTCACAATCAAAAATTAAGCAAGGACAACAAGGGGTAATTTCTCGCTCATGCCACACACATCCTACTTGTTAGGACTGGGGATTCTAGTCCGCGTGGGGGGCATGGGATGTTAGAGCTTCTGCCATCTGGGACATGACCAGTCACCTTGTCAGGCGAGGGGAAAAAGAGCACTGTGGCTCTTCCAAGCTTTCACCTAGGATTGACACGCTTATATTTTATTGGCCAAATCCAGTCCTTTGGCTCACCTAGTTTCTAAGTTCAGTCTTGCCACATGTCTGGAAAGAGGAGATTCAAAATATTGGTGACAGTACCAATGATCCCAGCTGTTGTTTAAGACGATATTTTATTCGTCAAAAAATATTTTTTCTTTGCCTCATCGTCACATGACCAGTAAGTGACTTCCACTTAATGATAAATCAGCTAAAGGGAAATCTACATATGAATGTTGCAGCAGCCATTGTGGGTCAAATTTTGTGTTGGGCTTGAGTTTCATTTTTTTAGAGAGAGTAAAAGCTTTCCGAAAAAGACTGAAAACATTAATTATAAATTAGTTATAAAATTAAATTAATTATAAAATTATAAATCTAAATCAATTAGAAATTATATTTTATATGTTATATATAATTATATATAAATTTAAATTATATGTATATGTTAAATATATATTAATATATATTAGTTATATATAATTAATTAATTGAACTTATATAACTAATTATATAATAATTAAATATATATTATATATTATAATTATATATTAACTATATATTGATTGGACTTATATAATTAAATAATTATATATTATTACATATAACTAATTATAAATGACTATATATAGTTAATATATTAAATTATATATTATAAATATATATTATAAAATATAAATTTTATATAATTGTAAATTATATATTTATAATTATAAATTAATTATAAATTATACATTTATTATAGAATATATATTTATAAATTATATAAACATATAAAATATATATAATATAAATATAAATTATATAAGCTATATAATTCTAAATTATATAATTCTAAATTATATAAATATATAATATAATATATATAAATATAAATTATATAAAATATAAATTATATAAGATATATAATTATAAATTATATATTTATATGTTATAAATTATAATTATAAAAATAAATGTATTTTTAAATGCATCTGTGGAACAAGACCGTTTCTTCCTGGCTTTTGCTCTTGCTTCCAGATGCATGTGAAAAACAACTGCCCTTTAAATGTTCATTGAAGTAGTGCTTGCAAATAACCTTCGGCTTTTCAATCTGAAGGCACAAATGGCCAATTGAAGATGCAACTCAGATGTGTGCGAAAGTGTCTATGTGTTAAGGGCATCAAGGAGGGGGGACATGGATGGATGGGAATGATAGACTTCAAAGGACAGAAGTGTGGGACAAATACCAGAAAATCCAGGAATTTGCTAAGAGGAGAAACATGAGAGCATTAATCAACAAATAACCAGATGGCTCTAGAAACGACCAACTGAATGGTGTGGTTTTCAAAAATTAAATCAGATATTTTGCTATTTGTAGATGTGTCTAAGATGCGGCCTTTCACTTGTACTTTGTCAGAAGACACTTACATCGAGGAGAGTTGCTTAGGAATGAAGACAAAGGGACACCCACCTTGATGGAGCACCATTCTGTGCAAGCCGCTGACTAGCCAGCCACTTGTAACCTGCACAGTGCCATTCTCAGCACCCCATTTCACGAATACACAAAGAGAAAAGTGAACTTATGTGTCTCGAGCTGCCAGGGGCACCCAAGGCTGCCTGACTCATTCCTCACCAATTCCCTGGGGGCAGGCCTATGAACGAGAGCACCAGGATTGTGTTCAGGCTCCTTTTCCAGACTTGGTTCAATTGCTTCCTTCCATGACCCCTAAGTTCAGCCAGAGAACTCCTCTCACAGTTTCTCAAACCTAACCTTCCAAGTCTGACCTCTGTGCCCTTGAGAATACTGTTCCTCCTGTCCTTTCCTCGTTCTGTACACCAAATCTTATTTATTCCGAGTCCTTACTCATGTGCTTCTCCTTCAAGTGTTCCTACACCATTGCCTTAAAATCTTATAAATACAAGGCAAGGAAGGAAGAAATGAGTGAGTGAAGGGATGAATAACAGAGGGACAAATATTACCTTCCCATAAAATCAACACTTCGTCCCTTCCTTCTTTCCACAGCAATACCTCTCCACTGGAGGGGAGTAGCTATTTCAGTTTGGTTCAGCAAACATTGAGTTCTTCCCGTTGCAAAGCTCAGTGCCCAGTGGCTGGAGAATACCACAGTGGTTAAGACCCAGCCCAGCCTGTGTCCTCTAGGTGTTCACAATCACACAGATAGCAGGAACTCTTTTGCAAAATGAGCTCGGATGCACTTGAGCGCCCCTGCCAGATTCTCGGCTCCTCGATGGAGGAAGTACATATTGAGAGTGGGAGACTGGACTTCATGCCTTTTCTAAGAGAAGTCTGACTCACATCCGCCTCCTTCATCAAGAGCAAAGCCCGGTGCAGAATGACCCCATTCCCAGCCAAGTAGGGACCCGCCAGGCTCTGGGATGGAGGGACTCATCGCCCAGGATCGCGAATAGCCAATTGCGGCTTCGGCTGGTCCGAAATGATAAGGTTAGAAAACCAAACAATATCGTCCCGAGCGTTCATAAAAATAAGCAGAAATTAGAGAACCCTTAACATTCTTAAGAGTTATCATTTATTATTATGACCTTGCTCATTTCAAGAGTGATCCCAGAACATTTAAACAAATTATAATAAAATAAGACGGCAACATAATACTACTATTTAAAATAAAATCATAGATTAATACCAGAAAACTCCAGACTATTCCATTTAATTTCATGTAGGGGAGTCTTTGAAATTAGGTGAAGTGACTCCAGGCTTTGTATTTATAGAAGTAACTTGGATATTGGTCTGAGAAGTGAGATATCCAAGTTGTCAAATAAACGCGAGTCGCAGAGAATTGTAAATAACGAAGAGCCATGTGGATGAAAAACATCTTATAAACACTCAAATTGATAGGAAAAGCATTTCACATTAGATAAAAACCTAGTAAAAAGGTTTAAAGACAGGATGCAAAAATTATACACACACACACACACACACAAAACCTGCACCACTGTTCCATATATGGAGGGAAAAAAGAAGGAAAAAAGCAAATGGGAAAGAAAGTTGCACTGCTGAAATAATTAAAAAAAAAAAAAGAAAAGAAAAAGCAAATCCCCTCCTGTCCCCAAGAGGAACCTTGGAAAGCGGCTCAGGGCATAGCCTGGCTGAGCGCCCAGTTAGCCAGTATTGTCCCTTTGTTTGGATTAGTAAAAGGCGCCCCCTCTGGGTGGTTACAGCACTTGAACACTTGACTTGGCATCTGAAGGGACTTTATGCTAAGAATAGGTACCTCAACCTCTGGGGAATGCAGTCTCATCCACGTGCTGAGCTTCAGCACCCAGCCCCCTTGAAGTTCGGAGCAAACTTCACAAGGGACCCTACCTGTGCAGCAGCATTCTGGGTAAAATGTCTGGAGAAAGGCATTCGGGTAGAGTCCTCACTCTAGACTTGGGGCTAACCTTCACTTCCCTGAGCTCAGTTTCTTCTGCAAAGCGAGAAGGTGACGTCCACTGTGACCTACCTTAGGTGGGAGTCAAATGAGCTCATTGCTGCCATTCGTCATGCACGAATATGCGTACACGTCACATTAAATAAGCCTATTTACCTTTCAGGAAATAAAATGTTTTCCCTTTTTACCTCATGCACTCTTATTTGATATTTTAAAGTGTATTCATTCTCATGTTTGTCTTCATTTTTGTTTCTTTCTTCAAGTAATAATAATAATAATAACCCAAAACACAATAATGACTTCAGTGGCTGAGCAGGTCCCCGTGAGTCAGGCATTGTGCCAAGCACCTCCTATAATTTTATGGGCTCATGAATCTTCCCGAGGTAGGAATGCCATTTCCTCCATTGCACAGACACAAAAACTGAGACCCAAAGGTTAAGTAACCAAAAAATAACACAACCAGGGTTTCAATCTGCATCTTTGTGGTTCAGAGCCTCTGCCTCCAATGGAGAAGCTCTAGATGTGTTCACTGTAGAAAATATGATAGGAGAGAAACAAAGAAGGAGATAAGAACCATCCTTGCTTGGCCACTTCCCTGTTACCAGCTTCGTGACATTGCTGTAACATTGTAGGAGGATTCCTTTTACTTATGGCATCAATAGAATAGAGAATGAGTTTTTTTAAACAGCTGAGGAGATAACTATTAATGCTGGTCTCCACCACCGGTTTAGGAAGAGGGAAGGAAGACTAATAGGGTCTACATTGTAATTGCTTTCTCTTAGCCTCTGCAAATACCATTATTGTAATTCCTAACATCATTCCTAGGATCATTTATTCTTGTTAATAATTGCAGCAATAACCATTCAGAATCTCTGCAGCTTTGTCAAAGGCAGTCAAGGAAATACACATTGCATTTAATTAGGTCTCTATTAAGAGTAAGTGGAAGGTGCTTCATCATGTTCATAAGCCTGTAACTACTCTCCCTTATCAGAGACCCCCCCTGGGGAGGTTTGTAGCTTCTTACAGCTGACAGGCTACAAATCACACCCTGGAGTGCCCTGCTGCTGCCTTCGAGAACTATCACGGGCAACTTGTGCACACCATACCTCCCATGTTGGGCATTATTTAGGGAACCCATCAAGTACAGTTCATCCTGATTTCAAAAAACCTTCCCAGTAGCAGAACATGAACATCCTTCTCTGATTCAAAATACCTGATTCCCTAGGTGTGAGCAATGCCAAGAGTTGCTTATTCAAAAGCCCGATTGTTCCTCCATTGTTTTGGCTTGGGGATGACCAAGGAAAGTTTTGAGAGATTACTATATGCCAGGGAGTGGATCGGACATTTAAAGATCACCTCCTTTAATGCTCAGACCGATCCTTTTAAATAGTTAATACCTTCATTTTATAAATAGGAAGACAATCTTAGAATGATTAAGGGTTCTATTTTTCCTAAGTACACAAGAATTCTAGTCAGGTCGGCTCTAGCACATTTTTAACTATTAAATGAAATCACTTCCCAGGTTGGGCATTATCTCTGAAGAGAATAAGATGGCAGAGTCCCTCCTCTATCCTCTCTCTCTTCAGTGGCCTTCTGGCTCCAGTGAGTCAAAAAAAGAGCACTCTCCATTAGCATTTTTTCACAGATATAGAACAAACAATTCTAAAACTTGTATGGAACCACCAAAGATCTTGCATAGCCAAAGCAATCTTGAGGAAGAGGAAGAAAGCTGGAGGCATCACTCTTCCTGACTTCAGACTATATTACAAGTCTGCAGTAATCAAAACAGACACATAGATCAAAGGAACAGAAGAGAAAGCCCAGAAGTAAACCTATACATATATGAACAATGAATTTATGACAATGGAGCCAAGAGTAATGAGGAAATATCCTCTTCAATAAATGGTAGGGAAAACTGGACAGCCACATTCAAAGGAATAAAACTGGACCCCTGTCTTAAACCAAAAATAAAAATCAACTCAAAATGGAGTGAGACTTGAACGCAAGGCCTAAAGCCTTGAAACTCCTAGAAGAAAACATAAGAGGTAAGGTCTTTGGTGATGATTTTTTGGATTTGACACCAAAAGCAAAGGCAACAAAACCCAAAATAAACAAATGGGACTAAATAAAAACAAAAAAGCCTCTGTACAGTAAAGAAAGCCATCCATAAAACGAAAGGATAACCTACAGAATGGGAGAAAATATTTGCCAATTATATCTCTGAGGGGTTAATACTCAAAATATATAAAGAACATATGCAACTCAACAGAAAAAAACACTGACTTAAAAATGGACAGAGAAGCTGAACAGACATTTTTACAAAGAAGACATACAAACGGCCAACAGGTGCATGAAAAGATTCCAAACATCATTAACCATCAGGGAAATGCAAATCAAAACCACAATGAGATATCACCTCACACCTGTCAGAATGGATATTAGCAAAAAGACAAGAAATAACAAGTGTTGGTGAAGATGTGGAGAAAAGGGAAGCCTTGTGCACTGTTGTGGGGATGCAAACTGGTGCAGCTGCTATGGAAAACAGTATGGAGGTTCCTCAGAAAATCAGAAATAGAACTACCACAGGATTCAGCAATCTCACTTCTGGGCATTTATCTAAAGGAAGGGAAATTACTATCTCAAAAAGATCAGCACCTCTATGTTCATTGCAGCATTATTTACAATAAGGAAGACATGGAAACAACCTAAGAGTTGATGGATAAATGGATAAAGAAAATATGATCATATATATGTATCATATATATATATGTATATATATATATGGAGAGAGAGAGAGAGATAAGTATTATTCAACCATAAAAAAGAAGGAAATCCTGTCATTTATGGCTGGAGCTTGAGAGCATTATGCTAAGTGAAATAAGCCAACAGAGAAAGACAGATTATAGTATGGTATCACTTCTATGTGGATTAAAAAAATAACAAAACTAAATCTACAGATACAGAGAACAGATTGGTAGTTCTCAGAGATAGGGTGGGGGTGGGCAAAATGGGTGAAGGGGGTCAGAAGATACATACTTCTAGTTATAAAATAAATAAGTCCTGGGATATAATATATACTGCTTGGTCACTTCACTTAAAAATATTATATCATATATTTGAAAATTGCTGAGAACTTAAAAGTTCACAAAGACAAATTCACAAGACAAAAAGCGTGTATATGTAGTGATGGATGTTAAACTCATTTGGGAAATCATTTCATAATATGCATATATATCAGATCATTATGTTATATTTCTAACAATAACGTAGTGCTGTATGTCCATTTTATCTAAAAGAGAGAGAGAGAGAGCATGAGAGAGAGAGTCTTCTCTCTAATAGAATGAGAATTAGTCTATTGGTCAGGTCCATTATCTTCATATTTCCATTCCAGATCTGAGCCATGATCCACTTCTCTACGCCGTGACCGACTTCTCTACGCCGTGACCCGGAAGCAATTTGGGAAGTTAAGAGAAGATTCACATAGCAATTGCAATCGATCCCACATGGCTGTTGAACAATTGAAGGACCTGAAACTTACAGTCTATTTGCTTCCCCTCTTCTGGAGTTACGTGCAATTGAAGAACAACACCAGAGATTAGGTATGACTCCATTAGGGACAAGTGGCCCCTGGCCCCATGTTCTACACAGATACAGCCGGGTAAGCTTTTATTGCATCCTCGCTTGAGCTCGTCTCAAGCAGAACCACGGGGGTGGGGGTGGGGATCCCTCATGCTTGCCTGGGGTCACAGCACTCCCAGAGGCAGGGGACACTTGGGTCCTTGTGGGGAATTCCAATGCTCACTATTCCAGCTGCACAACCAACGTCATTCTTGCTCTGCCTCCGCTGGTGTGGGATAGCTGAGAAGATGATACACTTGTCATCCTTACTTTCAAGGGGGAAAAAAAGGTCTCTATTACAAGGCTATCTATAGTTTTCCAATGTTTTCTCAAAGAAGGAAAAAGAGGACGTGTTGAAAGACACGGCTGCCTGTAGAACTGCTGAGTAAATTTTGGCCAGTTTAGCATAGTCACGAAGCTCCAAAAATATATGTTTTCCTGGTCCAAGGTTGAAGGAAACAGCCCCACTACTCCACTAGACATGTGTTGGGCTTGACAGACCAAGAGGAAACCTACTCTTGCTGCTTTGCTCTAAAGTGTTTCCATAAGCCCAGATTTCTGGGTGGTTACAAGTAATTTGCTTCAACTTAATTTCTCTCATTCAAATGTATGGAAAAAATGCCCGTCATAGGCAATGGAAAATAATTAAGACATTAGCCTCGTGTTGGATGTACAGAAGGCAAAGACCCATTAGCTTACACGTCAGTGCTGAATTACAATATTGTCGAACTTGCAGGAGTGACATAGATCCTGGGAATGAGAGGACCACATGAGCCCTGTCCCCTTCCACTCTTTAAGCCCCCTTGCCTTTCTGTTCTGGCCTTTCTCTTCTCCAGTACTCTGCTGCTATCTCTTGAGTGAATTGACTTTGCCAACTCTGAGGATCCTCCTTAGTAATCTATTCAATATGTGCACTCCCTTTGGAAGAAATACAGTAGTCTGTGTGCGTTTCCTATCTGCTCCTAATTTCCTATACTGTGAATTATGTCATCTAGTTTCTGTGCCTTTGCCAGTGGGAAAAGGCTGTCTAGATCAATCTGGTCAGACTGCCTCATAGCCCGGGAAACACCAATTAGACTACCGCAAAGTTGACTCACGCCCAAGAAGACCAACCCCAGTTTCCTCTAGTGCTCCTCGTTGTTTGAACATTGAACCCTATGGAGGGTCTTGGATCAGTCATTTAACCCATGATGCTTCTTCCAAGATCTAATGCTAGGAGGGGTCAGATTTGTACACATCTTGCAAAAGCGATGGAAATATGCCAAGATAGTAAATCTAGGAAGAGATCTATTCAGATTACAGAGGGTGGATTTTGATCCAGGAGGTAAAGTTTTTTGTTTTCTGTTTTTGTTTTTTTGTTTAGATGATTGATCGATTTCAAGTATAATTAACATACACTGTTTTATTGGTTTCAAGCGTACAATATGATGATTCAGCAGGAGGAAAAGGTTTTAGATTCTCACACTTCTGAATTTAATCAGAGCAGCTGTAGAAGTGGAAGGCCTTGTGGCTCACAGACTTACAGGTTAGAAGGTATAGGGCAATGTAATATCTATAGCTACACAATCAGTGAAGAGTAAAAGGACCTTCGCATTAAATTACCTGGATAATTGTTTCCATCATTTGAGGCCCCTGGGCAAAGCACATAATTTGAAGTTTTTGAGAAGTATTTTAATCCATTCTCGTCCCTTGCAGAATCTAGTTAAGGGAACAGAAGATTAATCTCCAAGGCTCCCTCTGATCCTAAGATCCCAAGAAGTCACACCCATAGTTCCTCAAGCCATCCAGGGAAGTGAGAGCCTTTTCCCCACACCTCCCCAAATACAACCACTTTTTTTTTCAATTTCTTGTGATTCCATCCAGAAGCATAAAAATATTCTACACGTATCTGCTTTACAGAGATTTCTGTTATTTATTTATTTGACCAACAGGAATGTACTCAACACAATATTTTTTTACTTTTCTCTATTAATAACGTATCTTAGAGATCTTTTTGAAAGAGTATATACACCTTTTCATTGTTCTTTTAAAAATAGTATGACACTCTATAATGTGACTATACTAATTTGCCTTAATAGTTATGAGAAATTGAATCATTTTCAAAGTATTGCAGGCACAGGGCTAAAGTTCACAGAATCACAGAAGGATACACAAGGAAAACTCATATGTTTTTCTACTTCTCCATCGCCCTTGAATTCCAATCCTCAGATCAAATACTTATCACCCTGATAGCAATTTCTTCTCTATAATTCTTAATTATATAATAACATAACTATACCTTGATGCTTCAACCTTGTATGTTTTCTCTTGAATTCCTGGGAACTCAACAACTTGGCTTTGGAACACTAACCTACCGCACAGAGCTACATATCCCTTTCACTGATGAGCTCCAATAAACCTCTCCAGGAGATAGAATGAGCTCTGATAATAAAATGAGATCTGACCAAAGAAACAAACAAACAAATAAAACCCTGAGCTTGATTTGCAATTGCTGGATCATAATAAGAGTAGCACAGAATAAAAATAATTACCATCATGTTTGTTTGTTTTTTTTTAAGATCTTATTTATTTGACAGAGAGAGATCACAAGTAGGCAGAAAGGCAGGCAGAGAAAGACAAGAGGAAACAGGCTCCCTGATGAGCAGAGAGCCCGACACGGGGCTCGATCCCAGGACCCCGAGATCATGACCTGAGCCCAAGGCAGAGGCTTTAACCCACTGAGCCACCCAGGTGTCCAATCGCCATCATGTTAAAAACATTTAATATCATGGAAAGAAAATCTTGTCCCCTGCTTGTGGTAGGCAAAACAACAGTCCTCTGAAAAATGGCCACACCCTCATCCATGGAACATGTTACTGTGTTACCTTATACGGCAAAAAGGACTTTGCAGATGCCAGGAACATTATGGACCTGGAGAGAGAGAATTTATCCTGGATCCTCCAAGGGGACTCAATCTAATCAAACTAGTCCTTGTAAGAGGGGAACCATTCCCAGCTTCAGGCAGAGAGCTGAAAAAACGAGTAGTCTTGTTGCGGGCATTGAAATGGAGGAAGGAGGCCACTAGTCAACAAATTTGGAAGTCTCTAGAAGACAAGAATGGCTCCCAATTTACATCTAGCAGTAGTTCATACAACCTCAAGGAACTGAATTCTGCCAACAACCCAAATAAATAAGGAACAGATTCTTCCCTAGAGCCTCCAGAAAATAAGGTCGCCTTGCTGATGTTAGCCCAGAGAGACCCATGCCAGACTCGTGACTTACAGACTTGGAAGATAAGACTTGTATTGTTTTAAGCTAGTAAATGTGTAGTAATTTATTGAAACAGCAATAGAAAATGAATATACCACCCTATGTTGCTTAAAGTCCAGAGAGGGGACAAGAAGGGTATCTTACACAGTACACATGATTTGGCCCTGATTTCACAAAGAGAGCCTCAAATCTAAATTTGACTTTGTTGCTAAATGACAATCCATATGCAGATTCATTGTTTTGTGAGGACATCTGACCGGTTTAAATAAACCAAGTTTTAAGCGTGAACAGTGACGTAATGCCATTTTGTTACCTTTTTGAAGCATTTCTTCATGTTTGGATATATTGCAGATCTCACAGAACTGACCAGAGCCTGTCTCCTGACCTGGTGACTAGGGGGAAGGTGTGTCTCCTGCCTACCCTGAAGTGAATGGGAAAACAGCAAAAGGACACAGGGAGGATGAGGGCTGGCTGGAAGCCAGCTGGTGTGTTCCACTAGGTCCACTAGGAAGGAAGGACGTGTGCAAAGGCCAGCGGTGAACCAGATGTCACGGGCACACACGGTTCAAGAGGAGACTCCTGTCTCTGGGGCAGCGATGCAGCAGTGTGCCCAGGTGATGCTGGAGAGGCAGGCAGGGACCACTGGTGTAGGTCCTTAGGGCTGTGCTTGCAGTTTGGACTTACCCCCAAGGGCAGGAAGGAGCCATGAGAGGCTCAAGCCCGGAGTGGAGGGTATGTGATGGAAGACACACCGTTGTTTCCTCTGGGCATTACTCCCAGGTTATAAATGGATATTCCCGCTCGCTGCTCCTTCCTTCTCTACATCGTGCCCTTCTTCTGGGACATGTTGTTATGTTTTTTCCTACTTTTTATGTTATTTTATTTTTAAAAATGTCAAACAGAAAAGTAGAGCATGAGACAATGAACACCCATAAACCCAAGCATTTGGCAATGCTAAAAGTTTGCCATTTGGAGTCATCTCTGTTTTTTCCTGATACTGAAGTGGATTACAGACACTGAGACATCTTGTCCGACAATAGTTCGGCATGCACCCCGAAGAAGGATCTGTTCTACACAGCTCCGCATCACTATCACTAACTCACAACGGCTTATTATCGTGGGAGCCCAATCTACGTTCCTGTTTCCCTCCTCATTCCCAAACATCTCTTACAACTGTTTCATTGTCCAACACTCAATCAAAGTTAAGTATCTTATTAGGTCATTATTTCTCTTGAGCCCCTTCTAATCAGAACAGGTCCTCACACTTATCTTATGTTTCCCAAATGTTTAATGACATTTAAACTCTTTAAAGTTGTCTGGCCACTTGTCCTATAGAATGTCCCACCTTCTAGATCTGTTTAATTGGTTCTTCATCATATTGATAAAATTGGAGCTCAATCTCCTCTTCCTCATTTCCTGTAACCTGGTGTTAGAATCCTTTAGCACATTTGCTGGGGATAGTTTGTTAGTGATGTTAGTACTTCCCACTACCTTCCATTAGGCACACATTCTGTCTGGCACCCCTGGCCATAACTAATGGCCAAGTCCATTTCTACTTAAGGCCATGCCAGTGATTGTTTTTCCACTCATGAGCCGCAAGTTGCCACTATGTGAATGTCTAGTTCTCCACCAATAGAGCACCTAAAGAATTTTGTATCCATTCTTGATTTTTATTTGAGTGGGGTTATTTCACAGGGGGTGCAAAACAGTCCCGGGCTTTTTGATCCCATGGTGGGTTACACCATGGGAGTAATCAAATTCGTTTGTTTGGAGGACAAGCTAGTGTGGAAAACCTCTAGTGTTCCCCATTTTCCTTTCTTATAGTTCTGCCTCTCACGGTATTGTCTGGAAGGGGCACGTTCAAGGTTGTTAGGCTTCATGTCCCTCCCTGCAGCCCATGCACACGTGTGCGTGCGCACGCACACACACACACACACCCCCCTAAGCAACAACTGAGGCTGCCTTTCAATTATTGACAGAATTGAAGCTAGACAGCCAGCTTCCAAGAGCAGAAGGTATAGGAGGTGGCAAGAAGCCTGGGGCCCCCATAGGGGTTCCTCTCGCATGCCTGGCCATGTCATGAGACTGGTCAATTGCCCATCTCCTGTTTGTTTTATGGGGATCACCCAGCCGAGGAGGAATGGGCGAGAGTAAGATTCATTCAGCCCTAAGTTTACACCAAAGAAGGAGGTCCTAATTTGAGACCCCAGAGATTTCTCATGGCAACTAGAAATATTTCCAGTGAAATGCAAAGGAAGCTGAGCTGACAGATGGTTCTTCTTCTTAATGGACTCCTCTCCCAGTGAATGTCTCTGCCTTCTCCTCCAAGACACAGGCACTTGGCAGAGCTGCCGGCACTTTTCTTGTGAATGGGGATTCTGTTCATTAAATACCACTGTGCTTCCAGAAGACATTTTCTAGGCAATTACTGATTCCAGTTCAACCCAGTGGAAAGGTTCCCCACATTCTTGGGAGACCTCCCTGACAAGGTAACCTTTCCCCCAGTCTTTTTTTTCTTTTACTATTTTTTAACGTTCTTCGTACATTTGGATAATTATACGGTCCTCTAATAAAACCAAAATGAAAATAATCGGGTTCCTCCATGGATTCAAGTCTTTGTTCATTTCCAAAAGTGGAGATACTTTATCATTTTAGCTGTTTTTATCCCCTCTGTGAATTTAGATTGTATATCTATTGGCTGTTATTTTCTCCAGTTCCCCAACCACTAAAGAGTTAAAATACAGGGATGAAGCTCAGGGGGCTTTCATGTGGCTCTTTTCTCTGGAAAACTACTGGCTTGGCATCCATTGGTTCAGCATGTTGGTCTAATATTCCGTCTGCTAAGGTAACATTGTGGTTTAGCAAAAGGAAGGGGAAAAAAGCACAGGGGAAGTGGAATGCCACACTATGGTGTAAAAGACTTGTTTTGAAAAATCATTAAAGATGCATCAAGGTTCAGGAGGTCTTTGATTTCAGAACCAAGGAAGGGGGGTCAGACAGCTCACAAACCCCTGGCTGTTTCGTGGGTCTTTGAACTTGTGCATTTTCCTGGGAAGAAGGGGCATGATTTTCTGCAGATCCTAAGAGGGGTTCACGATTCAACAGATGAATGCGATTTTCGGAGCTCAAGAAGACACAGCAAAACACTCTAAATAGGAAGGAACTAAAGAACAGAACCAACCTGACCACATGACCTGGGACAACAGCCCTGGTTTAGCCTGCTGTCTGAGTGTAATGAATAACAACTCCTTTCACTCTCAGAGTCCTCCTCTGGATGGCCTCCCTATTTATAACCCTAGTCCCCGTTCTACTGGTGTAAAATTCCCACTCCCCTGTACCAACACCATCCTTTTCCCAGTACATCTGTTTAATGGGACTTTCTACTAAACACAGATTATGTTTTCTCAGCCAAAACTATCCTAGAAATGGTGATAATGGTCCAGATTATCAGATCATAAAATCCTGCAGGGTAAGTCATGCCAGTACGTGGGACACAGACAGGGCTATGGAAAGACTGTTCTATAATGTTACCCCGCCCAGAAACCTCCACGGGTGGGGTGCAAGTCAGGCCTGTCACGGGGCAGGTGACGGGCAGAGAGAAATGAAGTGCTCTTTTTGCAAAGGGTCGCACATCTACACCTTTGCTACCATACCTGATACAGCTTTGGGGGCAGAAAGGGATGTGGGAGACTGGGAAAAAAATTTTTAGACCAAGACACATTGCCTCAACATTGCTTTTTTAACATCCAAGGATCTGGAAGAATGAAAACATCTTAGGTCACTCTCAACCTCTAGAAAGCCCTAGACCCAAGATAATTATTCATTATTATCTTACAATAATAATAAAATATAATATAAATTATATATTTTATATATTACTATAAACTATAAATACAAATTATATAAAATGTAAATATAATTATAATCTTATTATTATCTTATTATTCATTCATCCATTTAAATATTGAGCACCTATGATGTGCCAAGCCCTGGGAATACATTGAAGCAGGTGTAGGTCCCTGCCCTCCCAGGACTCACAGCTGGTACTTGCATGGGGCACCCAGAGGTGTTTTAGAGATGTCACCGAGTGTCAAGCCCTCAGCACAGTGGAAGCATTCAGTGAAATGGTCTTTATTAATGTTATCTGTTTCTGGAATTAGCACAGGCTGGCTCTTCACTTTGAACAAACAGGTCAACATTATTTCTTTTATTTTATGACCAGTAAATAATTGCTATTTAATTGCTGATGTCTACTTATAAAATGAGAATTGTCAGAGAACTATAAAGAATGATCTGTGCTGCTGTTTTAGTGATACATTTAAGAGGCTGACTTCCATCATATGAACGCTTAAAGAGATAAATTAATAGATAGATTTTCCAAAAAGTCAATTACATACACACACACACACACACTCACACATATAAAACGATAGAAAAGAAGGAGACAGATGCCCACACATCTTTTTGATAAAGATTATTAACAATGGAGGCTAGGTTGTTTTTGTTTGTTGTTTTGTTTTGTTTTAGAAAACATTCCAATTACTTAAAGAACTTGACAATTACTATCATCAAATAAAATAATTCAAGGATTTTCATTTGATGTTAATAGTAGTAACTAGGGCTGCTTCATTAGGCCCTACCTTTAAAATCAGAGTGTTATTTTGAAAAATGGACAGACAAGGGTTTTGAGAGGGCTATTCCCAGCAATTTATCTCTCTCTTTGGAAATAGCCACTTCAACGACAAGCCCGATCTGAAATGTGTTGTCTGCACTTGGTGAAAGCACTTTGAGGGGCGCAGATTTCACAACCCTCTAATCTCCGCGAACTGCGAGATCTTTCCCAGCCCAGTGTGATAAATCAAATTAATGTCTGCAATTACAGCCCAGGAAAACGGGAGACAATTGGTTCGGAATGAGCTGGCCCCTTTGCAAATCACGACCCTTTTATTTATTGTATATATCATGCTTGCCTCTTAGGCGGTTTTATTTGAGGTGTCTGTAATTAATGATATGGTTCATTAGTTGGAGAACAGCTCATGCGTCTCAGCAGCACAGTAGTTCACTGCGTTGTGGGATTTAACTGATTCCACATGGCCCCAAAGATTTCCCTAATAACGCCCTAGTGGGAATATTTTGATGTGTACATAGCAAATGACATATTTCCAACCAAGGGTACGTGGTGGGTGTGGGGTATGCCGAACGGTGTTATTTTTGGCTGATACTTAATTAATATCACAAGCTGCTTTCTTTTTCTGTTTCCCCTTTGACATCTATCAAACTCAGGTGATAGTATTTTAGGTTATCGATTAGAATGCTTTTGTGCTTGAGTTATTGAGAGTAAACTGAACACCTGTATCAGTGTGAGGGGTTTAAGTTAATTGTGTCCCTTTGTACTAAACACAGCCCAAATAGCAGAGAAAAATCCTAGCCCTGCCCCAGGCTGCTAGAGGTCCCCTTTGCTGAATGGATCCCAGCTCTGGCTTCTAGGAGAATCACCTGGGAGGCATTCCAAAAACCCACCATCACGGGGAAGGTACGCCCCGGCTTCAGCATTTTTTTTTTTTAAAACATCTTAATTTTATTTTATTTTTCTCACGTTCCAAGATTCATTGTTTATGCACCACACCCAGTGCAAGGGCCATATGCACCCCAATGTTCATAGCAGCAATGTCCACAATCGCCAAAGTGTGGAAAGAGCTGAGATGCCCTTCAACAGACCAATGGATAAAGAAAAGGTGGCCCATATACACAATGGAGTATTTCTTTTTTTTCAAATCTCCCCCTATGTCAGGAGCCTGTGGTATATCTTAACCCCAGGGCCATCTTTTCAAAGCTTGAGCTGGGTTAAGCCTTTCTTGGGGGCTTCCCCCTATACTCACATAGAACGCAAGCCTCCTATGCCCTTGACACCCTAAACGGGCCAGCCCCGACCTCATCTTCTACCCCATCCCACTCCTGACTGTACTTTTTAGGTCGCTACTTCAACTCACAGAATTCTAGTCTGTCTGAGGCCTCCCCTCATGCTCTTCCCTCTGTTCCCTGTGCCTTCCGCCCTCCCCTTGTCAGACCCCTGCATTGCTGGGGTCCCGGCCTGCATATCACCCGCTAAGGGCAACCCAATTTAAACTACGCCCCCGCGATTCTCCCGGCAGCCGAGCCTCTCCTCCTCGGCACCTCGCCCTCAGGAACTGTCTGGGAGGCCTTCTGGAACATTCTCTCTCCTCCCAGAGCGCAGCTTCTGCAGAGCCAGGGACCTGCACACTCACCGACCTCGTAGCTTCGTGCGACCAGGAGGAGATGCTCACCCGCACTGGTGCGCGGGCCGCTCGCGTGAACGCCTGGGTGAGGACCACGCGACGTCACCAAGTGCGGAGCCAGAGAGACGGAGGCCACGCTGCGGAAACACAGACAGGCTGCGTGTGAGAGTGAGGACAGGGTTTCCATCGTGACTCCTTTCTAAACGGCCTGCTTTTCTCCAAGATTTACCCTCAGAGGGACGCTGGGTGGCTCAGTTGCCTAGGCGTCCATCTCTTGCTTTGGGCTCAGGTCGGGATCTGGGGGTGGGGAGATGGAGTCCCAGGTTGAGCTCTGTGCTGGGCGTGGAGCCTGCTGGAGGTCCTGTGTCTCTCCCTCCCTGCCCTTCCCCCACCTGAAAAAAGAAAAAAAGACTCACTCTCAGAAAGTCAAAAGGAAGGAAAGCTCTAACAGTTTAGAAAATCAGTAGAATGTCAACCTCTTTGAGTTTGAAGAAATTTTAATACAGTGGTTAGCACGTCAGCATTTCAACTATGAGACATAGAAAAATGAAGGTCTGAGAGAATGTGTTTTCACCATATTTCTCTCTCAGAACCTGCCCCTCCCCCATCACAAAACATGTACAATTAATTCAGAGCATCTACTTGAGTAGTTAGTTGTACTTCCCAGTCAGCGATATTTATAAGCATCTTAATTTCATCCTTAATAGTCCTCCATCCTCCAAAGGGAATATAATGATAAAAAGAACTGACAGGAGAAACAAAGGATTAATTTAATACAACAATAAAATATCTCGGGCTCTGAAAGCTTTGGCACTTCACTGGGAATACGTATGTGTTTGTTTTTGGTAACGAATGTCTGCACTGGTTGCAGAGACCTCCGTCCAAATTCTGGAGAGGACTGCCTAATTTTTTTGGGAAGAGGCACAGACGAGGAGGGGAGAAACCTGCATTCTAGTCTCATATCTGCTCGTGAACAACTGCGTGACCCTGGACCAGGGCTGTTTGCCCAAAGCAGAGTCAGACAGTGACTGTTAAACCCACTCCTGCATCAAGTTTGGTATTATTCTTTGAGATAATTGGTATGCAATTTACCTTTGAAAATTTGGGAGAATAAAATTATTGACCCCAAGTGATTTCAAATTTGATCCCTTATTATTACAGTTATTTAGATAACTCTCTTGATCTTCACAAAGAAGTATGAAAAGCCGGAGATGTAATTACTCTTCTAATTTATATTTGGGGAAAGCGAGATTGCAACTTCACGGTCACATCTGCAGGAAGGCCCACTTCGCCAAAGGACTGCTCTTCATCCTCACCAATGATTCTCCTTTTCAGACCTTTATTTTTCCTTAGTGGCATAAATCTCTCTGTGTTTTTGTTGTACTCGTTTCCTTACTTTTTCATCCATATCCCCTCTAGACCTGAGTTGTCCAACATGGTAGCCACCAGTCACATGTGGCCATGGAGCACTTGAAATGTGGATGTGGCTGGTCCAAATTGGGGTATGCAATTAATGTTAAATGCTCTGCAGATTTCAAAGAGTTAGGAGCAAAATACACCTAATGAAAATGTTCAATTTTGATTACATATTGAAATGGGAATATTTTGAATATATGGTGTAAATAAAAGATAGTGTTAATTTCACCTAGTTCTTTTTATGCTTCATCTTACTATTAGAAAATTTTAAATTGCATATGGAGTTGGCATTTGTGGCCTGCTGGATTAGAAAGCATGTTTTTTGGGCTCAGGGACCAGGTCTTACTGACACCAGTCCTTGAACATCTGCTCTACATGCTGTTTGCCAGTTCTAAGCTCATGACCGGATACACATTTGACGCCCCTCCGCTCCCCCAAATGCAGACACTGCTGGCTAAATAATGAAGCAGTAGCCATATCCAATAGCTTTGTAGAAACTCCATATGGATCCAAATCTGCAAGACGTAAGCTGTTAATTAAAAACAGTTGATTAAAAAGCTTTAAATTGTTTATTTAGAAGTCTGCTTGGTGCTACCCCTATCAGAGCACCACCTGTGTGAGATCTCTTCCATGGCGACTGGGAGCATCCATGGTGATGCTCAGAGAACACAGCCAGAAAACGGGTGTCACTCCTCTGCATGTTTCCAAGAGTAGCCAGAAGAGACTGAGCAATTAAGGCTCTTGCTGTTGACCACGACTCTGGCTTTAGAATCTTGATGGGTTATTACTCTGTCAGTATGAGGAACTGCTAGCCAGGAAATCTAAGTCTTTTACTAATTGTTGTTCCCTCTGGCTTGAGACTTTGGCCAACCACTTACCCTTGATGTTCCTTCTTTCCTCTTCCAGAAAGGACACATAACAATATTTGAGCTGGGTCCTATACTGGGTTGTGGCCAAGCTCCCTAGTGAAATGATGACGGGAAAAGGATGTTTGGAAATAAGCGGCATTTGTAATACAGCGAGGAAAAAGCCCAGAAAATTAAGGTGTCTCATTTTGTCGATAGTAACACAAATGCCTCTCGGCATTCGCAGAGGATATTCAGAAATTTCTCAAGGATGAAAACAAAAGTGATTTCTTTAGGGGAATCACATTTCCTGAAATTTCTTTTCTTGTGTCTCTGAGAAAATGTCTTTGAAGTTCATAAACAAAATGTCGAGAGTGCTCCCAGGTAACTGATGGACACTAGCTGGGGAAGGAGTTAGCTGGTACTGATGTAGGTAAAACTGTGGAGAAACCCATTTATTCCAGCCTTTTCCCCCAACCAACCACCCTGCTGGGGAACCCACTTCAGTAATTTGACCTGTGGGTTCTTTACCTTTAGACCATTAATATTTTAAGTGTAACAAGTAACAAGCAAAGTGTAACAAGTAAGACTGTCATTGCCTTGATGTTTGTTCTTTATGACTCATTTTAGACCCACTGACAATGTAAATATGTGAGGAAGTATTGGATATAATTTTAAGCACCCAGATTTTTCAAATAAAATTGCAAACATGAAAACTGGTATGCTTTGCCTATGTACACATGTTAAATTTGGTAATATATCTTGTTTCCAAGATCTTCAGCATGTGTGGCATTTTTCTAGTCCCATAGCCAAATAAAAAAAGTCAGGGAGAGGAGATAAATACATATAAATTCTTCCCATCATACAAATATTTTTTGGCTTAAATTACTGTTTGTTAATGAGGATCTAACACCTAGGTCTTCCATGAGAGAAAATGCTTAATTGATATCCCTGTAACTTTGTCCCTCACCCCCAGGTCTCTGGATATAGTCGCTAGTCCTACCTGAATGTTCCAGCAAGAGTAGGAATTATTTTTACTTAGAATCTGTGGCTTGCTTAGAAAGGTAATCCAGACATTTGTCCTTTGTGGATTTCAGATGTTTTGGTTGATATGTTTGCTCTGGTGCAATTTCACCTGAAGTCCTTGAGGAACTCACAAAGTTATTGTCGTCAACTGATGATGTTAGAGTAACATTGATATTGTATTCAAGGATCCTAGCCTTCATCTGGGGCATCTAAAACATTGGACTATAATCTTTCCAAGGGCCAAAGATTTTGTCTGGACCCTTGTCTTCAGCAAACGTCTTCAAGACAACCAAAAGGATTCTAATATACTTGATATAATTCAAAGGATCCATTTCCAATCAGATGAGCAGGTATTGGATTAGACTTGGGGGTTCTCCAAGTCTTGGTGGCAAAGAGATGGTGAATGAATATTTTATAACCCAAACGCTGTTGCTTACCCAAGTGGGTTGTTGATAATGTGCACTAGACAAATACAACTGGAATGAATGCTTGGGGTAATATGAGGCTCAAATAAAACTGACTTCTGATTTTGGCCCTTCATTTCTACAGCTGCCTTGTTCTTTATATAAATGAAAGACATGGTTTAATAAATATTTATTCCATGGATGAATATAAATAATGCATGACCCTTTCTCAGAGCTGGTACCCAGCCCCCAGCACAACACTGATCTTGCACTAGATGTGCCCTGTTTTTCTAGTGACATCTTGAAACAGTGGCGAGTAAGCCTTGGTCCTCTCTAGCTGGGAAGAAATGACCATCCCTAAATCTGTTTGTTTTTTCTTCTGGGCAGCTGACTCAACCATCAGTTCTCATGGAATGTTTATTTTCCAGATTTGAAATCTAGATTGCCCCTGACTCAGCCTTCGCACCGTAAATAGGGTCATTTTCTTACACCTCCCCAGACTTTGTGATGTCCCCAGATCTGGATCTGAGTAGTGCTCTCTGTTTCAGGCTCCCCCTCAGCTTGTTTCCTGATCATTCTAGGGCTGTTTCTTCAGGCATTGTTAATGGCAATTAACTGCCATGGTCCACTATGTCATTTTTGACCCATTGGCCCTCGTTGAGTCTCTCATTAATTCCGAACCCTCTCTATTCAGAGAACAGTGTGGCCTCCATTGTCCCTTTGGGCATGGCTTTATAAACCTGTGAGAAAACTACTTTTCTCTTAACCTTTATTTTGGAGGCTTTCTCTTTGGGTGACGGTAATCCTATGATGAATATCTTCCTTTTGCTGAAGGAAGCTGGCTTCTGGGCATGTGCCATTTGTCTCTGTTTCAAGGCCTCACACCCCTTTGCAGTAATCTTTTCCAACTGAATTGGCAGTGTTCTTATCGTCAATGAAAACAATAAAGATTAATCGTGGTTCCCTTCATGGTCTTTGGTAGATCATTAATCAACTGAGCTTCTGCATTGTGTAGCATCACTGGACCCAACCTACCTATTTCCATGGGACAGATCAATCATTACTGCTTAGAGAGTACACTCACTCTTCCCCAACGACGTGACTCACATGGCGCCATCTGCTCCGGGCCTGACTCTAATCTGAATGATTGATTTCATATGCACTTTTCCTTGCTACCTGATATGGAAAGAGCATGCTCTAGGAATGAATCAATGAGACACCCTCTGTAGCGTCCTGCACATGCTGATCCAATCTGGATTTGAATCTGGGTCTGTGTCCTCCATGCTAAGGCCTTCAGTCTTCTTCACTTTTAGACCAATTCTATTATTTGCAATCGTAAGAATAAGAGAGCTTCAGTTGAAGGAGGACTTGTGACTGGCCCTTTCTATATGTACACATGCTATGCTCCTCTTTTGTTCATGCCTCACAATACTGGGAGGCATGTACATTACTGTCGTGCGATAAGGAAGTGGAAGTGATGAAGAGGTAAGGTGATTTGCTCAAGATCACAGAATTAGCGGTGTTATGTGTTTGGGTGTTGTTCGCGTAAGAGCAATTCACAAGGCATTTACAGCTGGACCTGGGCCTTCCATAGATTAACCTATGTGATCAAGGCCACCATATTGTCTCATACGTTCCTGACCTCCTGTCCTCCTCTCTTGCTGAAACTCAGAGAAATGGTCCTTTAGTCTCCCCTTAGTCTTGATGGCTGTGACCCTTCTCGGCTAAAGAAACTAAGCCAGCTGCCTCGGAGCTAGGTGCTCACAGAATTTTGTCTATTGCATTGGCCAGAAAACTTACGCACAACTGTTTCTCAGGACTTCAGGTTTCATAAAATGTAATGATCTTCAAGGTCCATTCAGATCCGATCGTTCATATACAAATCAACGTTTGAAATGGGCCCCAGCCCATGAGTGCCAAACAATCAAGAACATGCTTGTGTGGGCTCCTTTAACCTTCTTCCAATAATAAAAGTTTTCATCTGTGATCAGTTGAATATTTTAAGTTTTTTCTTCCTTTTTTCAAAGTAAAACTGGTAATAAAAAGCAGAAATGTCATCCAGACAATAAACTCTGCCTAGCCTTTAGAATCACCCAGTAAGTTAAGGAAACAGTTAATGTACTAAACAGAGTGTAGGAAGTGGACATAAATTAACTAAGCTTCCGTGTTTTGTTTTAACTCGAAACGATATTATGAAAGCTGTAAGCACCCCGGAAAGAAAACAACGTGGTGGGGTAGATTCCCCCTCCCCAGCCCCCAAACACCCTGCATTCCAGGAGAACTTAATTAAAGTCTCTTGTATTACTCTCACACTTGCCACCTCCATCCTGACTCTGTTGAAAGAAGTTCTGCCCCAGTGATGGGTCAAGGCATGAGCAGGCATAAATTAAATGGTGAGCCAGAAGCTCCGAGTCAGAATAGGGGACCTCAGCCCAGGCATGCCTTTCAACCCCTGGGGTTCTGAGGGGGCCCCTCTGCCTCTCTTGCCCCTGGGGCGGGGGGAACTGAAGCCCCAGGGTGTGGAAAAGAAAAGCACGAGAAGTGATGTGCAAATTTGGAGCATATGGCTCACAGCTACTTCAGTGGGTGACCGAGGGGATGGGTGTAAGAGGAGAGAGACGTCCTTTCTGATGATGTTTCTTGAAAGTTGAAGACATTGGGGTGCCTGAGTGGCTCAGTCGTTAAGTGTCTGCCTTCGGCTCAGGTCAGATCCTAGGGTCCCGGGATCGAGCCCCGCATCAGGCTCCTTGCTCGGCAGGAAGCCTGCTTCTCCCGCTACCATTCCCTCTGCTTGTGTTCCCTCTCTTGCTGTGTTTCTCTCTGTCAAATAAATAAAATCTTTAAAAAAAAAAAAAAAGAAAAGAAAGTTGAAGACATTAATGAGTGGAAAGACAAAATTATCCTCCCTTGTACAAGACTCTCAGACATCCTGAAGCTCCCTTAGGAAACTGGCTGTACCCTACTACAGAAGCTTTGTTTGGTTTGGTTTGGTTTTGATTTAATATTGACTTTATTTCACAAATGATACACATTCATTGTTGAAACATCAGAAAACTCAAGTAAGCAAAAATTAAGTACCTGAATACTGCCTGATGTCCTGCCCACCTTCCCATCCCATCCAAATGACTCTGGTCGGTGTTTTGCTGATGGAAACACTACATTGACCACCTTGGCTCGAAAGTAAACCCGGGCATTCCTGACTAGTGTCACTTTGTAGTCCAGGGCTGGAAGGGACTTTAGAGGCAGCAGTCCAGTCCTGGCATGAATCTGATCTGTGAAGTTCCTGCTGGACGGTCATCAGGTCTTTGTCCATTTGCTGTGTCTGCCATCAGGATAGTCAATAGGAAAGTTCTTTCTTCTGCTAAGTCAGCCTCTGTGCTCCCCGGAGCTCTTGCTGGTCCTGGTTTGTCACCTTTGTGGTCATGCTTCCATCTTCTGCCCCTGGACAGCCCTTTGGAGGTCTGAAGACAGGAGTCAGAGCCTTGTAAGTGTCGTGGGCCTGCTTCCCAGGGTCTGAAGATCTCCCCTGTCCGTTCTCCAGTCTGGCATCTACATCGTGTTTCCTCTAGGTTCCCTGTGTTCCTGGTCCCTGGACCTGATCTTTTCTGCATCTGACAAGAGCAGAGTTTCTTTGGTCCGCCGTCAGCCAGCAGGTCTGTCCAGTCTGTCACGCCTAGGGTCCAGTCCACTGCCCAGCCTCACAAAGTAGATCTATAGAAAATGCAGAGCATATGAAATGTGTGAAGTAGTCTATTCAAGATCAGGGTGAGCTGAGGATACCCTTGATCACCGCTACTCTTCCTTGTACTTGAGGTCCCACTCAGTGCGCTTTGAACTTGACTGTCAAACGCCTTGTCAACCATTTCCAGAGCCTGCACAGGTGGACGAACCCGCCAGGGTTGTCCTGAAGCCCAGAGCACAAGGCGGGGAGTACTACAAGAAGCTAAGAGTGGGAGCGCAGGAAGTGTAGCACCCCGGTAGCAATACAGGTGGTGGGGCGGGGCCTCGGCTAGTGCTTCTGGGTGACAGGATATGGGGGCAGGGAATACTTCCACTCTCATACTCCTCTTCCCACACCAATAGGATCAAATGTTTTAGACTCCTTTCCTCTGAATATAGCTTAAAACATGTTCTCATGTCAGTTGTTATGATGTGCTCCTAATTTCTGTTAAAATGAAATCAGGATGAGCAAGCCTTCTCTTAACATTTGTGGGTCTGCAGCTTGGTTCATCCAAGAGAGCAACAGAAGCCTGACATAGCACGTGTCTAAATATTTTAAAGTTGTTATATGAAAGTTGTCTTGTCCTCAAATCTTTTTTTTTTTTTTAAGATTTTATTTATTTATTTGTCAGAGAGAGAGAGAGAGAAAGAGAGCACAGGCAGGCAGAGGTAGAGGAAGAAGCAGACTTCCCACCAAGCAAGGAGCCCAATGTAGGACTCAGTCCCAGGACCCTGCGATCATGACCTAAGCGAAGGCAGATGCTTAACTGACTGAGCCACCCAGGCGTCCCCTTGTCCTCCAATCTTAATAAGCATGACTTTATAAGAGCCTGGAGCACCATATTCAAATTGAGACTTGTCGGGCCCTTTGAGCTCCAAGCTGGAACACAGTGATGCGGAGTGGGCTGGCTCTGCTCCTGGCCCTCCACTTCCCAGCGGGAGCTCATCCTATACAATAAGTGGACTCTCACACCCCTATGGTTAAATTCTGTCTGGACGGTCATCCAGATTGCCTACAGAGAGCCAACCATTAGGCTCGGAGATGGGCATATTCGTGGCCCAGGCTGCCCTCAGACAATGAACCTCCGAGCTCAGGGCCTTTTCCAGGTCCTGTGCACCTGGCATGTGGTCTTGAGGGAGGGAGCACAGGGCAGACCACCCTGTTGGTTTGGGGCTTTCTCACCATGAAAGAAAGATCAAGGCTGGCTGGGGGAGGGCCAGAGGAGTGCCTGTGGCAGGGGGAATGGTATTCAGCATCCTACTGTGCTATTTGTGCACTTGTCCAATTATTCCCGCAGGTGAAGGGGGCACGGATCCTATCAAAATTATGACCATTTTAATGCATTAGTAATGATGTTTTTGAAATAGTTTTCCAATTATTTTAGGTGGAAAAGATTTCTGGAACATTACCCCTGTAGTTGGCAATCTTGAGAATTTCATTCTAATAGCTTGTAGGTTCTTTTGCATTCTATATATGTCTACTTATTTTATCTGGAAATTATATTAGCATTTTCTTTCTCTCACTCATTGTGCATTTTAATTATTTATCTTGCTTCTTTGCACTGACCATGACGGGCAGGACAAGCAGGACAGAGGGGTACTAACTGGTATCACTGTCTCTTTCCCCATCACGGAGAAAAGCTGCGAACACTTTGTCATTGATGACAATATATCTTTTATGCCTTTTGCAGAGACTGGGCTGTAATTTTTCTTCTTATAATTTCACCTTGTTAGGTGTTGATACCAAGTTATTCTGGCTTCATAAAATGAGTTAGGGAACACTCCCTCTTTATTCTCTGGAGCAGATTGCATTCCATTTTCCTGCCTCTCTGAGCGTCATTCTGGTGATCTCACTGGGCTTATCCTCCACTTCACTTTTCATTTGTGTCTCACATGCTGTAAACTATTCATTTCAGTTAACCTCCATTTTCGTATCCATTGATTTTATTTCATCATTTTCTGTTTGCCTGCCGAAATTTTCAGTATTACTTTTTGAACAGAAGCTCATCCTTGAGAATCCCATTATCTAAGGCTCTCCGGATTCATTTCTATTATCTATTATTTCTTTTTCTTTCTTTTCTCTTGTTTTTCTTTTTTTCTTTTTTGGCTTATTTGTTTTAATTCCATTGTTCTGTGTCCTTGTCTGGGAAGGAGAATCAAAATAATCACAAGACTAGCCCAGATTCATGATGTGGAAAAAAATAGAATCCACTATTTGATGGAAGGGACTGCAGTCACACTATGAAGGACAGGGATCAGCAAAGGTATGATTTTGATACATTTTGATGGATTAATTCGTAGTTCCTAAAAATGAGTGGGAATTGATCTTGCTGGTTAATTCCCACTCATCTTCAGACTGGATTCCATTTCCTTATCACTCACTCTCATATATATATTACCACTTAGCCCCTCCTTAGCCACACTTCACTGCTATCATAAATTGTAGGCTTAGGTGGGAGTGTCGTTGACTAAGAGGCATCTTCGACACCACCTTGTACATGTTTAATAAGCCACAAGGTGTAAGAAGGCGGCCCCTGGACTGTGTTGCCCACTCTGTAACCCCTTCTAAGTCAGTGCATGATGTGTGCGAGCTGCACAAGAAATACCAAACGGAGTAAAAAATAAAAAATGAGTCTGTAGGTCACCATGTGAGAAAGGGACCACTACATATTCCCATTTTTCAGATGATAAAACTGAGGCCCGGGGAGATTACAGAACCCGTCTGATTAGAAAATCAGTGCTATTGGCCAGTGTACACGCTGCTGCCTTGACAGACCCCGTGGGAGATTTGGTAACAAGAAAACCCCATGGTCATTAGCAGGCATTAGCATATTAGGTTCATTTGTGGATTGGGATCGGATCTTTATGAAAGATAAGAGATTTGAACCCCTACTGGCCTGCCAATCGTCACACAAACATTTGAATGCTTCTTTTTGTTTTTAGTAGGTAATATCAGCTGAGAGATACACCAAATTTATTACCCTCGTGGCACAGGGGGAAGAAAATGGCCAGTTTGTCATCTCGCGTGCTTTCTCTCTTTCTCTCTCTTTTTTTGACTCACAAATGATTGGATGTGGCAGAAGGCAGTTTACATTCAGAAATTTCCCTTTCACACCTGTCAGGTCAGTTTCTCAGGGTCATTAATCCCCGCTGAACCACAGCAGCACAAAGCTGGCTGCTCACTCAATCTGTTCTCAGGATAAAGTCAGTGGGGACACAGGTGAAGATGGTCACACTGTGGCCGGGACGGCCGGTCAGAAGTCTACAGAACAGCTCCCTGGCCCAGGCTTGATCCTTAATACTTTTGGTCTTGACGGAAATATTCTTTCACTGAGGTTTGGCACTGGAGTCAAAAGAGTTGTGACCATGCTTCTTGCCAGCTGGAAGAATTTGCAGAAAATTACTAAACTTCTCTGAACCTCCTTTTTATCATCTGTAACAGGGGGATGGCTGATACCTCATCCATCAACCTCTGAGGGTCAATTTACAGAATCATAAAATATTAAGGTTCTTGGTCGAAATGCATATTGTTCTAGCCCGACCAGCCTCACTTCCCTCTCCTCCCAGGAACCGTGCCCCGTGTCTTCTTTGGAGGAACCTCGCTCCTTAAGAGTCGGGCTGCGGGGTTTGGGTTTGTCTGCACGCACGGCTCTGGGGATAGGACGTGCGATTCGGGCCCGTCCAGTCAGGGAATCCTAGCACCCTGACCACAGTCCAAAGTGACTGCATCACAGACAGGCAAGTGACGAAATCCAACGAGAGGGAATCCTGGACTTCAGCCCAGAAGTAGGCAGGTGGCGGGCGAGCTGCTGTCTGACCTTGTCCATCCCACGGAGCCTGGACATGAAACCAGCAGAGAAGACAGACTCTGAAACTGGTTCGCAGCAGGTCTTGCTGATACCATATCAGTCCCCACGTGAAGCCACACCCGAGGGCTAGACCTGGACTTTTCTATTAGTGAAGCCAAGCAAGGCCCATTCTCAATGAGGTAGTAGCTCACTGAACTCTTTTGAAGAAAAGAAGTGAGATGGGATCTTAGCACAACCCCATCTCACAGAGGAAGAAAAAGGGGCTCAGAGATGAGAGGCAGCATGTATCTTTCGTGTATCTAAGCACTTGGTGAAATGTGAACTGTCTGTGCAACGATGTCCTATGTCATTACCAGGCCCTCCTCTCTTCTTGGCACCTGCCAGCACTCTGGTCCCCTTCCTTGCTTTGCTTCCCTTCTCTCTAAATCAGTCCACCTGCTCTTCCAAGTGCAGGTCAAGTCCTTTTCTCTCCGGACGTCCTTGCTGACCTTGCCTCGTGATGCGTCCCGTGCAGGCTGGCCCAGTCCACAAATGCAGAGCTTGCTCTCCGACCTGTTCCTCATTTGAAATCTGGGCATCCTGAGAAGGTGGCCCAAGTTGCTCAGACACATTAAAGGGATTGGAACACTATCATTCATGGCTCCTATTGTTCAGATTGGGCATCTTTTCCAGCTGATGGATTGAAATGTATCAATCATCAATGTTAAAGTGCTTTTTAGCAAAAAGAGTTGATTAAAAGTTAACTTATGAAGAACACACAATCTTAGTGCAACAGGGAGGGTGCGTTCTGTCTGGTCTCTTCTTCATTACCTTCATGGTATTTTATCTTCCTGCTGCCAGACAAAGAGATGGTTAGACTCCCTCTTGCCTTTTTGGATGATCAATTCTGTGGAATTTCAAAGTGTCCTGCCGTTTCTGCACTTGAAAAAGTATGAATGGAAAAATAAGGTCAAAGCAAACTAAAATATAAAAATAAACTATAAAACAATAGGAAGAAATAAAGGTAATCCTCTGACTTTGGGATGGAGAGGGCTTTCCTCACTATAGAGACAAATACAGAAACCACAAAGAAGCATAAAGTTAAAAAGAGATATGTATGTACACTTGGTACATAAATAAAACCACTATAAGCAGAAGTAAGTGACCATGACAAATATATGTGATAGGTGAAGAGGAAAACTTTTCAAGCAACAAGTTCATTAACCAATAAAAAGGAAATAAAGGACTTTAAAAGGAAATTGACAAGAAGGGGCTATTGATGGCCAATCAACATAGTCAAAATATGTTCATCTTCACATGGGCACAGATAAGCCTTTCTCTAATTGGCTGTAGTCATTTTTCTGTCTCTAAAATTGAGATAAATGAATTCAGATGATATCTTATATGGGTCAGAATACAAAGGAATGAATGCCCAAATATGTTCCTGGTACAAACTGGGAAGGGTGATTGAACAGTAAATGTCACGGTCAGAAATGGGCACGCATTCCCTGTGATCCTGTAATCCCTGTAGGAATTTATCCTGAGAGAAGAATTTAAAAACATTCTTGCACAAAAATTTTATTTTTTATCTCAGCCCTTTATAATACTGAAAAATTGAAAATGACTTAAATGTCATTTTAAGTGCCCAGGTGGGTTGGTCGAGTAAGCATCTGCCTTCGGCTCAGGTCATGATCCTGGGGTCCTGGGATCAAGCCCTGTGTGTCACGCTCCCTGCTCAGCAGGGAATCTGCTTCTCCCACCCCCTACCCTTTCTTCCCACTCACGCACACTGGCTTGCTCTCTCCCTCTCTCAAATAAATAAATAAAATCTTTTTTAAAAAGTCCACCAGTTGCTCACTGTTTAATAAAATTTTGATAAATGGTCCATCCACCTGAAAGATATGATTAACAAGGGTGAAGAAATACATCTATACTCACTGATGTAGACAGTTACGCCAAATATACTGATGCGTGGAAAAAGGAAAGCCACAAAATCTACAGGATCTCAAATGTTTAAAAAAAGTGATTCTGTTAACTACTTGGAGAATCATAGACACCAACATAACAAGGGGATAATAGTGTTGATCTCTAGATTGCAAGATCATGGGTGATTTTTGCTTTGGCTTTTCTGCGTTTTCCAAATTTCTGTAAGAAACGTGTTATTTTTTTAAAATCAGCAATATTTTTTCAACATCAGTTGCATGCCTTTACACTTATTTTCACCAGTGCGTCTGACGCCTGTGTCTGCTAGATAGCATCTAATAAGAATTTATACACAACTGAGCTTGTATCACATGCCAGCAGCGTATGGACCACTTGGGACCTCCTCTTTTCACCAGGACTGGTATTTGGGGGCACAAAGAGAGATTTGCTACCTACTCCATCCATCCACCAACTGGGCACAGGCACCATAAACATTGTCATTTCCCAAATGGAATAAGGTATGGCTTTGAAGATGGGAGCCTTTAATCAGACAAAACATCTCACTTTGCCCCAGTCATTAAACTAACTTCAGAGACAAAGGCCCAAGGCCTTCCATCTGTTCTGTTTGTATAAAGACAGTCAAATGATGCTGAACACTAGGGATACCGAGTGTTTATATTAGAAGTAATGAACTGAAAGCACAGCATCTAATCCTTTCCCTAGCCAGGAGGTACTTCCAACATTTTAAAAGTCTTTTTTAAAGAGTAATACAACTTTATAAGCATATTGGTCCTTTCATCTCCCAGAAAGTATACTCAAGGCATAATTCAGACCTTTACATTAGATCGTATTAAGCCTAATTTGGTTCTTCAGCTCAACAAAGAGCCTGGGGGTCTTTAGGAAGTTGTAAGAGTCGTAGAAGTTAAAGAACCTGACTTTTTAAACAAACATGCATCTTTCCCGTATGATAATGAATGTGTTGAACGTACTGCCTGGGGGGTCTTGCCCAACGGATTGAAGGGTGTGGGTAATTCCAGCAACAGAGGAAGGGGGAGCTGGGAGCGCACCCAGCTGGTTTCTCCCACTGGATTTCCATTTTAGTAGGAGACCTCATCTCCCTCCTTTCAATTTGCTAGGCAGTGGTCATGCTGAGGCTGTTTTTGGCCAGCCAACAGTGTATGGCATCTTATGGGCCCCAAATTCCCAAGGGGCTTGCTCTGGGGACCTGACATGTGACTCTCAAACCGGGATGACTTTCATAACCTCGTTTTCCAGCCACATCTGAGATCTCAGAGGATAGTCATGGCCTGATTTTTTTTTAAAAAATTGGATGGCATAAACCTTGCCAACAGGTACATTTGCCATTCGTGGCCTAGGCTCTGGTGAAGCATTGGGCATGGGCTCTGATCACAGGGCCTGTGTTCAAATCCTAGCACTCTCCTTACCTAGCTGTATGTTCTGGGACAAGCCGCTCAGCCTCTCTGAGCCTCAATTTCCTACTTTCTGCAGGGAGAGGCATGGTGATACTTGCCCTGCCCACCCTACAGAGTGGGAACAAATGAGCTCATGAATGTGGAAACATCTGTGCATTGTAAGAAGCTATATATCACGACTATAATGCCAGTCTGGCTGTTGTGCCAACTTTTCACGCAGTCCAGGGGCAAGTCTCAGGGACCGGAAGGACAGTCACCATTGAGCCACAGAGATGCTTCAAGCTGAGCCGGAGAGCCTACAAGGAATGTCGTAGGTATACCTCAAGCCGAAGTGCACCTGTTGTTGGGACAGCAGTCACTTTCCAAAGCAGCAACCCCCTAGGAGCCGTGCCTGCTTTATGACCCAGAGTTTTGTTGCAATGACTCTTGCTCAAGCCCACGCAAGTCTGCTGCTCCTCTGAGACAGGGAAATCCTTCCAGAGAGATTCTGTTGGCTAACGGGGTCTTCTGAAGGGGACTTGGCCAGCAGCCACCCTCATCTGCCTCCCCTCCCCAGGCTGACTCTGCATCTATTAGCATGAAAAATGGGGAAGCGATTGGGCTTATATCTTCCATAAGTTAGCTTAGCGGAATCGAGATCATTTGTCTAGTGCACACATTCCCGAGTCCAAGGGAGGGTTGCCATTCTCTTTTCCAGTGAGGTCATCCTCCCTGTCGGCAGCCTTGACATCTAGCTAAGCAGGGCCCTCACCACAGGCTGAGTGTTAGCAGAGACAATCGCCTTTCATCCCGGAGTGGCAGGCCAACTTTGGGTTTCCTTCTTTTTCCTCTGGTCTGTCCCCTTGTGGTATATGATCTCCGCTCAGGCCGGGTCGATAAGACTCTTAAGCCTCAGACAGAGGCCCCTCTCTTGGCCCTGAAACATTCTTCCCCAGGCAGGCTGGGGAACACATTTTCCTCTAGAACTCATTTTGAAGATTTGTTTTTCATGTGGTGTGGCTTGTGAAAAGTTTCTTTTTCATGATGGGGCTTTTCATGACCCTTGAAGACACAAGATTTGATCAAAAGGGACGGTTAGCCATACAATGTCCGGTGGCACTGTATTCAGAAACGCACACGTGCCCCAATCAGAACAGTCAAGCTCTTTACATTGGGAACCTGAAAAGCTCCGTGCTGATCTCACTATTGCAGTTCCCAAGTTGGAAGAGAGGTTTCTTATTCGGTTCCTGTGTGCCAGGCCATGCCAATGGGCACCAGAACCTTGACAATAACCTTCTCCAGTGGGTCCTCTCAGTCCCCTTTTGAGAGGAGGAGCCCAGAGCCCAGAGTAGTGAAATAGCTTGCCTAAGGGCACACAGCTAGAAAGTTGAAGCCAGATGGGTAGTGCTCACACTCTTTGCACTGCCCTCAGATGCTGTTGGGCTGTCCATCCACTAAGCACTGAGGTAGATCAGGGAACAAGAGACCGGGTTCCTGCGAAATGAACAGACCAAGGACACACACAGACAATTTCCAATGTTGGCAGGGACCTGAAAGCCCCAGCAAGGAGGTGATTTGAGAGAAAAGAATATGCGGGCTGCAGCAGCACCTTCAGCCAGAGAGGTCAACCCTGCCGTTTGCAGACAAAACATAGACCCCAGACGAAAGAATGAGAAGCTGTGCCACCTTCTGGAGAAAAAGCCCAGCCATGCAGAGGCTCTGAGGATGGGAGAGGAGCAGAAAGAAGGTCTATAAAGAGCAGGGCTGAATGGAGAGAGATGCTTTTGGAAAGGAAAGGGGGGGACCCAACTTGTGGTCTGCGATCGGGTGTTTGCATTTTTTCTGGGTGGGATAGGACACCATCTCAAGGGTTTAGGTAGGGGACTTATCTCATGTTCTAAAGAGATCACCCTAATCTCTGTAGAGATAATGGCTCTAGGCACATAAGAGGGGAATAGGAAGACCAGTAGGGATTTGGCCAACACCAGCGGCTGAAGATTTTGTACCTCACTGAATTAATTTCACATCCGTGAACTGCTTTTCCTGCACACGTATAGTTACATGGTCTCTACTCTGGCGTAGTGTTTGAAGTCAGTATGCACTACTTCACTGAACACACAGCTATTGGAAAATGCAAACATCCTCCCTGGTTATGGAGGGTCAGCATCAAGGCCAGGCAAATCAAATCCTGTGTTGATTTGATGTAACTGGGACTCCTGGTGAAACCAGTTGGGATCTGAGGGTTAGATGATGATTTTGTGATTTTGAGGGTTTTCTTGCAGATATGAAGAGAACATGCTTCACTGGGGGAAAGCCACCGAGGAATGATGGGTCATCGGGCAGGCAGCTGACTCTCAAAAGGCTCAGGGAGAAAGTTCTTTGTACCCTACTCACAACTCTTCCCTTACTTGTGATTGTTTCCATTTCTTTTTTTTTAATTTACATTTCCTCAGATCCAAAATCAAGCTGAATCTTAAACTCTGACAGATTTCAGCTTCAATTGCCTTTTTTTCTTATTTGTAGGCTGCGGCTGTTTGATGGAAGAATCGTCATTTTAAGAGTAACTGTTTGCTTTCTTTGAGTTTTTGCTTTGTCCCATAGAATGGAGTTCACCTTCCCTCCAAAATCAGCTAAGAGTTAAGAAGAAATTCCACGTGAAGTTGGGATGAGGATTACATGGCAAGAATAAAGGCTAAGGAGCATATTACTAAACCATCATTAAATCTTCACATCCAGACAATTATCTCATGAAAATGAAAAGAAATTTGCAACTTTTAAAACCGATCATAGCTTCCTTCATAACTGGAGAATGAAGGCCTGGGAGAAATAGATCCTGATTTTGAGGCCATGTAGAAATTTCCTCTGTGAAGGAAAAGAGTCATATATTGTTTTGGGAAAACTGTACAGAAGTGAGAAGAATTAAATTGTCAATCTTTTGATAAGAATTTGAAGAGTTACAAAGAGATAACTTTTGACAGTATTTATGGGTTGGCTTTACCTAATTGAAAATAAAACAAGCATAATTAACTTCTTTACAACTTAAGTAAAAAAAAAATTGGAAGTGTGTATTTCTCTGACACATTCATGATTGGCATCCTGACACCTATCGTTAACTTTCACCACTTTAGGAATACTTTTAAAATTATACTGAACCATGCTAAATGATTTACATTTGTTGAATTCATATTCCTATAAAATGGGAGACTTATTGGATGCATATAGTTGAATGTTTCCTTAAAAGATTATATTGCTGCAGAGATCTTCAGAGTTGGGGCTTTCGTGGGTGAGAAACAATTCAACAATTTGAATTGGAGTGAAGTACAGAACGTTCATGATTTTTCATTTTGCCAACTGAGGACATAAAATACAAATAAAAGAAACTACTCTTTTTACAGTTTTATAATCTCGCAGCAAAAGGTAGTCCTTTAAATGAAATACATTTAATTTTATGAAAACTTACAACAGTTTCCTTATTTTTCTTTTAAAACTTTGGAACTGGTAGACACATTTTCATTAGCAGCCTTGATTGCCCAGGGAAGGTTTAGAGACTCTTGGTCTGCATCAGCTATTTGATTCTGCAGATACTAGGTTCCAAGTGGGGCTGGACTTGCCTAAAGTGAGGCTGCCACGTAAGGGAAGATCAGGATCTTGCACCCAGGTCCCCTGAGTCCTGAGCCAGCATGGTTGTCACTATGCCGAGCAGTTGGCATTGCATGGGTCTATGGGTTAGATTTCCCTAGGCTATAATTAACAGAAAACTAACCTAAATTGGATTAAACAATAATAAAGGAAACGTGTTGGCTCAGGTAATGGAAAAATCCAAAGGATATTTTCAGGCAAGGCTTAATCCAGGATTTCACTTGCTTTATATTGTCATTAGCCCTCCTAGCTGTTCCAGAGGGTTCACATGTGGTGACAGAAAATCCTGTTCTTACACCATCAAGTCCAGGGGAATGGAAACTGTCTCTTTGTGTAGTTTCCCACATCCTGGAAGTCACTTTCTTAGATGGAACCACATGATTCTCTTTAAGTCCATCATTGGTGCTACATGAGCGGGTAGATTGATGGTTAAAGCCAATCAAGGCTTGTTCCTAGAATTTAGCAGAGTCAACTCCTCATAAACTACCCAAATGATCATGGAAAAGAAGTGGCTCCAAGGAGGAATCAGGATATTGCTTAATTCTTTTAAGTGAATGAAGCCTGGAGAAGAAGACAAACACAGATGTCTGTTACATTGGGTTAGATGGAGACGCTATTCTCAAGGAGTTTCTTGCATTAAAAAAATGCTTTTATGTGAAAGGACATGGACCGTGTCCAGCTTGTGAATGGCTATCTCTCCAGTGTCCAGAGCGGTATCGGCACATGGACAGACTTCAATAAAAATGATGGGAAAAAATGAAAAACTAGAAAAGTACAAAAAAATTTAATATAACAAAATGTGTTTATAATCCCTCAGTCTAAAGATAATGACTCTTCAAATATTGGGATAATCTCTTCTTTTTTTTTCTTCCAATGTAAATATACATATAGTTACTCATACTTGGCAATTAATGTTTACTGGGATTTAATCTCGTTTTTATTTTTCTACTTGGTATTACACCATATACATATCCCAAATCATGAAAATCACTTGGAAACACAGCTTTTAGTAACAGTCAATCATAAGGATTTAGTGTGCATTCTTTAAACAATTCTTGATTAAGAGATATGTAAGTTTTCGCCGTTGTAAATAACGCTGCAAAGAATGTATATCTACTAAATCTTTGTGTGTCTTTAAAAAATTGTAATACTCACAATTATAACTTTTTTTTTTTAAGATTTTATTTATTTAACAGAAGGAGAGAGATCACAAGTAGGCAGAGAGGCAGGCAGAGAGAGAGGAGGAAGCAGGCTCCCTGCTGAGCAGAGAGCCCAATGTGGGGCTCGATCCCAGGACCCTGAGATCATGACCTGAGCCGAAGGCGGAGGCTTTAACCCACTAAGCCACCCGGGTGCCCCTATACTTTTTCATAGACAGCATTTTTCCTGATCTTGCATTCTAAGATTTTTGCTGTGGACTTAAAGTGCCGATAAGGATAAGGAATAAAGAATTGGAAGAAGAAAAATGAGCTAAAATAATTTTTTAAATTTAATTTAATAATTAATTTAAAGTTTAAATTTAATTTGCAAAAATTAATTCTTAAAAAAAAGACGAGTGGGTCTTTAAGAGAGAAAACAAGGAAACATTGTGAGTTGCTGACCAGAAAATGGAAACATTGGTTTTTGGAGGGGTGATGCATGAGACTCTAGAAGATGATTTCAGTGTTTTGCTGTATGTTGCATAGTGCATTTCCCCCATTGCCATCTCTCCCAGAGGCTTCAAAAAAGCAACACATTATAATTCAGTGTTTTTAAGTTGGACCTATTTTTCTTTTGAAAACGTGAATTTGACAGGAAATGAGAAAAAGGTGGGAATGGCATCCTCTGCTACCCCAGAGGGCTCTTTTAAATTAGATATTTTAAAAATATCGTTTAAATTAGATATTCAGAGGGAAACCAGCAGGAAGAGTGTAGAAATGCGTACTTCCACTAGCAGAGAAGGCAAGTGTGTTGTGTGCTCTTTGGATAGAAGCTCTTAACTTTTGGGAAAAGCAAATGTCCATGTGAGTTTCCTTTTAGGGATTTTTGTGTGGAGGATGGATTTTATTGACAGATGGCAAATTCTAAAGTGGGGCATCATATGTTTCTTGTAGGTTTTGCACATCCTGGTTTGGGCCAAGATCAAGAAGGAATGTGGAGAGCTTCTTACGGCTTCCATAGTTGAGCTGGGCCTGGACTGCACCACCTTACACACTGAGGTTCAACTATTTTTATTTCCTAGGGAAATTTTGCATGGTTTTCCTGAGAAGCACCACATCAAAGCAGCACTGGGGAGGGTTTTCCAAGAATGTGGTGTGGATATGTTCTACCAACTGTTCCCATAGGAACATGGGGGAGGAAAGTGTCCACCTGTTCTTCCAAGAGCCCAGGAGCGCCTGAACTTCAGTGTGCTGGTGCTAAAGAATATGGCACATTCTCTGACACTAAAGGGAACCCCAGAAGCACACTGACAGTGTTCACTTTGACCTATTTTTCTATCATTTCTATTGTCTGATCTCTAGGAAACACCAACACATCCCACTAGGTCAATGAGACCCAAATATTCTTCTATTTTTGGAAAAGGCCAAGCAAGACAATATATTCCATTTTACTGCCTAGGACATCTGAGTCATTAAACCTTTTCCTAAAGTGAAACCTCAGCTAGGAATGTATATCCCCCTTGAAATCTGAAACAGCTTTGCCTCAAGGCTTCCATATTGAGACAAAGTGCTTGGGTGCTCATGGATTCTTAACCAGGACTAGTCTTTTTGAGACTGTTTCTGAGCCTTGCTCGCCACTAAGTGCTTCTTGTAAAATATGGTAAATGTGGGGCTTGAAATGCTTTCTTCGGGGGAGGGAAGAAGAAAGTGTTGTGCAAGATAGAGAGCTGAGCCCACATAATGATTGCCATATGTCAAGGGATTTTGAGCCTTTAAAATGGACTTGGGCAGTACTTTGCTAAGTGTTCCCATAAAACAACTGCTTTTATAGGCTTCTGAGGTCTTAACAATGGAAAACATGGCGTCTTGATCTTTCTGTATCATGTTTAGTTTTACCATTCCTTTGTTCCAAGGACTTGGGACTGTCTCCCTTTGGCACCAAGCAGAATCTGATCTGGATCACCCAATTATGGCCCATGAGTTACAATGAAGCATTTTTCTCATGATATTCTCATTTTTTTTTTAGCCTTTAAAAAGTCAAGAAAATTGCCCTTTAAGTAAACTTTAGAGTCCTTGGAGCAGCAGTTGATAAAGATCATGACCCAATGAACAGTTTATCTGGCTTCTTGTGTCCCTCTTCCTTTTCAGTGGGAAAGTGAGGTGATTCATTTTATAATGAGGCAAAAATCCTTAGGTAAGAGAAATATACATAAATAACTTCTTTTGTATCTAATCCTCAATCCTGGAAAATTCCCTGTGAAGCACTCCATACAATCTAAAATGTCTAAGTTGGCTTCTGTATTTTAAAAGGAAGCAAAGATTCTTTTGATGTCCCCGAGAAAGAGTTTTGATTAAATTCTTCAAGTCGGGGAAATTGAGTGCTCTGCCCCCAAGCTCTCTTCATTTGCCACTTTGCAACTTGTAAACCACAGCTTTCCACCTCACAAAGACTAAGAAAGGTTTTTTTTTGTGTGTGTAAAGGATAATTCAACAAAGTCCTTGTTCTCCTGAAACTTATGTCCTGGCCTCAGAGACAGAAATAATAGAGGAAACAGATAGGATCTCTATGTAGACTATTAAGTGCTATCAAGCTGATAAGCGAGAGGGTGTGCAAAAGGGGGGGTCACAAGGAAAGTTACCTCTTGAGGTCAGGTGGTCCGCAGAGTCCTCTTCAGGAAGCTGATATTTTACTGATACCTGAGGGATGTGAGCCATGGGAAGGGCATTTGAGATAGAAGGAACAAACAGGACAGAAGTCCAGAGGCCAGTAAGGGTTTGGCAAGGAATAAAGAACACCAGCGTGGCTAGAGCCATGTAAACAAGGCGGGAGAGCATGAGATAGGGATGAAGATGCAGAATGGAGGGGTTCTGTTGAGACCCTGCTGGACCTTGTTGGCCACGGAAACGAGTTTAGGCTCCAGCAAACTCTAGGTAGCATTAAAGCCTTCAAGGCAACCTGAGTCCAGACTGAATCTCTGTGCCTGGGATTTGGAAAGGCAAATGCCAATAAAGGAAATCTGTACCACAAGAGGTACAAAAATGACAAGTTGCATGGAGAAGCAAAGACATAGCACCAAAATACCATTTACAATAGTCCAGTCGCCTCACACAGTCCTTCAAGGGAATCAGCAGCCGTCCCAACCAACCTGGTCAACATCCCACTGGTCTGTCTCCTGTTGATCATACAGCGTAGATACCAGAAAACACAAAGTACCTGCAAGGCAAACTGAGCGCTAGGTGGAATGGTGAGCTTTGCAAAGGATGAAAAATGTCTTGCATTTCTTGAAAGTTGAAGAATCAAGTCAGCCATACCCAAAGCCATGGACCGAGGAAGACCGGGATAAACCAAGGGAGAAAATCAACCACATTGAGGATATGACTGGAGCTTTAAAAAAGAATGATTTGAATATCAAAGATTAAGAGAGACCCTCAGGAAAATTTGTGAAATCCTTGAGTAATTTTGAAAAAGAGAGAAGGAGACATCATAACAGTGTTGCACAATTTCAAGGCTAAGTTGACTTGGTCAGAACAACAGAGAAAAAACCCACCCAATTCATACTGTGTATTTTCTTAAGAGGGCAGAGTTTTCATCTAGCCTTGTTTTGATCTATTTTGCTAAACAGTAAATAAAGTAAGCTTGTTTTCATAATTGCTCGCCTTGTTTTTCAAGTTGAAGCCTCACGTAAGGTTTTTTTTACAGTTTATTTTAAAAATTCAGCCCTTATTTTTGATGGATGCATGTTAAGTAGCATTTTCCCAGCACCAATTCTCTCCGGGTAATGAAGACCTCCTGTGCACACAGTGAGGAATGTGCTGCCTCCGCAGACTCGGATGGCCACCCTGAGTCCCTCACCCATGCCCACGTGCTCATCCTCCTCCCCGGTCCTTCACCATGTGTGAGGCGCTGTCTGGGAAAGGAAGAAACCTGGCTCTGAGTCTCACTGGCTTCAGCCAAATGAATCAATCGGCCAGGGTCCAGCCAGCAAAGGAAGACACTTACTCCAAAGGAGAGTGTTTTGTTTCACAAGAGCTTTCAGAAACTACATTTAAAATTTCCTTGTCTCAGGGATATTCAGATTTGTGGAGAACAACGTAAAGACTTCCCTCAGCAGGGAAGATCGATTCAGGAATTACAAATATGAAATAAGTACTCGAGATTCCATCCCACACTGCTTTTGAGAATGTCTTCCAGAGGATACCTCTTCTGAAGGTTTCTGAGGCAGGGCCAAGAGCTTAGGACATGGTGTCCAAAAGATTCCGGAATTGTATCCAGGGTTCTCTATTTCCTAGTTGGATAATACATGTGCCTTCTCATTTATCACAACTCTGAGGCTGGACATTGCAATACTCACCATTTTACAAGGCAGTTAGGGAAATGCAAATCAAAACCATGGTGAGATACTACTTTTCACCCACTAGGATGGCTCTAAAGAAAAGAACAGAGACTAACAAGTACTGACAAGGATATGGTGAAAATGGAATATTCATAAAAAGCTGGTGGGAATGTGAAATAGGATAGTCACTTTGGAAAAAAAAAAAGTTCCTCATAATATTAAATATGGTGTTAACATATGACCTAGCAATTCCGCTCCTAAGCACCTACCCAAGAGAGATGAAAATATATATCCACACAAAACTGATACATGAGCATTCATAGCAGTATTGTTCGTAATAGCCAAAACGTAGAAACAACTCAAATGTCCATGAACTTATGGGTAAATAAACAAAGGGTGGCATATCCCTATAATGAAATATTATTCATGAATAAAAAGGAAAGAAGTACTGAGACGTGCTACAGCATGGATGAACCCTGGAAGGATTCTGATGTGTGAAAGGAGCCAATCAGAAAGGACCACATGTTACATGCTTCCATTTATATGAAATGTTCAGACTAAGCAAATAGAAATAGAAAGACAGAAAGTAGATCAGTGGGCGCCCAGGGATGGGGGCAAAAGAGGGGGAGAAGAGGGAGTGACTGCTAATGGGGATGGGATTTCTTTTTAGGCTGGTGGAAATAGTCTAAAATTAGATTGTGGTGATGGTTGCACAACTTGGTGAATACACAAAAAACGACTTAACTGTATACTTGAAATGGGTGAATCTATGGTATGTGAATTGTATCTCAATAAAGCACTTTACAAAAATCAATCCGGTACAACAGAACAACTAATTCAGCAGTCTACATCTATAACTGAAGCACGGTGTTCAGACTTAGAACTTGAATTGACACATCAAAGGCAAATCTTACTTCGTCTTTTTTTTTTCTTTCTCTATTATCACTTATCATCACTGTTTTCACAATGGACACACCGAGTTCTACCTTGTATATCTCCCAAAGGAATTCTTTAAAAGACTCGTGAATGATATATATGATTATAGAAAAAGCCCCACCTCTCAGATATTGTGTGCCACGAGAAAGCAATGAGTCAAATTAATTTTAGACTAGCAATCTCAAGTATTTATAAAGTCTGTCCTTTAATGCCCATCGTGTTTGAAAGTGGTATTCTGAAGGACTTACTGAGTCACGCTTGCATAATGGATCCAAGTGTCGAGTTACTGGTAACTGGAAAGGACTCAACGCTAATTAATTCTAAACCCATAATCTCATGAGTTTACAAACAAAGGTTGCACTTGAATACTGGTGGGGTCAGAAGTTTTCTTCCCAAAGCTTTATCCTTTCAAGAATAGCGGCACCTCTCACCTTTCTCGCACCAGCTGATTCTCTATCATAAGATCTTAGAATAATTTCATTCTTTCGAAAACCACAAAACAGTCCTCGTTCCAAACTGCAATTCATTAGGAGAGGTTCCGTGGCATTTGTCAGACCTAGTGCTGCATGCTTTCACGAAAGTGGGGCAATGGTCTGCATTCACTTAAGATGACTACCATGTGGTTGAAACTTATTTCATTTGAGATTTGGATAGGGAGTAACATGACGTTCCAGACACGGACCTCTCTGCTCATACTTGTGTCCATGGAGGTGCAGAAAGGGAGCATAAGACTTGGTTATGATACGAATCCTGGGAGAGTAAGGTGAGTCAGAGCATGACTCCCAGCTAAGGTCTTTGAGCTCTACTTGGTGGACACCAGGAAGCCCCTTAAGGCTTTTAAACAGGAAAGTGGAATCAACCAAGATGGTTGTTAGCAAAATTTATTTCAGTGGTATAAGATCTATATCATGACTTTGAATAATGGATGTTCATCAGTGAGTGCTTCCTGTGTGCCGGGCACTGTCTTTACATTTTGCTCCCTGTAACTGTCCTGTGAGGGGGCCTTTTATTATCTCGTTTACAGGTGAGGAGAATCCATTTCAGACAGGTTAAGAAACTGAATGAAAGCTACTCAGTGTACTCCGTAAACTGCAAAGCCAGGATTCAAATTCTCATCGAACTAGTTCACCGGTTTACTTTATACATCCTCTCTGCCCCAGAGCATGGTAATGAGGCAGCAGGGCCAGGAGGCTGTCCATTCAGGGAGACACGATGAAGACTTGAAGAAGATGGAGGTAGAGTGGATGGTAAATGAGATGCCAGGTGTGGGAGACAGGGCGGAAAAGGATGGATGGGGCTGGGTGACTGACTAAAGGAACCTTAAGATCTTTCTCTTTGTTCCAGCCACTGTGTCAGCAACAGGAATGTAGAACCAAAGTTCTCTCCTCCCCTCAAACAACTTCTTTTCCAGTCCTGGGATGGGAGCCATCCCATCAGAGAACATCGGGGCTGGGTTCAGGGTATGGTAAACTCACGTGGCTGGCAGAGAGGGAAAGCTGGAAGGGCGGGTCAGAGTTCCTCCTGTAAAGTTGGTGTAGGAGGTGGGTAAGATGGCACTTGATAGAAGGTAGAAGGTCTTAGGGACTGAATGTGTGGGCCTGCCCCCCAAATTCATACTTTGGAGCCCCATCTTCTCCCTCCATTATGACTGCATTGGAGACAGGACCTTGAAGGAGAGGATTGTTTTTTTTTTTTAAAGATTTTTTTATTTATTTGACAGAGAGAGATCACAAGTAGGCATAGAGGCAGGCAGAGGGAGAGGGGGAGGCAGGCTCCCTGCTGAGCAGAGAACCTGATGCGGGGCTTGATCCCAGGATCCTGAGATCATGACCTGGGCCAGAGGCAGAGGCTTAATCCACTGAGCCACCCAGGCACCCCAAAGGAGAGGATTGTTAATTTAGACCATAGAATGGGCACTGATGTGACAGGACTGGGGTCCTTAGAAAGAAGAGGTACCAGAGATTGCTTTTTCTCCACCATGTCAGGACAAAGTGGGAAGGTGCCCATCTGTAAGCCAGGCAGAGAAGTCTCACCAGAAACTGGACCTTGACCTGGGACTTCCAGCCTCTGGAGCTCTGAGAAAATAAGTTTCTGTTGTTGAAGCCCCTGAATCTATGGGATTTTGTTATCATGGTGTGAGCAGACCTGGACCGAAGTTTCCCTCAGTGCCTGTCCCAGGAATGTCCCACCTTCATGGGATAGACCACCAAATGAGGAAACTGAGGCATGTGGCTAGGCTGTGTACATGATACACTGGCACTGTAAGAAGATATTTTCTGAGTATAGTTTTTAATATATGTTCATTAGATCTGCATTACTGCATTCATCAGAACCTGTCTACTCTTACTTAAGTTTTGTTCACTCTGCGGTCATATTCTCAGAGAGGTCAATTAAAGTCACTCTGCTATAATCTTTATTACCCATTGTACTCCCTATAGTTCTGCTTTAGACATTTTTATGGTTTCATTTGCTAAGGAGCTGTGTCCATTTTTATCTTGATGCTTTTTGCCTTGAATTCAACCTTGTGTATTTTAACATGGCATCAGCCTTCTTCCTTTTTTAAAAAAATCTTTTAAACTATTTTTTCCTATTTGTGAATGAGTGGAATGTGTGCTTTTTGTCATAGCTACCTGCAGCTGAGAGCTTTGTCATGTAATCTCAAGCATGTCCTTTATGCCCTATGGAACACAGGTGGCTCAAGGAGGCATCTTCACTCACCAGCTGTGCAATCTTTTCAAATTACTAAGCCCTCTGAACCCATGCTTTTTGTTTGTTTGTTCTGAATCTGTGAAATGGAGCGATTTCAGTATCACAAGTTCATTGTGTGAACTCATGTAACCATGAGTTACAGAGCTCAAGTGTGGTGATCAGTGGTTGGTAGTAAGTGGTCTTGATAAAAGATCCATCCATATGGGAAGCACAGTATCCCTTCCATTTTTACAAATAGTGCTTTAACTAATCCATTTGCACATATGTATCAGTGTGATCTCTTTGTCCATCATCAAAGAAACCAAGAAACTATGGAAAAGTCGAAATCGTATGCCAAATCTGGGGTACTTAGGATAAAAAAGAAATTGTGTTTTAAGAATTCATCATTTATTAAAGGAGAACAGTCCCTCCGGTTTCTATTTTGTCATGAATTAACTGAGAGCTTTGTAAGTTAAGTTCCTTTCTTCCTCACGCCCCACCAGCCTTCTGTACTCTACCCTCTACCTCCTACCGCCCAATTCTTATTCTACTGGACTGTTACTAAACACAAGGACAGGTTTCATTGCTTACATTTCTGATTTCATGACCCGATTGCCACTTCTGAAGGTCCGCTTCCTTTTTGAAGCACACACATCCCATGGCTTTTGCAACAGGATCTTTTCTCTTCTCCTATTTTCTTCCGATTATTCTGATCACTACTTCCTGGTCCTATTGCCCTTCCTTCCTTAGCTCTTCAGTGTGGGAGTGTCTCATGGTCCTAAACCCTCATTTTCTCCCCAGAAAATATTAGAGGTCTCCCCAGACTCCTGTTACTCCCACTACATGTAAACTAATGCCTTTGAAATCTGATTTTCCGGTTCAACTCCTTAACTTGTGAACTCATATATCCATTTGCTTGTTGTACATCTTTATTTGGATACTCAGCAGGGATCTTAAGCTATGTATGTCCCTGGTAGAACTCATCTCTTTCCACCCACCTCATCTCCCACTTCTCAAATTTCCCAACTCTTCTGAATGCCTTACTTTTGTGAACGGCACCACCATGAACCTATTTGCCAATCCAACAACTCAGATGTCATTCCTGACTCCTTTCTTTCCCTCAATCCCACAATTGAACTATGGGTTAAGTGTTCCCCTAACTACATTATAAATGTGTCCATTTATATCAGTGCCCACTTGCTGGGTTATCACAATACCTAATTACTATTTATTTCCCTTTTGTTATTGGCCCCTCCGATCCTTTCTCCTCTCTGTGTTCATGATGTCCTCCATAAACTTCATATCTAATGAAATCACTTCCAGAACTGTCCTAAAACACTGACCATTGACCCATTTGGTCAAAATCTGAGCTTTGTTTGTTTTTCACACACATATACCCCCTCCAGGCTCTGTAAAAGTTAGCTGCCCTTCCTAAAACCAAAGTCAGATCTGTACACAGGCTTCGGTGATATGAATGTGGGATCAGAACTGAGAAGTATTCTTTCTGAGCATACACTTCCCAATGAGAGGTCAGTTTGGTAAAGACTGGTATCATGTTAACATGATCCAGCTCAAGTACATAACTAAACTTCGACATCTTACCCTGGAACCCAGCAACCTAGGGATTGCATGGGGGAATTCTGGAGATTCACCAAATTATCAGATGTTTAAATGCTTACGATTAAGTATTGAAGACCATTAAGTGCTTAAGACTGCCGTTTGACATAACTAAAATGAACTGAGTTCCATTGGGTCTTGGATAGAACTAAGATATCTTAAGACAATATAAGGCCATCTCATCATTATGTAGTAAAGAACAGCACTGAACTTTTTTTTTTGTTACAAAATTAGCAATACAAAGAAATACTATTACTTCTATACTATTAAATTATATTGCAGAACAGCCACTGTCCCCAATTGGTATGACTACTAACAGGAGGCTAGCCTAGCAACAGTGCTGTCACCCAATATTGGCAGGCAATGACCGGCCACTACTAAGCTACTTAAGCTACAGGCAGAAGAGTGTAGAATGGCATGGCATGAAAGTTAACAGAATTGGCTATTACGTCACCAGCTGGACAGTATAGTGGCCTACAGTATAGTCACTTTGTTACTGTCACAATTGAGATCAGGGCAGTCCGCCACGGCAATACTGTGCTATCATCTGTGCTATCATCGCTATCGTAATTCCGGGTAGCATAGCATGGGACAGATATTGTAAGATGATGTAAGACACCCAACAGGGTAGAGCACAGTGTGCTGCAGTTCTGATTAAATGTATACATCGTATGTTACAGACATGGGACATTGCCACTAGACTAGCGTGAACAGCAGTAGGAGATAAAGTTGTATCTATTCTGCTAGAGGTAATGTATGCCATGGTCTACCGATGTGCATGTGCACGATGGACTATTTTGACTGTCACTGGGCCCATGTGGGATGCCGTGTAGGTTAGAATAGTGGTGTAATAGAGGAATGCAGGTGTTACTATTCAGTACTAAATTTAAAATTAAAACAGAAGTCTGTAGGATATGCTGTATAAATACTTTTTTTTTTTTTTTTTGGCCAGCTTAATAACCAACATAAAGTTACCAAGTCACAGACAGTGCAGGATGAACAGTAATGTCTGAATACGGAAGGTACGGTGCAATTTAAGATGGAACGGTTTGAAATGTGGACAAAAGAAAAGGTTACAAGTACCCTTAACAGACAGCATCAAAGCAGAAGAAAGTAGAGGAGGTCAACACAGCCTAGGATGATATGCTGCTTTGCTTTTACAAAATAGGTTCAAGAAATCCACAGCATATTATCATTGGCAGTAATATCATTGCTAAGTAGCCTAGCATTTCTGGTAATGAAAATTACCAGAACGAGTATAAGGTATTACTAGCCAAGATAATTAATACAGTAGCAGCTTCTAATTATTGAAATCACCACATCCTAGGCAATCAGAAGGATTCCCCCTTTAGATCGAGGGTCTCATTGAAAGTGCAGGAGTGCATTAAATGCACTTTAAGGTGCATTGAAAACTGAAGTGATTAGCTCCACCACACAAATGAGAAAACTGAGGGTTAAAACTATCAGGCTCGGGGCGCCTGGGTGGCTCAGTCATTAAGCGTCTGCCTTCAGCTCAGGTCATGATCCTGGAGTCCTGGGATCGAGCCCCGCATCGGGCTCCCTGCTCGGCAGGCAGCCTGCTTCTCCCACTACCATTCCCTCTGCGTGTGTTCCCTCTCTTGCTGTGTTTCTCTCTGTCAAATAAATAAAAATTAAAAAAAAAAAAAAAAACCAAAAAAAACTATCAGGCTCTTTGAGTGAAATCACACAAGAAGCAAGTAAGTGAAGCTATCACTCGAGCCTAAGTCTGACTACATCTGACTTCAAAGACCTTGCATTGTATAATATTCATTCTCTTCCCTTTGGGGGTGTCAGAGTGGTACATAAAGTGTGGCACAGCATAATGATAGCAGCACTTGGACTGAAAGTCATACTAATAAAAACTGAAATAATTCTCAACTTAGGGCAGGCTGGAAATCAGTTGTTACTGTTACGAGTTAAGACATGGCATGTATTATATTTCAGTACATGTTGTGTGGTAACAGATTGATGGTAAATAATTGTACAATAGCCCCATGGGCTGTAAGTGTGGCTACCCATTTTGGGAGTAGTGATTTATTATGGTATCACTGTTGTTTCTGCATTTATAGAAATAAAAGAAAACGTGGTATAGATGACTATTTACCCTGACATTAGAGAAAGTACCTGTTAGTAGGACATTATGATATTCCTGAGTAATGATGTAAAACAATGTGATCTCTCATCAGGACACACTGTTCATGTATTATTGAGCTGTATTTCTGTGCACTATATCTTATTGCCCTGTGTCCATTACATGCAATGTATCTATTGAAGAATGATACCATGGCTGATTGTAAATATAGTCAGTGTAGTATATGCACTGATATAGAGCCATAAATTACTAACATGGGGATACTCATAATATGTGTGGTCAACCAGAAGCCTGTTTTATCACTGTACTAAACCAAAATGCATCGATTTCAGAGATATTTGAAGAGTGTCAAAATTGTCAGTGAATACTTGCTATTAAGTGTTAAGAGAGTTATATTAGAATCTTTGCTAAAATTATAGCTATCGCCCACTCGTTATTACTGACAGAATGGCTTCCAGTTTGGAAGGATGATGTGCCTCGGCAGTAATACCCTCACAGATGCTGAAATTATAGGACCATGAGATACAGAGGCACAGCAAAAGTATTGCTTTTCAGTATCCAAGCTGCCATAGAGCCTAAGTGACGGCTAAGAGTGTCAGGTGCTTTGCAAGGTAGAAGTGATGCAAAGAGGAGGCTGTCACAATCCCCAGTCCTGCTCTGGGGCCAAGCAATGCGTGGTTAACTAGTGCACTGTAAACTTGAAGCCAAACTGCTGGTTTTCCAGACATAGGACATAGGAGGGTAGAGACCCCAGGGCTCCGGGAAGGCACTTTTGTTGCTGTTGCTAAAACTATACGCCACATTAGTGTAGTAGCTGTATAGTTCCATATCGAGAAGGAAGGAAGGAAGGATTCTGTATGGGGAGGAGGCCGTGTTATTGCTGTGAGAAGTACAAAGAATGTCACTGTGCTGTTCCTACCGAAATTGAGGACAGTGGCATTGACTCACCCCATTGTGGAGTCGTGATACGTCAATCTTTCTGTTAAAAGAGTGTACAGAATGACACAGGAGTCATGCTGGCTCAGCATTACAGACAACGTGATGCCGCGGGGCTCTGGAATTGCTCCTTACTGAGTCTCGATGGCACGTGGCATGAAAAAGAGCCACGTGGAGAAAGTTAACTTGGTGGCAAAGTGAGCAGAACACAGGCTCTCGGGTCCAGGAAGCTGCCTGCAAATTCTGGCTTTGTCCGTGACTGCCCATGTGACTCAGTCAAGTCGGGTAACCCCTGAACTTTAGACCTTCGGTCTTCAAGGTGCGTCTATTTGTGGCGTCCAGCCGCTCACAATGTAAGGGACGGTGTGAGCAGTGCTCACCAGGGAGCACTGTCCATGGCGAGCACACCGTGCATGTCCATCCCTACCCAGAACTCACTGCTATCACGTGGAGGTTATATGGAAGCATAACTGAAAGGCACAGTCACGGACAACGGAGAATTATTTATAAATACAAGGGCAGCGCAAACTGTACTTGAGTCCTCATCTTGATGCTATGGTCAGCGAGGGCATGTCATGCCATAGGGGCAATATCTTATTACCAAGCTACCCTCAAGTATTTCTCTCTCATAATTCACTATTGTTAACCATTTGGAGCTAGGATAATTACAACATGGTGTTGTTTGGTGTAGGGTTTTGTGGTAGGTTTTTCGTTAACAAGATTCTTGGCAGCCTACCATCCGGGATGTCGCAGTCACAGAACACACGATCTTAGAGTTTAGGGATGCACGACTCAGCATGGCTGAGAGGAGGTACTGCCCTGCAGACAGCCCCTGCCGGCACAGCGATGCAATTTTACGCTTCACTTTATTACATGTAATTGTGGGAATGGAGACAATAATACACTGTGCTGAGCTGCATTACGTCGGCCCATAGCCTACACCTTACATTCAGGTAGCAGGTTTGCCCTTAACCCTGCGGTGAGCTGTGCCCTTTATATTTGCACCTATGTGAGTATAAAGACGTTGGACTATACTCAGCTCCTTACGAGGCTTGAAATAGTGCTAGTTTGCATGATGTTAAAGTAAAAATCATGCAGTCATCTGTGTCTCATCATAACTCTAATATATCTTTAAGGATTTTATTTATTTATTTGAGAAAGAGAGAGAGAGAGCAAGCAGGGGAAAGGTAGAGGGAGAGGGAGAGAGAAGCAGGTTCTCTCTCACTAAGCAGGGAACCCAGCCCAGGGCTCGATCCCAGGACCCTGTGATCATGACCTGAGCTGAAGGCAGACATTTAACTGAGCCCCCCAGATGCCCCGTAGCTTCCATATGGATAGCCCCACACCTCTCTACATGGAGGTCTGCATGTTGCAGGGACAGTTTTAATTCATTGTACTGTGATAGTTCCAAAAATCGACAAGAGCAGCACGTTTGCCACAGGGTTGGCAAACCATGGCCCATACATCAAATCTGGCCTCGCCCCTGTTTTGCACAGTTCATGAGCTAACAGGGGTGGTTATACTTCCCAACGTTTGAAAAAAAAAACTCAAAAGAAGACTAATATTTTGTGGCATGTGAAAATTTATGAAATTCAAATGTCGGTGTCCTTAAAGAAAGTTCTACGGAAACTCCGGAGCCAGAGCCCAGACAGCGCGCAAAGCCTCCGGTATGTACCCCGTCCCCCTGCAGGAAAAGCTTGCCAATCTCTGGTTTAAACCACCCTGCATTACCCGAGGTGTGTATGCGAGCGGAAAGTGCTGTATTTTGAGTGTAGAAAAAAGGTAGCCATGGTGTCTTATTACGTATGCTGTTTGTCATCATAGTTAACAAAGTACCCTCTAATCTACTTCCTTCTGCACATCGCCTCCGTGTGTCCAAACACTGCTGAATTATTGTCTCCCAAAGTGGAAAGCGTTGCCATCTTGACTAAATACCTCCCTGAGCTGCCTGGGGTCTGCGGCAGTGGAGACGTATGGCACACGATACCGTGTCTATGTATAGGGTGCGTGCTGTGGCAAAGGTGAAGGGTCAAGGGTGTGGGGTAAGACCCTGCCTCCTGCTGGCTCTACAGCCTTTAAATAACTCACTTATGGACCCCTGGCTTCCTCATCGGGAGATAGGGCATAACAGCAGGTGCATGAAACGCTGACGTCAAGGGCTCCGCATGGTACCTTATAAATAGAAGGCTTTGATAGATCTGGGGTGGCTCATGTAGGCACCCAGCAGATACTTCCCGAGTGTTGCTGAAGTTGAGGAGTAATTCCAAGCATTGGGAATACTGCTGTGAACAGGACAGGCCTCACTCCCAGGGTGTGGGAGGTGGGGAGCTGACCGTGAGCAAGGAAGTGCCTGCTCTCAAGAGCGCCATGCCATAAATGGACGAGCAGGCGAGTGGACAGAGAGAGCTTGGCTGGGTGGTCAGTGCGAGGCCGCTGGGGTCTAGATGGCAAGGAGGAGCCCGCGTCTGAACATTTCAGGAGGTGACCTAGCTGGCTGTCTGCTGAAGTGGATCTGCAGCGTGGCATCCCCCACTACGTAAGGGATCCCGGACATTGGGGGGCCAACGTCCACAGTATTGATGCCATGCAAGGATCCAGAAGCCCAACGGCATCTTCTAATTTGTAAAGACAAAAGCTCATAACTGCTACAAGATCAGAGCAGGATTTCTCAACTTGAGCAATACCGAAATCCTTGGTCGAACAATTCTTTGTCCTGGAAGCTCTCCTGGGCTTTGTAGGATCTTCAACTGCCTCCTTAGCTCTATCCATTTGATGCCAGCAGCACCTCCCCTCGCCCTAAATTGTGACAACCAAGAAATGTCTCCAGACACTGACATATGTCCCCGGGGGGTGGGGGCAAAGTTGCCCAAGGTTTGTCACCACCGGCTTAGGGAAAATGGTGCCTGTCACACCCCCAGCAGGAGTGACTGTCGCCGCAAGTCACGCTGCAAGATGTATGTGGTCGCCATTCGTGGCAAATGTCCCCTCCTGTCTCTCCAACACATACTTGCCTATTAGGAGCATCGTCACAAAGCTCCCAAACTGCAGACAGTCAAACACCCCTTGAGTGTCTATTAAATTATTACAACCTCCAATATCGATGGTAATAAAATCGTGCTCTTCTGCCCATAATTTTAACATTGTACTGTAGTCTCTTACAACCGCAGAAATAATATTATCCTCTATAGTGTTGTACTGTTCATAAATGAAATAATAATACTACATTTCCTTAGCTTTAACTATTTCACATACTAAGCCATAGTTTTTACTACCACCATTACTATCTTATTTCAGGGAACTACGTTGTCCTAATACTATGTTCTTGTCTGTGCTGTGTTTTATTTTTATTTTTTTAAATTTTTAAAAAAAGATTTTACTTATTTACTCGATAGAGAGTGGGAGAGAGAGTGAGAGAGAGCACAAGCATGGGGGCAGCAGGCAGAGGGAGAGGGAGAAGCAGATGTCCCTCTGAGCAGGGAGCTCAAAGCCCAATGCAGGACTTGAACCCAGGACCCGAGATCACGACCTGAGCCGAAGGCAGACACTTAACGGATTGAGCCACCCAGGTGCCCCACGTTTTTTTTTTTTTTTTTTTAAAGATTTTATTTATTTGACAGCGAGAAACACAGCGAGAGAGGGAACACAAGCAGAGGGAATGGTAGCGGGAGAAGCAGGCTTCCTGCCGAGCAAGGAGCCCGATGCGGGGCTCGATCCCAGGACTCCGGGATCATGACCTAGGCCGAAGGCAGGCACTTAACGACTGCGCCACCCAGG
>CM053603.1:17512839-17529210 GCA_028646535.1 Procyon lotor | reverse complement strand
TTCTTTCTTTCTTTTTCTTTCTTTTTCTTCTTCTTCCTTGTTTTTATTTTAATTCCAGTTAGCTAACATACAGTGTTTTCTTAGTTTCAGTTGTACAATATAGTGGTTTAACAGTTACACACATCACCTTATGCTCATCACAAGTGCCCTCCTTAATACACCTTCCCTCTGGTAACTATCAATTTGTTCTCTATAGTTGAAAGTCTGTTTCTTGTTTTGCCTCTTTTTCCCCCCATGATTGTTTGTTTTGTTTCTTAAATTCCATGTGAGTGAAATCATATAATATTTGTCTTTCTCTGACTGATTTCACTCAGCATTATAGTCTCTAGCTCCATCCATGTCATTGTAAATGGCAAGATCTCATTCTTTTTTATGGCTGAGTAATGTTCCATTGTATGTAAATACAGTATATTCTTTATTTATTCACCAATTGATGGACACTTGGGCTGCTTCCATACTTGGCCGTTGTAAATAATGCTACCATAAACATAGGGGTGCATGTATCCCTTCAAATTAGTATTCTTGTATTCTTTGGGTAAATACCCAGTAGTGCAATTGCTGGATCATAAGGTAGTTCTTTTTTTCTTTTTTCTTTTTTTTTTATCTTTTTGAGGAACCTCCATCCTGTTTCCCAAAATATGCACCAGTTTGCATTCCCACCAACAGTGCCTGAGGGTTCCTTTTTCTCCAGATCCTTGCCAACACTTTTTGTTTTTTGTGTTATTTTAGCCATTCTACCAGGTGTGAGCTAATATCTTATTGTGGTTTTGATTTGCATTTCCTTGATGATGAGTGATGTTGAGCATCTTTTCACGTGTCTGCTGGCCACAGCATCTTTTCATGTGTCTGTATGTCTTCTTTGAAGAAATGTCTGTTTGTGTCTTCTGCCCACTTTTTAATTGGATAATTCATTTTTAGGGTGTTGCATTTCATAAGTTCTTTCTCTATTTTAGATATTAACCCTTTACCATATCTTTCATTTGCAAGTATCTTCTCCCATTCCATAGGTTGCCTTTTAGTTTTGTTGATTGTTTTCTTCACTACACAGAAGCTTTTTATTTAGGTAATTTATTTTTAATGGAGCTATTGATATGTTTTGCTTAAAATATGCCATCTTCCTGATTGTTTTCTGTCTGTTCCTCTTCTCCTTTGTTTTTGTTTGTTGTTGTTTTTTTCCTGTTTTCTGTTCTACCTTCTTTTATATCATTTTATGATTCCAGTTTTTTCCTGCTACTGCCTTATTATTTATACCTTTTTTGGATTTCTAATAGTTGCAGTAAGCTTTACAACTTTCCTCTTCAGTTTCACAGGGACTGCCTTCAGATAATATTAAATGATTTTATGTTTAGGGTCCATGCATTATGATATTCTACTCCCAATTCCCCTCTCCCATTTTAAGCCAGTCAATATTTCTTCATATATTTTCTGACCCATTCCCTTTATTTGACTCCAGGATTCCAAATAGATGTTTGTTAGATTTCTTGATAGTATGTCATCACTTATTAAGGTTCTGTTCATTTCAGATATTTTATTCTTTCGATTTTAGGATTTATATCTGGTCCATTCAAGTTTCTACGTTTTCTACTGAAATTCCTCCATCTCTTCACTCAATATACCCATGGTTTTAGGCTCACTAACATATAAGTATATGTTACATATACATGTTTGCAATGTCTAATATCTGTGTCATATGTTGGTTTGTACTTAGTGACTAATTTTCCTTTTGACTTTTTTGTTACATTTTACTGCTTCTTCAAATGTATTGCAAATTTTGCACATTAGGTAGTGTGGATTATGTATTATAGATGCCCTGGGTTTTGTTACCTTCTTCTGGAAAATGTTGTTTTATTGTACTATGCGTTTACATTACCAGTGGATCATCTTGCTCTTTTGATGCCTTGGTTTTAGGCTTTCTTGGGTGACTCTGTTTCATTTTTGCCCCTAGCCCTGGGATATAGTGTTTACTGCTTTAAAACTTCTTGCCTTGGTCATCTACAGAGCTTGACTAGTTAGTTTAATGCTAGTTTAAAAATGGTATACAAGTGTCACCCCAGGTTATCTAAACATTCAGAATTTTAAAATTTTGGGGTGCGTGAGTGGCTCAGTCAGTTAAGCATCTGACTTTTGGTTTTGGCTCAGGTTATGATCTCGGGGTTCTGGAGTAGGGCCCCACATCGGGCTCCACACTCAGCGTTGAGTCTGCTCATCCCTCTTCCTCTGCGCTCTCTCTCATAAATAAAAGCTTTTAAAGAAGAACTTTTAAGTGTTAACTTTTTGAGTCTAAACAGCTCTTTTTCCTTTGTTATAAGAAAAATCTTCCTTTTAGAGTTGGTAGTAGAAGAAGCTAAAGGAGAAAGAAGATAGTAGTTACAAATGACCCAAGTCTATTATCTCAAGCTAGAGAAATTAAAGAGTTTTATACAAGGTAGAAAGAATGATGTGATTTTAGAATGTTAGTTTGGGAAGGGAAATCACTTCTGAGATAGGAAAACTAAGACTAAGAGAAAGAAGGGGACAATAGGTGACAAATATATGGTTTTCCTATTAATTTCACATGGGGAACTTGGTTCAACTCCACTAACTTTTGAACTAGTCAGCTTTCCATTATCTCCCACCTCCTCCATTTTATTCCTCCCCTCTATTTCATCTTGCTATTCTCTATGTTGATGTGGGAGATTAGTTCTGATTTTTGTTCTGGGAGACTTTTTTCCCCCTCTGTGTTGGAGTATATCACCAATCATCACAAGAATTTGTGTGAACACCAGTGTTTAAAATTGAGAACACTGCCTTTCATACAGTGTTTCTGGAATACATCTGTCTCTCTTGAAATTTCCCTATGGCTGTAGGTCTCCACCTCAGTACTTGTACTCTTCAAAATGAAAAATCTTGCTATTTTGTGATAAGAGACTGTTGATTAGGCCTGGGAATTATTAGAAGCATTGGCTTCAGAAGTTAGATCAGAAAATACAGCATACTATGTAATTTGTCTTACTCTCTCCCTGGACATTGATTCAGAGCTACAAAATATAGAATTTGGAAAGCTTAGAGTCAGAATAGGAAGATATAGATTCAGCCTTTATTTCAGTCAGTGAAAATATATTGATCTTCACCTGTAGACCAGTTTTAAAGCTGATACGATAGAGGGATTCAAAGAGGCTTCCTTGATGTCCCTCTCCCTAAGGATATACAGTCACATTGGGCATGTGAAAGAGAACAGTGAGACTACTAAAGTAAGGAGGTATTTCCATCTTCTTCTAATTAAGGATTTTGGGGGAAATATCACTCTGATTTTGTTATTTCTAGTAGTTAGCAAGTGAGATTGTAGAGCAAAATGCTGATCACTGAGATTTAGTTCTCTAACTATGTGTGTCTGTACTCTAAAACATAGAGTTATTATTCCATTTTTCTTGGCTCTTATTAAAATGCCATTCCTGGGAGCCTGGGTGGCTCAGTCAGTGAGGCATCTGCCTTTGGCTCAGGTGGTGATCTTGGGGTCCTGGGATTGAGCCCTGTGTCAGGCTCTCTGCTCAGCTGGGAGTCTGCTTCCCCCTCTCACTCTACCCCTATCCTCTCCCTCTCTCTCAAATACATTTAAAAAAAATTTTTTTTAAGTAATCCCTACTCATTGTAGAAAACTGAACAATAGAGAAATGTATGAAGAAAAAAGTAAAATCATTCAATCTCCCCACTCAGAACTGAGGCAGAGTAGTTATACGCTTAAACTCTAAAGCCAGGTGGCCTGGATTTTCACAGCTCCACGTCTGATTAACTTCTGGGAAGTTACCTGGTTTCCTTATCTGTAAACTGAGGTAAGGAGAAATATAATTAAATAGTGCTATATTTCCTTCCAGTCTCTCTCTCTCTCTCTCTCTCTCTTTTTTTCTATGCAAAAGTGGCCCCATAGTTAGCTTATTTTTTTTTTCTTGCCCTCAACTTTGTATACTGAATAAAATGCTTTTTTCAAGGAATGCAAGATGTCCAATCTTCTAGAAAGCAAGTATTGATGGTCAGGGTCTGACTTTGCCAGATCACTTAGAATTGGATATTTGATTCCTTATGCTTTGAGTCTATACAGGCCTCCTGGTGGTTCATTATGATGCTGCTCTATTTTGCTAAATGAATGTGACAATTCACATGGGGATAGTGGAAGACAGTGTAGAGCTAGGGAATGGGAAATTATAACTGTGAGCCCAAGGTAATGTTCAAATGGCCCCTGAAGAAATGGGCCAGAGTCTCTGCCCTTGGTTTATCAGTGAGCTGTGGCATGCCTCCTGTCTCAACTCTTCTCTGCAGGAGATTTTGTTATTTGATGGGTAAGATGGCAGTCTGTGAACTCTGGCAGTTTAAATCCAGACCATGGCTCTGAAACCTATGACGTGTGCCATCTTAAACCAAGATGGGTCCAAATTACTTAAGTTCCATAAGCCTCAAGTGCCTCTTTGATAATTTAGGGATAGCGTTACCTGGCTCATGGAGTTGTGCAGTTTTCAGTGGAAGCTCTTCACACCCCACATAGAGTAAGTGCTCAGTAAGGGGCGGATGCTGATGATTCAGATGGTAGTTAAGGATGAAGGCGCTCGTGATCAGTTACATTGTAATGGTGGACACAAAGCTTCAATACTTTGATACTTGATGGGTTTTAGTACTTGGAAACGTTGTTTAACATCGCAGAGCTTGCGTCAGTGAAGAAGGTAACTCTCTGAGCTGGTGTTAGGATTAAAGGGGACTGCATTGAGGAAGTGCTTGGCACAAGGCAAACCTTCTATACAGGTTAGCTCTTACTCTCATTATTTATAACAAAAGACACTGCTAGTTCCAGTGAAAATATTTAATAATTTCCTTACTCTTCTTAGGGGATTAGAAGAAAATGGTTCCTGTCATAATTAAGAGGATTTACTGAAGACCTAGTACCAAAAAAAAAAAAAAAAAATACCAAGGTTGGAAAGAGCTCTTGTTGTTAGCTCTTTTGAGATTCTCTTCTTCTAGAATGAGAAAACCAAACTGGGTCCCTCTTGCTTTTGATTCCACGGGGCTTTCCCACCCATATTTCAAACACAGAATACCATTTCTTGCCACCTGCTTTGTGCCGATAATGCCAAAGAACTTCCTGCCAAAGTTGTTTTTCAGATCTGGGTCGACACCAAAAATCTCAACAAATCCTTAGTGGGGCTGAGGAGTGGAAGGCATTGTTATGGCTCTTTTTGACTCATTCTGTCAGCAATATGGTAAATACCCAGCACCACAGGATACCATTCCTTGCAGACAAAGCACGCCTTGAGCTTTTTGTGTGCTGCCTCCTCAGCAAGACCCAAATGGAATGCATAATGTGTCCATTGTATACATTTTTTAATAAGTCAAAATAACAAAGATAAAATGCTTGTTCATCTAATCTCAGCTCTTAACTCTGAAAACAGCATATTTCTTATGCTAGTGAAATGGAGCAGGAGGAACCTACACCAGTCTGGTTCCTCGCCGACCATCCAAGGTACACTTGGTGGGAACCAAGCTGATGGCTTCTGGGCTTAGCTCCTTAAAGCCCAAGTTTTCCAAAAACAATGCAATCAGGCAATGTGTTGACCATCATAAGGACTTTAGGTGTGCATCACCTAGTATTCTTTCATCACAAATAAAAGAAAGCTCCAGCTCCGCTCAAGCAAGCTTAAACAATAAAGTAAAAAGTTGAGATGCAGGCTTCAGGAAAGGCTTACTCCTTTCTTGTCGCCAAGACTTTGGTTTTCTCTTTGCATTTTTCAGCAAACACTTCCATTCATGAGCACAGGAGAGCTGCCATTGGCTCCTAAGGCTGAAAGCTTCTTTGCTCCCCAATGTTGGGAGTAGAGATAAGAGTTCTGGGCTTCAGTCTGCTTGGAATAACTTAGGTCCAATGACCATCTCTGAACCAGTCGCTGTCTTCAGGAGAAGGAGTTGTACCAGTCAGCTTAGGCTCAGGTAACATGCCTGGGCGGGATTAGCTCTTCAGAAGCACCTGGGCTGCCTGGAGGAAGGGTGGATTCCTGAGCAGAGTAGGAGATTAGATATCAAAGAAAACTGCTTTAGAGCACTTGGGCAGGGCCCTCTTGTTTCTGAAATCAACCAGAAGCAAGGAGGTGTGGATCTTACAGAGTCCTTGGAATTAGCCATTCTGGGCTGCTGAAACCTTGTACTATATTCTGTACAACTCATTTGCCAGGGAACTTGTGCTACTTTGAAATATATTTTTTATCTTTGACTATTTTTTTTTTCATCATTACTCAGTGAGCTTTAATACTGAGCCGATGCATAGAAAACAAAATAAAGGTCTGTGTCATGTTCTTGGAAGTGTAACAGGAGACAAAACCACCTGAATTAAAAAATAAGATTGCTCCCTGTCTGGTTATCTAGAGGGACAAAGGAAGGAGATGAGAAAGGGAAGGAGCTAAAGGGGGAGGGAGAAGGAAGGAAAGGAAGAAAGGAAGAAGAGACACTAGCTGGCTTACTCATAGTATTGTGTGATTGAGTAAATCTGTCCCTCCTGCCATCAACCCTAGAATAAGCTAGATCTAGGGACCGGTGGGGGAACAACAGCTAGGTGGCCAATCAACTCCTAAAATTCGAAACATCTGCCTTTGTGACGTTTGATTCTAGCTCCTTTTGGAAAACTTTTTTTTTCTGTGTTTATTCATAGCTTCTTAATGTGCGTGTCCTCTGCGCCCTACCAGACACCCACAGGGGCCTCTTGAACATCAGTTTTTGCTGCTCTAGAGGCTAACTTCCATGTATTTCCCTGGGTTGCCAAAAGAGAACTTTCTGTGGGTTCCATAGCTTACAGTTTTCAGACCATTCCAAATACTTCCTAGAGGAAAGTGTCTATCCTTCCATCCTTTTCCAGTTGGTGGTACAAGGGTAGTAACATGGCCCTGAGCATCTCATCCCACGTGCACACAGAAGTGTGTGTGTCTTACTGTGGACGATGCTGGTGCCTACACTATGTCATGGGAGAATGGAGGACATGCTTCCCCAAAACAGAGAGCTCCCTAGAACGGAGACGGTGTTCTCTAAGGGTGGGGATGAGTTGGCTGCAACACTCAGAGCCTTGCTGGTTGCTGAGCCAGCGGCATACACACTACCTGGGAGCAGGTGAGAGAGGCAGAATCACTGACCCCACTCCAGAGCCCCTGGACAGGACGCGCATTTCAACAAGATGCTCAGGTCACCTGTAAGCATGGTAGGTTTGAGGAGTGCTCCTTAAGATCAGTAGGATCTCAGCCTGGGCAGCACAGCGGACTCACTGGAGTAGCTTAAAAAAATACACATGCCTTGGCCCTCCCTCCAGGATTCTAATATAATTTGTTTTATGTGTGGCCCAGGCATCCGTTGAAAACAAACAAACAAAACAGGAAGCTCCCTGGGTGATTCTAATGAGCTCCATCTGGGTCTCAGCACTGAGGGAGAAGAAGCATGATGCGCTCGGGGCCCATGGCAGTGAGCATGGCTGCGTGGTGGGAAGGAAGGTGGCCTAGGGGCTGGGGCAGTTGAACACATCAGCTGGAGAGACAGCCAGCTGGATCACCAAGGCTCTAGTTTGCATCCCTCACATGCACACCATTGCATAGATGTTAAGGGAGCCATGGAAGGGTATAAAGACGGGGATGGAGTGGTCACCCTTGCATTTGAGAAGTACCGGACCACCTTAAGAACAGAGAGGGACTTACGGCAGGGAAGTCAATTGAAAGGTGTGCTAAAAATGAGACAGGTTGTGAGAGCCAGCTACATAATTTGCAAGGCCTGGTACAAAGTGAAAATGTGGGCTGCTTCTTTATAAAGTAGGAGGAAAGTGTCATTCAAGGTCCCTAAAAGGTAAAACATTTTCCTTCTTTCTGAGGCCTCTCTTGACCAGTCCTGCTGCTTTTTATGTGCTTTTTAATCTTGGGCTCCCTCAGATGCAGGGACTCTGACTGGGGGGTGCAGACCCTCAGAGGTGCCCCCAGGTCCTCCCCCCATGACTCCAGGGTGCGCAGCCTGCTGGCTGCTGGGTGCTCCCTTCTGCTAATCACTGGACGGAGGTGCCATGTCCTACTTGGAGAAATAGCTGAAGAATGCAAATTTAAAGATAACAATAACAATTTTAAGACAGTCATGCAGAATAGTAAACCCTCAGTGACAAGCACTTTTGAGCATAGGTCCCTGGTGACTACACAGGCTCACCCATAGGGCTGGCCCTGAGCCATGGCCGATGGGAGGCTGGACTCGAGAGGTATCAAGGAGATGGCCAGATCAGCGCACAGTGACCTTGAAAGAGACCACGCTGAGAATCATGGCTAGACCTCTGGCTTGTGCGATCCATACACGTTGGTACTGTTGAGAGATCCGGGGAAACAGGGGCATTGATTATTGGGATTGGGGGCAGGAGCAACTTTTGGGTACCTGTGAATACTCCCTTTGTTCCAACATTTAATCATCCCTCTTTTCTCTGGTTTAATTGCGTGGGCTGGCATTCAGAACAAGGATGAATAGTGGAAGGGACAGTGAGCCCCTATGCCTTCTTCCAACTCTAATTAGACAGCTCTGAGCCCTTTATCCTGAAGCTGATGCTAAATTTGGTTCGCGATCAAGTGTCTATTTCTATTCTCTTAAAGATTGTTTTCGGGAGTGAGATATTTGTTAAATGTCTTCTAAGCACCTACAGAACACAGCCCATAGCCCTGGTTCTCTTCCAACTCCATACAGGGTGCCTCACATGAATACACTCATGGGACAGTGCGAACAGGGATGTCAAGTGGATGTTTCCTTATAATCCAGGGTTGAGGTGAGGACAGAGTGGCACTAGGCACCACAAGTTCTAAGAAGAACTGCTTTTGAGCAGCACTGGAATCAGAAATCCTCCCCCTACTCCCCAGCCCCAAAACCATTTGAGAAAAGACAAGTAGCCTACCTTCGTTTGCCATGTGACCGTTGATGAGGAGCTGAACACAAAGGGCCTGGGGTTCACAGAAAGAGGTTCTTGCCTCCAGGGGGCGCTGTTCCTGCTTTGAGCCTGATGGGCAGTGGAGCAATGCTCCAGGAAACTCTTCTATGTTTTGGGAGTGTGCCTACAGACGGGTGAGTCCAACACTGGTCAAATGTCTATAGACAACAGATACACTAATATGTCCGTATACCTGTCTGAAAAGGGCAACGAGACCTGGCAGGAAAGAGTGAAGGTTGGAGAAGGGACAGCACTGAAGTGGCCTATGTCTGGGCCAGCAAAGATCTGTGCTTCCCAAGAGTCAGGTGGGCAGTGTGGAAGATAGCGGGCATCTCGCTTAACCCCAACAATATGGCCACTCTTGGATGAGGTCCACACAAGGGCAAGAAGCTTGCAGTAACTGTTGATGGTAGTTGCTGTGTGGTTGGACAAGTAGGGGCATGTTGAAGAGCGGTGGGTCCTCTGAAGAATCCCTCAGAACCTCACAAAAGAGCCAGCGTGCGGGTGCTGGGCAGCCCAGAAGGCACCAGAAGCCAAACTGTGTTGTAAGAAGACAAGGCACAGTGAGCAGTCAGCCTGGAAATTGCAGAAGAGGCTAGAGCCCAGAAGCTTGAAGGAAGAGTAATGCAGAGCTTTGAACTAGATGCAAAATCGGAGTCGCCAACTAGCCTGGCCTAAGTGTACTAACCCTAAGTTGTCTGAAAGTTAGAGAATCCACACAAGATATCACTTAGAGATGGGGATGCAGGAACTCCGCATGGTGGGCTGGAGAACCGAGTCAAGAGAGGAAGGAGAGAAGGAATTGTTTCATGTTTCTGTGAAGCCCTGACATGTTTTGGGGGTGAGCACGTGAGGCACCATGATTTATTCTTTTACTTTCTTTGGGCTGAGTGTGAGTAGGTCCAGGCACCTTCCCTGTGCTGTCTGATAGCGTGGCTGTGGAGTTATGCTAGGACACATCGTCAATATTTAATTCCTAGATTGAATTTATTTTTTTATTTTTTAAAGGTTTTATTTATTTATTTGACAGAGAAAGATCACAAGTAGGCAGAGAGGCAGGCAGAGAGCCTGATGCGGGGCTCAATCCCAGGACCCTGAGATCAGGACCTGAGCCGAAGGCAGAGGCTTTAACCCACTGAGCCACCCAGGCGCCCCCTCAGCTTGAATTTAAATAGTCTCCACTTGTTTGCTTCCCCCAAGTTATGGGCCTGGGTTATGGGCCTGGGTCAGTGTAGGCCTTCGGGGGCGTGGTGGGGGAGGACAGCCTTCTTCCTACCCTTAAAGGGACTAAGATCCCATTGGAGAGCCACAGTTAGGTACCCAGCCCCTCTGGAGAATAGTACTACAAAGGACAGGTTAGGTGCTGAATTCAAATCCCCAGTGACTTACTCATTGTCTTTTATTTTATGTTAAGATGAAATCTGGAAATTTTATAAATGGTGAAAATCTATAAAGGGAGAAAGACTTCAAAGTGTTTTTCAGAGTCCATTCTGCCCTCATTATTTGTCAAGCCACCATTTTGTACCCAATTAATAAAAGACAAGTCAACCACGTTCTCCAAATGTTCATCGCTGGGCCTCTGGGTATCTTATCCCTGCGTCCTCCCCATCACGTGTGTTTGTCCAAGAAGCGGCAGGATCTCTTCCCTCATCTGGTCAGCAAAGCCCCTCTTAGTGGATAGCCTGCAGCTAGTAGTTTCTCTTGTCAGGGGAGGCCGTCTTGAAATCACATCATTTCCTCCCCCCCACCCCCCTCCCTTCTCAGTCTAGATCCAGTGGAAAAGGGAGGACTGTGTTATTTCAGTTCCGGCAACGGACACATCAAAATTGCCTCCCTCTTCCCTCCTCCTTCCCTGGAGGACCTAATTTATTTCACGCATTCTGACCTATCCCTGCTTAGAAACCACCGCTGTGATTCTGTGTTGAGGCATTTCCCTGCTGCCTTTTTTGGCCCCCAGGCAAACCCAGGCCACAGTTCCCCTGCACAATGATGTCAGTCTGACTGCTGGGCCCAGCTGGATGGAGGTGTGTTTTATGAAGTTCAACCCTGTACCCTGGGCCATAAATACACGTTGTGCACATAAATGTACAGCTAACATTGCCCAGACCCCTCTGAAGCACCATGTTAATAAGCAGACAGTAAGTCTTTAAAATATGGAAAAGCAGTTAATCTTTCCGCTGGCAAATCCTTTGTAGGGGGGTGTTTTCCTCTGCTTCAGGATAGCTGCGTGCAAGGCGTTTCATCTCCTAGAATTTGGGGGCGGGGGGAGAGAAGTTTGCTGTGGGGCTTCACTGAGAACTCTCAGGGAGCTTTTCTTAAGAGAAGAAATGTGTTTAAAACAATAATATCTCATCCTTCTCCTTAAGCGAGGAATCGCTCTGGGCCTGCCCTCAAGGAACTTGAGCACTAATAATTCCCATACAAGACAGCATGTCTGCTACCCTCTGGGGTCGTAGACCCACAACGGCCTGGGCCTCAGAGGCCTGCCATCTGCCCCTGTCGCTCCAGGAAGTCACCCAGTCTCTTGTTCCCCAGTCTCTAAAATGGGCACAAGCCCATCTCATTCACATGGCTTCTGTAAGAGTTTACTTACCCTTTCTGAGTCCCAGTTTTCTCTTTTGCAGAAAGAGAAAGTACTCGGCCCTTAGCATAACACCCCACTTCATAAATATTTGAAGAATACTGGAACACATTCTTCTTCTGAAGAACTTTCCATGTTAAGGATTGAGTTCGTTTCTTTTGACAGTTACCGCCGTGGTCGGTTTCCTCCCTCCGTCCCCTCCCCTGGTCTGCTCCCTGGCTCTCTTTCCCCCTGATGACACAGTAGAAGGAGCAGACTTGAGGATAAGGTTGGGGGCTCAGCAGGCAGAAAGTGCCTTGGGCCAATACCTGCTTGCTTCATGGACGAGATTGCAAGTTTGTAGGTTGCCTTCCGTGACTTTTTCCGCATGTCTCAGGCAGAGACAAGGAGTTGCCAGTGGGTTGATTTAAGGATGACGTAAGTGAGAGCTCTCAATTTGGAGATGACATAGTCTTTGCCTTATAAATATTTCATTTCATTTAGTACTTTCATTTCTTCTTATTTCTAAGAAGACCCTTCCTACGTTCTGTCTTTCGTTGCATTCAACTCACATGTGGTCCTACCATTGTTTAGTCCATTCATTCTTGCTGTGACTACCATGAGTCATGCATGGATTGCTTACTGATTTGCCATCCCCAACACATTTGATACACCTTATCCATCCCATTTATTTTTCTTGTTCTCTGTAGCAGAATTAAATATTCTTGGATGAATAGTTCTAAATATTCTTAAATGTTCATAATTTATTATAGTTTTGCAACATTGTTTTCCCACTCACTGTGTTTGGGGGTGTTCTTTCACAACAATAAACAATTCCTTTTCCCCTTTCATCTGGTGACAAGTAGACCACAGAATGGACACACTGTTTGTTGCTTACTTAATCCTTCTTCTGTTGATGGACTTTGAGATGGGTTTCCTTTTTTTTTTTCTCCTTTCAATGAACAGTGTTACCAAGAACATCTTTTTCCCCCCCTAAATATGTTTATTTTATTTTTTCCGTGTTACAAGATTTATTGTTTTGCACCACACCCAGTGCTCCATGCAATACGTGCCCTCCTTGATACCCACCACCAGGCTCGCCCAACCCCCACCCCCTCCCCTCCAAAACCCTCAGTTTGTTGCTCAGAGTCCACACACAGTCTCTCATGGTTCATCTCCCCCTCTGATTTCCCCCCATTCCCTGTTCCCTTCCTTCTCACAATGCCCTCCATGCCACTGACTTCTTAGGTTCCTGAACAGGAGTATATCTTACTGAGGAGTAAAACTACTAAAAAAGTAGGATCACTAATGATTTCCAATGTAATAATAACAGATTGTTCTCATTGTGGTTATATTCACTTTCCCACCAGCAGGGCAGAATGATGTTCACTTCTTCAGGCGCTATCATTGAACGTTACTATAGATTAAATTTTGGCCAATGGGCTAGTAAAAAGTGCATTTCGTTACTTTAGTCTCATTTTAATGTATATTTTCTCTAACTTTTAGTGAGATTGAACCCCTTTTAATGTATCAGCTGTCCATCTGTGTTTCCTCTTCTATAAGTCCTCTTGTGGATTTTGATACTGGTGAGGCACTCTCCTTCGCTTTGCTTCCCTTTCCCTAAAACTCAAGTTTATGCAAGTATCTGGATTATTCTTTATATTTACTCTTCTGAATGAATCTTAGGGTCATCACCTCAAATTCCATCAAAAATTCCAATAAGAATCCCTTTGAATTCCTTTGCTTAAATTAAAAGGTCCATTGAAAGAGAAATGACATCTTTTGTATATAAGCACTCCCTTCCCCCCACCATACCTCCTCCCAATTCTTAGTTTGTCTTTTTATGTTCAGTAAAATTTGGTCATTCTCCTCGCAAAGAAGTCTTTTACTAGATTTATTCTTAGGCATTCCGTAGTTATTATTGATGATCTCAATAGTTCTTTATTTCATAAATATATATATATTTCCCATTGGTTATTACCTGTGTCCAGGGAGAGGCTGTGGTTTTATATGCTGATTATGTAACTGGTCATCTTGCTGACTTCTTTTATTTCTAGTAGTTGGTCAGTGGGTTCACATAGGTTTTCAACGAACACACTGAGATCTGTTCTTTGGGTGACTTGATCATATTCACTTGCAGGTAGATTCTCAATGACCATTTCAGGTTTTTTGTTTTTTGTTTTTTTTTTTGTTTTTTTTTTTTGTTTTTTTTTTTCACAGCAATAGGTCTGTTTGTGTTTTTACAGCTTGGCCAAATGTTGATAATTTATACTTTATCCCCAAAGGTGTGTTTGCTCTAACTTTTCAAAATTGCTTGCCATGGTATACATAATAGTCACTTAAAATGCTTAAATGCCTCTGGATCTTTTGGGTTTTTAATGTGACTTGGTGATTTCTTTCTTCTGTGCCAAAGGCTTATGTCAATGTTCTTTTAAACAAGAGTTTGGTTCTTTCAATTATCTTCACAGTTTTACTTGCACTTACTCTTCTGCTTTTATCTTTATAAATTCCTTTCGTCACTGAGTCGACAAATATTTGCCAAGAATCTGCTCAGTCCCAGGCTCACATTTAGGTGCTGGGGATAACAGATTGCTGGGGCCAGACGGACGCAGCCTTCCTCCCATGGAAACCGCAGTGTGTGGTAAAGGGTGGATGGGAAGCAAGGTATGGGATTGGGAGGAGGTATGGTGGGGGGGAAGGGAGTGCTTAAGGAGGGAGCAGAGGCACAGGAGACAGAGAAGAAAGGTAGTCAGGTTCCTGGGTCCTTGACAGGACTGATTGAGCGAAGTGGAAAGGACTCCAGAAAAATTGCAGTGGATTTGTGAAAGGAGGAGGGGTGCGGGTAAGTGGACAGATTGTTTTTAGGATTCGTGCTATGAAAGAGGACAGAGAAGTAGGGCGCTAGCTGGAGGTGAGGTCCAGGGAGAGTTTCGTTTTTGCTGAGGTGGGAGATGTGACAGCATGTTCGTGAACTGAAGGCAACCCTGCAGCGGTCACCTCCCGTCCCTTCCATCAGCCTCATTGTTGGAGAAGCCCGAGAGCTGGCGGAAAGAGCCAGCAATACTCACGCGGGGGACCAGAGGGAAGACCAAGGTTCGGGGCACAGGTACAGGCCTGTGTTCGTACTTTTTCCAACCTCCCCATCCAAAAACTTAGTTCATTTATTGGCAAACTGCTTTTCCCCAATAAACATGTTTAAGGTCATACCACACAGATTTGAGTCTGGGCTGTTCTTAAATTGTCAAGGATTACTTGAATGGGTTTTATTATTATTATTATTGTTATTATTATTATTATTAATTTCCACTGTTTAATATTTTTTGCTATTAATTTCAATTGTATCCTACCCTAAAAGAACATGTCACTGATGCTCTCTGCTCTTTGGAATGTGTTGCAGTTGCCTGAGTTTGAAAATAGCTTATATTCTGGAGTTTAGACATGAAGAATTTTCACTCCATTTTTAAGTAGATCATGCATTACTCAGTCACTTGTGGCATTTCTGTCGTTTGTACACTATGATCGTAAAGGTTCGTATCACAGCTTGTTAACACTACTATACTATTTTTCAGCACAAACCGTTTTCTTTATTACATTTTAACCATTTTCCCTATGAATATTTGTAGAAGAATACCACTTAACCTGTCCCTTTCTTTTGTCTTCAGCGTTTTTCTGGTGTCTTTTTGCCCCTTCCTGTCATTCTTTTTTAGGAGTGTCTCTTTGCAAATCGCATCATGCCAGTGTTTTCGTAAACTCAATTTAAGAATCTCTGTCTTTTATTAAAATTAATTAATTTTTTGAGTCTCTGCCTTTTAATGTGTGAATCTAACCAACAGACATTAATTGTGATTGGTAACAATTTTATCTTATACCAGTAGTCGTGTGTGTGATTACCATGCTCTCTTGGATTAATCAGATTTTCATCCCTCAGTTTAGTTTCAGTAATTATCCCTAAATTTTAAAACAAGATTTCTACCTATATCTCTAGTTAGTTAGAATCTGTTTTCCTCTGGATTCTGACATACCTTTTTTCCTTTTTTCTACTCCCTCAAAACTTGAAAGAGTTTGCTCTATTTTCTTCATCTTAAGTCCCCCTTTGAGAAATTTGTGTCATTCTCATTCTTCTTTAAGTAATTTGTTTCTAGAGAAGCTTTTAGGATCGGTCCATATCTTTGATGATCTGAAGTTTCACTCATGCATGAATGGGCCCTTTTAATGAACAAAAAATGTCAAATTTTTCTTGATTGGAAAATATTCTCTCCCTTTGGAGCTTCAATTTCATATTTTAATCTCTTGTTCCTTTATTGGCCATCTGGTAGATTCATTTGGCTTAATATTCTAGTCAATCATTTGTTCTTTAAAGAGTTGTATTATCTTGGTTTTACATTTGTCTTTGAGACTCTGTGAACCTGCCCTCACCATGGAAATCACTGGTTCTCTGATGAGTGCCGTCTCAGGTAGGTTATTTTCATTCCGATAGGCATAGTCCATTACAAAGAGGCCACCTGCTAGAGCAGTGTCTTTGCAGAGGAGAGAAGGTACCTCGTTCCAAAAAGGGGAGGTAGAGCCAACAAGTTTAACCTCTTAGTGAGACAGCAAGGTTCAATTTTTTTCTCAAGCCAGGTAGAGTTGTGGAGAAGGGTAGGGGGGCAGAGTCCATGTTCCAGAATATGGATGGTGGTGGAGGCATCAAAGAAACATCTCTGAGCAAAGACATACCTTGTTCCCTGCTATGGCTTAAAAAAGAAGAAGAAGAAGAACATAATTGCAGGATATTAGATAGACTAGGCATCAGGCATTTGTAGATAGGAAACCAGTTGTGTTATAATCTCTGAGCCATTTTTGGATAACTCAACATAAGAGGTGTTAA
>CM053603.1:17491005-17512339 GCA_028646535.1 Procyon lotor | reverse complement strand
GGAGGGAGGGAGGGAGAAATGCCAATCCTAAAGAAAAGCTGATCATTAAAAAATGAATTCCCTTCTTAAGTATACAAAATGTTCTGTGAAAAAGTGGTTTGTGTCTAGAAATTTTATGTCTATATTCAATATGCTGCATTTCAAGCAGCATTTCTACTTTGATCCTTTGAGCTCCTTTAATACATCAGATGGGTTTTTAATACCCATAGGAATATATAAACTCTTTCCAAGCTAAACAAATGGAGGGCAAGCTGGAGAGTTAATAAACACACATCTATAGGGTTTTGGCAACTTGCTAAGCCACTTCAGGTGCAGCACCGGGCAGCCCAAGGGAGGAACACAGACTGCTCTTTGAGGCAGGGATGGTGGGCGTCACAGCACAAACAGCCATCGGGATGGAGACAATGCACCGCAGAAATGCAGCGGGAAAACGTCAACAGTGTGGATACAGCTCTGTGCTCCTCCATTCCCCATGCAAATAAACATTCTAAAAATATTCCTTGGCTATGCTGGTCTCCTACCCTCCGGCGTGGAAGAGGAAAGCCTCCCTGTGTCGTGAGTCCAGCCAAACTTACATGTGCTCCCACCCCGCTTTCCCACACATTAAGAAATGTACAAATGGGAAATTGTGAGACTAATTCATGTCAGGTAGAGACCTGCCCAGTCATTATAGACATGCGCCCCTCTCATTTTGCATCATGGACTCGTGAGGGAAAACAGTAATTTACAACATTTCCTGTACTAAAACTTCTCCAAACACTGATTATCAAAGGGCAAGTAAAGATAGCAACACCTACACAACCACCATTCTATCTGAAACCTCAAAGTTGTAATCGTCCTTGCGTTTGGAATTAGGCACCTTTTTTTCTGTGAGCATCTGAGGAAGAGAATCAGTAAAGTTCTGTCTCTAGTAAAGCACCTCGTTGAATTGAGATCCAAAGAATTGGTAGGAAAATCAACCAGAGGTTTTAATCCCCATTATTCTAATGCCTCTGGGACACGTTTTCATCCTTGGGCATGATTTCAACAATTCAAAAGACATTTCCCAAGATAAAGCATTGACCTCCCCTTCCCCCTTTTTTTAAAGTTTCAAGCCAAGATGCTTTTAGCAACCACACACGTACTAACTAGGTTGTTGATTGTCAGAGCTAGTATTGAATTATTCAAACCTGGCACCCATAATATACCCATAATATGAAACGAAGGTAGCTGTTTATGGAGGGATGAGTGGCATGTTCTCAACCGTAAGTGACCAAGTGTTGGGAAACTTTCAGATGGGAGCATCATGTTTTCAATCCTTCTTGACGGAAGGAAATCACTTTTAGGATCCAGAAGTTATTTCTACCACCTTTCTGAGAGGCAGAAAAGGAAGCAAGAACTTAGCGAGGAGGAGGAGGAGGAGGAGGAGGCTGGCTTTCCTCCATTACAGTGTGGGTGTGACACAGTAAAATTCAAAAGGACAGGAACTGTCTGGATTTGGGTGATCTACAGCCCTGCACATTGGCAGCCAACATGACGAGGTATAAGGAGTAAATGACACCAAAGGAAAACCTGGAGGAAAGTGAGTTGCACAGCCCTTGATCTCCAAAGGGAAGAATTTGACCTTTGGTGTTAATCTCATTGTAGAGTGGAAAGTTGTCTTGTTTAGAAGTGAACTGAGCCCGCTGGAAAGGGCCAATGACTATTTCATGGGAAATTGAATCACATTTATTTACACATTTTAAACAAGACTGAGTACAGTAGTTTGGCAAGAATCTATAGAGCAGGAGATACAAAAATATTTCAACAAATTAGTGTACGCTTGCAAATTAAGTGGTTAAAACTGCTACATTTTAACGCCTACAAATTACATTATTCATGACACTAATGTACTCCCACTGGCAAAGTCTGTGTTCAATTTGTGTAATGAAGTATCTGATCACTATTGAGTATGTGTAGTTCCTAATTCATATTTCCAATTTTTTTTTTTTTTTTTTTTATGAACCAAGCGCTCAAGGGGATCCAGGAAATGGCAAAAATCCATGATCTACTTTATCGAGGACAGTCTTGTTGGAGCAAAAACCTCACCAACTACTTTTCCTGATTGAAACTAGTAGATTTACCCTCCAGTCTAAGAAGAAATCTGGAAGTGGAGGCTGACTAGAGTTCTGTGGTTTTCCTACATCCCTGTCAACACGGATGGGTTTGTGGATTGTGCTCTGTAAAAATATCTCCCATTTATGCAGCATTTACTGTGTGCTGGGTACTGTGCTAAGTATGTGTGTTATACTTTTTTAAAATTTTTAACCCACACACAGAGCCTACGAGGCAGGTATTATGCCCCTTGGGCAGACGAGCAGAGCAGAACCCAGACGTTTAAATAACTGGTTAGATTCCTTACATGATTCAGGCTGGTGGCCCAGACTGTAGTCCAGCCCCCCAAGCCCAGCCTCTGAGCCTTGACTCAGGCAGACGCCATGCCTCGTTGTGCAATGAGTCCATTTTACAGGTCGTTTCTAGAAGGCCCACTGGTAAGAACACCTGTAGGCATTCGCTGGGAACAGTCTGAAGACTTGCGGTAAAACGCCCACCCAGTGTGAGACCTCAACAGGAAATTGGAGCAGTTTGTAGGAAAATGGAATCCCTGAACTATGGTTCTCTGAACCGTAGCCCACGAAACATGTCAACACAGCTTCGAGACCAATTACTTTCTTTCAGTTTAGCGGACAAATGAAAGGCGCATGGGGAGAAGTGATGAGAGAAGCAAAGTGTAGCCACAGCTTTTGGGGCTTCCAAGAAGATGAGCAAAGCTTGTGTTCTGATCCCAAAGTGAAACTGATGGCAACATAATTTTTATGAAAAGCGATGAGTGGTACTACCCCCCGAAAACGATATCTGCAAGCATTTACTCACACACACACACACACACACACGCACAAAACCAACAAAAAAATCTAATTTGCCTTACAAATGAATATCTTGCCAGCATTGAAATGTGACAAGATTGTTAAAGCTCTGGCATTGTCCATGTTACACATGTTTCCCTTTACTCTTGATTAATTATTTTTCTTAACGGGCTAGAAATAGTTAACGTGGGGATTGGTTTTCATTCCGAGTAGATCCCTGTCTCAGCCAAGGTTGAGAGGGTATCAGGAAGGAGAGAAACGTATTGGAAAATCGTAAAACATTGCATTCTTTTTAGATATCCAGTTTTGCTAAACTTGTTGACAGTCACAAATGCCCAGAAAATATGGGCTGAGTTGTTTTCGATTGCTGTTTAAATAACAGATTAATTTAATAATCAGTGGGATATTGAATGACGAAAATTATTGGTTAAAGCAGCCAAACCACCAACCCTAATGACATTCTTATGTAAATTCTTATTTTCTTTTAGGCTCCTGCATTCTTAATAAACCCTATATTTTTGAAAATCCCTTTTTAAACATTGCATACTGCCCCTCGGTTATAATATATCTGTCTATGATGTATAAAGGTCCACTTTCAGAATGGCCAATTTGAAGGTTTCTACTTAGAGCAACTGAGTCACCTCTTGATGGATTTTCCATATAAAACCATCAAGTGATGTTGGAAATGGGACATAAAAAGGGAGTTAGGAGCAGCCAGTCTTCAAAGATCACCGGAGACCAAAAAGACTTTACTATGTGGCCAGAACCACCTGACTTGGTTTCCTGAGTTCTAGCAAAATGGTTCAGCACCAGGACATCCGCTTTCGTCTAAGAGATGGGCCGATCGTTAATGACAGTCCCCAGCAAACTACAGCACGAAGCATGTTCCCGTGGGAAGCGCACAGTTCTTTGGGATTGTTGCTCTATGGTTTGCCATTGCTTGTGGAGGAAAGTAATCGCTGCCTTCAGAACGGTTTGTAATGGACACAGTTTTGTATGTTCCATTGCGGGAGGCAAGATGTTTTTCTTTGAAAAAGATCTTAGTGCGTAATTTCTGAAATGCTATAATTTTCACCAAACTCAGTTTCCAACTTGCTCCTGGCCAAATGCTGTAGAACTGTGTTATTTTTGAATGTCACTGCCCCTGACCTGAAGTTACCGACAAAGTTGGTTGAAAATTAGTAATTGTCTTAGAGAACCAGTCCTGCAAAATCTCACTCTTTCCAGGCAAAGGCTGACAAATTTCTACACAAATTAGATATAAAGCAGACATGTGAATTCAGCTTCCTGGTTGCCACCTAATGTGTTGGGGATTGTACTGAAAAATCTACCAGCCATCAACAAGGGAACGAAGACAAAAGTCAAACAGCATTATTTTTCTCCTTAACATATTTCGTTCCAAGAATCCAAAGACCATACAAAATGCAAATCGTTACCTTCATAAATACTTTGAAAAGTACTCAGATGTATCTTCTAATAAACTTCATCTCACAAAATGGAGCAAGGAAAGAGAAAAAGGGATATGCAAGAGATACTAAAAGGCCCAGGCCTTCACAGCATCTGAGACTATAGTCACGAGCCTATTTTGTTATGATATGAGCATTATATGATGATTTTATAACAAAGGCTCACAAGGATTTTTGGATTAGGGGGAAAAAAGTCATGAATTGATTGCTCATTCAACTAGTTACCCCAGCTGATCTGTCAATATCTAACCCTTAAAAAGAGGGGTGAGGAGGAGAAACAAATGGGTTTTTTGCTCTATTACGACCCGAGAGTATGTGTGCCTCTGTGTGAGTGCCTGTGCGTGCCTGCTATGGTGCAGGGGAATTGTGGGGCAGCAAGTGATCTGTCTGAATCATGACCTTCTGCTTCAAGAGACCATTATTGTCACTCTGATTGCTGTCATTTCTCCCATCACCTGGAATCTGATCATTTTTTCTCCCTTCTTTACAAGTTTTCTGCCGTGCCATCCTGGTGTTGGGGTAGCAGCTGAAGTTCTTCAAAGGACTAGTTCTCTTAGACAGGAGAATTGAAGGGGCAGCCTTATTCAGCCCTTACTCATTCGTTGCCTCTTCTCCCATCCCTCCTTACCCCCAGCTCTGTGTGCTTCCCTGAACTTTAAACAATCTGTTGAACAAACCGTAATTCCTCTTGGCTATGTGAGGCTCTTCCCTCTGCCTGGATACTCTTGACTGTTAGTAAGCCCTTCATATCCTATATCGTGGTGGTCTGACATTAAATGTCACTACTTCCAGAAAGCCTTTCTTGATTACTCCAACCCTCCTTTCTGTGCTTCTGTCACTTCTTACATTTACTTTATCATCCTGGCCCTAAGCATGAAGCATTGACAACATCCAGGTATCTCTCTGTAAACTCCGTGAAGATAGGAATCATACGTGCCTTCTGGTCCCCAACAGTGTGGCCGTGTCTAGGCCACCTGACATGACTGACAATCAAGAAATGTACACTGGAGTCTTGAGCTATCTTTAATGTTTTTTCTCTAAAGCCTTTTTTTGTGGTTGTTGTTCTCTAAGCTGATTCCTTAGAAACTCTCCTCAAGGTCATTAATATAGCAGCCCTTATATCTTATGAACTAATGAACTTATGAACTAATTGCCACCTCACAAGTTAGACATTAGAAACAAGTAAAAGCAATCATTGACGTGAGAACTCGAGAGAGAGTGGTGGTCCTATGGTAAGTGGGGGCTGCCCCTAACAGGACCATGTAGGGGGCTTCCGAGGGGCTAGCAATATTCATTCATTCACTTCTCAACCTGAGTCCTATTTTTACGGACACGTCCACTTCGTGAAAACTAACCATGCTGCAAACATGTGGTTTGTACGCTTTCCTGTACGTGCTACACATCAATAAAAACTTTACTGAAAAAGAAAGGAAAAGCACAAGTCTCCATTCCTCTCCCTCCTCGACCCTTGGGCCTTGATTATTTTGCTTCTATTGCATATGACTGAGCTACCAGGTGGTGGTCTTGAAGCTTTGAAACAAGAATCCTCCAAAGCCTCCACTGTCTTTTTGGTGTTGCCAGCAAACAGGATGAGGCCCACGGAACTTCCCAACCTCCTGTGAGTCTTGAACCCAGTGTGGAAGTCAAGGCCCGAAGCAGAGTTGTCACAGGGGATGTAAGTACCTTGAGTGTCAACTTCATATCTCATCTATCCTTGGATTTCCCAATGCAGCTGTAATTCCTGGGCCACAGGAGGAATGTAGTTACCCTCCACTGAATGAAAAGTAGTCTCTCTTTAGTTTGAAATCATAGTTTATTTATTTTAATCAAACTGCATTCATATTTTTGGCTTCTGATTGCAGGTCAACAAGGAAAAATATTGCTGGCTTTAGCAATCATCTATCTTGGTTCTGTTTGTTTTCTCATTCAGAATGGAAATAAGAAACCTAATTTACTCCACTAAGTCTGATTACGTATTATGCACTAGGAGATAGTGACTACCTTAGGAAATATGTAGTCATGACTCCTGAGGATATAATATCTCTCTGCTCAAAAAGGTTTGCAGTCATTATAAAATCAACAGAGTCCACTTCGTGGAGCCACAGAGTCATGAACTGTCAGTGATCCTTAAGTATATGTGAACTTTGGCCATCAAAAATACAGAGATGTTGTACCTTTTCCTAAAGGAATTCTACAGTAGTGAAGGGATGTGAAACTATCAAAAGGAAAATGTACATTTTAACAGAATAGTTAATGGGGACTAACATCTTTGCACACGAAGTTGGTACGGCATGATGCTAGTATGAAATGGGGCCATTTACTGAGAATGTACTCTGTTTCAGGCATCATGCTAAATCCACAACATAAATTTTCCCACTTAATTCATACAACCAGCTTACGATGTGCTCACTATTATTATCCCCCAAATTACCCAGGAAGAGCTGAGTTTCAGAGAGTTTAGGTTTTTGCTCAAGGTCACACAGCTAGCAATTACTGGAGCTGGGGCTCACACACTTTGAACTCCCTGATGCCACGGCTCCTGAGCTAAGCCACTATACTCCTGAGCTAAGAAAGGGATGCTTTCTTGTGGTGGCTCTATAAAGTCCCCAGGAGAAGAGTCAACTACAACATGGCGGATTAAGCCAATATGGAAGCCATTATGCTCTAAACACTTAGACACGCTGAATGAAACAGTAGAATAGTACAAGCATGTTTGAAAACAAAAGAACTTACAAGACACTGAAAGCCAACATGTACATTTATAGCTAAGCATAAGAAGCAGATAATCTGGTGCTGTCTGGGGTCTGAACGGGCAAAACAATATTAGCATGAGAAATCAAACTTTAAGCCGAAACTACATGCCACTTAGGAAAAATATTTACTGTAATTATATGATGCAGAAACTCCTAAATACAAAAACTTACATAACAAGAATTCCCACGCAGTCAATACTAACAGGATACATGATTAAAGGCCAACTGTAAATCTACTGTGAAGAGAAACTCAAGTTCTACTCTGTTCCCACAGAAATAATAATTAATAGTAAAAATCAGTTCACGGTAAAAAAATCACAGAACACATGAGCCAGTTATCTCCCAGGAAAGAAAGCAGACACAAGAGACAAGGAAATTGGTACCCACCCCCCAAAAATTGAAACTACTATAATAGCCTTAAAAGCCTTTATAATTAAGTAAAGAAAATTTAAGAATAAGAGTCTACATAAAGGAGACACAGGTATTTAAAAATCTACTTTCTTAGCAACTTTCAAGTATTCAAGAATACACAGATTTTTAAAAGAAGAAAATAATACACCTAAAAATTAATAGAAAGACATGTACATTAAAAATTCAATGGCCAAACTGTGGAAAGAGCCAAGATGCCCTTTAACAGATGAATGGATAAAGAAGATATGATCCATATATACAATGGAATATTATGCCTCCATCAGAAAGGATGAATATTCAACTTTTGTATCAACGTGGACGGGACTGGAGGAGATTATGCTGAGTGAAATAAGCCAAGCGGAGAAAGTCAATTATCATATGGTTTCACTTATGTGTGGAGCATAAGGAAAAACATGGAGGACATTAGGAGAAGGAAAGGAAAAGCGAATTGGGGGATATTGGAGGGGGAGACGAAGCATAAGAGACTGTGGACTCTGGGCAACAAACTGAGGGTTTTGGAGGGGAGGGAGGTGGGGAGTTGGGTGAGCCTGGTGGTGGGTATTGAGCAGGGCACGTATTGCATAGAGCACTGGGTGTGGTGCATAAACAATGAATCTTGGAACACTAAAAAAATAAAATAAAATAAAAAAATAAAATAAAATAAAAATTCAATGGACTCCAAGCATCAGACAAGACATAACCAGAAGGAAATTAGTGAACTCGAGTTTAGGGAAATTACCCAGAAGAAAGTATATAAACACAAAGAAATAAATTTATATCTAGACACATGTCAGTGAAACCAGAATATTAAAGAAAAGCCTTTTAAAAGCCCTCTGAGAGAGGGAAAAGCCAGATCACCTATCGAGGTGCAAAGCTAAAACTCAGGAGACAATGGAGTAGTATCTTCAAAATACTTCAATTTAGATAGCATGGAGTTAAATGATCACTGCAGAATACAAAGTAAATAAAACATTTCAGACAAAAAATGAGATCATTTACCACCCCTAGATCATTCCTGAAAAAACAAAACAAAACACAAACAAAACCTTGTAAAGTATGGTAAAACACTAAGCAATGGTTTAAAAAAACAGTGAGTAAACAAACTGGTATACACCTCATTTACTACAGACAGCAACAGCAATAATAACATATTTGGTGGGTTAAAAACACAGCAGAGCTAAAACGTTAGGAAATATCATATGAAAGAGATGGGAGGTAATCCAAGTCAGAGGTTCTAAGAGTTTGTTCTGGAGGAGGGAAGAGATCCTGAAACATGTACAAGGTTGAGTAAATACTTCAAGAAAAGAGTGCATACCTTACATACTAGGAAGGGAAAAAACAGGGATAGAGAAAACTCAATAGGTCCAATTGGAGGGAAAAGAAAGGAAGGAAGGGAAGTAGGGAGGGACAGAAGGAAGGAAGAAAGGAGGGAGAGAGGGAAGGAAGAATGAAGGAGTAAATGGATAGACAGCCCATAAAATAACAGTAGAAATAAATTCAAACTTACCTAAGCAGAGTAAATTTAAAAAGATTAAATCTCCAATAATGGAGATAATAGAAACTGCCAAAGCCAGTTCCATTCTATTTATAAGATAAAATCCTAATGCAAAATGACAAAAACAAAAAACAAAGTTGAAAATGGAGGGAAGGGGGAAAACAGGCCTAGGATGTGTCACCAAACAAAGAAATGCTGCATCTGTGCTGTTAGCAAACAAAATAGACATTAAAATGTAAAGTACTTTCCCAGAGAGGGCTATCCAGCAGTGATCAGAGGAATGATTTATTAGGACGCTATACCAGTCTTGAACAGGGATGTCTATGGTAACATAGCTTCCATATATAAAAAGCAAAGTAAAATGAATGACATGGAGTGGAAAGATCTATAAGCCTGGTGAGAGCCTGATATTTAAAATAGAAAAACAATGACAAAAGTTTAAAACACAATGAAGCCACTTGATCCAATGGATACACATCCCTGTACTCAGCTCTTAGAGAATGAAATCTGCTTTTAAAAACACGTGGACAAGTACTAGAACACAGAACAAGTCTCTGCACAGACCATGTGGTATGCAGACCACAATGTCATTTAACCAGCAATCAATAAGAAAAGAAAAAAGGTGAGCCTCAAAACCCACTATTTTAGGAAATCTTAAAATAGTATTTAAAAATTTACCAGTCAAAAATATGGTGAAAATTAGAAAATTATCACAGCTGAGTAATAATGAAAACTCTATATAAACTGAAGTGCAGAGAGAAATTATACATATACATAAAATATATTTATTATATATATGAAGTTATAAAAGCTAGGCATCAAACACAAAATGTTAGAAAATAATAAAGAGTAAATCCCAAAAACATAGAAGAAAGGTAATAATACAGATTAGAAGGAAAATAAATGAAATAGAAAGTCAAAGAAACAACAGAGAAAATCTAACAAACTAAATGATGGTTCTTTGAAAAGGAAAAGAAAATAAACATCTCTGTTAGTACTGAGAGGGAGGGAAGGAAGGAGGAAACAATGGAAGAAGGGAGTTACGGAAGGAAGGAGAGACAGAGAGAGAGGGAGAGGGAAGGAGAGGTAGGGAGAGAGCAAGAGGGAGGGGGAGGAAGAAAGAGGTAGGGAGAGAAAGAAGGAGAAAGAAGGAGGGAGAGTGAGGGAAAGAGGGAGAGGGTGGGAGAGAGACAGGCTGAAAGAGGGAGGCTGAGGGAGGGAGAGGGGGAGGTAGAGAGAGAGAGCAAGAGGGAGAGGGAGTAAAGGAAAGAATGGGAGAGAGAGAGAGAGGGACAAAAAGAAAAGGAGAGAGAGGGAGAGAGAGGGAGGAGGGGAAGGGAGAGGGAAGAGAAGGTGAGAAGAGGAGGTACGGGGGCGGGGGGAAAGGGGAGGAGAAGGGAAGGGAGAGAGATTGATTTAAAGCTGGGCAAAATCACAAATATGACAGCATTTTTAATCAAAAGAGAACACTATTAACAAATGCATGCAATACACATGAAAAGTGGGATGAAATAGGCAATTTTCTAAGAAATATAATTACCAAAATCATTTCAAAAAGAAAAGAAATTCCAAAGATATCTAACCACTGAAGGAACTAATTTAGTGTTTGAAAATTTACTCACACAGAAGGAAAGGAAGAAAGAAAGAAAGAAAGAAAGAAAGAAAGAAAGAAAGAAAGAAGGAAGGAAGGAAGGAAGGAAGGAAGGAAGGAAGGAAGGAAGGAAGGAAGGAAGGAAGGAAAGAAAGAAAGAAAGAAAGAAAGAAAGAAAGAAAGAAAGAAAGAAAGAAAGAAAGAAAGAAAGGAAGAAAGAGAAAGAAACCTATTACTTGTTCATAGTTTTATGGGTAAATTTTACCAAACCTAAAAGGAACAGATAATTTAATCCCACACAAAATGTGTAAGACCCAAGAAATTTAATCACAATAAAATGACCTTAATAACAAAGCCAAATGAAAATATATGAAAGGAAAAGTATAGCCCATTCTTTCTTTTTTAAAAGAGTTATTTGTTTGTTTGTTTGTTTGTTTGTTTGGGGGAGAGAGGCAGGCGGAAGCAGAGAGAGAGAACCTTTAGCAGACTCCCTGCTGAGCACAGAGCCAGATGCAGGGTTTGATCCCAGGATCCTGAGATTATGAGCTGAGCTGAGATCAGGAGTCATGCTTAGCCGACTGAGCCACCCAGATACTCCAACCCACTCTTCTTTTTGAAAACAGATAGCAAATTCAATATAACATGAGCAAATGGATGTAGCAAGAGGGTTTTGGTTTTTGTCTTTTGTAATCATGGCAATGAACGACCATCCTAGGAAAGAAAGCATGTTTTCACATTAGAGAATCCATCTACCACTAAAGATATAGTATATATGATATATTTCATGATTTAAATTTTAAAAATTTTTATCAATGTAACTCAACATAGTAATAAATTATTTTCCTAATTAACATAGAAAAAGTGTTTTGATAAAATTCAACATCCATTCAAATTTCAAACCACAGCAACAAGAGCAACAAATACCCCTGAAGAGGTTTTCTTTAACCTAATAAAAGGTTAACTATCAAAAATCTAAGGCAACTCAGGAAATAGATAATAGTTATGGTTGCACAAGATTGCTAATATATTTAATGCTCTTGAACTGTGCACTTAAAAAATAGTTACAATAGAGGTTGCCTGGCTGGCTCAGTTGATCTTGGAGTGGTAAGTTCCAGCCCCACACTGGGTGTAGAGATTACATAAATAAACAAACAAACAAACAAACTTAATAAGAAAATCACTGTCAAAACCTCCTTAAAAATAGTAACAAAGATAAATTTAATATTATTACTATTTTACTATAATTTAGAAAACAGAAGAATGAAACTTGACCATTCCTTTATACCACACACAAAGATAAACTTTAAATGGATGAAAGACCTCAATGTGAGACAGGAATCCATCAAAATCCTAGAGGAGAACATAGGCAGTAACCTCTTCAACATTGGCCATAGCAACTTCTTTCAAGACATGTATCCAAAGGCAATGGAAACAAAAGCAAAACTGAGCTTTTAGAACTTCAACAATATAAAAAGCTTCTTCGTAGCAAAGGAAATAGTCACAAAACAAAAAGGCAACCTATGGAATGGGAGAAGACATTTGCAAATGACACTACCGATAAAGGGCTGGTATCCGAGATCTATAAAGAACTTCTCAAATTCAACACCCAAAAAACAAATAATCAAGTCAAAAAATGGGCAGAAGACATAAATAGACACTTCTCCAAAGAAGACGTATGAATGGCTAACAGACACATGAAAAAATAAATGTTCATCATCATTAGCCATCAGGGAAAATTCAAATCAAAACCACATTGAGATACCACCTTACAGCAAGAATGGTAAAAATTAATAAGGCAGGAAACAAATGTGGGAGAGGATGTGGAGAAAGGGAAACCTTCTTACACTGGTGGTGAGAATGCTAGTTGGTGCAGCCACTTTGGAAAACAGTGTGGAGATTTCTCAGAAAGTTAAATATAGAGCTACCCTACGACCCAGCAATTGCACTACTGGGTCATTACCCCAAAGATACAGATGTAGTGAAAAGAAGGGCCATATGTACTCCAATGTTCATAGCAGCAATGTCCACAATAGCTGAACTGTGCAAGGAGCTGAGATGCCCTTTAACAGATAAATGGATAAGGAAGATGTGGTCCATATATACAATGGAATATTACTCAGCCATCAGAAAGGATGAATACCCAACTTTTGCATCGACATGGATGAAACTGGAGGGGATTATGCTGAGTGAAATAAGTCAGGCAGAGAAAGAAAATTATCATATGGTTTCACCTGTATGTGGAACATAAAGAATAGCACAGAGGACCTTAGGAGAAGGAAAGGAAAAATGAAGGAGGTGGCGGGAATCAGAGGGGGAGATGAACCATGAAAGACTACGTACCCTGCAAAACAAACAGAGGGTTTCAGAGGGGAGGGGTTGGGGGGATGGGTTAGCCCAGTGATGGGTATTAAGAAGGGCATGGATTGCGTGCAGCACTGGGTGTTATATGCAAACAATGAATCTTGGAACACTACATCAAAAACTAATGACGTACTGTATGGTGACTAACATAACATAATACCATACAATGCAATACAACACAACAGAAAACCCAATAGCATACCACACAATTTCACTTACGTGTGGAATCTAAAAAATAAATCAACAAAACAAAACAAAACTCATATTTATAGATGAAGAGAAAAAAGTTGGTGGTTGCCAGAGGGAAGGGGGTGGAGGGATGGAATAGGTGCAGGGGATCAAGAAGTATAAACTTAGCAATAAAATAAATAAATCATGAGGATGTAATGCACATCATAGGGGAACAGTCACTGACATTGTATTCACTTTGTAAGGTGACAGATGGAGTTAGATTTGTTGTGGTGACCATTTCATGATGTATGCACATGTTGAATCACTACGTCACATACCTGAAACTAATATGATATTGTATGTGAGTTATATCTCAACAAAAAAATCCTATAGCAAACATCATAGTTAACATGCAATTATTAGAAGAAATTTCTTTAAATTAGGAATAAGATACAGGATACAGTTGTCTATTCTCACTGCTTCTAGTAAACGATTCCAGCTACTTCTATGCAACAAAATAAGTATGGAGGTTAGAAAGGAAAATTTTCACAAATGGTGTTACCATGTGTGAAAAAAAAGTCCAAGAGAAGCCATACACAAACTATTAAATCTAAAAGAGCATTTAGCAATTGGATACAAGAAATTCAATACACAGAAATCAGTGTTGTTCTCATATTCTAGCAATTAACAATTAGAAAATGTAGTTTTAAATGTATGCCATTTCTGATAGCAGGAAAACCATATGCTTTCAAGGTATAAATCTAACATAAAATTATAAAACTCTATTAAAAGACACGTAAATAAAGAGACACATTTAGTTTATAAATGGAAAGTTCTAGTATTATACAAGATAGCAATTATCTTCAAATTAATCTATAACTTACAGCAATTTTAATCAAAACTGTATCATAACTCATGGAAACTAACAAGCTGATTATAAAACTAATATGAAAGAGGAGAGACAAGAATAGCCAAGGAAACTTAGAAGAATATGGAAAAGATATTTGTTCTCCTAAGTACAAGTCATATTATAAAGCTCTAATAATTAAAAAGATATGGTGTTGACATCAGTACTGACAAACCATAAAACCTGGAAACAGATCTGAATACAGATGGGAACTCACCCCATATGACACAGGTGCCATAGTAAATCAACTGGAAAAAAAAAAAAGACCATTCAAGACACAGCGCTGGTTAACTGCGTTGTATTGGGAACTGTATTGAAAGGGAACTGTATTGAAAACGATAAAATTAGACGCTACCCTACAGCACATACACTAATCAGTTCAAGAGGGATTCAAGTCCTAAATGTGAAAGTCAACACTTTGAAGTTGTTGGAACAAAACGAGTTGAGAATACCATTATGACATGAGGGCACAAACTAATTTCTTAAAGCACAAATGCACAAATCAGAACAGAAGAATGAATTAGACTACATTAAAATAAATGCAAAAGAAAATTTTTATGCATCTCAAGACATTATAAAAGGTGAGGAGTCAGATGAAGGACGAGGAAGACACATATGTAAAGCATACAACTGGAAAGAAATTGCACCCAAAACCTAGAACACCCAAACCAGTAAGGGTAAATTCATCACCCAACAGGCAACTGCCAACAGAAATGAAGGGGAAAGAAACCCAAATGATCAATAAAACATTAAAAAAGGCCCAACGTCATTAGGAATCAGGCAAGTGCCTAGTAAGCGACCAAGACTTGTTCCTCAGACAGCAGATTCCAGTGACTCCTGAAGATTTTGGGCTTTTTCCCAATGGATAGCCGAAAGGGACAGCCATCAACTGGGAAAACACCAATTAGGACTTTATCCAAGCCTCAATAAACTCAACTAAAAACCTTGTCTATTCTAGGATGCATTCCCAAGCGTTTTGAACCCTTCCCAAATTCTACATGATCTAACAAAGCCAAGTGATGTTTTTTCCAAGCTGGTGGAAACACTTTGTCGCACAAGAGGGCTGCCATGTTTTCATCTCTCACTGTGATCGTGAGCACGCCGGACACACGGACCCGTCAGAGTTCTGCACTGAGCAGAAAGGAGGCGGGAGGCTTACTTGGAGCAGTCTTCACAAGCAATGTTCCCTGAGGTTTCCTTGATGGTGCGCTCAGAGACAAATGCTGGATATTCAGTATCGCAAGGCTCCATGGTCTGTTTCAATTTCTGGGCTGTAGGGATTGGAAAAAGGAAAAAGAAAAAAAGATAAAGAACAAAGGCACGGGCTTTCTTGCGACTGGCAGCCCACGGTAACTCAGAACCCAGTTCCACTCCTGCCGTGCTGTGATTTCTCTAGGCATAGCATAATGCATTATTTTCTAATTAGTCAAGTGATTTCATCTGCCAACAACTCTATAAGCTATAATTCCTCAAGCCATTGTGTTGGCTTCATCCACTATCATTTATGCATCACAAGAATACGTTCTGGGACATCAGTCAACGGGTCTCTGACTTCAGACTTACTTGAACTCAGCAACAACACATATGTGCATCTGAAGAAATGTATAAAATAGAAGTTACACATGATTATTTACGGTGAGACAAAGGTCATGCTACCATTGCATGGTTACATGACAGACACAAAATTGAGCAATGGAATAGGAAAATACGTAATGTCTTTGAATCACAGCCGCGTACCTAATCTTACTCTTATGAAGTTCCTTGTCCGTGAGTGCAGCTAGATAACCCTGGCACATGGATGGGTGCTTAGTAGGCACTTGGCAAAGTTTCAGTGGTTGAGAAAATAATGTAAACGAGTTATGTCCTGTGGGCAAGTTCCAGAAACTCTTTAAGTTTCAATTTTTTTCAATGTGTAAATTGGGGCTCATCCGGTTCCTCTAACAGAGGGTGATGTGAGAAATAAATGAAACATTATATGCTGAGCACTTAGTAGAGTATGTGGAACATAATGAGTGCTGCGTGAATGTCGGTTAATAATAATAATAATAACAACAGTAATCAATAACAATAAGAAAAACAACACTAGCATTCTAATGAAGCCAACGTAGTATTAAAATGATGATGATGGTAGATACCGTAACACAGTGGTTAAGGGTGAAGACTCTGAAAGTCAGAGAGGTTTGGAGTATAAATTTCCTGCTCCATTGCTTCTAGCTAATCCTCAGTATTCTCATCTGCAAAATGGAGATGGTACTAGTACGGGTACTTGTCACAGGACTGGTCACTCATTAACATCTTACCAATAGGGGGCGCCTGGGGTGGCTTAGCCGGTTAAGGATCTGGCTCTTGATTTCCACTCAGGTCACAAACTCAGGGTCATGAGATTGAGTCTTTCACGGGGCTCCACACTGGATGGGAGCCTGTTCAAGATTCCCTCTCACCCTCTCCCTTTGCCCCTCCCCCAACTCCTCCGGGGGGGGGGCGGGGGGAAAGATCTTACCAGTAGAATGCTCCTGGGTTTCCAATACCCAAACTTTGTACAAAGTTTTTGGCTGATGTTTATATGAAAATATAAATATCTATTTATAAATATACAGAACATACAAGTTACATTTTCAAGTCCAAAACCTGATAGGATTTTAACAAAATGCTGTTTTGACAAAGTCTCAAGTTATACTCCCAATACGGTTGCTTGGATGTCAGAAGCACGGCGACATGTTTTGTGAAACGGCCGTGGGGAGGCTGCCGGCCCCGAGCGGGCCAGCGCAGGATTGCTAAGTGCTAAAGGAGCCCTTGGTAACCACCAGATATTTGTCTGGTGATCAGGAAGCCATAGTCCAAGCATGTGCATCCTAATGTGATTTTTTAAAATAGGCTTTTCACTGAGTGTTAGTTATTTTGAGGAAATTGATTGGGGGTTTGGGGTTAAAGCATAATGCATTGTCCTTTTTCTCCTCTCCGACAGAAGGAAGTGGATTCAATCAGCTTTTTTTTTTTTTTTAAAGATTTTATTTATTTATTTGACAGAGAGAGAGAGATCACCAGTAGGCAGAGAGGCAGGCAGAGAGAGAGGGGGAAGCAGGCTCCGTGCCGAGCAGAGAGCCCGATGCGGGGCTCGATCCCAGGACCCTGAGATCATGACCTGAGCCGAAGGCAGAGGCTTAACCCTCTGAGCCACCCAGGTGCCCTCAATCAGCTTTTTTTATGCATGACCCGTGATTTTTCAGAAACTGGTCACTGACGTGAAGGCACGGCGCCCACGCCACCGCATGGAGTTGTTCTGAGTACTGAACAGACCACGGCAGGCACGGCTCGTCACCAAGGGCCACGCATGCCCACTTCCACACACATGCAGGTGTAGACACGTACACAGCCTTCACGCCACACTAGCTCTTGGAACCTGTGACCACCCATGTGCCAGGAGCTGGACTGATCACATAGCAGCAAAGGGCATGAGCTGGGGGTCACCAATCTTGTCGCCGCTGTGAGGCAGCAGGTGAGTTCCATCTCTTGACGCCTTCCTGTTCTCCTCCGCAAAATGGGAATAAGAGGGAATAACCTCGTGTGGTTGGGTGAGGATCGGACGAATCGATACCTGGCAAGCAGCTGGTGCACCGTGAGGGCTCTTGAAGCCAACACGCTTCCTGGCACACAACTGCGTATTACACCGAACCCTCCGAGACGGTGGGCCTTTCTGAAGCACCACTTTTTGGTTAGAAAAGGCCAATGACTACCTCCCTGACTCCCAGCTTCACCGTAGGGACAGCATGGGCGAGTGTCATGCTCCCAAAGGCCCGGTCCCCGACACTGTCCCCACCTCTCCCCGTACGTACGCTCGCTCGTGGCAAATGTCATCGATGCTAGCTGAATATATGAATACAATTCCCCTGAAAGACGTTTTTCAGGCCATCAAACAGACAAAAGGAATGTGAGCATCTCAGGTCCTCAAGACAGACCGCCTGCCTTCCGGGGGAAGGTAAGGTCAATTTCAGGAGGCCCGGGGGCCAAACAGCCCTAGCACAGAGAGGGCCACCTGGTGGAAACTTCGTTCCCTTCCACGTTCTTCTCCAATGCCTCTGATTCTGTCAGGAGGACATCTTTGTCGGATGCTTGGGAGTTTTCCCACTTTTCTTTCTTTTTCGTTTTCTTTCATTTGCTCTCCCCGACTCCCACCCCTGCCTTTTTTTTTTTTTTTTCTAAATCTGGGGAGGCCACCCATAAAGCTCAGAGCATCTGGCTACAATTTGGTCACACTTTTTATTTTCATGGTTCTCTTGTGTTCTCAATCGATTCCTTTGAATGGCAAGTGAGAGTGACTTTCCATTCGGGAAACTTCCTTTTAATAGGTAAATTATTTGAATTTCAAAAAAATGAGTCCCTTAAAACGAAATAAAGATCAAGTAAAAAAAAAAAAAAAGAAAAACCCAACAATGCAGATTGTAAGTGTTGGTAAGGCTCACGCATGCAGATGGCACATAATAAGCTCATGTTGGTAACGGCTACATTTAGGAAGAAATGCCAGATGCTGTTCTGCTTTACATGTATTAATTTATTAAATAATAAAACATGACAAAATAAAAGAGTAGACTATAAGGTGGGAACCATGTTTATCTCCGTTTTTCAGATTAGTGAATGGAGGAGAGAACCGAATGAATTGCCCAAATTCATCCAGTGAGTATGTGGCAGAGCCAAAATTTGAACTTGGGCCGTCGGGCTCCAGCACACATGTATTTAACTGCTCTGTGAAGTTGGGCCAATGAAAGAAAGGAAGAAAGGTCTTTGGGGCGGGCTGAGATAGGCAGCACACATGATTTAAACGGGCCTGATAATTGCACCATCTCTAATTGTAATTGTCTGGGCCCAGTTACTATGGAACAAATCCAGCGCTCTCAATGATGAGGCTCATTTGGCTCTGATCCTTCCTGGAGATGAAATTCGTGTTCCTTTGACAATTGCAGGGCGCCCATACTGATGTGGCGATAAACACTCGTCGAGTCTGTTTGCAGCGAGACTAGAGATGGGCTGCAAGTTGTTTGCTGGGCTTTTGGGCCACATGCGAATTATCGTATAAAACCATGGCCACATTTAATCTAAATAATATGGTTTATGATGAAGACCTTTCTTTGCCTGGAGTGCTATGGACACCGCGCATATTTGCCGGTCATTACTGCTTATCTATGCAATTTTGAACGCATAGCTCCCGCGGCCAGTGATCTCCTGAGCGCTGTTTTAGCTACTGGGCTTCTACAATGCATTCTCTTACCACGGTGTCGGTACTAGAGGTCATGAAGCTCCACTGGGTGGATTCCTTGTTGTAGGGTAAACTGGAGTTCCGAAAGCAGACAGGGCATGCTTGGAGTCCCCCCAGAAAGAGACTCACCATGACCATCATCTACTTAAACAGCAAAACTATCATCACCACCTTCACAGCCAAACACGCCGCGAGGCCCTCTGCCTGGATGGAGTCCTCCCCGCCATGCGATGACGAAGGCCTGCCGCTCTCCTGTTTCACAGGTGGAGAAACTACAGCCCAGAGAAATTAAGTGACACCGCCTTCCCCAAGCCATGTTGCCCTGAGCTCGGGAGCCCGGGCCCGCTTATGCGAGGTCACCTCGTGAGGCCGTGGTCCTGCGCCATCACACCACTCCACCTCCCGTCCCCGTGAGGCCGGCGGTCTCAAACCGAAGCCATGACCTACCACTCGCTCACAATGAAGCACCCAATGGAGCAGCCACACAATTGAATTTCTTTAATTTTCCCTTAGCAACAAATGTCCCTGATGAGAATAACGGACCGGGGCTCACAGTAATTATGGGCAGACAACTGGGAATGAATAGAGTTGCCATTTGAAAAGCTTCCCTCTTCTTTTGTCTCTGTGAATGCACCCCCATTCATACTCGGTGCCAGCAAGCTCCATTCTCTTTGTGCAACTTCGCCAAAATGATACCTTTGTGATAATCAAGCAGAAGTGGGCTTCCACAGTCCCCTTCATTAAGGAAATGAAGCAGATAAACAGTGTAATTATGGATTCCATTTTTAGCTAAACAAAGATGTATGTCTCAGCCCAGGGTCTTTATCCAGCGAGGGAATGGTAAAATTAGAATGAAGAAACCTTGCAAGTCAATAGTGCTGTGAAACTTTTCTCTCCTTATGCTCTTGGTCTACGAATTTACATTTTCCTTTAACAAAGATACCCAACTGATAGCCGCCCCAGCCCGAGGACATGCTCCCCCATTCGATTCTTTTCTTGATCCGTGAAATGGAAAAAGGCAGCTTTGCCCAGCAGAGGCCTACAGGCCCGAATGAGACAATCCACGCAGAGTAGCCAGAACCACACAGGGGTTCCAAGAAGGCGGGCTGCCTTGCTCACTGCCATCTAGCTGAGCTCTTGGCTCCTGTCTGAGCCCATCAACCAGCAGCTGACTCACACAGCTCAGAAAGGTTTAGTGACAAATTCCAGCAGTCCCCACCTCTCAGGTACGATGAAGCAATCTGAAGATGGTCAAGTGCCCACACTCCAGAAATGAAAAAGCACTACACTGTATGTTAGCCCATTGTGTGGTGACGGTACAATCGGGTGACAAGGTCTGTTTATAGTCTGGGGGAAGGTCTCACAGTGTGGCAAAAGGGCGACATGACTTGGAATGATCTATTAGGGAACTTTGTAAAAAGCTTCTAAAACATAGCACAGAGAGCCGAAGCATCACCTGATTGCTCTTAGCTGAAATTCTGCCCACTGTTGGTCCTAGTACAAGGGGAACAGGGGTGAGGGGATGTGAAATTTCAGAATGGAGACCTTCATCCATTTCTGTAAGATTTTTATTTATTTGAGAGTGAGAGGAAAAGCACAAGATGGGGGAGGATCGGAGGGAGAAGCAGACTCCCCACTGATTGGGAAGCTCAATGTGGGGTCTCATCCTGGGGTCCCAGGGTCATGACCTGAGCTGAAGGCACACACTTAAGTGAGTGACCTAGCCACCCAGGCGCCTCGTATCCTTCTTCCTTATTCTTTATCCCCTACCCTATCCTCTTTGGTCTATACCAGCGTTTCCCAACAGTGGCACTACTGACATTTTGAGTAGGATCATTCTTTGCTGTGCGCTGCTGTGTGTCCTAGGATGTTTAGCAGCATCCCTGACTTCTACCCATTAGCTGTTATTAGCACCCCCCACCCCCAGTTGTGCCAACAAAAATGTCTCCAGACATTGCAATGGCTCCCGAGAGACCTCCCCCCCCCCCAACCTGGTTGAAAACCACTGGTCTGAGCAAAGATCACAGGGACTAGCACACAACA
>CM053603.1:17450466-17490505 GCA_028646535.1 Procyon lotor | reverse complement strand
GTTATTAGCAACCCCCACCCCCAGTTGTGCCAACAAAAATGTCTCCAGACATTGCAATGGCTCCTGAGAGACCTCCCCCCCCCCCCCAACCTGGTTGAAAACCACTGGTCTGAGCAAAGATCACAGTGACTAGCACACAACAAAAACTTTTAAACCGACTGTCCAATCTGAAGGACCCGAACAAGAGCGTGGGCAGATGCCTGCTGAAGCAGGTCATGGGGAAGGGAAGCAGGCCAGGGTGAGAATGGGGGAAACGAGGAGGCGGGCTGGCATGAAGAGGTGGGCCACCCTCACGCCCACCATGAAAACCCCTCAGCCAGAGGTGGGCAGGAACACTGTTGGGAATGGGGATGCCAAAACGACCAGCCTGCTGCCCTCCGCACTGAACGCACTCCTTCCACGGAGCCAGGGTCTCAGTCATGAACGCCACCGAGGCCCAAAGGTAGGCACCGCCCACCGCGTGGGGAGCGCTCGCTCTGGGCCTTGTCTGCGCATGCGCTTTGCGCACACCGCCCACCTCCTCTCTCACAGCCGCGTTGGGTCTGCGGTTATCTGCTGACCCACCGGGAAACCAGACCCCAGAGACACCAAGAGACTCGCCCAGGAGCAAGCAGCTAGCAAGCCGCAGAAGAAAGCTGCCTGGAGAGCGCAAAGCTAGATTGGAAGCCAAGGGGCCTTGTCCCCAGGGACTTGGGGGCGCGGAGAGAGCAGCCCTATGACCAGTTTGCAGTGCATTCTCTTGGCCTCTATTGATCTTTCTTCCATCCCTCCTTTTAATCTCATCTGAACTTTTTCACGCCTTATAGTAAAGCCGTGGAGAAGCTAGTGGAATAAGAAAAGTAAACAGAAGAAGAGAGCAAGTACTCATTGGGTAGGTCCCTTTTCAGTTCTCACTTTCAAATCATGGGCAGTTTTCAACCAAAGTAGGTTTGCGTTATACGTAAAATTTTCCTGAGGGACATAATAGTCTTCCCTTCCTAATTCATATTTTATTCTCTGCTATTGATTCCCCACTGGCCATACTGATTGCTGACCCTAATTATATCCATACCCCCCTCTCCCCCAATCATTGGATGTTTTACTGGGGTATATACAGTTCTGTATATTGTTTATCTTGCTATGTTACTTAATTTCATGAACATTTTTGATCTTGTTGAAAAGATCTGTTTTCAGAAACAGAATCTTGTTAAAAAGGTTTTCTCTGCCTCTCCATGGACTGGCTTCATTTATTTTGAATTGTCCCTATTGTTCAGCATTTAAAGAGTTACCAGTATTTGCAATCATCAGTTCCTTAGTGACAATCATCCTGTCCTAGAATCCTCGGCTCCTATCCCAGTTTATTTTCTTAGGCTAGATTTCTCAAAGTGGGGTTATGGACCTTCAAAGTGGGTCCTGACCCAACAGGAAGGTATGGAGCTCACACACTGAGGGTCACCAGGACTGTGTGTGTGTGTGTGTGTGTGTGTGAGTGAGAGAGAGAGAGAGAGAGAGAGAGAGAGAGAGAGAACAGGCACAGAGATGCTGTACCACCAGGCTCTCAGCTTCTCGGGATTGGGCCAACCCCAAATATGCTTGGATTTGGTTCACTGTAATCAGAGGCCATCCGGTACAGCTGTGTGCCCGAGTACACCTCTCTGTAGGTGTCCCTCCGTGTCATACTCTAACAATAAATGAGGGAGTTCCTGAATTTAGGCAACAGAGGCCTATTTGTAAATTATAAAGCCTTGATGACAGTGGCTATAATGGTCATACCTGACGTAAAAATAGGGTATTCAGTAAGCGAAGACTGAGCAACTACTGTGCACGGAGCCAACACTTAGGGGCTAAGGGATAACAGTGGTTACAAGGCATAGCTCCTGCCATCAAGAAATTCTTGTGTGAAGCCAACAACGTGAGATAGTAATAGTGGAGAAGAACTGGGGAAATAAATATGTGAGCTGATTGGGATGGAAGCAAGGAGGAAATGCTGCCAACTCTTCCTGGAAGACTGGAGGGAATCCTCCCCGACGGAGATCTTAAGGGATGGGAGAGGAAATGCCAGACTGAAGTACATCCAGCACCTGGGGAAGGCTGACACAATATTAATCTACCTCTTTGAAAAAGATAATTAAAATAATAATAATAATAACGGTAGCCGTCTAGTCTACTGCCAGTTCCTGTCATCCCAGGTAAGAAAATGAGCATGCATGAATGCACACTGGAAAGAAAGAGCAGAGCGTTATCTGAGAAACAGTGTGGGACGGAGCAGGTGGGGCCGATGGCTGTAAGAAAGCCCTCATTAAAGAGCCGCGGCTTTGTAGGGCATGGGGACTCGGCTAGTCATCACTGTGGTCAACCGTGTCAGTGCTGGTATCCTAAGTTAATTATAGCTGTCATTTTTTGAGGGCTCATTATGTTCCAGTCACCATGCTTAGCATATAGTGTGATTTATCATTAAACACACACACGAGAGGAGGTAAATATTATGTGTTATGCCTGCCATTTTGCTTACTATGGGGAAACTGAGTCCTGAAGAGATCAGCTAACTTGCCAAAGGCAAACCTTGGAGCCAGCACTGAAATCCCTACCGACCTAACTCTGCAACTCGTACCTCTAAGACTTTCTACCAATTGCTGCTCAAATCACTGAAGGCTTTGAGCGGGGAGAGTAATATGATTCGATTTATATTGTATGAGGATAATTATGAAAAAGTATCAAACAAACAAAAATCCGGAGTGGTTATCCATTCACTCAGCCTGAGAAAGGTAACGTGTCTCCCTTCGATTTTAAGCATTGCCCACGAGCTTTTTGAAGAATTCACTTGCGCAATGTTATGACCTCAGAGTCTTAGTTAAGGAAACAGGTCGAAGTGTACACTCGACCTGGGCAGAATGAAACCTGTGGAATCTTTGTCAGACTGGATGCCGATGCCAAATCAGCACAGAGGATGCCTTTTGCTGACAGAGCGGAAAAATCATCCCTTGGTCCCGGGTAGCAGTATGTGAGCACATCTTGGATGGAAAGGAGCCAGGGAACTCTGGCTTTATCACTCTGAGCTGAGAAATAGGAACAGGTGGCCACTTACCTTTAGCTGTCATATCTGAGTGCCACCAACTGCAGAGGTTAAATTCCACCAGGAACCTAAACAGGGGATGCAAAAGCCCAGGGTTATTTGGTCATCTCCCCCCTGAATGGAGCAGCGATGTTCTGTTCTTCAGCTTTGGGAAACAATAACACCGTGATCGGAGCCAGTATGGTTGGTTCTGGGACCACTGAATTTTCACCGGGCTTCCTCTTACTTGTGAAAGGTTATTTGATCATCAATGCCAGTCAGACCCTGAAATTGGGTTTCTCTAGACTCAAGGACTCTGTTGAGAAGTATCCTGTGTGTAGGCAGAAATGGTTTTCCAGCTATAGTCTGAGTCTATAGTAAAGAGTCAATTTCCAAAGGGCTTCCTCTGCCTTGATGCTGAGATACAAATAGCATATTCTTTACCTAGACTATGATCTGCAGTAATAAAGGACGCTTCCCAGATTTATACTGTAGTGCAAACTTGTTCAGCCCTGTGTGTGTGTGTGTGTAGGCACAGATGGAACAAACTTCTCTTGATGAACTTATGCCACAACGCAATTTCACACACACACACAAATCAGGATTTCTCAATTGCTAATAAAAAATGTAAAAGTAATATAAACCATCCTCCAAAGCAATAGCAATAGATCAAAATTCCATCATTTCTCTTTTAGGCTCATGGCTACTACCCTCCAGCAGCTCACTGTCAGTCAAAATCTCACCATTGTCTGTTACTGTATTTCCTGCCTCTTAAGTACGTAAGAGAAATGAATTTCAATTTGTAATGTTGTCAAATTAATATAGGTTACATGAAAGCAATAAAGAAGACAATGGCTCTTCGTCAAATGGTAAGAAGTCTGCCTCCAGCCCTCAGAAGTGGAGCTGTGTTGGGCAAAGTCAGAACCTGAGAGTTTGGTGCAACTTAAACAATCTGCACTTAAACAAGTGTGTCCATGGAATTCTTCCCTTTCGTGGGATACAGTGTTTCTATCATGTGTCCAGTATCTCTTCTGGGACTCAAGCCTTTCATCTTTGTCCCATTTCAATCTGACCTAAGTCACACATGCATCCAGCACCCTCCAAAAAGGACTGCAGTTTGACAGGGTAGAGAATTAATTCACACCTGAGAAAAGCCCCCAGCCCCTGGCCCACGAAATACACAAGCCCCCCTCTCCTGCACAAGCCCCCCTCCCCCCGCCCCTTGCACATGCCAACACATCCGAAGGAGCACAGTGGGCAGCCCTGGCAATTTGTTCTTCTGACCACAGCCCACCCAGGCTGCATTAAAAACAGCCAGACATCTATGTTAAATTTAACACTAACCACAATAAATAAATTTGGTTTGTATATTGCAAGCTGTTAGTCCGCTGAGCAATGACATGAGGGCATAAGCAGTGACCATAAATAACTGAAAGATAATTTTCTGGTCTCAGCTTTCAATATTTCGAGATGTTCAGTGGGGTTATCTCAGAGCAGTGTGAATCTAATGGTTGTTGAAAACATGAAACACAGTCTTCCAATTCACTTTATAATACAAAAGAAAAGCAATATTACTCTTTAAAAACGCAGCAAATTGTACTTACAAAACAAGTTCTGTCATTATCCATTTTACTGCAGCAAGGAAGGCATTATAAGGCTGAAGAGAAGAATTCAGTTCATTGAAAATAATGCATCACACATGAAATTTGTAGTTTAACTTAAGGCTTTACATAAAGACAATGTTATTCTTCGAGAGAGATTGATATCACGTTAAAAAACAGTGAAGTTCTAGCTAAAAGAACATGGTTGGATACTGTATCCTAAAACTAACACTTTAAAACTTTGAACTCCCCTGTAGTGAGATGTGATTTACAAGTAAAATAAACATGATCTAATACAGGGGTTATCTCTGGGAGGAAAAAGGAAGTTCGGCAAATGATGTTTAAACCTTTACCCTCCAGGGGCTAATATTTTGCAGCCTAATGCTGAGGGGCTGAAATCATATAGCTAATTTCAAATGGTAATTCACAGATCTGCCTCTCAGAAAGGTGATTCCCTGTTCTCCCTCACTGCATGTCATTCACTGAAATAAGCACAAGTTGCATATACTCGATTTTAATGTTGCCCATAAGTTATGTAGGATTTAAGCAACCTTTTCTCCCACATACATATTTGGATTTGGGGGAAAAAAAATGACAACCATATAAACATGTGATTTTACCCTTGGAGAAAATCCCCTTCGACTCTATAAAAGAAGGCATTGACAGACTAATCTTTATTTTAGAATATTTTAATTTAAAAAAGCAGTTGGATTGTTTACTCTGTGATATTTTCTATGTGGATAATTCAATTTCCTGAATTCTGGGAAAATAGCAGGTCTCCCCCTCAGTTGGCTCTTTGAATCTACATATGCCAGATATTCTAGTAGTGGGTGCACTTGAGAGAGGTGCTGACTTTGGCAAAGTCCTCCCCCAGATGGCAGGTCCAGAAAAATCTCAGAACCTCTTGTGGTTGCCTTTAGGTTATCAGAGAACTGAAATGCCAAATCCTGGTCTCCAAAGTTATGGGTATTTAATCCCACCTTCTGAGCATTTTGATGATAAAGATGAGAACTAGGAATGGGGGAATGATCCCATTTTAAATAAAACAAAAACCAATTTATATACCTCTAACCATTCTTGACATTTCCCTTTTCAAGTCAGTAAGACAATGAACAAAACAACAATAATAACAGTCTACTGGGGTTATTCTCCGCCCACACAGATCTCAGACTGGATCTCTGGCTCTGATTTAATTGAGTGTGTCAACATCATTGCCTGAATCACAGTGCCCTCAGGATTAGGTTCAGATAAGGATGTGAATTATTAACTATTTCCTAAAACTGAATGTGACCTGCTGTCTTGTGGTTCTGCCATTATATTTCTTATTGCTTGGAAAAGAACCATCTTTCTTTCAAAAAGACCCTGGTGGTCAGACCCCGGGACAGTTGTGTCCCTATGTACCTGCAGGGATGGGTAGTGACATTTTGGGAGTCCTGGGTAGTGTGGGTCCCTGGGAGGAGGGAATGAATGGAGGGATTAGGGCAGGTCTGGAGGTGGAGGGGGGCAGGCACCCGAGCAGCTCCCTCCGGAACAGGGGGCTGGGTAGGAGGGGAGGAAGGGCACTCAAGCATTCTGTGCCAGACACTGGCTCAATGTGTGGGTACACAAAGGGATTATGTAAATACAGGATTAAAAATTTAAATGCACATTATCATTCAGAAGGGTAAAGCCATTGAGCTTTTAAGCCTGATGATGAAAATGTATCTTGGGAACATTTTAGGTCTAGAAATATTCCTGCTAAATCTAGGGAAGCTGGATTTGGAAAGGCATGTTGACTCTCACTAAAAAGCGGTATTTTTCAAAAACATTCAACTTTCAGTTGCCTTCGGAGATTTTCCAGCTCCAAATCATTTCTTGCTCCCTCCGTGGAGGAGAACCATATTAAATATTTGGCTTTTAAATAATCTCCTCACAAGATCTTACATCTGCAAATGGGAAGGTGTGTGTTTATATTTTAAAAACCAAAATGGCTCATAAATTTTGGGTTTCAAGCCAGATTTTAGGTTAATTTTTGGAATTTACAAAATGATAACATGCAAAGATTATATTTATTATACACACATGCAGGGTTATGTCGAAGTATGCTGTAACTGTTTTTCCTGTGTTTTCAGGTGATGGATGGCCACACTTACATTACTTATACATTGTAAATTATATTTTTTAACTGGCAGTAAATTATAACAGTCAATTTCCAGCAACCTGAAAGCCTGTTTCTAATGATAAAATATCTATGTTGATATGACATCACTCTGACGTCATTGATGGAACCAGCTCCAGCAAAAAATGATATGCCAAAGCTCAGCAGCATCCTGATTAGGGTGGAGAATCCATGATCAAAACGTGAATTTATTCACAGACTAATCAGTTTCTTACAAATCGAAGGGAAGATTTCTGATGAACCAACCGCGATTCTCTTTTATATGAGAATGAGAGAATTGTCAAAACTTGTCCCTCCCAGAATCCCTCAAAACTTCTGTCCATCAGAAGAGGGCACATTTGTCCATCAAAGACGTCAGACCCACTTGTCATTCACATAATCAATGGATTTGGGTTTGAATGGAAGTGGTTTTTCTTAACCAGTAAAATCGGGTTAAACATTCGTGGTTTTAAAACAGAGACACTTGATTACTCCAAAGATAAAGACATGCTCACACTCAGAGGCAGATAGAAATGTGCCCGTCTTTTGGGGGTGACGGCACCGTACTTACATCCAGTAGCCTACTAGCACCATCACTGCTGTCCTTGTTGGCCCTGCACATGGCTTGATAGTCATAAAGGGTAATTCTGCAGGAAATAATAAAAAGGAGGGTCACTAAATGGGAAGCTACGGGCAAGCCAGCGCGGTGAACAGTCACCACACCACCAAGTGCAGCAGCGACAAACACGAATAAACACAGGCCTAATAAAGATGACAAGGAACATGCAAAGTCTAGGATGGGAGACACAGCCAGGTCACACTTGGAACCTGCAGAGCAAAGGGAGTAAAGGTATTGGGATTAGGTAAGGAGACAAGGATGAGAAACCCGCCAGCTTGAGGAAACGATCATTTTGGTGTAAACAAGGTTGGTGTGCATGGACAAGGATACTCCAGAGGAACATGGTTCTTCTGAACTGGATTCTGGGCCCTGGAGGGAATTCACCTGGGCCATGCCTCCAGGGTAGAGAGCAGGGAAGGGCCGTTTTGAGTTCAGAATTGGCAGGATCTGCTCTGCTCTATCGAGCACTAGGAAACAACCCTAGACCAAAATAAGCCTGGCCCTTTGACAATTTTTTGGAAACCAGTTGGCTCATTGGTGGTAATCCCCACTCCCAACTATCACCCCCGTAACAGTGACTATATTTTTGCATTTGAAAACAGTGCCATTTATGAAACAAGAAAATGGATTTTTTTTTCCTCCACTGGTGATGAAAGTATAGCTCTCGCTTCCAATTATGACCTTTATTCAATGGCCAAGACTTTCCACTTTATAATTGTTGCAGATATTTTAATACTCATCAATTTTACAGAATGGAGAATGGTGGTTTCTGGTAGCCAAGTAAAGGTTCTAGAAGGAGCAAACACCCTATCCCAAAGGCAGCATGCCTTCCGTCCTCCCACCAGCTCCCCTTCCCATTACTCTGGCACCCCAAAGAACAGGCACTGAAGTCTGTCTGAATCACACAACTACCAGAAGACCTGTTAATACGGAAATACACGAACTCCTAAATGACTGCAAGGAATCCTCCCTGAAGGAAGCCCTTTCTAGAATAATACAATGCTTAACCTGGAGCAGACTTAATGTTGGGCTGGGAATGGATGCTAGAATAAAAGTTCCATGCAGCAGGACTGGTGTTGGACCCCCAGCGTTAGCCCAGCACCCAGCACGGAGAAGACATTCGGCTTCCAAAAGTTGAATGCATGAATGATTGCCTGATCGCCTGAGTCCTGAAGAGAAGACGTCACAACCAGATAGAAGACCTCAAATTCAAGTAAGGGGTGAAGACATCCTCCTCTGGACAGTAAGCTAGAGGCATCACACAGATAGATTAAACAAAGAACCGTCTATGGGCACCGAGTAGAAAACTGACCATGCTTGATCAGATCAAGATGGAAACCGTCTCCTAACCAGAACCACATAGGTATCTTTTGGCAGCGGAGCCCAGGAGGGCCCCAGTGGTCACACAATCTCCCAGCGAATCCCCAAAGCCTTTCCCTCATCACAACATTTCTTTCGGTCTCGTTCATGGTCCTCTGGCTTTTTTCTTTCCAGCAGATGCCAGGAGAATCTGAGTTTATTGAGACAGAAACAAAGCCCATGGACCAGCCAAGCATCTGGCTCAGGGAAGTCTCCAAACAAATGTCCACTGAAATGCTCATCACTGGCATAGCTCTGATGCTACCCCAGCCATGGAACCAACTGCAGACCACAAGGGACTCTATTCGGTCCCTGACTGCCCCACTAAGCCACAGTCTCCACCTCATCCGGGGGATTTCTGGACGTGCCCCTGAAAGGGCTTTCTAGGACTTGGCAAGAATTATGATTGGCTTTGTCCTTTTCATACTGCTCAACTCTGTCTCCACAGCTGGAACTTGGGCCAGAGCACGGTGAGAGGCAGCATGGGTTGAGTGGAATGTGCCTATGCTTGGAGTCTTGTAGATGTGGATATGGCCTTGACTTGGAAGGTTATTATCCAAGAGCCATCATCTAGGGTGCATTTTTTTAAAAAAGATTTTATTTATTTATTTTAGCGAGAGAGCACGCCCAAGCAGGGGGAGAGCAGAGGAGGAGGGAATGTGGTGCCCCACACGTGGCTCGATCCCAGGGCCCTGAGATCATGACCTGAGCTGAAGTCAGAGGCTTAACCGACTGAGCCACCCAGGCGCCCCTCCAGGGTATAATCTTGAGCAAGATGCTAACCCTCCTCTGGGGCTTCATTTTCTCCCTTGTAAAATGACTTCACAAAGATGTCCCAAGATTTAAATAATCAGACGTGGAAATATACTGAAATACACTATGTAGTATGCTGGCTTGCTCTTTATTGGAGTTTGGGATCGTCAAGCTACCCCATTCCCAAGGGCTCAAGTGACCGGCCATGTGGCCTAACGGTTAAAGCAGCAGCTTCGAGGTCAGTAACTCCTGAGTGCCATCCTAACTCGTCTACTTATCACAGTGGTTTTGTTTGTCTTGTTTTGTTTTATTCTTTAGGTGCCTCATTTTCCTCTGTAAAACGGTGAGAAAAATGGCTACGTTATTGGGCAGTTGCGGGGTTCCTGGAGGTCATACACATATTGCCTTTATCGCAGGATCCAGTCCGGAGGAAGCATTCAACAGAAGGCAGGGCTGCCGCGGCTGTTAGAATTTATTAGTCTGGCTTTCATTGTCATTATTAATTAATGAGGGTGGTGTCAAATCCAGTGGGAACTGACTCAGCTTTACCCAGCTGGCTAGAGGATGGACAGGCCTCCTGATTTTCTTAGCTCACTGACACAAAGGATGCCGCATAAAATTCACGCCTGTTACCACGGTACAAGATGCCTTCAGGAGTCGCACTGGGGTTATGGAGACGTGATGCGGGAACTTCTGTCCGTGGGCTTCAGAGCTGAGAACCATGACAACTCCTGTCCTCTGAGCTCATGTCTTCTGAGCTCTCTTTAGCAACTCTGAGCAAGGGACTCCTGGAAGCATATCCCTACAAGATAGATTCTAATCATCCCCATTTCACATAGGGGCCAAACCAAGTCTCGGCCAACCTCAGTAGTGTGTCCGAGTTCACACCCCTAACAAATGGCAGAGCCCAAATTCGATGGGGGTCCAGCTGAATCCCTCTCACTCTGCCTTCTGCTCATGAGCAGGTTCTGACAGATTCTGGGAAATGCTTAGAATTCCACCCAGTACCCCATCGCAGTCTCATTGGAACGTCACAGAAAATGCTGCCTAAGAGAAGGTCTCATAGCCAAAGTCCTCAATGAGCTTTCAAGTCTGTGGTCAGCGGGCCAGGAGGGACCAGCTGGCCAGGCCAGCGAGAGCCCCTCGACAGCCACCCTCCCAGGAAGCTCCGGATTCTCCTGGGACCATTTTCAAAGGCTCTAGTTTACGCGGTGAGGCCAAACTCAATGGCTGTGGGGCAGCCTGGTCTCCAGGCCAGGGATCCTGCCTTTCGTTTCCCAAGGAAGCTTTCCTGATGCTGTTGCCATCGAGGAGGTTAGAGAACAAGCCTTCCCTGTCTTCTCCACGCTTAGACAGCTTTAACTAGATGTTGCAGAAAGAGAGACTTCCAGATTATTACCCTTTTTGAAGTGATTTTGTTACTGTTTTAAATAACTCCATTTTGTGGCTACCTGTATCCTGTTGGGCTGATTATAGTTAAAGAACATGGTAATTGCCTGCTTTCATTTGGCTCTAAAATAAGCCCCAAGCCGCATGCCCGGCCCAAGATTGGTGCTGCACGGCTGCACTCAGCAGCGGGAGTTTATTCTTATTACAGATAACATGGCTTAATCCCCATGACATTCCCACCAGGCCACTTCAGCCGCAGGCTGCTGCTGAGACCTTATCATTAGCATCTCTCTGCTCCCCAGACGGGTCTCTTAGAAACTCTGACGGGAGGCAGATACGGTGTCCGACGAAGAAACTCAAAGAGCTGAGGAGGAAACCTCGACAGCCCTGTGTGCCCCATGGATGGCAGGCCCAGGACACTGGGACTTGTGGAAAACAATTTTACTGATTCTGCGCTTTTCCAACGGGACAAAAATCATGACCAAGAAAAATATTTCTTCTAAGGATTAGAAGGTTCAATTTCAAAGGCATGTGCTCAGCTCATTTCAACTTGTGAGTAACGGCAGGGACCAGCATTCATTAAACGCCTACTGTGTGCCCATGAGGCCAGGTCCTTTCCTTGCAATGACTCACCGAATGAAGGCTGGCTAAACAATCTGCCCAAAAACCAATCTTGAAACCGCTTAATGTTTGCAATTAAACTCCTAAAAACAGGGCATTTGACATAGAAACACACCCAGGGACATATTTAAGCGTTTTTGAATCTACAAGTATGAGAAGTAAAGTGACTCACTAGGGTAGCGTGTAAAAATATGTATTCTTTGTCGAGCTATAAAATGTATTCCCTGGTGCAGGTTTCAACTTGCAAGCCATAGGACGAGGCCTGGGAACACAGGAAATTCTTAACAAAGCCATTGTCACGACGGGAAGCCTTACTCGTTCTTACCTCTCAGAACACCGAGAGAGGGGAGAGCTCAATCTGCTGATCTGAGTGTCAGCAGGAAATCCAAGAGGTGCTCTCCCTTCTGTCCTTTCCACACTGGTGGCCATGTCATCCCAGAGTAGCTTCTTACAGAGACGGCACTGCTCTTCAAGATCAGCCCAGCACAAGGAATACAGCAGAGGTGCTGAAGTTACATGACCCTGGCCTTGCCTCCTTTGAGCCCCTGCCTGGGAATCCCTGGCACAGATCCAGTGAATGAGCATCCATCCTTAGCAGAGAAGGAGCGCCACATGGCCGCACGCAAGGTCCTGGTGCCACCGGGGTCCAGTGTAGAACCCTGAGCAGCAAGCCATGGGAAAAAGCCTCCCTTATGCACCAAATGCTTTTCATCAGCAGGTGCTGATAATATAAAACAAAGTTTCAGAGAGTGGTCATGTCAGCATCTCACCCAGGTAATAAAAACAGTAACAACAAGAAATAATCAATTACTTTCTGCCAGCATGCGGGCATTAGCTCTTGTGTCCGGGGCACGGTTACATGTTATGGGAAAAGAAACAGGCTCAGAAGGCAAAATCACTGCTCCAAGGTTATTACAGCTCTGAGTGGATTGGCTGCTTCGATCCCGAGGCAGAGGATAACATACATGTGTGGCAGTAAGAGCACCTAGCCCGCAGTCTGTTTGTCCTCTCACCTGCCCCTTCTGCAGAAATGAGCTCAACTGAACGGGAAAATGGAACCTTGATTAATGCCACACAGAAATGATTACATTTCTTTTGCCTCTTGGTTTGAGTAAGAAATGGAAGGAAACAGTGGAATTCTGCTTCGAGAATGAGTTCATGCAAAACCCATTTGAGGCAAGAGATATGGATGCTGGGGGAGATTCCTTGGGCTCTGCCAAGTTCATGTCTACATTTCACAGCACTGCACCACAACGATGCCTGTGCTGGGCTCGGCAGGGTGCAGGGCATGTAACTGAGGCTAGGAAAGCTGGTGTTACTGGTGCCATTATTGCTGTTGGTCACCCCCACAGGTGTTACTGAGTGTTCCTGCTTGTGCTGCTTGGGGTCCAGCCTCGTGGACAGATGAGTTAGCTGGTGGCTATGACCATTTTTGTTCAGGACTGCACTGGGCAGGTGGGATGTGTCGGGGGGGACTAGGAGTTGTGAACACAGCCCCATCTCTGGAAGATTTTCCAAGTGGATATCACAGGAAAGCAGAACCCTGACTTTTTGATATGCACATTTTCCAGGTTCCTTTGCAGCTAGGTGAGGCCATATGATGAAAGAGAAATACTGTATGGGACTAAACACTTGGAAAAGTAAACCTTATTTTACTTTAATAAATAAGTAAAATTACTTATTAAAATAAATTTCAATCAAGAACTTTTACTTGGACTTTTGGACCTCCCTGGATCCTCCTCCTTCTGCCAGCCTAGACTGCAGATGTGATGGCTGGAACTAAGCAGCTATCTTGGACCATGAAGTAACCTCAAGTTTAAATGCCAACAGAGCAAGGTAGAGAAAAAAAAGATGTGGTCGTGAGTCCATGATGACAACAAATTTGTATTTTCAGACTTCCTTCACATAAAAGAGAAAAAGACTTCTATGCTCTTTAGCCCCTTGTTATTCTGGAATTTCCTATTATTTTTAGTAAAAGTAACTGGTATATTGGACTCAAAGTTTGATTGAGAAACTTTCTTTCTCTATCTCTTGAAGCCCAATAAGCATAAATGTAAACAAATACCTCTGCAAGAAATACTTTAATCTACTCTGACTAGGGGAGAAGATGAGTGGGAATTGGGTCAATATGGTCTGCAATCCAGAAGCTGAGAGACATCAGTGCAAATTCCATCTCCCCCGCTCACTACTGTGGGTGAACTTGGACAAGGCCCTCAGATACTCAGACCCTCCATGTCCACATCCTACTTTGTCAAACGGGAATATGATGGTGGTAGTTATGTCACGGAGTTGTTATGGGGATTCATGAAGGTTATTCATGTAAACTACTTGGAATGATGCCGGGCCTGTACTTAGTAGTTAACAAATGAGGCACGGCACTATTACGATGAAGAGGAGGGCAGCGATTCTTACTGTTGTCATAATGCTGCTCAAGCAGCAGCTTTGGGATTTTAAAGAGCGGTACACTGGAATCTTCGTGTCTCTGCATTCCAGAAAGTTTGGCTCAGAAACACACTGGTTCCAGCCAATCTGTCTTCTTGTTCCTTTCGATGTCACCTCTGACAAAGCATACTTCTGTGGAAATGGTCAGGTCAACAGGAAGCTGAGAAGCCATTACACTCATTACATGAGTGTTGAGTATTAGACATGGAGGGGGTGGCAGTCGGCATGAGAGAGCAGCCATCAAACATAACAGACATCTCCTTTAACACTCTCGAGACTCCAAGGCCAGGGCAGTGGCTGAGATGTGATGTGATGACCAAGGACAGGGAGAGCTCCCGGCACCGGCCATGCACCCTATATAGAGCCTGGATAGCTCCATCACGTAGAGATAGGAGAAATGGTCCAAGCACTGAATTCTGCCCCATGTGTCACCTTTCGAGAAAGGCAATTTCAAGGGTAGAAGGAGCCACCACAGGGAATTCTGCACAAGTCAACTATGTTAATGAATGTGTGGGGCGAGGTGCGGAAGACATTCACCAGGCCCCATAGGGAAAATACGGTCGTGAAGGCCTGTGGCACCAAGTACATAAAACAAACAAAACCGAATAAAGCAAAACACACACAGCCCAGACAGAGAGGAACTATCAGTAGCTCCCAAAGCAAAAACAGATTATCAGCAAGCAGTCCGTTTCTCTGCAAGCCGAAGGCCAGGTGTGCCCAGTTGGTCTTTGCTTCCTCAAGCTCAATCAGATCCACAAAGAGCAAGGGGAGACCCTTCGGCAGAACCCCCCAGGATGTCTGGTATAAGCACGCATTATTCCACTTAGCCCCCACCGGCAGGCATGTGAATAATTCTTTTAGTTCTGTTTTGCTGCTGAGAAAACTGCCGTTTAGTGAGTTAACAGTGCCCCGATGTCAGGCAACTCCAAAGCAGAGAGCATCTAGACTGGTACCCTGGTGCTCTTGACTTCACGTTCCTTGACCCCGACTGTGCACGAGAAGCACGTGGATGCTTTCAACAAAGCATAAATGCCTGGGCTCCATCCCCAGCCTAATTTCCCACCAATCTCCCGGGGTGCAGCCGGAGCACAGGCATGTTTTCAAAGCTCTCCAGGGATGCTGCTTGAGCCCAGGCCCACAGGCCCGCCCCCATGTCTGTGCCCTGGAGGTAACTGTTGCAAAGTAACCACTTTGGGGGGACCTTAGCAATTAAAATAAAAAGAAGAAGAAAATGAAAAGAAAAAAAAGATAGACATTTGGAGCTCTTATCCAAGAGCCAATCTCACCTCCCGTCTACTCTAACTTTGCAATTTGCAGAGCGGTTTCACGTAATTTGTTTTAGCTAATTCTCACAAAATCCCGAGGTCCATATTTGGGTGAGGAAGAAAATAAGGCTGGGAGAGACGGGGAGTCTGGGCAAGGCCACACGGTACAATTTTGGTGCTCAACCCAGAGTCCTCTTAGCTTAAGCCCAGCAGAGTAACAAGGGGGCCCTCTTGGGAGCTGTGGATACTTTACTATGACTGGCTACACACACACACACACACGTTTTTCACTTTATATATAAAACATATATACATAGATTTTCACTTTCCCTGGATATTTGACAGTGAATTTGAATCGCTGGGGACAAAAAGGGAGGAGATAAATGAATTCTAAGAAATTGTTCTTACAAAAGTTCTAAGAAAAATATTTTGAAACTAGATGTTCTCTTAGTAATCGTAAGAGGGGTGATGTCATTGCCAATGACAGCAGAGAGAACCCATGGGGTGTGGATTTTGAGAAATATGAAAGCAGAGCTCTTACTGGGTGTGAATATGAGTGAAAAAAAGAAATCGCTAAATTGAAAGACCCTAAATGAGTCGCTACCCAGGGAGTCCACCTACCCTCTTGATAAGAATGAAGAAGCACTTGGAGTTCTCGGCTTGAAACACAAAAAGCTGACTGGGCAAACTGTGTCTCATGAGAAATTACAGGAGGCCTGGGAACGCGGCTTGGTTTAAAGAGATAGCAGCTTCAGCTGGAAGAGATCTGGGCGATGCTATCACGTGCTTGGCCTCCCCTCCTGCGAGTTCTGCTCGCCCAGATCAGACACTGCTGAGCCAAAAGCTTCCTCAGCTACCTTTCCCTTCTCAAACAGAACTGGAAGAAGTTCACGCACAGCGCAGTGCTACCGCTCAGAGAACCAGGTACAGGGCAGAAGCTAGACATTCTCTCCATGCTCAGAGTACAGGATGTTTGAGCCCAGCTCTCTTACACAGAGACTTAGGGCAAGTTCTTAACCTTTCCAGGTCTCACCACTACCATCTATAAAATGGGTATATTTACACCCACAGCCATGGTCACAGGCATGCAGCCTGTGTAACTGCACAGAACCTTGTACTTAGAAGGGCCCCAGACTTGGTGGAAGGCTCTGCTCTCACGGCCTTGAAATCCTTCAAACGTTTTGAACAAGAGACCCCAGATTTTCAGTTTGCACTGGGCCCTGCAAGTTATGCAGCAGGTCCTATTTATACGTGTCCCACAGAGCTGTTGGAAAGTACTGCAAGAGGTAAGATGTATCAGGGGTAGGTGGTCAGGGAAGGTAGCCATTGTGATCCTTGCTTTCACACTGCTGAAGCTATTGGTATGTTATTTGGCCCCTGGATACTAATGTCACAGGTAAGTGGGGTAAACAGTCAAGTCAAAGGCTGAGCTAAAGTAACCAAGAGAGACCATTTTGTCTCTTAGATTGTTTGCACATGCTGCTGCAGAACTTTCTCAAAGCTCCCCGAGTTGGTGATTTGCACAATTCTATGGCTTCCCTCTCTTCCCCATGGCACCATAGACCCAGAAGATGACATTCTTTCCCTCCCTCCCTTGCTAAGTTAAATGACCATCAGGTCACCAGATAAGTGACCAGACAATCCAGGAAAGAGTCCCCTGCTGTGTAAACAAGCATCATCTTGCTTTAGAGAGAGAGGCGGCAAATCTGGACCATGGGAGAGGGAGAGAGGGAGATGGACAGAGGGAGATGCTGTTCTCTGTGAGCTCTTTCTGAGAAGATGGTTTGTAGGGTTCTTATCTCCAAAACTCATTTTTTAAGACTGGCTAGAACCAGATCAAATCAAGCAACCCTGTGCCATCCCGGCACTGTCCAAGACACTGGGAGGAGAGACGAGGCGAGGTCAGTGCAGGGAACTGGTCCTGAGCTTTACTTGGGCTCAACCATGTCCCCAAAGCAACTCAGCCTCCAGGCGTCCTGTGTTCTGGGGGTGGCTTCCATCCCCGAGCACCGCCAGGTACTTTTGGCTACATCCTTTCAGTGCTTCTGAATTACAGGTCTTCTCTGGATGAAAGGACTTGGGCTCCAAGGCCGCACCGCAGGACCCTGACACTGGAGGCCCCCTGGCCAGATGCTCCTCGTGGGAAGCCCGCTGGGCGATGCGGGAATGCAGAGGGAGCCGCCCGAGTGAAGATCCCCACAATACACATCACAGCAGCAGCTGGCAATTATTGAGCCCTTAATAAATGCCGGGCACTGTATACGAACTTCCTGCTCATTATTTTCTCATTAACTCTGACGGCAGCCCATGGAAACAATTGTAATTATCACCTTCATTTCCCACGTAAGGAAACCAAAGCTTGGAGATGTCCCTTGACTCATTTGAAGGCACGCAGCTAGTAAATGTCAGAGTCTGGATTTGAATCCAATCCATCTGACTCCGAAACTTAAACTCTCCTTGCTCTTGCGGCCCCAGAAAAGGCCCCCTTCGAAGAGGCCCGTGAGCGTTGTCAGCCAATTCCCCCAATGACAACAGGAGCTATTAAACTTGAGTCAAGTCCCCGGTCCTTCCCTTTCCTCAAATATGTTAGCTACTCTCATAATCAAAGAAAGTTCTAGATTCATGCCAACCACACTTCACTTACATCAAGGAGAAGACTGGCAATCTAAAATCCTACTACAACCTTCCTCCTTCTTCCACCAAGCTGTTTGAAAGGACTATCCAAGAGGGAAAAGAAAAGAAAAAAAAAAAAAAGATGTTGTTAAAGAAGTTGAAAAATATACTTTCGAATGAGAAACACGTGTGTGATTCTTCTCGTCTTTTGTCTCCCCCCACCGCCGAATCAAAAACAAGCGAACACGGGTACAAGGGCACACAACCATGTAAAGATAGGAACAGCCAGGGGAGCCCCGGACGGCAGACCATCTAGAAGCTGCCCTGGGAAGCTTAAAGAAGTCGTGGAAAACTCCATAGCAACCCCATCCCAACTCTGAGCTGTGTTTTCAAGCACGTGTCCAGTGACTCCTGGCAAAAAAAAAAAAAAAAAAAAAAAAGGACAAAACTGCACTTGAATTTTAAAAAGGGAATTGAACACACTGCTGCAGGCGGGCTGGGGGCAGGCAAGTGTGTCAGAGATTGCAGAAGGGCTGGAGTGAGGCCAAGTTTTTCATATCACTTCTTTTTTCCCCCTCCTTCTGGCACAAAGAAGCTCTGGAATCTCAAAAATTGGGTCATCATTTTTGAATTCCCTGCTTTCAGCACAGCGCTCAGTGGGTCTTGTTGACTGGCTTAAAAGTCCGATTTCCTGAGCTAACACTTCCTGGCCATGGAGCTGCGAGGGGGCTGCCGTTCCCACCAGCAGCAGTGGTTCTCACCAGTGAGCCCGGTCCGTCCCTGTAGTGCCTGCTGTTACATAGATAACAGCCTCAAATATGCCCACGGAAGTAGCACTTCAAAGGTGGCCGTTTCCTGGGAGGCCAAGGGAAGGGATTCATGTTGACCCCTGGGGGACATAACTGACATCCTGATCTCGTGGGGAGATGGCTTTTCCCACAGGCTTTGGTGTCCCCAAGCGCACGGCTGGCCTGCCCAGGAGAGACTCGGGGCCACGCAGAAGCGGTCACACATAAGCTTCCCTGTCAGGGCCCAGGTGAGGGGCCACTTCCGGTGGAATCTGGCACCATCTGGGTTTCCTCCTAGTGGCAGATTTAAACTCCTCTCCATCTGGGAGCAGGTTTTGAGAGCTTTCACTTGATTTTCTAAAAATTATTTCGATGGGTCTCTAAATGTCACTTTTCATCCTTGATTTCCAGATTTCCAGAAAGCTTCCCCAGTTTGCCAATGCGAGACAAAATACACTCCTCCTTTTTAGCCGGGGTAAAACGTTTCCTGCTTCTTTGCAATCACTTGCACAAAACTGCTATAATCCTGTCCCAGGGCGGGCTCTGACTTCAATATTGGCCTCCAATAAACCTGATGCTGGGTGAACAGGAAACTCATTGTGAGCTGAGTTTCTGCGACTCTTAACAGTCATGCAAGAGGCATCGAATTTCAGCAAGATCTTCTGGAGCAGGAGCGCAAGTATAAACCAGCCACGGGGTCAAGTCTGGGCTTGCTTTATTTGACCTTGGTTTGTTTTATTTTATTTAGGCAAACTTTTTCAGGGGACACGGGGGACCATAAAATCCTTACCTTTTAAAGGAGCCCATTGTTAACAGTTTGTTCATCACAGCTCCCTCGACCTCACCAAAAAAGTCTCCAGTCTGCGGGGAAGAAAAGAAGAACCCAGGAGGAAGTATAGATAAATAATGTGCTCAAATGCCAGAGGAGAATCAGGAGCGGGCACAGTCTGTGTTTTGGAGCTGACAGAAGAAGAAGGCAGGTTTTCAGGTTACATAAAACGTGGAAAACGTCTTAATAGTCAGGAGAAGTTATGGGATTACAGGGCAGACCAGCAAGCAGATGGGAATGTTCCAGAGTACATGGCAGGGGCAGAGGGGGTGGCGTTGAATAACACAGGCTGAGCGCTGGAATTGGAACACCCGTGCACGCATGCGCACAGACGTGCACACGCACGCACACACATGCTCACGTGGAGTAAGCATTAATCCGCACTCAGTCCCCTGTGATTAAGGCACTACTTCATAGGCAGGAGCGGGCCGAGAAAGGGCTTCCTAAGCAGTAATAAAGAGGATTGTTTATAATTCCTGGATGACCTGTTTAGGGAAATACAGCAGTCCTCTTCATCGGCCCTATAAATTTCCTGCTGTTGAGAATAGGTCCTTTCTCACAATCGCTTTCTGAGGATCACTCGCAATTCTGTCCCTGGGCAGTTACTATGTTGACAAACAAGGCAGTCCAGAGCCCAGGCCCTGGACGAGGCAGCAGGTCAGGCAGAGTTCTAAAGGCTCACTCTCACTGTGGGGTGGTCTGCAGGGCATTTGGGGCTGAGTGATCCCTTCCCCATCCCCTGGCTGATGTTCGGGCCTCAGACTAGGTCTTGGTGCTGGCTGAGGTTTGCAGACTCTGAATGGTGGGGATGAAGGATTTACATTCTCATCGATTCCTCCAGTCTCTTGGAACTGCTAGCATCCGGGTCTCATGGGGGAGGGTGTAGCCCTGCAGCAGAACGGAACTTGGGGCAACAGCCTTCCTCTGCCAACACCCTGGACTGAGCTGGTGTAGACTAGGAGAGAGCCCCCATGTCTGCTGTGGGTGCTCTCAGGATTTATAGCTTACGTGTGGGTGGGTGGAGGGCATCACTCTAAGAGCCTGAATTAATAAATCCCGTAGGCTTTCTATTAGCTAAATCCTGATTCAAATTACCACTGAGGGACCTCAACCACGCTCCTGGGAATTTTCAGGCAGAGAGGCATATAAAGACATTGCCAAAATGTCAAGAAAGAGAGGAGGAGGAAGAAGAAGATGACATTTCCCTGACTGAAGGTGGAGCATGGCCTATTTCCTTCCGGGGGCAATTTGAATCTTTTGCAATCCCTGTGGGTGTGTGCTGCCGCTAGGAGCTAGGACGTTTGTATCTTGTGTGTGTGAATATGCCAGGGTCAATGGAACTGGGGCAGGCTCCCCAGGCCAGGCTGCGGGGCTGCGCCCTGGAGAGACACAGCCAGGGGCAGAGCCCGCACGCATGCACCTGGAGTCCGAGCACTTTACCCGAGTGGCTAGTGGAGGACTGGCCACGGAAGGCATCCACCATGCCCTTCCCCCCGGCACGGGACCGGGTTCCTCTCTCAGCTGTCCACCCTCATGGCAGGAGGTCAGGGCTCCTCCTCACAGGTGGTTCATTTGGGTTCCCCCTCCCTTGACTCTTGAATGTCTGGGAGGTTCTTCTCCCAGCCGAACACACACATTACCATGGGCCTCTGGGCTCCCCTGCTCTCTCGGGGACTGGCCTTGCTTCATGCGCTCACTCCTCTCTAATCTTTACCAACTGCCCCGTGTCCAGGGATGGTCGGCATCCGAGGAGACAGGGTGGGGGCAAGTTTGATTCCTGACCCTGTATGTTTTCCACCCACCACAGGTGCATTTAAGGATCCCACAAGCTTTTCATGGATAAGAAGGAAAACTGAAACACGATTCCACACGTGACCAGGAGCCAGGGTTGATCAATTAACTAGGCATTAAGCTCAGACTCCTTAGCGACTTAACGACAATTAACTAATTTATTTGGCATTAATAGGCCTATCGCACTGTTGACTGCTAAAGAATTTCAAATGATTTAAAAAAAAAAAGATTTTATTTATTTGAGACAGAGAGTGAGAGAAAAAGCACAAGCAAGGGGAGCAGCAGGCTCCCTGCTGAGCAGGGAACCCGACACGGGGCTCGATCCCAGGACTCCAGGATCATGACCTGAGCTGAAGGCAGACGCTTAACTGACTGAGCCCCTCAGGTGCCCTTCGAATGATTTAAATGGGACTTCATTATAAAATGGTCCTCAACCATCCTCCTTATACAGAGCCTGTCAGGAGGAACAGGCAGGTCACATGATAGCCCCACCGTCCCGAACTAGGGAAGGACATGCCTCCTTCTCTAGTGTTACTTCATCAGGTTTACTACTAAACACGACTGTATTTTACCTTCTTTGAATATGCTCATTTAATTTCTAATTGCAGACAAGGTTTTCTATGCACAACGTTTTAAACGAGAGACCTGTTTTCTCTAGGACAATGCTATTGGTTTGAACTCTTATTTTGATTTCTAAGCACAGTAGCGATTTCTGTGCTCAGCCCCATGGCTTGGTTTCTTCCCATCTCTTTCCCTCCTGCCCCACACTGCACGCAGCTCGATCAAAGGAAGAACATTCTTTGCCTATTTCTGGATCCTTGTCCCTCAGTTTGACAGCCCAAGTTAATCCCCGAACTCAGGTAACTGATTTTTAAAAGGCAAAAACCAGAAAGGAGCCATAAAGAATAATTATGTTAGAATATATTATGTGTGTGTGTGTGTCTATGTCTGTGTGAATATATACATATATATGTGTGTGTGTCATATATATATATTCATATATGGAAAAATACCTAAATATCAGAAGAAGGAAACCTCCTTAAAATTGCCCAAACTCTTTAAGGCACCTCTACCCTTGAGGCAAAGAGTTCCTATAAACTGAACATTTTATGAGTGAGAAAGCAGACCTGGGGCTCTGCCCCTACCTCCCCACCCCCCAATCGGGAGGTAAAAACTCTTTGGGGCCTGCTGAGAAGTAGGCTGTGACATTTTTAGAGGGATAGAAATAAGGGTTTATAATCTCCTGCTATTACCTCTTAAATATAGATCATTGTCTCAAAGTTTTAACGCCATCCTTTGCTCGCCCTCACTGGAGCACATCTCGAGCTCCTTACTCAGAGCCAGTAGAAATTTCTCACTCACCTGTGTGTAGTCTTCAGACACCAGAATAAACCCATTATTGTCTATGAGGTAACAATTCACAGTCTAGAAAATAAAAAAGACCACAGTTTCAACTTTGGATCCTCAGACGGCTTTTACACAAAATGACGTACCTCCAACCTGAGAGAAACCTACTCGAGGTTGTTTTGGGGGGAACTGGAAATGCTTCCTGGCTCTAGGCGTTCAGGCCGTGGTTAAGCTAACCCCAGTGTTTACTTTGCCAAACTAACAAACAAAAATCAAACACTAAGCAAGCCATGAATGTCCCAGATTAGGATAAAGAGAGAACACACATTAAAACACTAATTACGGGGCGCCTGGGTGGCTCAGTGGGTTAAAGCCTCTGCCTTCGGCTCAGGTCATGATCTCAGGGTCCTGGGATCGAGCCCCACATCGGGCTCTCTGCTCCGTGGGGAGCCTGCTTCCCCCTCTCTCTCTGCCTACCTCTCCGCCTACTTGTGATCTCTCTCTCTCTTTCTCTGTCAAATAAATAAATAAAATCTTTAAAAAAATTTAATTACAGTTGGTCTTCCTTGTTTTTGTTTTTTTTTTTTTCCCTTTCTATGACCTGAGGAGTATTTCCCAGGAACAAAGTGTTCACAGGCCCCGAGCCTGTATTCCTAGTCGTTGAAATGCAGGCTGTTTTGAAAGCAAAACGCCAGTACAATGTCATTACCCTAATGATGTATTAATGAAAACACTGTGTCAGCTCAGAAGACCATCAGGGGACCAGGTAATATTTTTTAATTTGTTCATAGACTTAGGCAGGGGGGAAGGGGCAGACTTCTGTTAAAGGGGCCCCTCAGGTCTCCTAAAGGTTTTCAAACTGTGTTTTTAATTGGGAGCTGGATTTGGGGGCAGGGCTGTTAGCTTTTGGTAGCTCAGACTTATAAATTGTAGAAAGCAAGGTAAACCCAAACCTCTGCTTCCCCACACTACTTTAATCTCAAGTGAATGATTTGCTACAGGCTAAGTTTTAATTACAGTGCTGTGGAGTTTAAACTTAAGGTTTAATTCCATCCTTGATGTAACTCAGTTTCTATTTATTGCAGCTTTACATACCGACTGCAACATTTAATTTGTAACATATCTTTACCCTGAGCTAAATTCCCTCCCAGGTCCGGGCCACCACAGGGATGTTTGCTACCTATCCGAGGAGCTGGTTTTAAGTCAGGCACAAAAGATCAGCAGTGAGTTGGTCCAAAAGATTTGTCCTTTATTACTGGGTCGTGGTGAAGAAATCATCAGAAGAGTAGAAGCCCCACTGTCACCTTTTAGAAAAGAGTTGGCTGCTTTGGTGAGTAATAGGGTTTTTCTCGGTTATCCAGAAGAGCCGGAATGAATGACTTCGGTAACCCGATTCCACTCATGCTATTTGAAGAAGCTCTTCAATAGCTATATGGACACTATTTGGGCCCTGCTGGGTGGGAGTCTTGACCAACTTTCCCCATTTTTAGGAGACAGCACGATGAACGCGACCCCCAGAGCTGTCCAGTCCAATATGGCAGCCGCCAGCCACCTGCAGATTTAAATTCAATTTTATGTGACTTAAAACTCAATAAAATTAAAAATCCAGTTCTTTGGGTGCACCAGTCACATTTAAGTGCTCTGCTCTACCTTAGCTGGTGTTTATCCTTGTGGACATTTCCATCACTGTAGAAAGTTCTCTCAGAAAGGACAGCAATCTTTTAGATTATACTAGTATTCCTATGAGTTTTAACCCAGCCCACACTGGGTCATGTTACACAAATCATATCTTTGCTTATCTGAATGTCATGATTTTCGTTTTGCAGATATAGACTGTGAAGCAAAAGGAGGTCTAACCTCCATTCAATCAATAAATACACAAGGACAGGAGTGACCTCTACATTTGAATATTGACTAAATCTTCCCAGTTGTTTAGAGAATCAAAGTCATCATATAACCTCCATCCCTAATTATAAAATTAGTCCCTAATCAAACATGCCTAGTCAATTAGTACTGTTGCTAGACCTATATATTTGGTCACTATTTCTCCATCTAATGTTGTAAATATTGGATAATACAAAGCAGGCACAAGGCAGCTGAAAATCTTGAGAAAGAGGGAAGATCCCATGAAGTCCATGAGAGTGATGCTGGAGATCAGCTCCAAGCACAGGGGAAGACGTGGGCACATCAGGACCTCCCAGAGCAATCTCATGGAGCTCTGCTGGGCTATAGTCTAAATATATACTAATGATCCACTCATGTGGATCAGATTAGTCTACATCCTACCAGAAATGATGGGAAAAGGAAGAGAACGGTCAGCCAAGGCTCCTATAAACCAATGATTATATGCCTAGGCTTGCACTTTCTCCAAAAATGCCTCAGATTTTGCTCTAACAAGGGGGCATGGTCTTCTGGGTAAGGACTAAGGAATATAGCATTTGTTTCTTCTATACCAAGTACCGATTGAAATTTACTTTTTGGGCTATGTTTCCATTTAACATTTTTAAAAATTCACTTCTCCTTCCCCTACTCCCCCTTAAGTCAGGGGAGGAACTTGGTGGCAGAGAAGACGCACACTGCTGTTGTACCATGTGTATTTATGAGTCGCTTGGAATTTCAAGTTTATGCTGATTATAGAAAGACATGGTTACCCTCTTAAGCAAGAAGTAGAAAACTGCCGATATCACGATTTATAAATCACTGTGAAAACCAAGGTCAAATTCAGGATGCTGTGTCATTGATGGACACCTGGGTCACTGAATCTGAAAGGTGTCATTTGGTCTTCATGACAGACAATACTGTTTTGTTAGGAAAATCTAGTGGCCAGCATGATTTCCTGAATGGACCTCCCTGCCAACAAGTGCTCGGATTAAATGATTACTGGCGAGGGCAATGGAGTTGAGTAAGCCCGTGGTGATAGGTGAGCACAGTACCGAGTTATGGAAAGGTCAGGACAGAATTGCCAGGTTCCAGGCTGACCAACTGTTTTCTCTGTGTCTCTTTACAATACCTAACATTCAGTGGTCTTCTCCATACTCTACCCCGCCCACCCCCAATAAGAGAAAATAGAGGAGATATTTTCTCACTTCCCTTCCTCTGCTTCCCTCCCATCCCCTCCCCCCCATTAAACCAAGCATCTTAGAGGTGTCCACTTTGTGCCCTGTAGCAAGGGTGGACATATAGGAAGAGGGCCTTGGAGGAGCTCTCAATTTTGATAGGTATTTCAAGCGCCTAGTCTGCAGCCACCTTTGATAAAACATGTACGGATGAGGTTGTTTGGGGGGAAAAATGCAAAGACAGAAAAAAAAAGAAGCAGAGAGAACTTGATTTAAAAAAAAAAAAATCCTTCTTCAACTACTAGATAACTCAAGATTGCTCAGAGAAGTCTGATTCTTGTCCCAAAGGCAGAACAGGTGGAAACCTGAGGTTAGAGCCCACAGCCGAGCCATGTGAATTGCACAGCCCCAGGTGGTAACGAAAGCCAGTGAGGAAGGGTTCTTGGGAGCAAGAAACACAGCACCAAGCTTGTGTTACCTGGAAGGTGGTTTTAGCTCGGAAGCTGACATACCTGCTTCAGAATCAGAGACTCTGACAATTGCTATCAGTGTGACCTCAAGCAAAGTCTTTTAACACTCAGTTTTCTTAACTGAAAGATGGCAGTGGCAACAACTCTTTCATGGAATTGTTGGGAAGATTAAATGGGATGATGAGTACAGAGTGCTGAGCACCGTGTAAGTGCACAGGGCACAGTAAGCCCTCCGAGAATCTGTGCTTACACCACTCAGCAAACAATGGTCACTGATCACCTACTATGTGCCACCTTTGTAAGTATCCTTATGCTACAGATTCAGAGTTTCTCAGAAAGGGACGTTGTTCCACAGTTCATTGCAAGAGGTTGTGCAGGCAAGGTTGGCTGAACTTTGTTGCTTTCTGTTTTGCCTTTTCCTTTGGGGGATGCGTTCTGTTGGTTTGGATTGGTGCAGGCTGAGCAATGATTTGAAACAACTCACTTGGAAGTTCAGTATCATACTGCTTGTTATTTTTATTTGTGAGGACTGAGGGAAAGACAGATAGAATGGGGGAGGGCTGGTTCTTCCATCTGAGGGTGGGGCCTGGGTCTCTGCCTTGTAGACCCATGGAAGTACCACTCCTTCTGATTTTTCTCCAGGTCTCACACTTTCAGCCCTGATATTTGACTGTGGACCAGACTGACCCTAACGTCACAGCACACGATGGACCTATTCATCATTGGTCAACTGGCCTATCAAGATCCTGTCTTTAAAAAAAATTTGTTGCAAATCTGTTATTTTGGAAAGAAGTGCTTGGTAGGATCCTTTGTGCCCTTGCCCTCAATAGCTATTGCACCGATGCTCAACCCCCCTCCAGACTGGGCTGAATAGTTCTGGAGCTGGAGGCACCAGGGTGCTTGGATTTAGCCCTTTCCCAGCCTGTCTTCCTTCGCAGAGGCCCTTCAGATTTCAGAGGAAATGCCTGTAAGGCCTTATGAAGTCTAGGCATGATTATTAAGCTCAATTTCTTTGGAACAAGCAAGGGTGGCAGCTGCATTTGAATACGAAGTTTTAGATCCACTCACTGTCCTCAACCACTCCTCCAAATGCCCCAGCAGAAGAGAACTTTCTCAACTTCCACTCTCTTTGCAAAATTCTGGTGCTCTCATCAGGAGATGGGGGCTGTTGGAAAGGTGAGTGGGAGAAGGAAATCAGAGGGAGAGACAAGAGTACCCCAGGTCAGACTGAGATGAGAAGTGGGCACGGCCTTCCTTCTCCACTTCCATTTGAACGCCAACCACGTGTCCATAGACGGCAGTAATCTTGGCCGCCTCCAAGCCTTATAGGCGGTATTCTCGGCCCGCAAAGCTCTTCTCAAGCTTCAGGCACTGTCTTCAATGTCATCTACTCCTTCTCCCTCTTCAGTTGACTTACAAGTTACCTCCTCAGGGAAGCCTTCCCCCACTGCCCCAAGTTTGTTTAATGGTTTCATTCACAGCACTTACACAGTTGATAATCACCTACACATATTTCCCCAGCTAACCAGTTCTAGTAGGAAAGGAGCTACTTCTGACTCTACTTCCGATTGAATCCCCAGGGGTCCACCGGCTAGCAGGCACATGAGGGCTCAGTGAACATGCTTTGAGGGAATGAGTGAGTCTCTGAAGTCGGAATGGAGCTCCTTCAAAGTCTTCAGTCAGGCCCACTGCCAGGTCCTCCAAGTCGCATGGCTCAGGCCCTGCCTGGGACAACCCGAGACACATACTCTTCAAGATGGGAAGACATCTGGGCCATACTAACTCCACCCAGCAGCCTAGGGCACTCCAGCTGGGGCCCAGGGAGTCCACTGATGGGGGAGACAGAGGGGTTGGGTCGGGTCCAATGCAGAGCAAGTCTGATAAGTCTGAGAGAGTCGGGGAAGGTCTTTAGTGCAGTGGAGAAGCCAGAGCATGTGAACTTAATGAGCCCCCACAGCTGCTTTTAATGGGGCCCTGATCACTTGAGGGCAGTTGGGGGAGAAGGATGGACACAGTCTCAAAGGCTTAATTAAAAGTCATGAAAGTGGAATGACACATGGAAAGAGTCTGCTGAAAAAGTGGGAAGGGGCTTCCATGGGAAGGCAAGACTGGCATTTCCATTTTAAATTATGTCCACTGGTTGTCTGAAGCCAAACTTAAGAGTCAAAATGGGAAATGGATGATAGTTTCACAGTGCAAAATGAGGACATTTGAGCATCAGATCAAGTTCAAAAATCAGAGCAAACTCAATGCTTAATTTTCCAAGCTTGTGAATATTTCCATGACCATTTGCATGGAGGCTTATCCCAATGACTGTTGACAAAGGTCATTAGTAGCGGGGAAGGTGTGTGTCTTGTGCTCACTATGCCCAGCAGAGACTACAAAATGCCTAGAGCGCATATGCCATTACTGTCTGAGTTTTAGACTCAGGGGATCCACTAACTCTCAGGGAAGGAAGAGTCTGCAGACATCTTTGGTTTACAGCTGACCCTGAGTGAGTGCTTACCATTTGCCAGGAACTGTGCAATGCATTTTTTGAATATATTACCTCATTCATTCCTCGCCATTGCCCTGTGAGATGGATATTCCTTTCCCCACAGAGAGGTTCAGAAACTCCCAGGGGCACAAGGCTGCCAGACTCATAATTTGAAGCCAGTAATTCTAACTCCATAGCCTGCTCCTTTAACCACCATGCTGTATCATTTGTGAAACCAGCCATTGAACAACAAATATATATTGGATGTTTATAACTCTACGTGGCACCCATTCCCACTTACTTGTACATGTGAGGATGTACACAGGCAGTAGGGAAAATTACTGCCTCTGGGTTTATTCATCAACTTGTTTAACTGGCTGTTCAGGTTTCATCTATCTATCTACCCAACCACCTAGTAACCAGTCAACCAATCAACTATCCAAAACATCATCCATCCCACCAGTCAACCCACCATTCATACAGGCTCCAACTAACCAACAAATTATCCTTTGTTCTCTTGCCATAAACTGGGATTAGTAATCGTGCCTACTGTACAAGTGAAGGGCTTAACACATGGCCTCCGGACACTGATGAATCAATACTACCACTGAGCTGTGTTGTCTTGAGCTTAGTGCTTCAGTATGATAATAAACGTCTCAAAAGGGGAGGAGAGGTTTGAGGCTGCCTGACTGTCTTATGAATGGCATTCTTGAACTTAATGAAAGGGCATTGACCATAAAATATCACAGGATTCTCTTTCTAAGGGAAAATTATTTTTGATCTGACGGTCAGAGAAAATTGGGCTTCTGTTAAACAAGCTAATTGGCTTTTGCTCTTGATAATGATTCATACAACAATTATGATCTCTGGGGGCCGAGAATTTTGTGTTTTAACTTCATCCTGGACTCCCTTTTATACTTCTCTCCTTGTTTGTGCCTTTTTTGAAATATATTTCTCATTTATGCTTTCTTTTTTTTAAGATTTATTTTTTTCAGAGAGAGAGAGAGAGAGAGAGAATGTGTGCACATGCACAAGTGGGGGGAGGGGCAGAGGGAGAGAGAGAATCTCAAGCAGACTCCATGTTGAGTGTGGAGCCTGATGTGGGGCTCAATCTCAGGACCCTGAGATCATGACCTGAGCCAAAATCAAGAGTCAGCCACTTAACCAGCTGAGCCACCCAGACGCCCCTCCAATTTATGATTTCTATGTTGAAATTAAATTTGGTTAGGATTTCTTACCCTGTGGTAACCAGAAGGAATACAAATATAATTATTTATAAGTTATGGCTTATGTATTGACTAATGTTTTAGCTAATGTAGAGAAAGAAAGGTCACGACATGCCTGGTTGCTCTAAATCTCAGGGCAGAGAGCATGAGAGATTGAACGCTAAAAAAATATAAATCTGATGTGTAGACTTAGGGCAGTGGTACATTTTTTTCCTTCTATTTCTCATGTATGGGATTCGAATTCATCTTCCCAAAAGAGTGACAGAGAGGGTGAAAGATAAAAAAGACAGAAAGGGAGGGAAAGAGTTGTGGGAGGGAACACTATGCTAAAATGAAAAATTCCGAGTTTTCAACTCCTTAGACTTTTAGCTCGTTTATTACATGAAATTAAGCAAGTCATTTAATCTCAATCTTCTTCCATTTCCCCCTCTGCCAAATGGGATGATGATTCCTCCCCATTTGATTGGGTTGTTACCAGGAGGAGAAGAGATAACATGTGGGCAAAAGCTTTGAGAACTGTGAGCTTCAAATGGCAATGATTTTTATTATTTCTTAAAAAATGCCAAAGTTCCAATTGTGCTGTCTGCAGGACATTTATTATTTATTTATTTATTTATTTATTTATTTATTTATTTATTTTTAATTTTTTGGGGGAGAGAGAGAGTGTGGGTGGAGGGGGGTGCACATAAGTGGATGGGGAAGAGCAGAGGGAGAGAGAGAATCTCAAGCAGGTTCCCTGCTGAGTGTGGAGCCCGATTCAGGGCTCAATCCCAGGACCCCGAGATCATGACCGGAGCCAAAATCAAGAGTCAGACGCTTAACCAACTGAGCCACCCAAGCGCCCCTCCATGGGACATTTAAAGCACATTTCATCAGCCCTCATAAACTAGCTGGGGAAGGGAAGGGAAGGGGGAGAGGAAGGGAAGGGAAGGGAAGGGGGAGAGGAAGGGAAGGGAAGGGAAGAGGGAGAGGAAGGAAGGAAGGGAGAGGGAGGGAGGAAGAAAAGGAGGGAGAGAGGGAGGAAGAGGAAGACTAGAAGAAATGCCCTTGGGCATTTTGGTGCTTGGAGCTTGGTGGAGAGCAATCCGTCAGACCTGGCTCCATTTACAGCGGCACCCCCTCTGTAAGAAGGTGCCCTCTGTTACCTCCCTTTGACCAGGGCAGAAATAGGGCCAAGGAGCTGCCTTACCTCATCATCACAGCTGATGGAGCATTTGCCATCCAAAGAGGCACACTGTGGGGTGGGGAGAAAGCAAGGGGAAACATGTTACTTGGACATTCCAGCGTCTGCTATGGCTGCCACTTAATTATTCAAGGACAAGTTATAAGAAATTCTTGCCCTTTACGCAAATACCAATTTTCATCCAAAAAGAATGCTCTAAGATGTGTCTTGTCTGCCTTCTCCAGGATCAATACCAACTCCAAATAGTAATAAAGAAGAAAATTTTGGGGGGTAACTGGTTCTTTTTCATTTTAATTTATGTTGTCTATTTTAATTTACATTGACATTCCATATTGATATCTTCTTAAGATCTCAAGTCTTTGAGTAATAAAAAGTATAATTGTGCTATTATTTAATTTTAAATTAATAAATCCCAATGACTTTTTAAAAAAACTCCTGTGTTCTTAGTCTATAGTTTCCTAAAATGTTTAAGTGTTCATTTAATAATGTATCATCCCAACAACTAGAATCGGGCAAAATTGCCATCTCTGCTGAAGGACTAAACAAATACCGCTGAGAATGCTCAGCCCAGAGAACACAGAGCGAGGAAAGAAGGCTCCCAGATTCTCTAAGGCAGAGAAGCCCTCTGGACAAAGAGGGCAGATGCATGCTTAGTCAGATCCAGTTACGCAAAGGCCTTCCAAAGTGCAATAAAGAAATTCACAAATAAATTACCAGGCGTCACAAGATTAGAAAAAAGTCGCTCTGGAAATTCACAAAAGTCCCCAATAGATAAAAGCAAAACTTCTCCTTTGGAAGGTCAGTATCTTGATTTCACAATCAAAACTGTTTTGTAGGCGCAAACTGCCTGCTTTCCCAGCATGGGGGGTCTACCTTGCTGACAGTCTTTTATTTCGCAGTGAAATGAAAGGTAATCTGAGCAGCCAGCAGTTCATTTGACAAACATTCATCGGAAATCGGGCACTTTTAGGCTCCAGGTACCCAAATGCGAACACCTGTGTAATAACAGTCCCACTAAAGCTTCAATACGCTGATTATACCTTACCTGTCTGCTGGCGGTCCAGAACTTCCTCTGGAAAAATTCAAGTTTCATCTGAATGCCTACAGCTGGGACACATTATAAATAGAACAAGGCATTAGAGATTCCTTCACACAATTATTTAAGATTATCGTGGAAAGTTATCTGTCGTGGCAAGAAGTTGATGCGAGCCTATCAGATAAGAACCCTTAAAAACGAAATTTACAGCGAAGTCTACAAACTAAGACATTTTATCTTTCAGGTAAGGAATTCTCAAGGTTAATTACACTCACAGAACTTCTGACACAGAACAAACTGAGCGCAGTGCAGATGACTCTTTGGAGACCCTTTACCTGTGTATTTCTCAAATTCATACACTTGGGATCACTCCCCTCTCCAACCTGGGCTAGGGACAGGAATGAAAAAAAAAACCAGCATATTTAGAAAACCACTGGTCCTTCGGAGTTCTTGTTTTAGTTATAACTCTATGAACTCGCATGTCTAAAATGTATATTATGTGTGTTTTTGAGATAGAACATTTGGAAAGCACTCGTCGTGAGGCCAGTGTTTGGAAGTGAGTCACTTTGCTATGATGTGACTTTAGTTAAACTGGCCCCCAGCATCTACATCTCGGTGAAGATGATTTTCCCTGCCCAGGAACTTTGGGGGAATTTTGCAATTCTGTTGGACAGTGAAGGGCTCCCTTGAGCAACAGTGCATGCTAGTTTCAGTGAGAAAAACATACAGAAAGAAGAAGTTCAGAAAGTGATTTGAAACTTTGGGAAGTAGCATTTGGTGGAGCCTTAGAGCTAGGACATGAACAAGCTCACAGTGCTTCTCTCAACAAAGCCAAGATGAGGTAACTCTTGAAACCATCTTGGAAAGTGCACAAGGCTCATCAGATGGTAAGAAGATGTTAGAGGAGTCTGGAAAGGCAGAGTGAGACTCTGGGTTGGAAACACTGGACCCCGCATGGGACACCATTTATCCCAGTGCCATTTTGCAAACTTCAGTCCATTGTACACAGCCTCTCCAATTTTTGCCACATCTGCACACCACTAGTATTGTTATCTATCTTTCCATACTTTTTTCTTTTACTGAAATATCTAAAGTAACTTCAACCTAAAGAATAGTTCCTACTGAAGGAAATACACAATTATGAAAAAAAAGTTCACTCAAGATGCTTAAAATCCTGCATGCTGCCATGTTTGATCCCTGCCCCCCTCTTAGGTAATCATTGCCATGCTGACTTCAGGAAGCTGCAGATTCATAAAGGTCTTGGGCTGTTACTTTTATAACTATCAAGTGTATTCCTGCTTTCTAAGATTGTTGAAACAAGTCGTGAGACTCAAGGTTGACTGGGGTATGTACATTTGGAAGGACTCATCTTCTACCTTTGGACTTAAGATGCCAAACTCTAGGGTAAGGCTAGAGCTAAGCATGGCTGCCATATGCAGGATGGGAAGTCTCTGAAATGCACCCTTTCAGCACTCTAGATCCATCCTGCTCTGCTCAAAGTGTCCTCCACCCTCTGGACCATAAGCTCTCCAAGGGCAGCCTCTGTTCTTGCTCCCCACTGGATCCCTGTGCCCAGCAAGTTGCTGAGAATACAGATGTACATTTGAAGGGACTCATCTTCTGCCTTTGGACTTAGCATGTCAACGTCTAGAGTAAGGCCTCAGTCAGCCGGCTGTCAGGGACCTGCCACAATGCCAACCACTTTGTCAGACAATGACTCAAGCTGCTCTTCCTAGCCCTGGAGAAAATCTCAGAGAGTACTTGAGGGAACCTGATTTTGGAGGCTGAAGGCTGCTTACTGTGGTTTCAAATAAATCTTATCTTCATAACACCTGAGAGGCCGTATCCTTGTTGGGGATGAGCCAACGGAGGAGGCTGTGGACCAGGGGGTGGGCTGGGTTTTGCTCAGATCCCCCAGCGGGCAGAGGTGAGAGCCTGCCCTTAAGAAGGGCTTGCAATGAGTATCTCTGGTTCTGCCAAAGACAGGGAGGGATGGCAGAAAGCTGACTTCAGGAGGGAGGGCCTTGAATCATTGTGACATCCACTCATTGGTATCTAGGAGGAGGGTGGAGATGAGCTTCTCTCTCGTCTTCCATGTGTTTTCTCTGTGCGGCTTCCTCCTTGCATGGCTCCCGAGCCAACTCCCCAGCCTGGCAGTCAGAGCAATTCTAAGGCCACTTCTGAGGGCTACGGTCAATCGCCATGGCAGGCTTCCAGACGCTAAAGCATAAAGCAGAGGATTTCTTAAAAGCGTCACCCCCACAGTGGCCTTTCCATGATGTTTCTTGTTCCAGCAGCCCAGAGTTGCCCCTGGCCCACCCATCATCAGCTGAGTCCCCCATCAGTGGCCCGTGCCCTTTCTGAGAACCCCTTCCATTCTTTGATGGAGCCCCCCCGCCCCAATTTTCACCTCCCTAATGAAGCTCGCTGCTCCCTCCTGGGTGTTTATCCATCTCACATTCCTGAAGCCTGCTATCATCTGCCCCTTTCAGCCTGTACCCCAGCTCCTCAGAGCGCTTTAATCTTTCCTCCTGAGTCAGCCCCTCCATCCCATTAATCATGCGAGCTGCTTCTCTCTGATCCCCCTCCAGCGGGCTGTGTCCCCTCCCTGCTCCTGATGCCCTAAACTAGACACGGCTTTCCTCGATCCTCACTCACCCCCATCTGGGCCGTGAGGTCGATGCCACAGGGCTTCCTGACGGTCCTGACTGCCTCTCCTGCTTGGTTTTACCCCGGCTGTGTTCTTGCTGGCTGACGCCCTGCCCCTCCCTGCCCCTGGCATCCCTGTGGCACAGTTGGGCTTGTAGCCTTCAAGCTTTCCACCTACAAGCCGACACACTTCTCTATGATGGAGAGAATCACAAGCTCACGGGCAAGTCAGCTTCAAGAGCGTTTGTTCGCTGGCCTTCCCCACGCCGAGCTCTCAGCGGGGTGCTGAGGGGACTGAGAACACACGCTCCCACGGTGTCTCGCTGGGGAGTAGCTGTGTGGGGTAAATGCAGCATCAGAGGCTTCCCTGGGGACTCTGGAGCACAGAGGACGCAGGGGGGTGAGCTGGCAGGAGCTGCGTGGAAGTTTACACCTGGAGACCCCGCTGAGCAAGAACAGAGCGAAGACGGCAAACTGGGTCCAGACACGGCACAGACAAAAGGATGCAGCTTTTTAAAAGACCCTAGTGTCTTCTGAGGCTGAAGGAATGGCAGCGGGGACATCACTGTGCGGACAGAGGTCAAACGGCTGAAGGACTTGAACGTCGGGCCAACGCATCCGAAGAGTAGCCTGGAGGCCCTTGGGGCAGATCCAGCTTCTTTTTATAAATAAAGTTTTGTTTTGGTTTGGTTTTTTTAAAGATTTTACTTATTTATTTGACAGAGAGAGAGAGAGAGAGAGATCACAAGTAGGCAGAGAGACAGGCAGAGAGAGAGAGAGAGGGGGAAGCAGGCTCCCTGCTGAGCAGAGAGCCCGATGTGGGGCTCGATCCCAGGACCCCGAGATCATGACCTGAGCCGAAGGCAGAGGCTTAACCCACTGAGCCACCCAGGCGCCCCTATAAATAAAGTTTTATTTGAACACAGCCATACTCATTTGTTTCTAGACCGTCTATGGCCTAACAGCAGTGTTGAGTTGTTGCAACAGAGCCTGAGAGGCCCACAAAGCCTAAAATACTCACAATTTGGCCTCTACAGAAAGAGTGTATTAACACTGCTCTAGGGTCTGAAGAGCCACTTAAGGTTGACCCGTATTTCAGAAAGTCCACGATGGGAGGCTTGAAGAGGAAGTACGAGGGAGCGGCCCAGACAGTGGGAGACGGGAACCTGAGGGGTTAAGCAGCCACAGCCCCTTGCTGCATTTGGCTAATGCAGTTTGGCCAATGATCTCTTAAGCATGAAAATGATTTAAAGTGGGAAAAATACACCAAAAAAAAAAAAAAAAAAAAAAAGAATTAAAATCCTCCCCCTCAAACAAACAAAAATGCCTACAAGCATCCTCTGGCCAGCTCTATTCAAGAAAACAAATACGAGCTTCCACAAACAGAAATTTAGATTCCTTTCACTATTTTCCTTTATTTTTGTTTCACAGGTTTTTTTTTTCCTTTTTCAAATTTTATCAGAAGAAAAGTCATCTATTCCCCCACTCCCCACATATCCCAGATGGAACCTGAGATATTTGTCATGCCTGTCTTTTTTGTTCTTTCAGCAACATTTTAAGCCATAACAGTATATTCTGATTCAAGTCAATCTTGCTAATTTAATAAAGAAAACAAGGACAGAAAATGCTTTAGTGAAACCCAAGTCCCAAAGAGAATGCAGAAAATAAAAACACCATTCCTGGGGTTTGAAATTTTTTAGACAGTCTAGAAAATCATCAGCATATTTCTCCTGGAGTTCCTGGTGCTCCTTACTTCCATCTGATTACAAATGCTCTCAGAGTCCCTGCTAAGGGCTTTTACTGAGAGGATGGAGCAAGAGACCCTTTTCCATCACAGCATCTCACTCATCTTCCAGGAGTAGAATAGACCCAGAAAAATGTATCCTTCCTAATGGGCCGGCACTGTGTGAGCCTCTAGGACAGTGACCCCCAGATACTGGGGTGGTCTTTGGAAACCAGCAAAACAGCAAAATCATTGTTTTGAGAACTGCCATCCCAAAGAGCCCCATAGGGAATATTCAGGCCCCTGGAGCACTGACATCACTTTTGGTCTGCATTGTTCAGGTTACTGTTCGTGGAATTCTCCTCAATACTCGAGGAGGGCCTCAGGACAGATTTTCAGCTCAGCAATGCAGGCCATTGCATACCTTCAATGAAGTATGTGTCTGGCTTTTTCTTTCCCCAACTCCCTAACTTCTTTACAACTTACTGCCCCTTCCTTTATCTCCTCCATGTTTATCAGAAACCTGGTATGTACGAGGGGGTCGGCATACTGAGAGGAAGACGTGCCAGCCAGGGATGGGGACCTGGAGAGGGCAGTCAGATCACTAAGAAGAGGACAGCACTTCAGGATTCCCAGAGCAGATAGAGATGAACACAGAGTGTCATCCACCTAAGCATATAGTCATTTCATGCGCAGAATGTCCACACTGTTGCATTTGGATCGGGACACACAGCTGTCCTGATCAAATGCTCCAGTCCTGGGCTGTCCAAGTTAGTGGCCATTTAAATTAAAACAGAATAAAATTAATAATTTAGTTCCACAGTTGACAAGTCACATTCTGTGCTCAATAGCCACATGGAGCTATTGGCTACTGTACTGGATCATGAAGATCTAGAACATTCTCATCATCATAGAGAGTTCTATTGGACAGTGGTCAGTGATAACAGGAGCAATCGCAGAGAGGAACTGGGTACTGGCACTCCTTAAGGACCAACGGTAAAGTTCTCCATAGACCTGTCCACGCTACCTACTCCCCGGAGGTGCAAAGAACGAGGATGACTTAGGTACAGAGGATTTAGATCAGACAGAAATGCCAGTGTGAGAAGACCTGGATTTGCAAGGGGAAGTTGGTAATTAGTTTGAGAGAAACCCAAAGAAATCAATGCAATATGCTCAATGTGGCTACCACCCTCAAGATTTATTTATTTTGCTTTATAAAATTTGAGAATACAAATTACATTTCCAGTGCTATTATATTCAAATGCATTCAAGATGAAATCATGCATGCATCTCATATCAGGTTAATAGACATGCATTCAAGTGTAATCCGAGACTCGCCAAAGAACAATGTTACATGTAAAATTAGAAATAAAATAACTTTTTCATATTGTATTCATTTAGAAATAATTTTCTGCGGGCTTGGCCTCAACTTGCAACATACCCCTAGGAGCACAAATCCGGTTTGTAAAATAGTGCTCACCAAGCCTGGCACGCAAGCTCACACAAACACCCCTACTTCCATTTGCCCACTCGTGCAGCCATACAATATATTCCCGCACACATTGAGAGCTCATCCAGGAGACAGAAGGACAATCCAGCCACCATCAGCGAATTATAACCAGGAAAATTCTTACCAAGAGAACTGGATGAGAACCCTGTTTCTAAGACTGCTAAGGATGTGTGCAAAGGATACATCACTTCCCCTCTCTGTCCCTGCAAAGAGAGTCATACCAGCTTTAGCTTCTGAACACAACTTTTGTGGGCTGGGGATACATGACACAAAATAAAATGGTGGGCCTTAAGATACTCTAAAGGTTCGATAGTGTTGTCAACATTCCTGCTATGATGATTTCTTCCTAGAGTTTTTATCCTTTATTCTTGGATTTCACCACCATGTACGATCTTCCGTGCCAAGATACCGAGACTAAACAAAAAATTCATCCATGATGAATCCATACTCTTGACTGCTAGTGATGTATATGGTATAATATTAGTGGGTCAATGGCTAATTAAATAATGGTACCAAAGAAGGGGGATAGAGAACATAGGAGCACTAGCAAGATGAAGCAGAGAATAGAAGGATGATTCTCTTTCACTTGAGCAAACTTTTAGAATGGATTTTACTCCCCCTCAGGCTTAAGGAAAGCTATGCCCCACTGTTCAAACACCATCACGTGCCCCTTCTGGAATTGTGATCATTTAAGCACCCTCAAGACAAGGCTAGACAGGTCCGTATACAGAATCCAAGAGGGTCACTGTCCCCGATACTGGGTCACCCCCCAGCTCCATATGCTCAACAGCCAACATCCCTATCAAAGCTTCTCAAAGGACTGGTCACTGCGGGCACATGACGGTTATTTCAGCCCAGTGCTCGGGCCGAGAAAGGTTCCAGAGTGACCCTGAGTTGGGGTGGCCCACAAACAGGAGTGTTTTCTAATACATTCCACTCCATGGGATGTGGTACAAAACTGCACCGTTATCAGAGAAAATGAGACTCTAATAAGTTAATGAATAAAATAGCTGCTAAGAATAGCCCATGTATTTCATCACTTAAGAGTGGGACAAGTTTTCTTAAAACCTAAATTCTACAAATAAACGCTGGCCATACATGTGTTATCTCATCCAGAAAATGAGCTCCTATGGGTCATATTTCTCAAGCTGAGTACTGGCTATTCTTACTGAGCTGGCTTAATGTGTCCCATCCTGTCCTCAGCCCCCCTTTGACAGAGCCCCTGAATTTTCATTCCTTTGTGTATAATGGCAATGTTTCCTAGCGGTGATAGTAACAAGGCCTGGCACATTTGGATTCCAACTTGGCTTAATTAACGGTCAACTATAATAGCTGTGAGCCAGGCCACATTTGTTTAAATGTTTTCCTCTGTTTGTTTTCAACATAGTTAATTGCAAGTTGAACTAACAATGAATCTGAACGTCACTTTTCGGGGAATATTTCATGATCAACCAGGCTTTTGGAGTCAGGCCACCGTTCTGGGGTGTGGAGGAGAAGAATCCTAACCTTCCTCACATCAAATATGAGTCCATTCCAGAGGTCTGCTAATGTCCAGGATGAACGACTTACCACATGAATAACAACTGAAAACCGTAATGTGAATTATGACATAAGTCATCTGTTAAATATTTCATGTGAAGATTTTAATGAATTGCACGATGGAATGTTGGACAAAAAGGACAACTGAAATCCTGGGACTAATTTGGGTGAAACCGGGAACAGAGCGATCCTCGCGATGAAGGGGAAGGAACGGCAGCCGCACTCATGTCCCCCTGGGTGTCAGACTGGCAAGTCCAAAGGCTTTCTCAGAAGATTACAGGGGGAGAGAGAGAGCGATCAGCAACCACCGTTTGAAAACTATTTAGATCAAAGCAATATTCGTTTATTGTAATCTTGGTAAAGCCTGAACATTAATCTCTGAGGTATGGTGTTATTTCAGAAATTAGGGGGGAGAAAACATCCTTAACAGTGGCAGACGCACCTTGTATTTTCGTCTATGCCAAGTGAAGAAATACAATGATAAAAGGGGAGTTAAGTGTTTTGAATACACCCCCCTAACTGAATGCACATTTCACTTGTGAAGTATTCCCTGTGGTAAATGGGGCCGGGGGGGGGGGGGGGGGGG
>CM053603.1:17256439-17450366 GCA_028646535.1 Procyon lotor | reverse complement strand
CTGGGAATGCGTGTAGGAAGGCCCTATCGGTTGACCGGCGTTAGCTCTCTGGTAATCGCTTTGTTTTCGTCCTGCCGGAGCTTCTCAGGAGCAGTCACCTCTGGTAAAATGTAATAGGTGACAATTATGAATGTTTCCTCCATTTGGATTCTAATTACTTGACTGAATCAACACTGAAAAGAATTAGCGGGGCCGTGGGATGGAATAATAATTTTCTCCTCACTCCTGAGGTAATCTGGAAGCATTTTTCCAGACTTCATCTGAAGAAACCTATATTCCCTCAGCTTTCTGAGGCCATGGGAGCTGGCATCGCATACTTTTTGTCACATCGTTTTAGGCTCACAAAACTCTTCCAATAATATTATTTCAATAAAGTTTTTGAGCCAATACATTTCTAGAGTCCACTCCCATCTTTTCAACCTTTCAGAATAAAACATTTAAGCCTCAGGCCTCATTGTATTTTAATCACAGTTACACAAATCAATGTCCATTAAGAAAATTATAAGCTTCCAAATTATAGCTCCCCAGTTAATAATTTCTTATTAGGTCACCACCTAATAACAGTTACCAAAGAGATTATAACAAAATCAGGGGTCAGATTTCCAAACATTTCAAAACCTATAATCGAATGGTCACATTTATTTGCCAAACACCTCTGAGCTGGATGTTTGTGAGCGTACTTAATGCAAAGCAGCACTAAAATATCCACATGGGTGGCTCACAGGGCTGGGGAAGGGGGGGGATGCATCCAGCTCCTCCAACTCTTCAGCTCATGTTCCAAGGCACAGAGAGGGAAGGGGACTCGTGCAAACACACCCAGCTCATTCAAGGGAGCCCGAGTCCATTCCAGAGCTCGCCACCTTGGATCTTCCCAGGGCTGGGTGGGAACTGCAGGGGATGAGACCCGGCCCTGCGTGGGCATCAAGGGAGCTGCTGGAATCAGCAGACGCCTAGTGCGAACGGGGTCTGGAGGCTGCCCGTTGTTCTGATGCTTGCAGGAGAAGCTGAAAATCTAGATTTCATTTGCAGACGATTCGCTGAAAATTTGACAGCACTCCCGTAGGGTTGCCAGATAAAATACTTCTGATTTGCTAAATCTGGCAACCCTCTCCTAAGGGTCACATGGTGGCACAGTCCAGGCAAGGACCTGGGGTGACCTCTATGGCCCGAGGAGCTCTGAGAGCCCTGAGGTAGCTTGGGTCCTGCAGCAAAATATCAGGCCTGGGAACCAAGGCCGCCTCCATCAGCAATGACTTTCGTGACTTTGCTATTTGTTCCAGAAAATTCTTGTCCAGAAATACAAGGCTGTCAACAAGTAAAAGCACCTCATGATTTACTTGGGAAACTTCCCACAAAGCAATTTCTCTGAACAGCAGGCTGCTCAGGACAATAGGGAAAGTGCTCGTTTATCAAACCAAGATTTGAGAGGTCTACCATTCTTAAAGCAGCCCAATCCCAATCAGATCCCCATGCTGAGAAGACCCACCAGACTCCAGAACCCCACCAATATCTGGCCACCTTCCCTTGCGGGGACATACTAAGACCTTGGCGGGGTGGTGTTCTCTTTCACTGCATGAAGAAACAATCATGACCTTGCTTGGTCTACAGGATATTCTAATGGTTTTCCTAACAACAGTCGAAACTGCTTTATTTTTCTTCAGAGTATTTATCAATACTTGAGTTTAAATGATATTATGTATTATTTATTGTGTCTCATTCCCATCAGACTGGGGGTCAGCTCATTGAGGGCAGAGGATGTTCATACCTATATTCCTTTGCACCTAGAAAAAATGCCCAGCTCAGGAAGGCATTTGAATGAAAGACTGGACAGTCTGATGTGGTGCTGATGGTGACATCAGCTGTTCCCAGACAATTTTCTCTCTCGGGAGACCCACCTTGGCTTTTGGGTGGCTTGTGCACCATCCTGAGGGAAACGGAGAGCCATGGAGAGGGTCTCAGCAAGGTACAGGAGAGGGTGGGGGCTGCGTAGTCTGTGTGAGGAGGTGAGGCATGATGGACTTTCACTGAGCAAGGGGCACCGGGGAGGGAGAGGGGAGGTGTGGTCTTGCTGCTCACCGCTCACAACCAAGCGAGGCCTGGAACCCAAGTTTTGCCATCAGCACATTCATCCCAGCTACACCTAGCCAGATACTGCTACCCCTCAACCTCAAGGCTGTGTCATTTTTGCTTAGTAAATTTCAGCATGCTGTGATTTGGCTTCCATGTGAATTATTTCACGAAACACGTTTCCCTGCTCACCAGACACGTCTTAGAATTACATATTATATATTCCATGATGGGAATTATTTTATAAATTGGATCACAGGAATGATATCATATAGTAATAGTAACATTAATAACATCAGTAATGAATACTATTTATTAACCCTCCTACTGTGTGCCAGGTACCCCAGGGAGCTTTAGATCCTATACAGCCAATCCTCCCAACGCTGTGTAAGGTGGACAGCACTCCCAGCCATGCTCTTTATATGTAAGAAGACCAAGGGCCAGAGACATAAATTATAGGCCTACAGTCTCCCTATCAGGTAGTGATATTCACCTTTGTTCTCATCTCACGGAGCAAAGGCCAAGAGGTTTCTACAATCGTGAGTTCTAGCATGCTCTCTGTGGGTTTTCCGGCAGGTAAAATGCAGACTGGAGGTTTTAAGATAAGTTACACATCATTCTCTATTTAAATAATCCAGAATATCTCCAATTGGTTCTGTCTTTTCCAGAAATGGATGACTGATTTGTTTAGGTGATTGGCCCATCACCTTGTGACGACTCTGAGAACACACGGTCGGCTCCGCAGGTACGGTTAGTGAAGGACTCAGGAAAGAGGCAGGACCCGAGGATGGGTAGTAGTTAATAAGGACCTCACAACCAGGTGAAGAGGGAGGGTGGAGAGATCACATTAGGCCACCTTCGACAACCCAAGCTGAGTCCAAGAACTCTAAGAGATCACCTGCATGGCCAGTGCAAGTAAAGAAGCTGAACGTCCCTAGTCTTTACAAGACAACGTAAAGACCTCATTGAGACCAGGACTCAATGAGGAGGTTCAAACCAAAGCTGTGATCTTTCTGGGAATAGCTCCTCACGAGCACAACTGCCCTCTTCATGGTGGGTCAACAAGACCATCCTCAATCTGAATCCAGTGTCTCCAGGTCATCTGACATGAGAAGGACAATAATGGAAATAGTCAAAGACCACATGCTAATGAGGGTGCGTCTGCCGCAAGGCAGCCTGGGAAAGCGAGTTCAGCAGGCCGCCGGGCCTGAGTCCCTCTGACCATGGAGGTGCCGATTCCACAGTCAGACACCTGGGCGGCAGCTGTGCCTGGCTCTCTCAGACCTGGCCGAAGGCACACATGCTTGCAGAACAGCTGCACACAAGGTGATGAGGAGCAGAGGGGGAGGAGAGAAGGAGGAGTCAGGCAGGACTCTGGAGTGACGAAGCCCTTCTTTCTCTCCAACCTCTTGGAATGTCAGGATCTTGGAATATTTGGAAATCAGCCTTGCAGTGCAGGACACCCGTTTTGTTCCATCAGTTAATCAGGCAGAGGTTGAGGATGGAAAAGCCATCTTCATCAGGAAGCGATTGCTTCCAAACACCTGCCTGGCTACACCTGAGTATCTTATCTGGGCTTCCAGACGGCTTTCGGAACAGGCTGCCCTGGTCAGATCCCTGGACATGGCAAGGGTGGGCTGGAGGGACTGGGGGTGAGGGCAGGTACCTCCTTCTCTGCTTTGGGAGGGAAGTGCAAATCCTTCTCAGCAGGGCCCACACCCCAAAGCATTGTGGCGAGCCAGGCCTGTCTGGCCCACTGTCCCTCAACACAGACCTCATCCACGCCGCAAAGGTTCCATGGGGCCCCGTAAGCTTTCAGTCGAAACTGCATGATCAATGAATGAATGAATGAGCGAGCAAGCGAGCAAATGCGTGGTATTTCCAGGCACTAGGCAGTTAATCAGTTGCCTTTCATGCTTTCTTTGAAGGCTAACAGTTTGAAACGCAGTGGTGACCAACATTCTTCCCAGTTTCCTGGCACCCCCTGGCTCTCCTCATTCCCTCAGCTAAAGCATTCCACGCTCAGGGCCTCAGGGAAGGGAGGGCACGGATGAACTCACAGAACAAAGGAGTAAATTCTGGATTTTGAATCTCAAAAATAGAGGCCTCAGGGAATCTCAGGGCAGGAGGGACAACTAGGGAACTGCCCGGGCTGGTGCTTCTTTCTCCCCTGCCTCCAGCCGCCTAAACAACCTCTCAGGAAAGATGCCCTGGCTGGAAAGGGAAGAGAATCCAAGGCCCCAGCGGCCTGAAGGAAAGGCTGGCGCCATGATGTCCCTGCAGGTGTCTGCCTTCCCTCCCCCCTCCCCCCGCCCTGGTCCTAAAGCCAAGGGGGCTCCCCTAGCCAAGGAGGGTACTCCTCAGCACACACTCCTCTCTTGAGTTGGCCTGGGAAGTGGCAGGACACAGGAGCCTGGCCTTCTCCAGCCCTGCTGCTGCTGGGAACGGGAGGTCCCGACAGAGGCCAGGGACGGCCCAGCCCGAGGCTCCCCGCAGGTCCCTGCAGGGCCCAGGGAGCTGCCTGATGCCAGGGTGACCCTCCAGTGGAACGAGGCGGGGCCGTGGCACCAATCTGTGCACTGGCCCATGACAGAGGAACCAAGAGGAAAAGCCTGCGGGATTCAATGAGTAAGTACAGCGCCAGCCTTCAGCCTCAGGCCAGCCCTGGGGGAGAGCCAGAGAGCCGTGAGAGACTAGATCCCCCGGGGAACCGAGGCTTCTGTCCAGATCTAAATGCACAGGCTGACATTCCCAGCACTTCCTTGTTCACCACTCAAGAGCACAGACAACTTAACAAAAGCGGGGGGTGGGGGGGGGGTGGGCACGCAGGGGGGGAGACAGGGGTACTCAGGAGTGCAATCAGATGCGTGTGGGAGGCCTCAGGCCCCCTCTCACACAGCCCTGCGCCTGCAATGCTGGCAGGGGCAGGTGTCCGAGCTACCCTGAACTTCCCAGCGGCTTTCCCCACAGACAAGGGGAGCGAGGGACACAGCTGTGTCATCTCTACCTCTGCCCCTGCTCAGTGGAAACTGGACCTTCTGATAGGGACGCAAGTCTTTCCCTGAAAGGATTATGGATGTGCCCATCACAAGAAGGGTCCTTGGGAGAAGAGGGTCCTCTGCACCCCCTCCGCCCCCCCTTGCTGTAATGGCCAGTACCTCTTCTTTCCTGGCAGTGTGGGCCCCCTGCCCACCTGTCTCATGGTCCGGGCCTCCTCCCGTCGGTGTTAGGGGTTGGGTAGTTCATGAGTCCCACCTCTGTAAGGGAGAAGCCTTCGCCATGAGAATAGGCCCTCCAGTTCTGATGGTTTCTTAGTTGCCGTCTGTGTCTGTTTCCTTATACTTGCTTCCAGATTGGGAAATGTCGGATGAACTTGGGTCTGAGTCCTGCCTGACTCCTACTCCAGCAGGGTGCCCTCCCAGTCTGAGCCCTCCCTCACCTGCACAATGGGACAGGAGTCATGCTCCCTTCAGAGGATCGAAGTAAGACTTAAATGGGCTCATGCGTGTCGTGAGCCTAGCACAGTGCCAGGCACACAGGGACTATTTGGTAAAAGTCACAGATAGACACACTTACAGTAACAGCTGTGTTTGGTCAAGAGGTGCAGTATTTCATATAGTACCTATCCCGTTTTCCTTCCCTAGAGCTCAGTCTCCACATGGTTTTTCCAAGACCGACACTCTGCTATCATTCACCACCCTGTCTGTCAAGGAGCCCAGGTCCCTCCAGCAGAGGACCCCAGATTCATCCCGTTTGCTGGCCTAGATTCCTTGCAGATTCCATGTTATCTACAGGGACGCTGAGTTTCAAACCACCATGTAATGTTTCGTCTCTCCTGCTAAGAGTAAGCAAGCTGGACCTGGTATGATCACACTTGCCCAGAATATTCTCAACTCCGCTGCAACTTTATAACATCTGAGGATTTGATAAAATCCTCCCGGGTAGATACTGTCCTTATTATCACTTCCATTTTATGGCTGGGGGCATGGCGGTTTCTGAGTAACCACACTGGAGGACTCATGATAGAAATTTCTGATTTGGAAGCTGGGAGGGACTCTGGGGGAACTAGGATTTGAACTCGGATCTTTGTGATTTCAAGGTAGGAAACAAGTATCTAAAATGAACGAACCGGAGAGAATTGCCTAAAATGATTGAAACCCCATTAGCATCATTCCCCCTTAACTTCTCCAGGAATCTCATAAGGGAGGGGATGTTCTGTCCGTTTTAAAGACAAGATGTGGGCAGGGAAGTGATTTAACCAGGCCCACACAGCTGCTGGAAGGACTTGGTGGGTCCAGCACGGGAGCCCACACACCTGGCCGGGAAACCTGCCGCTGGTTCCTTTCGGTTCTCAATAGGACTGCGTCACCCCCTAGGGGGCTGTTTTGGAAGTTTGTAGTTTGTCACCACAACTGGAAGGCCCACAGTTCATGGCTCAGCCCCCAGTGCTTTCAAGTGCTCTGCTGTGACTGATGTGCTTAGAAAGCATGATCCATTTATCTGGGCCTTGAACTGGATTCTGTTTTACATCCAAACACAAAATATGTCTTCCACATGGAATTTTCTAGAAAAGAAACTACAGTCCTGTGAAAGAGAGAGACGAGTGTACTTTGTTTTGCCCGCCGCTTTACCAGAGACCACCCCCCATCACCAGCCAGGCTTGCTTTGGGGCTGAGCTCTATCTATGGATCTCCTTTTGGGACAGTAAAGGGAATATTACAAATCATTATTAAAAGGGGGTCTTGGATGGATAGGCCAGAACTGAGAGCTGGTTTCAGTTCCCCTTAGGCCACGGGGTCTGGTGATCATTCCCCCTTTTCTCTCCCTCACCCGAGGCCCCCGCGACCCTCCCCTCATCTTGCCTTGAAAGCATAGGTTCGGCTGGGCCAAACCTCACATGTGGCCATGGCTTCCTCTGTGTTTCCCTCCCCGTTTCTTTTGGTCTCTATCAAGGTGCAAGATATTGGTATCTGAGGCTCAGCTCAACGGAGGGATTTCCCATCGCAGAGGCGAGCAGCGAAGGGACAGCTTCTCCCCGGGCTTCGAGAATCCAGGTCCTAGATAAGGCAAAGCTGGTCTTGGGGCTGCTTTTGCTTGAGTCTGGAGCTGGGCAAGTCAGTTCTGCTGCGGGTGCCTTCTCTACTCTCAAGCAGCATTGTCTTTGCCTCCCAGGGGCCCGGCTGTGAAAAGCACCGGAGCCTTGGAGGCTGCTTTTTCTTAATTACCATTATTGTCAGCACTTATGTCACTACCTTAAGAGATGAAGAGGGGAGGGGGGATCCTTTGCAATTTCACTGCATTCACCAGGACCTTAGAATGGAGGGGTGAGGGGAAGCAGAGGAAAAGAGCAAGGAGCGGAGCCCCCAGTAGATTAAAAGGGGCCTTTGTAGTGGCTACAACTGTACATTAAAATAAATCTCTCTTAGCACTAAAATAACATCTACATTCATTTGGGCCGGTGCCACGCTTAGCATTTAAGAAATGTGACAAAACATTGCTTCAGCATGTCGAAGTTTGCCAGCTCACAACAAAACAAGAAAGCTACCTTGGCTGCCTGGAAATGTGTCTCCCGGTTCCCTACTTTCACTTATGACTCCCATTTTCCGGCTGCACTTAAAAGAAAAAGACGGCCCTTTTTTCGGGTGCCAACCACTTAACATGGCCCTGAAATGGGCAACACATTGCCGCGGGAGGTGGTAAACTTCAAGAGGGATCTTTTTCTTCTCCCCTGAAGGAAACTGCCAGATCCTCTGCGTGCCTGATAAAGCCTTTAATAGCTGGAGAAGCATTATTTGGGGTGGCCCTCAGGTAGACGAGACGTGAATAATGCCTTGTAAACATAATTACTTCTACCCAGAACACAGCACCGCAGATGGGTTTGGCGGAGGCCCTGTTTCCAAGAGAACTGCAGGCAGAAGGAATCTTCCACTGAGGCTCCAATAGGATGTCCTTGCTGCAGCAGAGACCACGGTCCCTTCCGGGGAGCGTGTCCCTTCGGAATCGGTTCTTCATTTTTCTGAGACCCTGACAGACAGGGCTGGCAGGTTTTTCAGGCTTTTTGCTGCTTTCCAGCACAATGAGGCCTGAGATAAGTAACTGACCCGCTTGCTGAGACTGTAGCTCAGGGACCCTGCTCCCAGGGCAGGCCATCTGGATGATGGGTTAGAGCTGTGCAAGGTTAGAGCTGGCATGGCGGCGTGAACCATTGAACCCAACCTGCTTATTACTCAAATGAGTAACTAGAGGTCCAAAGGAGTTAGCAACTTGCCTGAGATGATTCAGAGATGGCCCCAGACTGATGCTAACTCGAGCTGGGCTCGAATAACAGCGGTTGCTTTTGTCAGCTGGGCATGCGTGTCCCCTTTTTTGGCTGGCAGAGCCTTCCCCTTCCCCCCACACCCACACCATTCTCTTGAGGGAGCTGTCCTGCTCCCAATTTCAGACCATGTGCTTTGGGTAGGGTTTGCCCCCTACCCCACAGACATGGGAACGCATCCACCCTTCTTCCACAGTGATGGGCACCGATCCCAGCTTTGGCAACGAGAGCCAGCCCCTAGGACTTCAGAGACCTTCAGGAAAAAAGAGGCTTCTTTCCATTGAGTTTGCCAAGCTGGGGCGCTATCTGATGAGGATTTGCTTAAGAAGAGGGCTGAGGCAAAGACAAAATAAGGGACTGGGAATCCTGGTGAGTTCAGCTGAGCCCTAGATCCAACTGTACCTGAAACCAGATAGAGCTCTAGACTTTTTAGTTATGAGACAATGAATTTCCACCGATCCTAACTAACCAAATAATTAACTTCCTTTAATTAACTGCTTTTGCATAAGCCGCTTGGAGTTTGGTTTCTGTTGCTTGCCATGGATGGCATCCTGACAAATGCAGCGGTCGTCCAGGTTGGCGGTTCCTTCTGATAGCAGACAGGCAACTTATGTTCATGTAGGGAGATCTGTCCGGAAGCCCCTCCATGCAGACAGTCCGCTACAGCAGCTGATGGCAGCCCCGGGGAGGAGGGCAAATGTACATCACGCAGGCTGCCCTTCTGGACTGCACGCCAGGCATCCCTTGTGAGGCCTGGGGCTCCCTCCTAGGGGTGCTCACAGTCCAGCCCGGGCAGCTCCCCAGGCAGCTGTGGCCACCATTCGGCAGGACCAACACTGCTGCTCATGACAGAACTTTGTGGGAAACGCGGCCAGCTAGACACACGTAGACCCTTTAACTGCTCTTAGTTACCATTCTATGGACCATGAAGAAGGCAGACTATGTGTGTCTGTGAAGGGCCTGGTAGCTAACTTTTGCAGAGTATTTTCATTTCTTCCCAAGGACAATTATCAAGAATCTTGCAGTTTCTCCCGAGGCACAGTGATAAAACGAGCAAGGCGCTTAGTGTGATGGGCTCTCAGGGAGTCTCCTGGAATGGACCTCAGCCTCGCCCTCCACCGAAACTCTCCCAGGTAAAAAGGGTTCCTCCTTCACCCCCCCCGCCCCCGACTGAGACAACGAGGGAAAGGTGGGAGTGGGGGTGGCAAAGAGGGCGGCAGCGTAACAATGACCTAGGAGATTCTGGGGCAAGGATGGCTGATTCTCAACCGGACGTCACCAACTCCTCCTCAGGGACCCGTCCTGCATCAGAGAAGAGAAGCTGGAAGTGTCTTCGCAGAACCTCCCCCAGGCACGCTTCGAGCAGAGAGTTTGCAGAGGGGAGAGGCAGAGCTGGATGCGGGAGGCAGCCCTGAGACAGTGCCCGAGGGGCTCTGGAGGCAGGTGCAGGCAGACGTGCCACCTGAAGCAGATCCCGAGGGAGCTCCTGAGAACTGCCAGCATCAGTGTTTCATGACCCAAGCTCTCCGCCCTTCGGTGATGGCGAAGGCTTCTGCTTCCCTGTTTTGGAGCCCTTAATAGTTGGACTACCTAGAGTAGCTCATGTTCCCAGGACCATGTCCTGGCTGATAGAGTCAGGACGTCCTATTTTCATGGGGCATAGCCAGTGCTCACACTGCTATGTGTCTGCTGCCTCCATGCTGTCAGTAGGGCCCTTCCCCAGGGACGGGGGCCACCCAGCACTCAGGATGCTTTGGATCCGGTGCTGCTTTCCCACGGTCTCAATAGTCCCCTGCTGGTCTTCGGGGGAAATGCCCCAGTGACTCCTGCCAGGTTCCATCCTGCCCTGGAATCCCAGCCTGACTCTGGGAATCCTTTCTTTCCTCCCTGTCCAGCGAGTCCCAGCTAGAGTCTCGGGTGCCCTTTGTCTTCTGAATCTCCTAGGTTTGCTTTAGCAGTGCTTGGGAGACGACTCCACCCATTGGCTGTTCCTTAGTCTACTGGAAAAGTTGAGAGGCAGCAGGGAGTAATGGTAGGCTCAGGATTAGAACCCAGCCACTTCGGCTCTCTGGGCTCCATGATGAAAGCCGTGATGTAAAGTTCGATCTAGCATAGCACCTGCACACAGTGAGAACGTAGGAATTGCAAGCTTGGGCAATATAACATTTCCCTGGAATAGAAGACCATTTTCCTTATGGGGTTCCAGGAAGGATTAATAATGACCCTTCTGCCAGCCAGAGTCAGCAATTTACTGGCCCTTCCTGAGCAACAGGCTCTCAGACCCAGAGTCCCTTGGAGATGGCTCACTATCTCACTTCTCTTTCACCAGCTGCTCCTGGAACAAAACAGTGAAATCCTCCTTGAATTGCTGCTGCAGGGCCAGCAACAGCAGAGAGCAGCCGATTCCCTGCCTGAGGCTCTCTGGGTAACTCTAATCATCTTAAATGCACTATGGTCACAGGCAGATTAATTTCTCACAATGCTTAACTATTTTTATCAACAGAGTATTACAATTACAGCTAAAGATCATGCACACTAGAGCTCTGTGCCTTAACAGTAATCTCAGCTGGGGACTCAACGGTCCCAGGGATTGTTTTTACAAACCGCATCTGCTTCCAAAGTTGCATTTCTTGCCTTTTATCTCTTTGTTTCACGTGTTTAAGAAAAACTGGACTCTTTTCAGTCGGTGGAGAAGAGGCAAAGCGAAGTGCTTTTCCAGCGTTGGGCAGAATACTTGCTCCCCCTAAGTCTGGAGCGGGTTCCCATGAAGGTTTGTGGCCCCTGTCATTATTTGGGATTCTGGAACAAGCCACCTGTGCAGGTGAACCTGCTTTGTCTCTTTGTTAAATCAGACTTAATTTTTTGTATCCGTTGGAAGGCTTATTTGTAAGAGGCTTCATCTTCCCTGCTGTTAATAGTTGCTCACATCGGCTCTACCTCACACTTTCTTCCCCTCCTCTACCTCTTTTCACTTGATAAATACTAATTGAGCATCACCGGTGCTGAGGGATGAAGTAAAGGGTAGGACTTGTATAGCCCTTGTGTCTCAGAGCTTAAAATGCCCCAAACTGTACAGATAATACACACCTAGTGACCATTGTGGGTGGTTTGAAAGACATTTACAGGATGACTCAGGAGGGTCCAAGGGGCACCCGAGTGAGTCCTGGGGGGTCACAGGAGAGATGAGTTTCATTCTGCAGCTTGCAGTGGGTGGGAGGTAAGCTTTCACAGGCAAAGGGAAATGAAGGGGAGGAACATTTGAGGTGAAGATCCTGAGGTGGAGGTTGGAAGAAGTGTGAGGCTTTCCATACATGCGCACCAATGTGTACTGCTTTTCACTTGTTTGGAAGTTCCCACTTTTATTCATGGCAACTTAGAATCAAGGAAGTGCGATTATGAGGCAGGGTACAAATTTTCCTGCTACTTGGAAAGAGCTGGTGAATGGGAGTGGGGAAAGACCTTGTGGAACTGGGGGTCTGGCCCCTCCTTCATGCCAGCAAGGAGGACCACTTACCAAGGACAGCCCACCCCTGCTGCATTGCCCACTGGCTGCTGAGGAGGACCTTCTGTCCACACTGCAAACCCCACCTGGTCCCCATCTGATTCCCTACATCCTCATAATGCACCGAGACGCCTATAATCTTAAGAAAAGGGAAGAGTGGCTTGAATCATCTAATGGAGTAGTGATAAGGAAGCATTCTACACCTACACTTGCAGGGGAGTAGGTGTAGGGGAGGGAGGGGCCAAACCGGATACACTTGACTGAGACCACGGGGCTGGGTTACAAGTTAACGACACTAGAGATTGGAGATGATAAATAACTTGCCCCAGGTTGTGGCGCTAATAAACAGGAGAACACGGAGTGGACTCTGTTCCCTCTCACTGTATTCCCCTAAGTCATTGTCCATGTCCTGTAGATGTTCACAGGCTCCTGGGAGAAAGAGAGATAGATGTATGAACTGTGTACACAGAGAAGAGTCCAAAAAGAGGTGGCATCTGATCATGGGTGACTGGCCGCACTTGGCCACTTTCAAGGCCAAGATTGTGGAATAATGCTTAGAGAACCAGCCCTGGCAATTTCTTTTTTCTTTTTCTTTTTTTTTTTTTAGAAGGAGAGAGCCAGCAGGGAGAAAGGGTGGGGCAGAGCCGGGGGAGAGAGAGAATCTCAAGCAAACTCCCCATAGAGCACAAGCTCGATGCAGGGCTCCATCTCATGACCCTGAGATCATGACCTGAGCCAAGGTCAAGAGTCGGATGCTTCCCCGACTGAGGACTGAGCCGGGGAAGTTTAACATTGTTTAACTACCTTACATTTAACTACCTTAACGTTTAACTACCTTACACTAACAGAGTGGAAGGTAGAGCCAATGTGAGCAACTTTTAACAGCAGGGAAGATGAAGCCTCTTACAAATAAGCCTTCCAATGGATACAAAAAATTAAGTCTGATTTAACAAAGAGATTTGTTTTGATTGCTAGGCTCAATCCTGTAGCAATGTTAATCACTGCCATGGATAGGCTGGGGAGCCCAGAATGAGCAGTTACCAGCAGACCTATTCTGTTCACATGTCACAGGTATCGGCTTATAGTTCCTGAAAAATGCAAATGTCCAGATGAGGTCGGGGGGAGGAGTTGAACCAGAAGAATGAAAATGTGCCAGCTGTCTGATGAGACTCTACCCTTGTCCTGCTCTCAGCAGACCAATAACCAGGCCTTGGAGTTATTAACATTTCCACACAACCTCTACCCCCAACTGGCTAGGCTCCCACTGATTCACCCAACAGTAAAGCCCATTCGTGGGGGAATTTCCAAACAGCATTTTAGATTTAGATTTTAAGAGCCTTATTTTTAAATAAGAACTGATAAGGCACACATGAGTGTGAGGGGCCTTTGACACAAAAAAGAAAGCTAAAAACCGACAGAAAAAAATAGATGCCTTAGAATTAGCAGCTGGGACAGCAAGAAAAAAATACAATAGCTTTTAACTCCAGTCAACATATTCAGAGAGACCAAACACCAAAGCCCGCACTATATCCTTAGAATAAGAACAGGCTGCTGTAAGAAGAGACTGTTGGAAATTTAAGATAAAAGCATCAAAATCAACACATACACTGAAGAATAGAGATAAGTTAGAAAAAGAAGATCTTTTGGAAAATGACACAAAAACACTTGGGAAAACAATAGGGGACAATTTCCCAGAGCTGAAGTTTATGCATTTCTAATTCAAGAGTCTGTAAAATGCCCAGCATAATAAATGAGGAGGATTCACAGCATCACGGAATCTCAGGACCCTAGAGACAGAGCATAAATTCTGAACGCTTCTGGGATGAAGGCTGGGCAAACCTGATCATAACAAAGGGTCTGGAATTAGGCATCAGACTTTTTAACAAGTTAACACAGGAAGGCAGGAGAAAAGGGAGCAATGCCTTCACAATTCTGAGGGGAAATGAGCTCCAGCCCCAAACTCTCTATCCAGTCCAATGATTGTTATGTGTAGGAGGAGAGTTAAGGCATTTCCAGAGCTGTGAGGACTGAAATACTTTACCTCCCTTTTCTTAGAGAACAAGCTGAGAATGTTTGTGAGCAAAATGAGGAATGAAGTCAGGGAAAAGGGAGGCGTGGGTTTGGGAGAAAGAAAGAGAACTATCAATAGAGGAGCGTGGAGAGGAGACCGTAGGAGCCTAGCAGCCGGGGCACCAACTGTCCAGTTTGGAATAGGACGGCCACGGGCGCTGGCAGGGAGGTCTCTGCTAATACCAGGGAACGGCTAGGAACCAGTCACAACAGGCACCTGAGATGGTCGGTGAAGCACACGGGAAAAGAAGAAAACACGGATAGAAGGAAAACGCAGCAAATAAAAAGAGGCAGGGAATTTTCGGTCCAGGGAAAAGAAGCCATAAAAAAGGAACACAGCAGGGGATATACATGGATAGTCCTAATGACATAATCACTGCCTAATTAATAAAAAGCGATGGGATAGGTATGCAGCTCTGGAACAAGGACAAGGCAAGATAGGCTGGTATAAAAAGTCCAAAGTACCACGTATTCAAGGAGGTAAGCAAGTGAAGTGTGAAATTCAATAAAATCCAGCAATCTCCACTTGCCAACGAGAGATACAGATGCTAAGAAAGGCAGAAGCTTTGCCCCTAGGAAGTGGGACTAGGGGATGACAGTAGGGAGTGGTGGGGTGGGTCAGGGGCCTCCTTTTTTTCTTTGTGAGCTTTTTTTAAAATACTATTTAATTTTTAAAATTTGTATTCATAGGTTACTTTGCTATAAAATCAAGTTAATTAGAAAGTGAGGTGTTAAGGGGAATAAATAATCAGCAGGTTCAAGCTCCTGGTGCCAGACTCAGGCCTGAACCCTTGCCTCTCACGTGCATTCTTCTCTGTGCCCAAGTAAAAAATGGAAAGCCCAGATGCTCTGGAAGGTGGATGGAAGAACACAGGGAGAAGTCTACTCCCGCTCCTTGAATTAGGGTCTGAGTCTTTGAGCTGTGTCTGACTCTCTGTAGCACAGCTTGGTCCAGACTGAGTCTCAGACAGGCTGTGAACTTAAGACCCATATGACCCCACCCCGGGGAACCAGGCTGGCAGAGGATATGTGGGCGCACCTGTCCAGGGTACAATCGCAAAAAGTCCTTCTGCAGATGCTCTGGGATGCCATGGCTAAGATGCAAGGAATTGCCAGATTCTTGCTAAACTAACAATCACATGGCAAATCCTATCTGATCTTGGTAAGTGACTGAGGGCATATTTTTGCAAGAAGGAAACTGATTCCACGAACAGCACCTGCGATCTCCTCTGGATGGAAGGGTTTCCAAATAAATCAAATAAGATTGCTGAAAGACAGCGGCCTTTGCCACTCCACCAGGCTGAAGTTGATCCTACGGTGAGCCATTTCCATTTTACTCCAGCCCAGGCAGGTGCAAGTGTGAGCCGCAGGGCTGTGTGGTGGGGAAGCCAGCGTGTGCCCTTGAGGCATCTGCCCTGGGGCCCCGGGGACACTCCACCCAGTCTTGGCGTTGTGCCCTTTCCTCTAGAGGTCAAGGGCATCCACTGGAAACCGCATGGTTTGAATTCTACCAAGATCCTATTAGCAGGGAGAAATTATTACCTTAATAAAACTTAATCTTGTAACGTCCCACAAACCGTTAAATGTTATTGGTTACCTTCTCTTGTCACAAAAGACAATGAAAACAATATGGGGTGTTGTGTGGGGAGCAGTGATCCATATTGAAAAATCCAAATGTCATCAAGACTTTATTTACTGCTCACCCACATAATCCCGGTATTATAAAAATGACGAACAATGAGTGGAGGGGGAGAAAACAGACGGACAAAACCCAAGTCTTAAAGCTCCATCCCTGTGCCAATAAGTAGTTTGAAAACAGTGTCCGTCAGGATCCATATGTTTTCTGCATGTATAAGAATATTCTTACACAGGGGGCTTACTTCATAACTGAGATTCTTTTTCATTTAATTCAGTCATATTAGATTATGGGGCTGATTATGATCATATCCACAAATCAGTATTTTAACAGAGTTTCCATGGAAACACTATATGCCCCTGTTTTTTAACTTTTTGGACAAGGCTTTGCCTGTTTAACAACTTGAACAAGTTTGACGAGGGCAACATGTTTTGTTTAAGTTTCATTAACTGGGGCCAATATTTCCTAATTGCATTACCAGGAGAAACATTCACGGCATTGCTCATACCATGGAGAACCTCCCCTCGTCCAGCATTCGATTTGCTTTAATCACTGGAGAACAGGAAACATACCGGGATTGCCTTGTTTTATCAAGTTTTAAATGTGTTAACTGGTTTTAAATCTATGAAATAATCTCCCTTATTAAATGACAAAGTTAGTCTTGTTAAGAGGATCGTCATTTATGGCTATATCCATTTATTTCTCAAAATGCAAACCTACAGGAGCCTTTGGCTCCCCACTAGAGAGGTGAACTCATTGTGTATAAACACACACCCTTTTCTGCATATGAATTTTGGAAATATTCCACGCCCCCCAAATCCTCCCTCCCCTCCACCCCCACGATGGTGAAAAAAAAAAAATAATCAAGCTCAGAAGAAATGCAAAAATGATGTCTAGGAAATGAGCACTTTTCATAAAACAACTTGTTTCCTTTCTTTTTATTTTGTTGTTGTTGTTGTTGTCTTTTTAGGTATTAACACTCACATGACCAGAGATATTTACTTGCAACAGTCCACAATTTGGAAATGGCCTGCATGAAAATTTTTGAAAATCCTGCACTATACAAAAACACGGGGGGAGGGGGCTTTGTGGGCTGAAGTCAGAGTTCACCGTGACAGCATATAAAACATATGGCCCGAAGCTCCGTGAGATGTCTGAGTCTGAAACGTTGGTGAAGCTTAATAAAATATCAGCAAGGAATAGTTTAATTTTACAGCATTAGGCACCGAGGCAGTAATTTGAGTGGGGCGAGCTGTATTTCAATACATCAAAGTATACTATACTACAGGGAAGCCAAATATATTTTTAAAAGACATACATTCCCTACTCAGAATTACTTGACTCAAAAACTTTGCTTTCTGAAGGAGGGTAAGTAGAAAACAGTTACGCTCTCCCCAGAGCTACCTGTCTTACTTTTTCAACTCCTTAGACCTCAAAAGCTAACTGATCTGTCTCCAGGCTGACGCTCTTTATTCCAGGCGTGTGGTTTCAGACAGAATAGAAACCTACAGGGTGAGTGTGGGGTTCCTTCCTCACCACGTGAGTCCAGCCGTCCTGCAGGATGGCTGTCGGGCTGGCCCCATCCCCTCGGTCTTCTGCCTCCTTTCTGGGCTGCTTATCCTAGAATCTGAGCATCCTCTCCTGGGCACACTGAGAATTCCTCAGTGTGGAGGGGGCTGTCGATCCCGTTTCCAGCTCGTTCCGGGACAGACGCTCTGTCCGGAGTCTGGCTGTTCTCAAAGCGAGCATGGCCAAGGGGCTTTGTTCGCGTGGCTGTCCACACACTGGGCCGGGCGGAGGGGCAGGAGCAGGTCTGCCAAAGGCCATGCTTCTCCGGCTACTGGTCTCCAGATCAAAGGGAGCTCTCCCCTTCCTGTGCAGCCACGAAGGGAGGGTGGGCTTGCGGGGGCGGCTTCTGAGCAGGGGAGCAGCCATGACAAATATGTCCGAGATCTGACTGATAGCAGCTTGCTGCGGATGGACCAGATTAGTGCTAACTCCATGCACCAAGTCCCTGCTTTCTTGACCGCCGGCCCCAGGATGCCTTTCCTGCCCCGCAGCCACGGCAGACAGGGGGTAGGCTCTCCCCTTCTCTTGGTCACCCTCGGCTTCTCAAAGCTGAGGGCAGTGGGGTCCTCCAGGGGAGGACATCTTCCTGGATGGGGTGGATGCATTCTTTCCACCCTGTCTGTTTTTGGGGGGCTCTCTCTTTCGGGGTCTTTTCTTGGCTTCTCCCCTGATGAAGGGAGGGGTCTGGGAAGAGTAAATCCGAGATAAAAGGACACAGGACTTGAAAGGCTTTGAAATCAGGCAGCCAGGGGTTTGAGGCCCAGCTCTGCTTCTTAGAAACTGATCTCTGGCAAGTGACCTGCCCATCCCAAGACTCTGGTTTTTCCACAGTCAGACGTAGAAAATAACAATGCCACTCCTGGCCTGGCGGAGGATCCTAATATCATCTCCAGGTAAGCATGTGGCGTCTGAGGCTTGCCGAGAGTTCTGTGGGCTTAGAGGTTACCTTTCAGCCCTAGGAATTTAGGGACTTCCGGCGTCAAGTCAGGGCACTCAGACTTCTAGACAGAGAAATAACTAAACAAAGAATCAGCTGCTCATTCACAGTGCCTGTCACTGCAAATGTGACGGAAGCGGAACAAAATGGGGAACCAGAGGCAGTCCAACATTTGTCACCCTTGTGGACGGACTTCTTCTGGACCCGGTGTCATTGTCGTAAGCCAGTGGATAGGCTCTCCTAGAGGGTTTCATGACACAACCGGCATGAGGCTCCTTGATGGCCCTGCAGCTCCGGCAATCACAGGGAGGTCCACCCAGGGGGTCACCCGTGTGTCCAAATGCAGCCACACAAAGTTTCTGTGCCCTTCCTGTGCCCAGCCCCCTTTTCTGAAATCCTATTTCTAATGTAAGCGGTCATTTTTCTGTGCAAATGCACAGGCCACAGCTTAGCCCCTTCCCACTATGTCCTAAAATTGTGTTTCTCTTTTTAGAAAGGCATTGTTAAGAAATAAAGAACTTATTTCTATCACTGTAGAAAAATTACCATGTTCCCGAGGACAAGGAGAAGATAGCAAGTTTACACCAAGACTTAGAAGTCCAGGTGGGGGCAGAGTAGGGGGGATGGGGGAGCGGTGGAGGGGGGCGTAGCGTAGGTGGGCTCAGTCGGTAACTTCCCAGGCTGTAATTCAAATTCTCCTTTCAGCAAAATGGCACTTGGCTTTGTATGCCAGATGTAGTCACACTTGCAAATGGCAAGGATCTACTTCAGGAACAGCAAGTAGGATTCTGTTAGCATGATGCCATCCGTTGTTGGCTGTCTTACTTTCAGATTCCAAGGCCATGAGGCCATGGTGGGCCCCATGGGGTTGCTAGAGGGGCCGCTTGGCCTACAAAGCACTTATGTACACCCCTGGTCTGCCAGGTATTACATCCACACTAGCATACACTCTCAAACGCTCGGGAGGGAAAGTTCTGTTGCACCGATGTAGTCTATGAGTGTCATCAGGGCTGGCTCGTCCCTAACCACACCGGACATAGGCGTTTAAGGGTTGGGGGATGCCAGTTCCATTCTGCTGCCTCTCGGGCACGTGTGGAATGAGTTTGCCATGACCCCATGCTGTAAGTAACAGCTCGGGATGTGATGAACATGTACTGAGATTTCGTAATGCTTGCAAACTCACAGTCCCTCCACCTCCTTCAGGAAGCACTCTGAGGACAACGAGATGCATCTCTCTAGTTATGGGGAGGTGGCAGAGCTGGCAAAGGTGACAGCACCTCCCAAAGGAGTTTACACCACAGGGCTCTGATCCCAACCCCAATGCCAGGCAGCAGCATTCTTGCAGAAGGCTGTGTGTCTGAGACGCAGCTTCTCAATATTAACAAAATGCTCAAAGTGGAAGACAGGGGTGGGGGGTTCCACAACAGGGTCCTTCACCTCTCTTCCAGCGTCTGCTTGCCAGGGTCCCTCCCCTCCCGCTCCGTGCTGTAGCCGCCCTGGCTTCCGGGAGCTCCTCAAGCACTGCGCCATCTCTCTGGTCTCTCAGCCTCTTCCTGGATTGTCTCTCCCTGGAATGGCCCTTGTCCCTTCCCTCTTCTACAGTAGACTCTCATCCATCCTTCACACAGCAGCCTGGTTCTAACCACCATAGGGTGGCTGCCGCTAGGTCCCCCCTCAGATTCCCTGACTGTAATCTAGGACAGCACCACATGCATCCTCTTCCTAGCACTTTGCAGGGCTGTGGTTTTTCCGAGGTTTGTGTGGCCGTATTACGCGTGTCAGTCTCCTCGTGAGACCATAGGGGCCATGTGGATCACCGGTCCGCTTCTTTTCCTGTGTCTTATTTCCCTGCCCATAACATCCCCAAATGCAGAGCTTAACAAGTAAGGAGCACTCAACAGATGCCTCCTTAAGAAAGAGAGAATACACAACGAAATCTATAGCAGAATTTCAGAGAGGAGATGAGACGGGGATCAAGAATGAGAGTCCCGGGGTGCCTGGGTGGCTCAGTGGGTCAAAGCCGCTGCCTTCGGCTCGGGTCATGATCTCAGGGTCCTGGGATCGAGCCCCACATCGGGCTGTCTGCTCAGCAGAGAGCCTGCTTCCCCCTTTCTCTCTGCCGGCCTCTCTGCCTACTTGTGATCTCTCTCTCTGTCAAATAAATAAATAAAAATCTTTAAAAAAAAAAAAAAAAGAATGAGAGTCCCTCCAATACACTATGTTCTTATGTAAGAGTGAGTTCACCTTGAGGAGACATTTAAAGCATCAAATAAGAACAGAAATTCCAGTCTCTAAGAGGTAAACGTTGCCCATTCTCAAGACTGCCTCAGTGGATTTAGCCATCTGAGCCCTCGGTCACACCCAGCAGTGATGCACCGCTGCATTCCCAAATGCCTTCCCAGTAGGAGCAAGTTGAGGCAAGTTGAGGCCACGGATAGAAACTTACAAACATCAGCTGTGGCAGCGGGGGAGCGGTAGACTGAATTCATTCTCTTCTTGGTCCTCATTAGAATCACAAATGAAATGTTGACAACACATGAAGGAGCCTGCTCCTTGAACACAAATGTTTCCACTCCTATCAACCTCGAAACTCTGAGAGTCGTGTTTCCTGATGAAAGCAGACCGGCTCTAGGGAGCCGCTGACATGCTTTCTCTAATTACGCAAGGATGGGGAAGGGGGCCTTCTGCCAGGGATGCGCTGGCCAGAGGAAAGCGTGGTGGGCAATCCTTGAAGAAGCAACATACAGAGTAGGTGGCCTGATGGGCTTCTCGGATAAAGCGAAACGATAACAGCGTTACTCTCGCACCAGAAGGAGCAGCTGCCATCATAAATGTGGATGGAAGCTGTATCCATGCCAACACGGGACCTTTATCTTGCAAACAAATGTCCCACGTGAAGGTGTGGTCACATGACACCAATGGCCAACTTTCTTTTGTCTGGGGAACTATTTTGATCATAATCAGGTAGGTTGAGTACGAATTCACTTAGATCTAACCGATTCTAGCCAGATAACACCTACATGTACCTGCTTTATAGTCCACAAAGATGGTGAACTCTGTCACACAGGCAAAATGCTCCCTTGCTCTAACTTGCTTGTTTTTGTTCCAGGTTAGTATTAAGTACATGCAGCCTAGGTGCTTAACCAACACAAGCCTTACAGCTAGAATGATGGAAAAGACCCTAGCTAATGCATATTGCCAGGTGCAAAGACAGGTTTTTGTTTTGTTTTCTGCTCAGACTCTTACAGGAAAATATTATCTAACCCTCCCTACAAACCTACCCATTGGGTTCCTTTGTACAGATGATGAAACTGAAGATCAGAAAGGTTAAATAATGTCTTTAAGTTCTCAGAGCCAGTAAATGTTGCAGGCAGCCTTTGAACCTAGATGGGTTCGGCCCATATTCCATGCTTTTAACAGGGACACTGTTCTAGAATGAAATGGTGGGACAGAAGAAGGTTGGAATAATGAGAAGGAGCCCTCAGTAGTCCCGGATCTGCATCTGGTGGGTTACAGTGTAAGTCCTGCCTGAGACAATTGTGTTTTCTAGGACATTTCTGAGCTACATGTATCAAACATTTCACATAGAGCAAATCTGAAGGAGGAAAAGGCAAAACACAGATTCACTAGTGCATCACAAGCTACACATACTAAACTGTAACTTGAAAAGATGAAAATACATTGTCATCTACTACAGAAACCAGACCATCATGTTATCATAAAAATACAAAAGTAAATATATATTCACCAAGAAGAGCTGTACAAAACACTCATTTTATGTGTAACATGAGTAAACAATCAACCATAAATATAAACTTGATTCCAATTTCTATTCCTGAGGCAGAGACAAAAGTAGCCAATCAAAAGATCTAAGTAAAACAGCGTGTCAGTGTGAGGCCTTGGCCAAGATTTCTAAGCTGCCATGTTTCTCGATCTTTTTGTTTCTTTGTTAGCTTTATATCAACCAGCATCTGTCTATGTTTATTCCACCAGGCACATGAGCTCACTAATTACCTCTAACCATACATATCTCCAATGCATCTTTATCTTCACATACATCCTATATGCAGGGAAGCCAAGTACTGGAAGGCTGAGGTTGGGAAGACACTGGAATGTGAAGACACTGGAATGTGAAGGAATGAGAATTCCACATTCCTCTAACTTTGACAATGCAGCGTGGGTGGATCAAAACAAAACAAAACAAAACAAAAAACAACCCACAAAAAACAAACAAAAACCAAAAACCAATCTAGACCTCCCTCTGCTACTAGCCAAAGGATTTCTGAGTCTTGGTTCCTGGAGAGCTGGGCAGTGTTAGTGTCCAACAAAGTCATGTACGGTCTTCTCATGGGTAGCAGATTCCAGGTGATGAGATGATCTGCATTGACTCTGATATACTAAATAAAGATCACTAAATAGCACCTGGCAGACAGGTACGTTCTGTGAAGGCCAACGGACAGGTTCTATGTCTTTTCTAGTTTCCACAGCACCCAGTTCAGGCTTGGGCTCCATAGACAAGTAGGGACTGGGAACTAGTCACATACACTTAGACCATCAACTTTCTTAGTTTTAGAGAGCTTGAAGGCACACATTTCATATCTGCTACTCCGCTAATTTTATCAGATACCTTGAGGCCAGGTCAAGGGAGTTTAAATTCTATGGACAGTCATATAAACTGAATGACCCTAGGCAGCCTAGGTAGGAATTTGTACTTTATCAAAAAGGCAAGACAGAATGAGGAGATGTACATCTCCTTCCCACCTTCTCATTATAGAAAGCCTACGACAGCCTTGATTTTCCATTGAGTGGCTCAAAAAGAAACTGTGTTCCTATCTTATGAGTTAGGGAGAGCTACCAGATAATTGAATTTGTAGCTTACTGTCAGAACAGACTGTATAAAAAAGTAACTTAAGACATGAAATACATAGAAGTACAGGTTCCCTGAATATTGTCCTTAACGTGAGGACTCACGATCCACATATCTGCAATAAATACGTTGGACCCCTTAGGCAAGTTGCTTAACTTTTCTGTGCTTCAGATCTGTCATTCATGCATCCCTTCAATGTTCAACATTTATTCAATGACTGTTCTACATGGTGTTAGAGAAACTCTAAGAGGTAATAAAAGAAACCTTAATAAAGGTTTTATTTTTATTTTTATTAAAAGTAATAAAAGAAATCTTAAACTTATAGGCCAGTAAGGTTTTGCCAGCTTTAAGTGAGACAATGTGAATAAAGGGTAGTTGCGGAGATTGCTAATGTTCTAGGACTCTTCTCCCAAGGCACACAGTCAGACTATATGTCCCAGCCTCCCTTGCTGTTATATTTGGTCATGTGATTTCTTTCTGGCCAATGGAATGTAAGCCCAGTGAGAAGTACCATTTCCAGGCAGGGACCCTGCCTGAACCTCATCTTTTTCCACCGAGAGCTGATGGAGAGGGTACTATGAACTAAGAGGAAGACACAGTGACAACATAGAAGGAGCCTGAACAACTGCATGAAGCTTGGCCCTCTGTCAACCTCAACTAAACTGTGATAAGAGCAAAACACTGGAAATTTACTCATTATAGTAGCGACATTAAGGATTTGTATTTAAAAAGTACAAATCCTTAGCAACATCTGGCCCATTGTAAGCACTAAATACATAATACTATAGCCATTGGAAAATATATTCCTAGCTCACTCGGTATATGTTTTATAAGACCAAAGAGAAAAAGTAAAAAAGAAAGAAACAAGGAAAGAAGGAAAGAATATTTAAATAGTTCTGTATAAACTTTATACTTGGGTGCCATCTGGTCATCTACAACCCTGGGGAAATATTTCTAAATGCCAAATTTCCTCCACAACCAAATGAAATTTCTGCACGGATTTACGATGCCAAGGTCCTTCTCTGAGCTATCCTGGGCAGCAGCTGTCACTTGGCCTGGCTGCCTCCCCCGCTTCAGAGCACTATAGCACCTGCTTTGGATGAGGGCCCGCTGGTAGGCATGGGGGAGTCATTTGCCATGATTTTACCAAAGCAGATATTAAAACTGGGAGAAATATTCCACGCGGCATGAGGTCTGTACACGTGTGGCGATCACTTGGCAGGGGAAGATGTGTATCACTTTGGGGGCTAATCCTCATGGAGTGAGACAAGGGGAAACTCCAGGATGCCATACGGACACATAAAACTCAGCTAAGTCACTAAGAAGCAGTCATCTCAAATATTCCAGTAAATGAAATGTACCTCTCCTTTCTACTTAATAGAGGTTAACTCTTCTCCTCCTTTGCATTTTTAAAATTACAGCTATAGCACGTTTGTTGTAGCAAGTCGAAAATGCAGAGGTGTAAACAGAAGAGGTCACTTTTCCTCTCTTCTTAAATTACCCCTGTCTTCTGGGCCATCACTGTCCTTCCCCACTTAATCATCTTCAGATAAGCCAATGCATATTTTTAGGGTTAACCCCTCCAGTTCTGCACCTCTGATCTTTTTTTTTTTTTTTTGGCAATAGAAATAAGATTACACAATGTATATTCCTATTCAAATTGCTTTATCTAACCTAACAATTTATTACGAATACCCTCCCAGGTGAGTGTATTTAGCTCTTATTTTTTTTCGAAATAGCTGCAGGTACCTGTGTATTACCTGCTAACACACATTTGCTGGATCTCAAAACATTATCACTTTTAAATGTTAATAATTGTCGATGATTTTTTGAGGAAGGTAAAATATTAAAAAGGCCAATTTAAATTAGGGTATTCTGACTTAAGCAAGCTCCTGCATGAGAAACTGGGATCTTGACTAGGTCCCGGTGCTAGGAGCCCTCACAGCAGACCGCCTCTCCTCTACAGCGCCTGGGCCTGACCTGACATTTGGCATCTCTGTTTCCCTCCTGCATGCACAGCTGTCTTGCCACTTCTCAGATCTGGCTCACCAAGGGGAGGAGAGAGGGAAGGCGCTGCCGGCATTAGCAAACTGCCTTTGTTCTCTGGGCTGAGGTCAGATGGAATAAATCAATCAGACTCCGCGTCCAAGTCCTTCAAAGTCCAGGAGGCATCTCCTCCCGGCATGCACTGCCCATCTTTCCATCACCTGTTAGAGTCAGCAGGAGCAAAACAGAAACAAAAAGCCTCTTTGGGTAGTAAGGCTCGTCTCCCGGGAAGCCCTCAGCCGTGGGGGTTCTCTGTGTGCTCCCAGGTTACCCACATTTTAGGTGAGAACAGCCAGTCCAGACTCTCTGGGGCTAATAGGAGATGTCAATTTTGATCCTTTGCTCAAGGGCTATGCACTTAATGTACACCACTCGATCCTTCTTGGGCCGTATGAGGTAGCTACTATCTGCATTCTACGGAGGAGGAAGCCAAGGCTCAGAGAGAGCCTGTGGTTTGCCCAAAGTCACCCAGCTTCAGAGTATAAGAGGCAGGAAAGCAGGCTTCCTCAGTTAGCCTCATGGCCTGGCTTTACCTGTAGGTGTCACAACTCTCTACAGTTTCTCTGTCCAGGCCTCCCACACTCAGCCGTGCTATCGATGGATTCATCTTTTCCAGAGCCCACGATGCTGGGACCCTAGGTGGATCCTGCAAGACACAGCTCAACAGCTCTGTTGCAACCCAAAGAGATAGTCAAACTCTTTGCCCAAAGCCCCTTAAAGTCTGTAAGTACAGATTCTCAAGTCCACTCAAGGATTCTAATGAGAATGCCAAAGTATTAGATGTAAGAACACCCTCAAGATCCTCCTTTCCAGCCCTCTCAGTCTGTAGATGAGGAGACAGGGTGGTGGGTATGTCTAGCTGAGTGGGTGACCAGTGGTGGTAGAGAATGATCGCAGTGGCTAGGGAATGGGATGGAGCAAGGCCTCCCAGCTAGGGCCTGTGGGCTGACCCAGTCCTCCACCTGTTTTTATAAATAAAGTTTTACTGGAGCACAGGCCCACCCATTGTTTACAGATTGACTATAGCTCTGCACTACCACATCAGGGTTGAGCAGTTGTGACAGAGACCGTATGGCCCTCAGTGTCTAAAATATTCACTGTCTTGCCCTTTACACAAAAATGTTTGCCAACCTCAGGGAAAGACAGATACACGGGTTGATGTAAGCTATTGGTAACTTTCTAGTTCTTAGAGCGAAGGTCAAGTTAATAGGTGTTTGCTATATTATGTATGAATGACCGAAGGCTACGAATGGACTATTGCTGGTCGGGTATCACCAAGGAATGATTATGATTAAATTCTGTGCACCGGCAGATAGAGAGGAAGGAGGGGAGAGAGGAAGGAAGGAGTCATTTAGCCCTTATGAAGATTTAAATGTCTCTCTGTCACCTATGTCTGACTTTTCTCCATGGTATCACCGGTACTCAAAGAATGTTGGAGAAGACAAAAGAAGACAGCAGGCTGGGTAAAGCAGATTTTTCAGGAAGGGGGCAGGATGGGTATACTGGGTTCCATGAGGCTGGAAGGGACATGGCCAGAGGACACAAGGGATTCCAAAGAGCAGGTCTGAAGGAGAGTCACCATCCAGTTTTTCAACTTCATTCACAAGGGTCCTCTGGTACCACCTGCATGGCATAAGGGGCCGGGTGTCCTGGGGTTTTGCCAGAATCTTCCTCCTACCTGTCCAGTCAAGGCTGCCTTTTGAATTCTAGCAGCACAGGAGTCCTGGGAGGTATTCTCATGGGTAACTGTGAACATTTATTAAGGCAATTCTGGGCCACGGCATGTACTGCTTGCTTTAACTTAATCCTGGGAACAATCTTGTGAAACAAAGAAATACCACTATCCACATGTTAGACACGAGGCTATGAGGATCCCCAAGGGGGTGAGCCACTCCCCTAGAGAAACCCAGTGCTGACTGGTGAAGCTGAATTCAAATCCAGGCCCATGTGACTCCAAAGCCCCTAGTCCCCTGCTCCACCGCACTGCTCAGGGCCAGGGATGCCCCTGCCCAAGCTGCCTCAATAAAAGCCTGGTTTTTACCTTCCTTGGGATGGCCCTGAGCACTGGGACACTTTGAGGAGCAGCTTTGGGCACTGACACAGCTCCTCCAGCAGATGACGGGGGATTTGCACATTCAAAGAAATGCTCCAGTCCCTGGTGAGAAAGTTCCCAGCAGCTTCAACTAGGGAGCAGTCACGGTTCATCGATGCTCACAGGGCAGGCTTATTGTTTTATATGTGAAAAATGAGGAAAGGGCCGGAACCTCAACATCAGGGAAACGATGAAAGACTGAGAAGTATTTCCAAAGTCACGCGAACCGAAAGGTCAATGTGAGAGGGGCAGGGGGGAGGGCAGGGACAGGGGGTAAGCAAAGAAGCGGCTGAGAGGTATCTGTGGCACCGGCGAGAAGAGCCTGTGATGTCCACAGGAGGAAACCGTGACTATGAATTTCAGGGCACCAAGAGCCTGTCAACACAGCTAATCCTTACGGATGCTGGCTGAATACGCCTTCGATGACCAAACAAGTGCACTGTGCAAACCGTGTCAGGCCTCCAGCAGGCCAATTTGTCCTCACATTACACACTCTGCTGGCTCTGTTGCTAGACCCCTCGATCGAGGCTCCATGGCGGGTGTCCCCCCACCCGGCGAGGGCTGACGCAGCATGGTCGATAAGGCAACAGAATTCAGAAACCACCACCGGATTAAGAAGGCAGTTGTTTTGTGTGTGGGTTTTTTTTTTTTTTTTTTTGGTGCCCTGGACTCCAAGCAGATTAAATAATCAGAAAGGCCGAGCCATCAGGGTCATGTTTGAATGCTACAGCTGTTCACGGAGGTTTGACGAACATTCTTTCTGGGGCTCGTCGTCTGAATGGGAAAGGCCAGGATGATCTTGGGGAGGCTGACACTTTAAGAAAGAAGAGGGGGGGCACAGTCGAAAGGTCCTCTTATGGAAAACAGTCCCAACCAGATGGAGACAGGGTGGGATTGCTTAAATACGTGGTCCCTGTAAGCGACAAGAGTGTTCTGCGTGACAGAAAAGCTTGTGCTGCAATGGCCAGCTGGACTCTGAGCTCGCCAGGCCCTCAGTGTGTGGATCTGCAGATTAAGAGAGGTGGGCTACGCGTTCCATGAGGACGCCTGTGGAGACTCAGCCATGAAAGGTGAGTCATGATCAGTCCCCTTGCGCCTTAGAAAAGTTCTCCATCCCTGAGAGGAATGGGGTCCCCTCAACAAGGTATCTGTGGGAAACTTAAGGTGAGGTTGTCTTTCTCTAAAGACCGGACATATAAAAAATGTCTCTAGTAGGGGAATTTATGTTTGTGCCGTGTTGGGTCAGAAGAAGGGCGTGGGGACAATGGACCCAGCCATGATGGGAGACACAGTTGGCACGTCATGGGCCATTTCACGGAAAATACAGAGCTTCAAGTTGGAGTTCCCAGATCATCCCATTGGGCAGGCTGGGGGAGTGGGACTGAAGGAAGAATGAGCAAACTGGCCGCAGCTCAGAAAGACAAAGCCTGTCAGTAATAGATGAGTGGATTCTGCGAAAAACTTGTTCTCTGGTTTTGATTTGATTTGATTTCATGCAACGAACTGACGCTTGAGACCCAAAGCCAGGAAGGTGTACTGGCTTTGAAAGCAGTCGTTTAGATTATTTGCAAAATTACAGAAAGGAAAACAAGGATTTTGCTCTTTTGTATTTTGGAACAGGAAAGAGGACTGTGATGTTCCGCATCCCTTGAGCTAAACTAAATGGAGCAAAATCTTCAGAAGGCTCTCCAGGTATCTTCCCTGTTGCCTTCAGTGCCATTCCCATCAGCAGAGAATTCAAGGGTCCAGGGCATTGGACAGCCACATTGTCTATTTCCCTCATTAAGACCAAAACCGCACAAATAACCTCTTCTGAGAGCTTTCTTTATAAGTAGATAACCATCTTGAGTTTTAAATATTATTGCATGGCCTTGTGAATTCTTCTACCAATTTCACAAAATGTTCTTGACTGATATTTGCCATATTTTGAAATTCAAGTCCCAGGAAAAAAAGCAGGAAGCAATGTAGCTCTCTGGAGAATGATCTAGCAGTATCTAAAAAAAATGTCAACTCAGCGTCCTCTCTGAACCTTGTAAGGAGGCTCCTGTTGACTCTGGAGACCCTCTCTGTAATTTCTGCATGGCCAACTTATTCTGTGCGGGGACATTCTCTTCAGCATTGTTTATGGTGAAGAAAAACTGCAGCAACTCAAATGTCCATCAGTAAGGGAGCAGCTAAATACTAAATTTGCCATGGTGCCACCATGGGATGGTCTACAGTATTTAAAAGGAATGAATGAATTCTCTCTATATCTAGGCAGATAGATCAGTTTGAGTGAACAGAGTAAATGGCAAAATGAGACATGCCGATGACTATATGTATATAGAGTTTAAAAAACCACTATATAGGGGCACCTGGTGGCTCAGTCGTTAAGTGTCTGCCTTCGGCTCAGGTCATGATCCCGGGGTCCTGGGATCGAGCCCCGCATCGGGCTCCCTGCTCGGCAGGAAGCCTGCTTTTCCCGCTACCATTCCCTCTGCTTGTGTTTCCTCTCTCGATGTGTTTCTCTCTGTCAAATAAATAAAATCTTAAAAAAACCCCACTATATAAAACCTTATGTACTCTGTGTGTGTGTGTGTGTGTAAAAGTTTGACAGGTGGTAAAGCACAGCTTGTAAGGATCCTGACAGACTGTGGGAGCCAACTGGTTTCCATGATCTCCACTGATCTCCATGATTTCCAAATCATGGTTCTACTATTCACTATCTATATGACCTGGGACAAGTTTTAGCTTTTCTGTGCCTCAGTTCCCTCACCTTTATAATACAGACATAACAGAACCAGATTTACAAGGTTATGAGGATTAAATTAATATACGTATTATATTATAACATTACATATAATTACATGTAATAATAAATATATTGCTATTATAATAATAGTAAATAGTAATATATTATACATAATTATATTTAAAAACATATATTATAATATAGTAATATTATATAATTATAAATAATATATAACTATAAGTAATATTGAGTAGTTACATATATATGAGTAATATAACATTATAATGCCCTTATAATGGTACCTGGCTCAAAACCTGTGCTATATGACTATTTGCTATTGATGTTATTATTAAGTATTGTTTTTTTTAAAGGCCTAGAGGGATAGGTCAGTAATGGTAGGGGTGAGGGGGCTTCATGTTGGAAAATATGACTTGGGGGCTAATCAAAGGGATTGCAACTATATCAGTAATGCTTTGTTTAAGTTAAAAGGAAGAAAGATGAAAAATATGACAACCCATGGATGATTGACAGGACTGTGTTACAGGAAAAAAATATTTTTTTTTGCATTTTTAAAATCTCTTGAATAAAAAGTGAGACAATCACTATTCACAGAATTATTACACCTGCAAAGATGCATGTCAACACGTAGGAATACTTTAAACCCGCCCGATCTAAGATGGTGACCATTAGCACCATGTGGCAAATTTAAATTTAAATTGATTAAATTAAATGCAAATAAAAAGTCAGTTCCTTGGTTGCAAGTAGTCACATTTCAAGAGCTCAGTAGCTACATGTAGCTAACTAACAACTACCATCCTGGACAGCAGATGCAAATCATTTCCATTCCCACAGCAGGATCTACTGGACAGCACTGATCTGGAACTTACTTTTCCAAAAATGTGACTATCTTATTGGCCTATCATTTTTCTAAACTCCTGACCTCAAATAATTCTGCTGCACCTTACAACAGGCATGCCCCCCAAAGATATTTTTCACCTTTCTCCGTGATATCCTTAAGTCCTTCCATTTACTGAGCCCCTAAGAAAGTATCTCTTCCCAGGCTTATAGTGAATTAGCACAGAATGTGCCGCAATTGACCCCACGGGGATGTACTCAGGCCAGCCTGACTTTCCTAAGGATGGGGAATGACAGAACCTCTCCCATAGGTTGTAGAAGGTGTTCGGGGGCCCAGAGTCATGTTACTTGCACTTTCGAAGGGGAACACTTGCCGACACCATTTACAAATTGGTCTCGCATTTCAGTTTCTTTTTGTTGGTCGCAGGTGAACTGCTTCTGCTTTGGGGCGTGATCGTCCTGCTCCGGCTGGCGGGCGGCTGCCCAGAGAAGTGCCGCTGCCACTCCCCTTCACACTCTGTAGACTGCAGCTGGCAGGGGCTGGTCGCAGTCCCTGGGGATTTGCCTCCGCAGACTCGAACGCTGCTCTTGCAAGATAACCAGATACGCCACCTTCCTGCGTTTGCCTTTAGGTCGGTGCCACAGCTCATGACCCTGAACTTGGGCAACAATTCCCTTTCGCATCTGGCCCCCGGGGTTTTCCATGGACTACAGCACTTGCAGGTCTTGAACCTGACCCAGAACTCCCTGCATTCTTTGGAAAGTAGGCTTTTCCACTCCCTCCCACAGCTGAGGGAGCTTGATCTGTCATCGAACGACATAAGGCACCTTCCTACATCCCCAGGGAAGCCTTGGGGGAACCTGACCGTATTTTCAGTTCAACAAAACCGGCTGCAGCACCTTGATCGAGGGCTCCTGGAATCCATGCCTAGAGTGAGGCTTTTATTTCTCAAGGACAACCTCTGGAAATGCAATTGCCGCTTACTCAGTCTTAAACTCTGGCTGGAGAAATTTATCTATAAAGGTCAGTCACATCTATTTGGAACCCCTCATCTGTGTGTTACCTGTCTAGGACGAACCTCATCTCTTGTCTGCATTAGAAGGAACATTGAGGAGTGTGCAAAGGGGCCTGTGTAAGCTTTTTCACAATGATGTCATTTCAGGGTATGGCAAGAGAGGCAGTGAGTCATTAGAGGGTATTTAAATTCATGATTTAAATTCATCTACAAATACGATTCACGGAGACAACTTTCCACTTTGTGATTAACAACATTATTTATCTGAGAGCCACAGGCCCTTAAGAAGGAGGGCAATTCACCCCTGAATAATTGCTCAGCTCCAAAGTGGCACAAAATTCTAATTTTCAGGTGTGATCCAGCATGGTGTCCCTCCTTGGCATTTCTCCCCCTGTGTATGCTTCTACCAGTTTGATAGCTACAAATCTTCCCTGAGATTATCCCTTCTGCTTTGGCCATTACCACTGTTACTGAAGTTGATGCAGCAGGGACCCCTCTCTAAAGTTGCTTACTATTTCTTTAACTAGATGATAAAAATCTAAGCAAAAGAATCTAGAATATCACCCTGGGGTCACTAATCTATAGCCTAAGAGCCAAATCCAGCCCACCTCCTGCTTTTGTAAATATTTGTTGGAACACCTCTATGCTGCCTTATCATGTGCTGTCCTTAGCTATTTTGCACCATAAGGGCAAAGCTGAATAGTTGTGTATGGCAAAGCTTAAAATATTAACTATGTGGCTCTTCATAGAAAAGTCTTCCAACCTCTTCTAACTCAATGCTAATCTATAACCAAAGGGAAATGGAAGCCCAGAGATGATCAGTGTCTTCCTCAGGATGAGAGACTAGAAGCACAAAGAACAGAATGGATGACTGTTGGGTCTGGGCCCCGCAGTGCTTCTTTCTCTTAATTTTCAAGCATCATTCATTCATTCCTGTGCTTGAGTGCCACTTAGAAGCCACGTGCTTTTCTAGACAACAAGAAAAGGTGAACAAGAAAATCTCTACCATCACGGAGGTTACACTCTGGTAGCAGAAAAATGACATTAAATAAGATAGCCAATCAATATCCAAGTTCAGATAGCACTTGGTGCTCAGGATACAAGGAGGCAGAGTGAGGGGGAGACAGCGACAGGATGGGACTTCCGTTTCAGATAGAAAGGACCCGGAAGACTTCTCCAAGGAGGTGACGTGGGTGAGCAGCCCCTCAACAATGAGGAGAAATGAGCCATGAGATAATTGGGGGAAAGGACAGAAATCGAGAAGGGCCTGACAGGCGACTAAGCATGGCTGGACTGAGAGACAGAGAGAGGCACGCAGAGTCGTGAGAACAGAAGACGGGGCAGAGTGAGCACACAGAGATGAGGCAACACAGGTATCAGGGGCCGGGTCACGTAGGAATGTACAGAGCAGGCTGAGTCATTTGGGTTTTACTTTAGATGAAATGGAATCTCTTGAAGAATTTTAGTCAAGGGAACAATCTCTGATTACGTTTCAAAAGGTGACTCTGGTGATTTGAGGGGGAGCAGATTATAGGCTGCAGAAGAAGCAGCAGGGGGATGAGGGAAGAAAGTGATTTCAGTCACCAGGAAAGAGAAGATAGTAGCTCAGACCAGGGTCATGAGAAATGATCAACTTTGGGGATATGTCTGGAATACTGAATGACAGAAATTGCTAATGGGTTGGAATGGGAAATGAAGGAAGAAAGAAAAGAGTGTATTATGGGAAACTCAATTTATTTGGTCCTGTAAGATTAACCACATAAAGAGCAACACCAGGGGCTGACAAAGGGTGGACTGGGAGATGGGCAAGTGGGCAAGTACATGGGGACATGGTGAATCAAGAGTTGAATGTTGGGCAAGTCAAGTTCGGGGTGCCCCTTACGTATCCAAGGGGTACTGCTGAGTTGGTGGCTGCATGTTTGAGCTTCTAACTCAGAGGAAGATCTTCTCTGAGGAAGATCTCAGAGCCATCAACATGGATTAGGGAGTCAACAGATTCTGGATGCTTGCAGCAGTTATACAGAAGGAATGGGAAGACAGCACAGTGTGAGTTCAGATACACAATACTGAGTTAGGAATCCCTCCCAACAAAATAATAGCAAATAGCCTCTCCCTAGCCAACTAATCTTCAAGTTGACCTACAATATGGGGCATAGACTGTGGCAAAAATCATTCTTGCAGGGCGTTGCAAATAAGATAGTTCCTCTACTCTGCCACAAACTCACTGGTGACCTTCAGACGAATGAATGTTCCCCCGACCCCCTTACTCTCAGCGTCACAAGTGGAAGCTGACAGAGTGAAGCCAGAGGGTTCCTGAGGCCCATTCTGACTCTCAGACACCCTAAGAAACAATATATACTGTGTAAGGCAAAACTAGGTATTGGTCAAGACCTTATTTTTTTAAAGGATACATAAATGCAAACAGTAACAGTATTAGTCAAGACAGGCTGGTTGGTATGACTCCCATGTTGGTGATGGGCACAATAAAGGTCTGTGGCTCACTCGTGTCAGGCCCAAGGGAATTGGGGGTTAGGGCTGGGTCCTACGCGGTTGTTAGGGGACGTCAGCCCCTTCCAGCTTCTGATGCCGTCACTTTACCACACGGCCTCTAAGGTCACCACCAAGGGGGAACAGATTACATGGAGGATTAAGTAGGGGCTTTTGTGGCCTGAAAGTGGCATTCACTGGTTCCATGGGCTACAATTCAGTCTTCAACCTGACTACAGAGAGTGGGGGAAATTTTGCCTTCCTGTGGGCGCAAGGGCCAAAAAAGATGCTTTCACGAATACCTACTAAACGTCTCCTTTACAAAAGCATGCATGTAGATTTTGTGATTAGTATGGCTCTCTCTCCATTCCAGAGTAAACAAGTCATCTTCATGTCAAAAGCTAACTGTACTGAGCATTTTCAGCTAGCCACTGTGCTAAATTCCTGACCTACTTCACCCAACTGAACCTCAGGGTGATCTTGAGAGATGATTTTTCATTATTAACCCCCTCTCCCACTTTCCAGATGAGGAAGCAGAGGCAAGTACCTTGCTTAAGGTTGCACGGCTAAGTAACAGACTTGAGATTTGAATCCAGTTTCTTCAAGACACTGGTTAAGAGCTACCAGTGACCAGATGGGGGATAACAAGGGCTCGACAAGCTAGGACTTCTTACATTATCACCTTCCATGGATCTAGAAGGGAGGGGGACCCACGGGCTGGGGTCATGGCTGAGGAGACGGTGGTGGAAGGCTGGGAGGTGGATCCCGAGGATACAGCTGCACAGGTGGCCATGGAGCTCTTGGTGGCCACCGTCCCTGACTTCCAGCTGTGCCCCAGGCTCCAGCCTGTGTATTTCCTCAGCACTGTGGGTCCCAGGGCCATGCCTCACACCCTAACATTGATCAGCAGGAAGCTTGAAACTGGAGAAGACAGTGCTTAAGCCCGGAGCGACAGGGTGAATCATCCCAGTCTAGGAATGAGTCAGTAGCAGCAATGCCGGCCCCATGACAGGATTTCTTCCCCTTGGGGGAGTCTCCGTGTTCTCTGGCCAGGTTGAATATCATCACTTCTTCTCAAAGCACCACACTCCATTTCAGTTTCTCTGGCCTTCTGCCTTACAACAAATTCCTGGGCAGAGACATGAAATGGTCCCTGGGGCAGGGATCTTTAATCTCAGTATAGCCTGATGATATCTAGGGCCATCCCACGCTTCTGGCCTCCTGCAAGTCAGCTCAGTGAAGGAGAAAATTCCTCAGTTTTTGCTTTAGAGTTGGGGCTCTTGCCTCAGGGAAATCACCAAAGAAACCGGAAGGGGTCCAAGTGATTCTAGTGGTAGGTGATTCAGTTCCAGGCAGAGGTGACAAAAAGGTGTGGGTTGAATGTCGCCACTAATCCCAGTGTGACCTGGGCCATGATAATGATGGCACTACAAAGTGGCCCCATCTACTCAGAGGGCCTTGGCTAATGAGGTTTGGACAATGGATGGAAGGCATTCCACAAACTCTGAAGAGCTGTGCAAAGGAAGGTTATAATACACTAAAGTGACCATTTCCCACATGTGACTTTCTACTATAATTTCACAATCGACCTGTGGTGTGTACAAAGGCTCTCCAATCTAACTGGGCTAAAAGCGGTGCCAGGCTTCACAGCCCTTCTGGAGAAGGAGCTCATGGCCACCAGGGGAGCTGAGCCACAGGTCACGCTGGCCGGGTTCTGCCCAAAGAGCTACATAAAGGGTCATTGTGATAACTCTGCTGACCTCAAGAGGCTCCAGGGGGGAGGGGGAAGGGGGAGGAGGAAATGCAGAGAGGCAATGAGCACAGTGGGAAAATTGGGATCGAGGGGATGGGCTGGGTTTGAGTGCCGATCTGTCTACTTATGACCTACCTGGGTGACCTTGGACAATAATTACCCATTAGAGCAGAGTTATGAGGACTTATCAAACAGCGCTCTGTAAACTCTCAAGTCAGATACAAATACAGTGTTTTTATGGAAAAAAAATATAGTCAGAGAAGTTAATTTGCCTGATATAGTAAATCAGTGGTCATATTTGGCCAGAACAAAATCTGTTAGTTCAGTGTTCTTTCTAGAAAACAACTGCGAGGCACCCCGATCCCCCCGCCCCGCCCCCGAACAACATGATTCTACATACCTGAGGAAATCAATCACCTTACAGAGAGTGGAAACTGGCTCTAATAACGTGTTGGAAAGTTCGGGGCTCAAATTACTGAATGTTCCAAGGCCCGAGGAGACACGTTAATTGTACTTAATCCCACGAACTAAACTAATATTACTGTCAAAGATACACACACACTCAAAAGGCCATTGACCTCCCCATCTGGCATCACTCCGGAGTGCTGGTAGACATACGGGGCCTCGTTGTCCACACACGATGTCACAACAAAGGACATTTGTCATGCTTATTTGCTTTTGTTTTTTAAAGGGGGAGTAACAGACCGTGTCATCTGTGAATCGCCAGACACCTGGAAGGGAGAGGACCTCCTGAAGATCCCTCACGAGCTGTACCAGCCCTGCCCTTTCCCTTCTCCAGACGTGGGGTCCTCCTGGGGGCAGCAGCTGGGTTCTGCCCACTGGCCTGTCCCCGCCTCTCCCGAGAGCCATGGTGCGGGGGAGCGCGAGCCCTCAGAGTGTGCGCTCAAACCCAAGCCGAGGCCGGCCAACCTGCGTCACGCGGTGGCCACTGTTGTCATCACCGGGGTTGTGTGCGGGATCGTGTGTCTCATGATGTTGGCCGCCGCAATCTATGGCTGCACCTATGCGGCCGTCACAGCCCAGTACCATGGGGGACGCTTGGCTCAGACCAATGCGCCCGTGAAGATGGAAGGAAGAGTGCCGTATGACAGCTCCGCAGCCTGAGAGCCTCCGTCTCAGAAAGGAAACAGCATCTTAGTCCAGAGAACGGGTCTGAGTAGGGCTGATGCATTCACTGCTAAGGTCTCATCTAGCTTTTCTCGAAAAAAAAAAAAAAAAAAAAAAAGACCTGTCTGTATAAATATTCCCCAGGGAAAAAAATTAAGTTGCAATTTTAAAAATGCCGCATTTGAAATAGAGATGATGCGTGTGCTCTGGGTCTGAGAAGTCACCGCAATTACTCTATGAGCGGGAAGGCAGGGCGCAGGGAAAGGGGAGATCCCCTCTCAGGTACTCTCCCCTGCGCTAAGCTGCTTTAAAAGAGCAACAGAAATGCAAACACACGTGCTAATCGGCATTCCTGGGAGCTTTATGGTTCATTGGAAAACTGCCCAATTTTGAGTGCCTGGGAAGAAGCTGGCAATCTTACCCGAGCGGCACTGAATGCCTCTATAATTCAAATTCATGTGAGATTGGTGATACTTTTAGATGTTGTGTATGTTATATATTTAATAGGAGAGTCTGTTGGTTGGGAATTGCAAAGCTTGCCACAAGAGTCAGATTATATTTAATTTTCTAAATCAGAAAACCATTTGGGGCTTTCTAGGCCGCAGAGGAAGAGGAGGGTTCCACGTCTGGATAATGGGACTCAGGCCCAGGGTCTGGGGAAGTGCTCTGATGCACGGGTAAATAACACATAAACAAACACAGAGAAGACGGGGAGTTGGAATCCGCGGCACATGTTACTGAAAGGCTGTATCCACCGGGCGATTGGAACCTTCCATTTATAACTCTTACAGCAGGAATGAATTTAGGGTGGGCTGAGAGCAAGATAATGGCTCGTGTGTATCTCTATCTACACACACGGGGCACGGAGTGCACAGACTTGTACAGCCACACCCACACATAAACACTCGGAGCAATCAGTTTACCCACTAATGAAATGCAGCCGTGGGCACGGTGGAAGCCAGGAGCTGTTGACCACCACCCAGACTGTCTACTCAACACTCTGGAAGAGGAAGGAGGAAGGAAGTCTGCAGAGAGTGGAAACTATTGAGAGACTCAGGATAGGCGGCAGCGGCCATCCTAAAAATTATTTAGGCCGACGTTTAAAAAAAAAAAAAATCAGGTGTGGCTAGCTTTTCTCCACAGGCGCAGTCCTGAAGAGTTGCATGCAAAGTGAATTTTTGTAAATTAAATCATCTTTTTAATGCAGTAGGGGAGCTCACTATTTAAAGGAGCCTTTCATGGAATCTTTCTGTAATGGCAATAATTGGCTCCAGATTTCTGCATTTTGTAAGTGTGTACTTTCTCATGCTAGGTTTTCATAAAATGTCATCTACCTGCTCTCTCTCACGATGCCCTATCTCATACTTAGAGTCACCTGTTAGTATTAAAATCGTTTGACAGAGAGGAGTTAAGGACGCGTCAAAAGCAAAGAATGGCGAATGGAGGGTCAGTGGTCCCTCCAGAGGCCTTGACAGACATCGCTAATCAATCCCAGCACTCCTCCCAGCTGAGCCCTGATGCAACACAGATGCCTTCTTAAGACAGCACTATAGGCAACCAGAACTAATCAATTGGAATCGGCTCAAAGGATAAAACACATTTGCCATTCAGGGTACTGGCTCTACATTCACTCCTTCAGGCCATGTAAAAATCTGTTTGGTTCCTAAATTAGTAGTCCATTCCCTAACCTGGAATGTAAATGGGAGGTCCACACAAGCAGGAGTATTTTCTCCCTGTCTGATGAAGCTGGAGCCTCAGCCAATAATATAAAGAGGTGGTGGGAAACACCAAGGAACCTACCATAGCCTACCCTATGGGACACACACGGATACTCCCCTAAACATCACAGAGGCCATCTACACCAGCCCATAGAGCCCCATAACTAGTGTGGGCACTGCACACCACAAGCTTAAGATAGCAATTTTGCTACATGATTTTCTGGGGCGTGGGGGAGGGAAGTATCAACATTGGTGTTAATTTCCTTCTGAATGTTCAAATAAACTTTGGTATGTTGAGGAGTAGATTGAAAAATTAGCATGTTTTCAGATCAAGCACAGACCCCAGAGAATGTGGTCCCAAGCGCTGGTGCCTCCTTTCTGCTCTGCCTTGGGTGGCACTTCGGTGGGTAAAACTGAGTATCCAGTCTAAGGACAGAATGGCTGCTTTCTGGGTGGAAAAAAAAAGAAAAATCACTCTTTCCTTTGCCCCAGACTGTAAGTCCTTGGCCAAGAAGGCAACACGACAAAGGAAATTTAGAAGACCTTTTTATGTGTCATCCCTATGACCCCATCTCACCAAATGTTTCCAGAGCTCACACTAGGTACCAGGCACAGTGAGCGGTGTTCCCATGAGCACTCGTCATGTAATCCTGGTGACCACCACTAAGATACTTGACCAGGTATTATGTAAGCTGAGGCTACCAAAGCCAATAACACACGTTCCCTTTAGCTATTGTGACTTCAGATGGTGAGTGCACAGGGTTCTGCCAGAGGTCTGGTGATACGGCAGGTCAACCCCCTCCCTCTGCCCACAGTGGGTATAGGAGAAAGCTTCCAATACACCACAGAAAACCCTGAGTGTGGCTAGAATCCTCACTCATCAACACCCATGTCCTGTTAGATTTCTAAGTATAGATGATAACTCAGGCAAAAAGATGCATGTTTTAGGACTAATCTTTATGGAAAAATGATTAAAACAATGCCTATGTATATTCAGAATTCTATCTTTTGCCTGCAGTCACCACAAACAGCAGTGGGCAATGAAAATAATTACTTACCCTGAAATGTCAACAGCCTCTCAGCATAGAAAAATAGAAATCAAATTGTTTAGATTAACAAATGCAGAGTTATCACTTGTTACTAGGAGAAATGAAATGTTTTAACTATAAAAAACATCGCAGATGAAAGACCCAATTTGCAGGGTATTCTGTGAGAACCACAAATTATCTTTCACAAGGACTACAGCTTATGAGGGGTAATTTGAAAACGTCTCATAGATTATTTTCAGCTGCTAACTGCTGCTGTCATATTCATAAATTCCCCTCTACAAAAGCCCTTCTATCATAGAGCCTTGCTGAGGGATTGCTGTGAACAAAATTCATGTATAGTATTGATTGTTTCTGAGAAAATCATCTAAAATACTGTTTTTTCATCATGTTTGGTGGAACAGCATGACTATAGACTGGTGATTTTTGTTTTGCCAGAGATCGCAAATTCACAACAGCAGGACCCAAGAGATGCTGTAACTGTCTGAAGTGAGGCATATAAAAAGGAAGTATGAAGAATATACCCTGCCATAGAAATTGCAGAGAGAGAAGACCTAGTGTCAAATCGATACCTGAAAAGCTTTTAAAACTAAGGCGAGTATCCCTGACTTGCAGGAAGAATATTGCACTTAAGATATATAAAATACCAATGGACAATCGAGTGTTTATTTTTCCTTACAAAAATGCAAGACTGAGAAGTGATTCACATGATTTCTTCCTGAAGATTCATAAAAATCAAATCTCATTACCTGAGTTAACCAAGTTACCCCAGAAATAAGACACTGTTGTCTTAGAGCCTAAATATCAAAGGAAGTGGACAAATCAATTTCTAAAATAATCTGTAGCACACATTAATATAGTTATACAACTGTTAAAAACCTATAACTTTCAATTGGAAATCAGGAAATAACTGTTTCTGGTTTGGTTAAACCCACTAGTGTATCCATTGCTAAATGTTATTGGACAGAAATCTACTAGCAAATGATATTCCAAACCCTACATCCCTACATGGCATCACTGGGATGTGGTTTATATGCATAACTTTAGGGAACTATTATGTTTTCTCTTTTACTGAAAATGCTTCTCTCTCTTTTTTTCTTTTCTTTTCTTTTCTTTTCTTTTCTTTTCTTTTCTTTTCTTTCTTTTCTTTTCTTTTCTTTTCTTTTCTTTTCTTTTCTTTTCCTTTTCTTTTCTTTTCTTTTCTTTTCTTTCTCCCTCCCTCCCTCCCCTCCCCTCCCCTCCCTTCCCTTCCCTTCCCTTTCTTTCTTTCTCTTTTATTGCAATGAAGTCTCAAAGAAACCCTCATTCCATTTGGAGAAGCAGCTTTATGGTCCACTCTCCTTTCAGATTGTTTTTTAAGATTATATTTATTTATTTGCGAGAGAGAGATCACAAGCAGGAGAGGCAGAGGGAGAGGGAATCTCAAGTAGACTCCACTCTGAGTGTGGAGTCTGATGTGGGGCTTGATCCCAGGACCCTGGGATCATGACCTGAGCCGAAACCAAGAGCTGGACACTTAACCAACTGTGCCACCCATGTGCCCCTTTCATATTCTTAACTGGAGTATCCATGCAAACTTTTCACTCCATTGATACTAAATATTCATTTAGATGGACAGGATGTCACTGAATTACAAAGGTCCATCAAGAAGACGCAGAAAAGAAACCAGACGATTGGGCATTGAGAAAATCCCTAGAGAGCATTTAGTTCAGGCTTGGCAAATTTGGAATAGTGTTGAGAACCAGCCTCCTCACCCATGTTAGACATTGCTAATAGATTATGGCAAATTTATCTTCTGAGCCCAATCATGGCCTCAAAATCATTTTAAGTCTGTTTTCTAGGTTCCCAGTACTGATCAACTGGAGTTAACAATAAAGATTAAAACTATCTCTTACCCTGATATATTTCTATGTCCTTATTTTTCTAATAGAAGCACAGAAAAGGAACAGGACTTCTCCAAAGTCATACAGGTTATTAATTATAAGCTTGACAAGTGCAGCTGCTGGAATATGGGGTTAACATGGATAATACAACCCGACCTGCCATTCTTCATGCATTCTGTGTGAACCACAGTATCAAGATTATGGAATTATTACATTAATTGTCATAACACATTCAATTTTTTTTTTTAAGATTTTATTTATTTGACAGAGAGAAACACAGTGAGAGAGGGAACACAAGCTGAGGGGATGGTAGCAGGAGAAGCAGGCTTCCCGCCGAGCAGAGAGCCTGATGCGGGGCTCGATCCCAGGACCCTGGGATCATGACCTGAGCCGAAGGCAGACGCAAAACGACTGAGCCACCCAGGCGCCCCCACATTCAATGTTTATTAAGCACCCAGTTTTGCGCCAGTTTTCCCGCAAGTGTAATACCTTCATTTTCTCTAAGCCTTGTATTGACCAAAGCATGTGGGCATTTCATGGGCACATTACAGTTGAAGGAAGACAATCACTGGATTTGGGTTATTTGTTCAAGGTTGTACCACTAGTGAGATGTGGAGTAGGAATTTGGAGGTGGGTCTTTCTAAGGCCAACACCCAACAACACTTTCTGGGATATGACAGGTTCCAAAAAGTCAGACTTGGGATCCTTTCCTAGCACTGCCAACACCTACCTTAAAACAGGGTGGAGAAAAGAAACCCAACCACGAGTCAGTGTGTCACTGCCAGAACTCTGGCCCCACCCAGACCCAGGAAACCAGATGAAAAGGCCAAGAAAAATGAAGGTTCTTATATCACCCATGACCCTGCTGAGCTGGAAAAGATGTTCTTAGAGTGGGAGGACTAGCACTTCAGCTGTACTCTCTTGCAGCTACTTGACAAAATGATGAAATTGGATACTGCCTAATAAGTAGTGTTGCTCATGAATGCAAAGAAGAAAAGAAGTTATGAGGATCTAGAAATTGGGAATGCTGCTCAGTGCTATCCAAGTCTCCAGGAGGGAGGCCCACTATTCAAAGCAGAGATATGACCATGAGATAGATGAGTGGAATGCAAAGGAAGACAGCCTTACTCTGCTATCTTTCCTCTGAGATGGGGGCTTCACAAACCAGAGGGAAACCATTTCCTCTTGTGTAAGAAGAATGCGGACATTTAATTCTTACAATGTCTGCCACTAAGATCTTGCTGTATTCCTCCATAAGAGAGGAAGAATCTCAACAATATAGCATATAACAGGATGATACAGGGAAAGGAAAACAGTAAGAGAAGCACAATTTAGAGGCTACAGTTTTTTTATCTATTATTTCTTACAAGGAAAGAAAATTCTAGATGACTTTGGTTCACCACCAGGCAGCAGGACATGGCATCTCTTGGCAGTCCTGCAGTGCCACTCTAGATGGAAGACATCAAGACACTGGATATTTGTTTAGGGGCTGTGCATATCAACTAGTCTTCTACCTCAGTCTCCAAGGAGTAATCTGAAGTCAACAATAAGGGACACTTAAGAGGAAGTCACTCACCTTGTTCAGTGGCAACCATCCCATATTTTAATGGTGATGAAAATTAAGAAAGAAACCTAAATGGATCCTCCTGAAAGATATTTAAAAAAAAAAAAAAAGGAACAAAGGCAGCACTGCCCACAAGATGGAGAAGCAGCCTGAAAGATCTATTTTAAAACATACCCTAGTAAAATTTTTAAAGTTTCTGATTGGATTTGGTGTCATTATACCCACTCACATTCCATTGGCAACAACACGTATGTGGCTAAGTTCAGAGTTAAGGAGGCACAGAAGCATACAGCTCCAGTAGGAAGGTACAATGAGTGACACGGCAATGGGCAAGGATATTAGGTCCGTTTATAAAAAAAAGGAGTAAATAATTGCAAACACTTATAATGAATAATAATAATGACTAATAATAGTAAATAATAAATGAATAAAAATAGATACACAACTAAGTGATAAATGAATAAAATAGACCATGGCCACCATCAAAGGTACAAAGGAAATACTGCAACATATTGAATCAGTGATATAGAATACCAATAGGGAATATTCACTCCAGGAGTATGGAAGAAAGAAACAGAGCAATAAAAAAAAAAAAGAAAGAAAGAAAGAGAGCAATAGAAGATGATAGAAATGAAGGAGCAAATGTAAAGAACTAACATATGGATAACTAGTTTTCCTGAGAAATAGATTAGAATTTATCAAAGAGAAGGAAAGAAAATCTGAGAAGGTATCTTTCCTGAGCTAAAGAAAAACTCCAATTATAGAGATCAAGAAAAGCTTTCTATAAAGGAGATTAATGAAAAAAATCTTAGAAGGTAATCTAGCTTAGTGTTTGGTACATGAAAGCTTCAATCAGTATATATTAGAGGAAAAATACATAAACTAAACAAATGGATCCTGGAAAAATTTTCAAGTTTTAAAGAAAAAATTAAAAATGGTGAACTCTAGAAATCAACCAAACAAATAAATGAAACTTAACAAGGAACTAAACTAAGATTGCAATTCTCAGATACGTAATGGTTCATGGAGCGTGCCACCTACACATGGCTTTTGAAGAAAAATGATTCAAGATCTACTTTAATTGATCAAGGGACAAATGAACAAAAGCAAGAGGAAAGAGGAGAGGGAGAAGGAGTGTGAGAAGATCTTAAAAACGTGGGAGACATGTCATTCAAGTGCCAGCGATAAGCACTAAAATCAGCTAAAGTCAGAGTTAAGTCTAAGTGATTTAGCTAATATGGTTACAAAACAATGCAAAGTCAATAATTTGACACACATCTAAGCACCTTCTGCATGCCAATTTTTTAAGTATCAGAGATGAAGCAGAGAATAACAAAAATAAAGTATATGCTCCATGGAACTTAACATCTCACAGAAGGAGAAGATAAAGACATGCAAAATCTATATCAGGTGGTGGAAAAGCAGGTGCATGGGGCACAGAGTACTGGGGATATGGGAGAAGAAGAGTTTCTACTTTATATGTGGTGATCAGGAAATCCCTCTCACTAAACAGTTGAGCAGAAACTTGAAGGAAAAGATCGAGCCAGTGGTGCAGATATCAAGAGGAAAACTGTCCCAGGGAGAAGGCACAGCAGGTGCAAAGGCCCTGACATAGGAGAAGTTTAATGTGCTTGAAGAACAAAATAAGGGCAATGTGGCTGAGTAGAGGTGCAAGTAGAAGGAACTGAGGTTAGAGGGTAACTAGGGTCAAATCATGTGGGACCCTGTGCTTTGTGAGTTGACCTGTGGAGACAGCCACGTGGCAAGGAAGTAAGGGAGGCTGCTGACCAACAATCAGTGAGGACCAAATGCTGCTATGCTTCTCAGGAGTGAATGTGGAAGCATTTCTTCTGTTCGTTGAGCCTTCAGATGAAACCACAGTCCCAACAACATGTTCACTGCAGTCCCATGAGAGACCCTGGAACAGTACTTGGATTGCAGCCTTTGTGAGGGACCCTGAGTCCGAAGACCCAGCTAAACTTCATCCAGATCCCTGACTCACAGAAACTGTGAGATAATGAATATTTGCAGTTTGGATTCCATAACGTGGAAGTTATAGGTAAAACCGAGGAGAAGCACTTCACTGTGGATGAAACCTGTCTGGGGTGGGTTCTGGAGAGAATAAGTGGGGGGGGGGATGTGGGAGGATCCTACAGCATAATAGAGCAAGAAATGCATTAGATAAATAAAATAACTCAGTAACAAAATAATTTTGGCCTAAAAACCTGACTATATCAGCACAAATCTGGAAGTTGGTAGGAGTAAGTTAGTGGAGCAAAAGCATAAAAAAGGACCACAAACTATTGATTCATTCCAAAATTTTTTTTGCTGTTGTTTAAGGAGAATTGTATATTCCCATTTGCCTCAGCCTATTCACATATAATTTGGTCTTCAAGTAGGAACGGCAAGCCGGTCTCATGTAGAACTTTCATCTGGAATAGAACCCAGTAGCTCGAAGTGGGCGCAGACTTTGGGAGGCCATGGGAATTCCAAGTCTTTGACCAGCACTGTCCTTTGCCCATCACCAACTGGCCAAAACATTTTTCATCAATAGGAGAATCCTCAGACTGACTGTCAGAGCATTTATGTTCCTGCTGAGGACTCTGCTGATGCCTGTCCCTCTCTTCCAGGGAGGGGAGTTTCACGTCAGCTCATTTATCCTCTGTGGGCACGTCTCTTAGCATGAGTCACATATATTCTAGTCTTAAACAAGATCAAGATCCCAACAAGGTCACTAGGAGATTTGCCTGGATCAAGGCAGCTAAATAAACCCCCAAATCTCTCATGAGCCATGCTGGGAAAGAAATCCCGTAAACTGTTTTCCACCAAAGCATGTGAGGGCATTTCCAATGTTCTGCTGAGCATTATACTGATTACACTGTTCAGAGGTTTATAAACTAGAGCAAAGATTAAGTAAATCACTATCTTGACTGACAACGAGAGCATATATTTTTAGAAAGCTTAGGATCTTTGATTGGGATTTCTGTGTAACCGCATATACAAAAACATCAGGCACAACAGATAGGCACCTTCTGATAACATGAAGTTCTGTCTTCAACATTTACTTACATAGCCTCTGATTTAAATATCCACTTCATTTTGATAAGATAAAAAGATGGTGAAATAAGTGAGTGAACAAATTAGTGTTTTATGTTTTTAAAAAAAATAGATTGTGACATATTATTTCATCAAAGCAGGAGTTGGCAACCTTTTCCTATAAGGGTCCAGGTAGTAAATATTCCCGGCTTTGTAGTCCTATGGTCTCTATCCAACTACTGAGCTCTGCCATTTTAACAGGAAGGAGTACACAGGAAATAAAATTGTATTTCAATAAAATGTTGTTTACGAAAACTGCTGGTAGATATCAGACAAAGCACTTATATCCAGAATATGTAAAGAATTTGTAGCTCGATAATAAAAAGACACATGATGTAATTGCAGTATGGATAAAGGATCTAAAAAGACATTCCTCCAATGAACAAATGCAAGTAGCACAGGAAAAGATGCTCAGCATAACTAGTTATTAGGGAAATGCAAATCACTTCACACCCAGTAGGATGGCTAAAATAAAGAAGACAGATAATAGCAAGTACTGGTAAAGGTGTGGAAAAATTGGAACCCTCATACATTACTGATGAGACTGTAAGATGGTGCAGCCACTTTGGAAAACAGCTTGGTACCCCTTCAAAATATCAAACGTAGAGTTACCACATGACACTAAAATTCCACCCTTAGGTGTGTATTACCCAAGAGAAATGGAAATATATATCAACACAAAAACTTGCACATGAATGTTCATATCAACATTGTTAATAATAGCTAAAAATGGGAACCCAAATATCCGTCAACTGATGAATGGATAAACAAAATAGTGTATGTACAAACAACGGGATATCATTTGGCAGTAAAGGCACAAAGCATTGACATATACTACAATACAGATTGACCTTGAAATCATTAAGCTAAGTGAAAGAGGCTGATCGCACAAGGCCACGTACTACTGTGTGTTTCCATTTATCTGCAAAGTCCAGAATAGGCAAATCCATAGAGACAGAAAGTAAATTTGTGGTATCCTGTGGCTGGGGTAGGGAATAGGATATCAAGAATGAGGGTGTGTGTGTACAAGGGGTTATTTCTGGGATGTTGAAATTGTTCTGAATTTATTTTACTTACTTACTTACTTACTTACTTACTTACTTACTTATTTACTTACTTACTTACTTACTTGAGAGACAGAGAGAGCCCAGCAGGGTTAGAAGCAGAGGGAGAGGGAGAGAGAAGCACACTATGCACCTAGCGTGGAGCCCGACGCAAGGGTCCATCTCCCAATGGTGAGATCATGACCTGAGCTGAAACCAAGAGTCAGATGCTTATCCAACTGAGCCACCCAGGTGCTCCAAAATTATTCTAAAATTAGATTGTGGTGATGGCTGCACAACGCTGTGAATACACTAAAGTCCCGTAAACTTTACATGGGTGAATTTTATAGGAAGTGAAATATATCTCAATAAAACTGTAAGAAAACAAAACAAAATTGGCTGTAGCCCACATTTGGCCCCATGGGCTATACAGTTGGCCAACCTTAGAGGCCAACCTCTAAGGCATAGGTACCTGAGAGTGCACATCTCAAAGTTTTGTGAAACACGTCAAGATACCATAATGGCATTTCCTGGGCAAGTCTTTGCAGAGAACAGCACGTGGCAATAAGTGAGTAGTGAGTTGCGAGTAGTCACTTCGGCCAGTGAGTAGGGTGGTGGAGACAATAGTCGTTCTAACAACAGAAGCAACCGCAATGATAGTTTAGCTGCTACTCATGGTCAAGCACTGCATCTATATTTATAAATTTATTTCTCTTGACAGGCACCAGAGGGATCCCCTAAAGTCAGATAGAACCTGGGTGTAAGTTATTCTCCATTATTGGTAAATTCCTTTCCCTTTTCTGTGATGATGAAACGAATCTCCCTCTTTGAAAACTAGGCTGTTTCAGAAATCCAACTGAAGCACCAATCGACCTCATTTTACAAGAGGGGTGAAATGGCCCTGGGCTCACTTCCAAACCCTTGGTTCACATTGGCTTTAAGGCCCAAATCACACCGTGACTTCCAAGAGAAGGATCTCAACTGGCCGATTCAGAAGGCACCAGCCAGGCAGGAGGACCTGTTATCTGAAAATTCTGACACTGAGTTTTGGGTGGAGGATACGCTGGAGCTTTCAATAAGGTTTATAAAAGGACAGTGACTCTTGGCAGTGAGCAGCCTGGGGAGTTAGCACACGGGATCCGGTTTCTCAAAACTCGGGGCTATTTTTATTCCTGGAACAGGAATCCTTACCGTGCCCCCTCGCTGCCTACAGCGGTATGCGGGGCAGCTGTTCTATGTGGCGACTTGAAATACAGCACAATTGGCAGCCCCGCCATTAACCCATTTCTGTGATGTTTGCCGTCATCAGCCATACTGGCTTAGACCTCTCTGTGCCCCTGCATTGCTGCTACTTGTCAGCTTAAAAAGAAAAAAAGAAGAGAAAACCAAATGCCAAACACATAAAAAGGCTGACCTCACAGCTGACATTTAGAACGGAGACCTGCCTTGGGTGCCCCACCTCTCCCTGGGTCATCTGTCCACTCCTGTCAGTCCTGCTTCAAGATCCCACTAAATACCCCTGAAACCTGAGATGCTCGTCTACATCTCAGAGCATCCACCTGGAATGTGGCTACGTGTAGGCAGGATCTTACTCAAGATTCTTGGAGTTGGTTCCATCTGCCTGGAATGCCCTTCCCACGGATCTGGGCATGGCGGCTGCATCTCACCATTTAGAACGCGGCTCCCGTCAGGCCTCGTTCTAAGCAAACACGCATGTGTGAAGGCGAGCGCGCACCCCTGCCTTAGCCCCGCAGGGTCACCACCTCTCTTTATCCTGCTCTATTTTCTCTTCTTTCCCTTTTTTTTTTTAAGATTTTTAAAATTTATTTATTCATTTGAGAGACAGTGAGGGGGGGGTGGGGCGAGGGAGAAGCAGACTCCCCCGGTGAGCAGAGAGCCTGACAGGGACTCGATCCCAGGACCCTGGGATCATGACCTGAGCTGAAGGCAGAGGCTTCACCGACTGAGCCTCAGGCGCCCTAACCTGGTCTATTTTCTATAGAGTATTTACCACTCAGGGGCCCTTCCTCACCCTCCTCCCTCCTTTTCTGCCATTCACGCAATACTTGTCTGTTGTCTGTGTCCCCCACGCAAATGGAGCTCCCCATTGGCAGCAGCTTGGCCTCACTCAGTGTTTGCAGGGAGTGCGGCGGCATGTGGGTGGAAGGATTCTTCCCTGGGCGGCTGTCACCCCAGGCTCCAAGTGCGGCACCCTGCCAACAGTGTCCTCCTGTTATACAGCCCACAAACCTCCAGACACTCCGCACTGACCTCGAGGGTGCTTGTCCCCAGGGGCGTCCCCAGCACTAGGTAAGCAGTACGTGCTAGATCAGCATGTATTAAGTGACTGAATTACAGAATGAAGAAATGGAGCAAGATCTTTTTTATAAACAAGCCTATAAAGGGAAACATTTTGAATTTGAATTTGAAAGCGCTGAAAGTTGAGGTTTGCCTGTCATTTCTCAATTTCTCCCCTACTGACATTTTGGGCCAGATAGTTCTTTATTGTTTTCAGGGCCTGTCCTGTGTCTTATAGGATCTTTAATAGTATCCCCGACCTCTAGCCACTAGATGCCAGTAGCATCCCCCTCTTAACCAGTAGGGACAGAAATGTTTCTAAGTGCTATCAAATGTCCCTTGGGTGGGACGGAATTGCCCCTAGTGGAGAATTACTGGTTTAATGGGTAAGTATTCATTTCTGCCAAGATGAAATACTCCTTTTGCTCAGATCTGACAAACTAGAAGCTTAACGATACACATTAATGAGTCTGCAGTAATTCCTGCCATACTAGTTAACTCGTATGCCCCAAATACGTGAAATGTCACCAAAGGAATATCGTTAATGTGATGATTTGCCTAGAACATCTTGCCAATCATTATTCACCCATTTCTTTCTTTTTTTTTTTTTTTAAAGATTTTATTTATTTGACAGAGAAACACAGTGAGAGAGGGAACACAAGCAGAGGGAATGGTAGCACGAGAAGCAGGCTTCCTGCGGAGCAAGGAGCCCCATGTGGGGCTTGATCCCAGACCCCTGGGATCATGACCTGAGCCGAAGGCAGCCGCTTAACGACTGAGCCACCCAGGCACCCCATTATTCACCCATTTCTAATGAAGGTTTCATGTTAAGCAGTACACTCAGTTGAAATATCACATACCTGACAAGAGCTAGTGGGCCACAGTGTTCATCTCTTCCCTAATTAGCTGTTTAAAATGAGATCTTCTGTCCTCATATCAGGCATTCCCCTTCACTGAACTGCCTAGAATTATGCAAGTGAGGCCACATCATCCCATTTTCAAATTCCGCCCAATGAGTGGATTTAATGTGTTTCTTTCTTTTTTTTTTTTTTTTTTAAACATGTTTCTTGCAAAGAACCAGGCTGGCGTATCAGAGCTCCCCCCACCCCAATTTACTAAAAATAATTGAATTTCACACTTTAAAGAGGTAAATTTTTGGTATGTAATCACACCTCAAAAAACCTGTTTTAAAAAGTTGTCTCTGGGGGTGCCTATGTGGATCAAGCCCCACATAGGGCTCCTTGCTCGGCAGGAAGCCTGCTTCTCCCGCTACCATTCCCTCTGCTTGTGTTCCCTCTCTCGCTGTGTTTCTCGCTGTCAAATAAATAAAAAAAAAAAAAAAAAAAAAAAATCTTTAAAAAAAAAATTGTCTCTGTAGGAAAACAATGCCTCTGTGGTTTCTCATCTGCTTTTTTTTATCCCCCTGCTGCTGATGAGATTAGCTATTCTAAACATCGCTTCAATGCTCAGACCTCAGAAAAGACATTTACTGATGTAGAGATAACAACTGGGCTGGCCCAGCTGCCATTAGGATGGGGCACCATACAGTTTTTCTATTCCTTAAAATATCCATAGTGATCTGTGTCCGATTACTATGGCATGGATTGGAGTTGTAGCTGCTGACTGCACCTCTTAGAGTTTTCACCAAATACTGTGTTCCCCCTTTCTGGATGGTACAATTTGTACTTATGTACCTACAGGGCAGGGGAAAATGAAGCCCGTCTTCCATGAGTTATTTATTCTGCCACGATTTCTGACAATTTTATTACACATCAATCTCTGTGCTAAGTACTGGGAATACAAAGATAATCGGGACTGTCCTTGCCTTTGGAGAATTTTTAAATTTTATTTAAGACATCAAACTGGAACATTTGTGAAGAGGTTCTAGATTCTGATATGCTAAAATTTACATTTGAAAGCAAATTTTAAAAAATCAGAATATCGTCTGTTATTTACAAAATCCTGAAATCTGAACTTCTTTAAAGGAAACTGAGATGCTGTATTGTGTATTTGTCAGAGCGAGTCCAGGAGGATGGGGGGTAGGGGGGTAGGGGGACAAACTGTCCAAGGACGGGAGAAGTTCCCTGCACAGTTCCACCTTCCCAGGTGACTCAGATCTTCCCTCCATGCATTTCTTTTTCTCTCCATGTTATTTCTGTCCTCTCATGGTAGAAGCAGCACCCGTGACTTTGGTCAAAAGGGCCCAGTCTCCCCATTAAGAGCAGAGTAGAGAATTAACACTGTGATCTACGTAATTTATGGAACTCAAGTCAATAATAACTAAGTGAGGGCAAAACAGGTTTCTACAAGTTCAATTCATTTTATAGAATTCTTACTGAGGATCACTCCACTATGCCTCAGGAACTCTATAGGGTTCAGTTCAGAGTGACAGGAGAGGAAAAGAACAAAGTCTCTGACTTCCGGGACCTTCTAGATAATTGTCCAGCTTTTCTAATCACTCGCCCTTTGTGGACTTGGCTTTAAAAACAACTGCTATTTTACAGGTCTCTAGGGGAGGGAGGAAATGTCATTGTGGAGCCTGTTCTTGAACTTAAGTATATCTAGAGTACCTGGTAAAAGATGGGGGTCAGGAAATAGTGATAAGTGAGTGAATGAATATGCTGCCTACTTGAAGATGAAACTAGGTCACCCCAAATCTTAGCATTTTTATACTTTTTCATATTTCAGTATTTTGTTTTCATTTTACCCCCAAATCAAGCCAGAGTACCAGAGTAAGGCGAGGGAGGTAATGATCCCGATCTTATTCTAGATAGAACTTCAGAGACCCAAGACCACACATTTAGCTGGTTACAGAGGGAGTGACAAACCTACATGGACTTTACAGTCTAAGGTTTGCGTTCCTAATAACAACAGGAAAATGGATGAGGGGCCTGACACGCACAGAAGGTTCCAGGGCTCTGGAAAGATTTGGTAGGCCAAAGAGAAAGTCCTACCACTTCTTCCTTTGCAGTGGGAAAGCAATTAAGAAAATTCAGCACACTAGTGGCAGCTGGAAAGTTGGCAGGTCCCTCAAGAGAAGGACTGTAAGCAATGTCCTAGGCCAAGAAGATGGATGGGGCCCATTTATGCACCAAAGGCTGACGCACAGATGGAATCCTGCCCAGTTGGGCTGCCCTTTCTTCAAAGATGTCATTGACAGATGAGTATCTAAATGTTTTTGTTTAAAAAAAGACAACAAGAAAAAAAGAAATAAATAAAGAAAAAAAAAAGAGAGAGAGAGAGAGAATAAAGCAAAAACAAAACAAAACACAACAAGCAACTCTTTCTGTCCCAAACAGACACACATACCCAATGAGCATGAGAACACCAGATCAGGCCTGAGAGCAGCACCGGCCTTTCAAAGTCATCCTTGATGCCTATTTGCAAAGTTGTACACCTTTCCTTCCAGAGACATTTCAATTTAACACAAGGATTTCATTGAAACCCCAAATTACTGCCAGTTGGCTATACTCCCTCTGCTGTGGGAGGCACACTGGTGGGGGCAAGCCTGCTCACATATTCAGCTTCCCTTGCCAAAACAAGGCTTCCTTCCCAATTAAAATGACCTTTTTTATTTTAGAGGAGTAAACAATGTCTACTTAACTTGAGGAAAATACACAGAAGAAAGTTACCGAACCTAATCACACAGTGACATGATGGGTGAGTCAGAGCCAACGGCATCTGTGGCAAGAGCTGGAGAGGCCACTCTGCTTTTGGAGACAGGAGGGTCCTCCCGAGGTCATTGCCTTCATGGTGCCGCATCCCCAGTGGCCTTCAAGAGCAGACCCATCAAATCTGTTGTACTTATGTCTACCAAATGCACTCTTCAAAAGAAGGTTAATCACCACCAGTTTTGAAAGGTAAATACTGAATACAGTTCCTCGGATAACCTTGCTTCTTTGTCTTGCTCTGTAATTATCTTCTGAAGATGGGGACCAGTTGATACACACCGAGTAGGAGTAAACAGTAGGATGTCTCTTCCACCGACTCATGGTTGGCCAAAGTGTGTCTCAGAACCTGCCTGTGGTCTCTGGCCAACCGCATCACTCTACAGTAGACTGGTTTAGATCAGCAAACCCTCTGGAAAACTCACGTTCTCCTGCACACTACATGCACAGTACCCAGGCTGAGTCCCCATTTCGCCCATACTCAGCCAGACATTTATGAAATAATAGGTGCTTGGAAACATTTGAGCTGGGTTTGCCAGCTTGGACCGGGGTGGCCGGGCTGGGCACAGTGATCTTATAGCCCACACAGAACATCCTTCATGATGACCGAATAAGAAACCTAAGGAAAAGGTTTTCAGAAAATTCCAAACGGACGCACAGTCGCTTTGGTCAGATTGTGTCTTTGACAGCTGCTGCTGGAGTTGCTCCGCTCCAAGGAGATAATGTTCCTCCAGAATTAGCTGGAAGGGTGACCCTAGGGGTAAGCAAGGCTCACCTCCTTTGAACAAAAGTAAACCCTACTGAGTTAAATGACCCCATCTCCTACTTTCTTCAAGGAACATGAGATGCTAGGGCTAGGCGACAAAATTTGAAGACAGCTGCCATGAATCCTCAGAGTCCTTATCTCTTGGCTGATTAGTTACAAGTCTGTCTAGTTCAAGAGGATCTACAGGTCAGATACATAAGACCGTCTTCTTATGGCTTCCAACAAGCCACAAATAACCAGGGCAAATGTCCCCAGATCTTTCAATCCCTGCTAATACAATTATGATGCATAGGCTAAGTCAGAAATAAAGTGGGGAAAGGAGCCCAGTGTTTTCCCAGCCAGAGAACAACCACAAACATGTCTGCCGCATTTGTATTCCTTCCTCCAAATATTCCCAGTGCGCTAAGAGACATGATAGCTGATGTTCAATGTCCACCTACAGTACAACTTATTGAGGGAACAACTTATTGCCTGGAAGCAGAACAGCTCCCTTTGGAAAATCTAACCAACATCAGGACGGTGTTTGGAGGGTCTTGCCCAACCATCAACCAATGACTCCACCAACACCGGAAATAGATGATGTGCCAGACAGACCTATAGACTCCATTTTTGTCAGCAGCTGCCCTCCAAGGAACACTCGTGTCAGTTTCGGACCCTTCGGGCCAGAAGGCCAGCAATGAAGGCCCCCAGCCACCACAGACATCTACTGCCACTCTTGAAAGTGAAAGAGATGGCAAAAGCCAGAGACAGGATTTCTTTGACAACTCAAGACTCCCTCATGAAATGTTTTGGCTTTCTCCTGGTCCCACACTCGGCACCTGCAGATCCATCTAAATCTAATTCCTCAGCAGGATGAGAGGGGAAAACATCTCGGGCTCTCCACAGAAGGGGCATCTCAGCTCTGGTGCTTACTTTAAATGAGCATGCTGCCTATGTCCAAGAAATTCTCCTCTGTGTGTACCGACAGTTTCTTATGGGCTCAGAGTTTAAGAGGAAGGGTACCGGCAAAGATTTCTGTCGTTCCATCCGACACAGACAGCTTTCAGAACCTTGAGCTAATAAAGATGACACCAAGCCAAGGAAGAAGTAATTTTTCATTTTTGTTTCCTTTCAAAACTTACTCTGTGAAGAACAAACACACGGCGTAGAAGCAGATGATGACCAGATCTAATGGAGGCCATGCTTATTTATATTAATTGATTAAAATCCATCTTTTACCTGCCACCACAGGAGATTTCCGTTCATCCAGGAGCTGGATGGAGGTACTCGCTGTCACCACATTGCTTTTGTTGACTATTCCTGAAAGAAGAGAAACTATCACAGCAAAACTAGAGAGAGTCACGTGCACAGGTTAAGAGAACAATTATATTGGCCTACGGTCACCAACTCAGCAGAGGGTACTGGTGCTTGGTTCCCAGAACCCAGAGCAGGCCAACTCCGCAAGGCCATAGGTGCCGTGTAGATAGTCCTTTCAGTTGAAGGAATTAGTGTGCCGAATTCTGACCACCATACTGGATGGGGGTGTCCAGCCTCTTCACATCAAAATTATTAAGCACCATTGGAGAGAACACATCTTTTTATGATTTGTGGTTACTAATTACAGTGTAATTAGTCACTCTTGTCAGTGATCATATTTACATTGCCTCTCTGAATACAGACCATGGAGGGCTACATGAGATAAGGTTTTGAAATGGTTCCACACATCGGTAACTTCAGCTCTGATTTGTGGGTTATAACTTTATTGACTTATAAAATTCTAATTTAAAGCCCAATTTTTCTTAGCAAAACCATTCCAATCAGGGATAGACTTGGAATACAATCGTCACTTCAAACTTTTATTAATATGGGGACAATATGGCATTATTATTACAAGATTTTCAATTACTAACAATGATTCCAATACCCATGAATTAAAAGGCACTGAACAGAAATTTCAAACCCCCTCGGTTAATAATTGTTAGTACTGTGCTTACCTTATAAAAGGTTTTGAGGAGTAGAATCTAATTGAATTGGGAAACAGGGAGAAGGCAGACCTGAATCTGAATACACTTATGACTGAAGCAATTGAGATTTTTCTCCTGGCTCAAGTCTAAGCAGTAATCAAGATGAGTTTCTTTTCCAATGTGTACAGGTAATCAACACACAGTAGAAAAAATGAGGGAAAGCCCCACTACAACACTTGAACTCGATGTTTAACACCTTCTCTGAATCCAAAGGAAGAATGAAATCTCCTAAGATGTTAAGTCATCCTTAACCTTACCATGAGCAAGGTAAATTACTTTTGATTATAGGATTTCACTGAAAGTTCACTGAAAATCCCAATTGCCAGAAACCAATTCTACACCAGTCCCAATTAACCAGAATCTGTTTTTCTCAGACATGAGTTTCTGTAGGGAAAATAGTGAAGAGTTACAAAGCAAACATACACAAGGCTGAACACTCATAACTTATTTCCCTCAGCTCTTCTTCCCTGTCCAGCTTGGAGCAAAACTCATCCTGTGAGAAAAGGATAACTTGATGCTTCCAACCCAAATTTAGCAAGCTAAGTTCTATTTTTTTCTTAGAAGATCAAGAAAGAGATAGTATCATGACATTACATGATAAAAGAAGACATGGATAGGTTTGGAGCAGAATGAGAAAGTTCACTGTCTCTCAGTTGATACTTCTGACAGTAAAGTTGATACTTTATATAAAACAAAAATAAAGAAGAGCTTTAGTCACCTGGACATTTGTGTGTGGGTGTGGGTACAAAGGAGTAGACTCGAAGAATCTCAATCCTGGAAAGAAACTAAGAGATAATCTCCTCTAAAATTCCACCTGCTCAGGGAATTTCTACACCATTTGGCCTTTTCTTGAATAGCTTCATTAATGATCTTCTTCTTAATGAGTCCCTTCACCTAATTATTTGACAACTCTTGTCAACATGTCTTCTGCAAATTTTGAAAGCACTCTTTCTGAAGATGTCTTCATTCATGGAAATGAGCAATGCTAAGAATCAGGGAGGGGGCGTTGACACTAAACACTAGAGAGCCCCCATCGGGGTTGATTTAGAAATGTTGGCAAAAGAATGAGTTCAGAGGCTCTAAGATAAAACACAAGTATAGTTCAAACTGTCCAAAGCAATCCAAACTTATAGAACTAGGTCTTATTCACCTCCGAAGTTGCTATAATGCATAGTCAGAATTTTATAGAAAATGGGCACCAAAAATTATCAGCTATGTGAAACAAGAAAAAGCCAAAGGCAATTGAAAAGTATTTTCAATTTGTTTTGCTTCTAAACCTGATTGAAATAAGATGGGGTTCAGTTCTTTTTTGGGAGGAGGCAACCTTAATTTTTTTTTATAATATAAAATCTTGGGAGTAGAAAAATGACTGGCTTTGTGCTTTTCCTTGTTCGTAACCATCTGTCAGGAAAGCACAAGGCTACCAATCCCTTAGCCTTCACTTCTGCATGTGGATCTGAACCAGTTGGTTTCTGATAGGGGAATTGTGTACCTCCAAAGCAGTGTGACTCACTGAAGGTTTTGGCAAAGGAAGTTATGCCTGCCTGAATCTTCTCTAAGTGGGGCCATGACAACATTAAAAAAAATCTACCGAGAAGTTCGTACTCAAATTCTACACAGTAAAAATTACCAGCCCTACTTCCTGAAACACTCTTTGCAAACTCTAGTTAAGCAAAAACTCCATTTTACTTGGGGCCATTACACTTATAGGATAGGTTGATGGTTCGTTGCTAGGCCAGTGTTCAGCATTCGCTGTCAAGACAGAACTTGCTTCGCTCTAGCATTCAGACAGCTCCCCTACACCCTGCATGCAATGCCTGGGTCAGCAGGACCAGACAGACAGATCCCCACCTCCAACAAGGACACTCACCTGTGCTGAATGGGATGGAGTAGACAAAACTCCCAGGAATTTGCTCAGCAGCTCTTCGGTACCAAAGAGGGAAATGGTCTGCATTGAAAATGTTCTCCTTGTCTCCAGCTTTCAGGAAGTCCCTTGAAATGGAAAGGAATAAGAACATGTCAAAAAGCCACAGATAACCCAATTTAAAAATGAGCAATGTACCTGCAAAAGAATGAGTTGAGTTTTCCCAAAAAGACATACAAATGGCCAACAGTTACATAAAAAGATGCTCAATATCACTAGTCATTAGGGAAATGCAAATCAAAAGCACAATGAGATATCACCTCCGGCCTGTTAGGATGCTATCATCAAAGAGACAAGAGACAGCAAGTATTGGCAAAAGTATAGAGAAAAGGGAACCCTCGTGCACTGTTGGTGGGAATGGAAATTGGAGCAGCCACTGTGGAAAACAGTATGGAGGAGCCTCAAAAAATTAAAAATAAGGCTACCATCTGATCCAGCAATTCCGCTGCTGGGAATATATAAAAAGGAAATGAGAACACTAACTCAAAATGATATCTGCTGCTTGCTGCAGCATTATTTACAACAGCCAAGGTAGGGAAACAGCCTAAGTCTCCACCGATGGATGAATGGACAGAGAAATGGTGGTATCTATACACACAATGGAATATTATCCAGCCATCAAAATGATAAAGTTCTCCCATTTGCAACAACATGGATGGAACTGGAAAGCATTAAGTGAAATAATCAGACACAGGAAGACAAATCCTGTATGATCTCACTTATATGGGGAAGCGAAACACAAAGAAACAAAAATAAACACACACACACACACACACACACACACACACACACACAAAAACTCCCCCAAACTCAGAAAAAGAAGTCAGACTTGTGGTCACCAGAGGCAGGGGGTGGGGGCACGGGGAACTGGAGGACGGTGGTGAGAAGGTACAAGCTTCCAGGGATAACGCGGATCAGTCCTAAGGCTGTCACGTGCCACACAGGGACTATAGCTGACACGGCTGCAGGAGCCACAGTCAAGGTGTGAGGAGACTAAATCCTAAGAGTTCTCATCACGAGGGGAATTTTTCTTCTGTTCTTTAATTGTATCTTTATGAGCTATGTTAAGTCAACCTACTGTGGTGATCGTTTCACCATATACATAACCCAAACCATCATGCTGTGCATTTGAAACTTTTACAGTGGCGTTTGCCAATTATTTCTCACTAAAACTGGAAGAGAGGGAAGGGGGAGGAGGGGTGAAGGAGGAAGAGGAGGAGGATCTTGGCACCACTCAGTAAGGAAAAGCCAGATGCCAATGTGTCCTAACCACCTTTGTTGGGTAAAAATGGTGTTGGCTTCCAGAACCCCAACCTGCCTTTCCAAGTGCAGAGAGAACCCGTCTAATACCACGCACCCCAGATTACTCAAATACCTTCTAGAACTCCAGCAGTCAGACTCCCAGTGGGGGAAATGATTTTTCCTAGTGTATCTAGTGAACTGACTGTCTTAGCATCTAAAGCAAGCAAACAAACAAAGCCTCCAGAAATCATATCTGAAGACAAGGGAAGTCAGAAAGCTCTGTCTTGCCTTACAATTCACACGTGATCACATATCCTTGGGAAGACCGACTTCTTATGTAAATTTTTACTTTTCTTAGCAAAAGTGTAACAGAGGTAGTAGTGGGCCATGTAGAGATCCTTGCTCCCTTCCTCCCTCCCTGACCTACTCTCCAGACAACAGGATGGCTCTGGGCCCCTCTGTAAATCCCCCGCGCTGCCCACCCTCCCACCCACTGCCCACAGGCTTCTCTCTACCCTGCAGCCGACATGCACTCTCTTTACCACTCTTCCTTTCAAAATCATATCCCACCTACCACGCAAATGCACAGAGACATGAGCAAGCTCCTGCCCCACGCTGGGGCCGGTAGCCTTGATCTCTCACACAGCCTTCTTCCTTGGCCTCATCCTCATGACTATGTCCCATCCCCATTCCCAGCATCCTGAGGTCTATGAGGAAAGAAGCTTTTGTTCCCATTTTGGTTCCCACCACAGAGCCTTACACATCCCAAGGTTCCAAGGGGTGTTTGCTGGCCTCACTTTACTCCAAAGAATTATGTTTATTCTCTAGCACCCAAATGCTTCATCTTGGCTGATACAGTAGGACACAGGGGAGGAAGCAACTGCCTGGCGAGTCCACTGTCTGCAGAGGGCTTGCAGGAAGGGAAAGCAATCAGGGGACCATGTGTACGCAGGGAAAAAGCCACTCATTGAACTAGAAATGGCACCACTTTCTATCTAGTATTTCGCAGGGTGGAGTTGTTGGATCACACAGATGATGGAGACAAATACTCAAATATTTCACATTGCTATAGCACGGTTGAATTTATATGCTAAGTTACAATTAGTTGGTTCTTAGAAACTACTTGAATTGGCTTCTAATTCAGGAAAGCATTCTGTAGCTTTAGGGTGTGGCCAACCAGTGATCCCTTGATCTCTTCCTAAGATGCAAAGCTCACTCCCAGAGGAAACCCATTCATTGGAGCTAAGCATGGAAATATGCCTCCTTTTAATTTGCATTACTATGTCCTAATTCCTCTCTAAGGGCAGAGACCTTATTTTTCTTGACATTTCCAGGGCCTGGCACTCATCAGGCACTCATCGTATGCTTAACGATCACATGATAAATCAAATCTCGTATTCTGATAAGATCTCAAGTATCCAAAGCAGTCTGCTCTATCTTTTCTAAACAGGATTTCTCAATGCTTTCAAATTTCCTCATCCGTATGGCCACATTCCCATGGACAGGCTCTCTGCTGTCATTCAGAAGATTGTCTGTGGAGTCCCAAGTGGGGCTGAGATGGTGCACAGACCTGAGTCTCTATCCAGAGTGCGGGGCATGGGAAGTCCCAGGCTTGATGTTACAGACCAGCTCCTCCTGGCACTGGTCTATTCAGTGGTGATGCTTTCAGATCCTAAAATCCATAGGACTCACAAATACTGAAACATAGCTTTTGCATTTTTTCTTCTTTAGACATGAGATTCTTCTTAAACCTGACTTGGACACGTGTATGAAGGAGACTCCGCTGCCTAGCCTGGGGTGGAGGGGACAGCCGCATCCCACACTGCCCCATGGCACAACCATGCATTTTCACTTGCGATGGTCCTGTTCAGTGGTGGGATGTGTACAACCACAGGGAGGAAGGCACCCTTCTCATTCAGCAGTTGACAGTGCTACAGGGAGCCCTTTTCCAGGCCTGGAAGGTGAGTAATAGCTTAGACTGATGGGCACGTTTGAGGATGGCAGGTGATAGGCCTGGAACACTGCATAACGAGTGCCCAGTGCCTGGTGCTCAGGGCCAGCCCAGGCTGGTACCCAGGGTGGCAAGCAGGAGCCTGCAGTGCTCGATCTCCATTGGGTTTGGTGTTAACAGAGGAGGGTCTGGTTGCCAGGAGACCTTGTGGGTCCTGAAAACTACCAAGTGGCGGCTCAGAAGCAAGGAGAAAGAGAGCACTGATTCTACAGAATCTCCGAAAACGTTCTTCAGGAAGACAGATTTTTCTGGGCCAGATGAAAGCCTACTTCTTGATATTAGGGGCTCTTGTGGGGTTGCGTGAGCCAGGTCTAGGTTTTAGGCACAGCTGAATGACCTCGGGTGAGTCACTTGGGGCAGTCGCTGAGTCTCCGGGCCCCATTTACTCATCTACAAGATGGGAAGAATAAAGTTACACCTACCACGAGTCTACCAGAGTTACGGAACATAGGCTATAACCTGAAAACGGCTCCAATGAGTACATGGAATTCTCAGAGCTCAGGGGCTTCTTCTGTTCTCTGTGGTTCGCAAGGAAGGTATGAAGCAGCCATCTCTTAGACTCAGAACTCTGGGGGGAGGGGGGCAGAACCACCCTTCGAGGCTGACATCGCTGTGTCATGCCGTGTCATGTGCACGCTACACATGCTCCAAGAGGCCAGGCTGAAGGAGCTGCTGACATTCACTGCTGACATTGCAGGTACGGAGGCCATGAACTACAATCCATGTGCTTCTAAAAGCAGGTGGTGGTGACAGGAGATGGAACCGCAGTGGAAGAGACTGATGCTAGGATCGGTTAGTCCTGGGGGGCTGGGGGGGTGCTTCACATTCTCTAGTCCCCGTCGCTTTGCACTTTCTCCTGCATGTTCTTTGAAAACACGGGAAATCTAAAAGCGTTCTAGTCCTGGCTAAGAGTGCATCTGAATGGCTGGGTCTTAACAGATGCCATTTGCCCTTCGGGTGGCACAGCTGGTTAAGTGTCCAACTCTTGATTTTGGCTCAGGTCATGATCTCAGGATTGTGAGATCGAGCCCCATGTCGGGCTCTGTGCTCAGTGGGGAGTCCGCTTGAGATTCTCTCTGTCTCCCTCTCCTGCTGCCCCTCCCTCCCCCCATGCTGGCGCTCTCTCTCTCTAATAAATATATCATTTAAAAAATGCCATTTTCTTGAATGGGGTAGACAGATAGAAGACTCTAAGACAACTAGAATTCAATTCTATTGTGCCTCTCTATGAATATATATGAATATATAGAGGCACAATATGCCACAAGATGCCTCCATATGAACCAATGGTATGAATTTCTTGAAGACAGAAAATTATCTCATCCATCCAGATATCCAATGACTACTCACTCCAGGTCACAGTAGTGCCACAGGGGGCAGAGCCAACCTATACTTGCAGATATTTTTAGCTTCTCAACATGGCTTTACATCTATAGGTTTTTTGTTTTGTTTTGTTTTGCTTTGGTTTGGTTTTTTTTGTTTTATTTTTTTGATGCTCGCAAGAACCCAGGGAGATCACCACTGCCATTTCTCAGATGCAAACCAGGGGGCCGAGCCAGGTGCACGCCGCCCCCCCCCAAACAGTCCTGAGTGTGAGCTACAGGACAGACTAGCAGACTAGCAAGGTGCTCTGTTTTGTTGTTGTGGTTCTTCTCCTGGTTTGTCTGTATGAATATCAAGACAAACAACAGCCTTTCTCTTGAGCATGAGAAAGGCAGTTTCTGTGTCTCCTTCTGTCTCTCTAGGTCCCAAAAGGAGAAGGTGATGTGTACCTCGACACTTCTAGTCCTTCTAAGAACTTGCCCTCTGAAAAAACAATTGGGCAGGGATGAAGGGCTAAAGGGGACTTGGAAAAAATTGAGTCACAACTGCAGCCAACTTCCTAAATGACACATCTGAGCTGCTAAGAAGGGGTCCTTGAGTGGGAACTGAAAGCCAGGTCACAAACCATCTACAAATCTACTGATATGGCATTTCCCAGACTTGGTTTTATAATCTCATATGGTTGGAGTCGGGGGTCTCAGCTAAGAGGCAAGAGGACTGCTGAACGGGGCTTGCTGGGACAGGAGCATCTCCTCCTCGGGGTCTCCGTGGGGCCAACCCCTTTCAGATTGTGGCCAGCTGGTGGCTTGGTTATTCATCCCCAGGTATCCATAGGTCAGGGTGTGTGAGGTCCTATGGTCATGGTAACGTCTGAACCCTCCCATCCACACTTGGCCAACTTTCTGAATCTCGGACTAGATCTGTCCCTGGCCTGAAACTGCCTCTTACTTCAGAGAAAAAAAACAAAAACCAAAAAAACTGAGAAACATTAACCAGAAAAGACTTCCCAAGATCTGTCCAGCTCCACTCCAACACCAGTTTGAAGTGGTAAGACCCTGTGGCTCGATGAAGACACAGGCTGAGCAGTGGTTTTCAAGGGCATCTGGGTCCTGGACTCGGGGACGCCTTGCCCACTGCCCATCTGGGTCTCTTTGGAAGCACAAGGAAACACTGTCAAAGCCAAGTCCCACCAGAGTGCCCCCTCCTGGGTGTGGGGCTCTGCCAGCCCTCAGGCCTAGCGCAGAGGCACCGAGGTTTATGAAAGCATATACACAAACAAATAAACAACAGACTTAAAACCCTGATTCTTGGACAGGCAGGAATTCCTCTGCAGAACCGCCAAGCAGCTGAATGCCCTGGAGCCATTCGTCAGGAGTCCCCCCCTCTGGCTGCTCCCCCAGCCCGCCCCCCCCAATCGCCAGATCCTGCAATGACTCACCAGCGAGGGAGAGGACTCCAGGGCGGTGGACAGAAGCCAGCGAGTGTGAAGAACAAAGGGTTGTGGAAAGGCCAACAGGCAGGTGAACACACACATGGGGGCCCCCGTGGTAGAACAGAGGGGAACAAAGTCAGCAGGCCTGGGGTGGCCTGAATTTTGTTTCTACCACTCTTGGAATCAAGAAACTCAAGCGTCCCTTTGAATTTCCCATTTTAGGGGCTCCTGGGGCCCCTGTGGAGGAGCCTTCCTACTTACTGATTGGTGAGCTGCTCAGCCCCGACAAACAGGTTGATCCTCGAGAGGCCGGTACGAGTGCCAAGGAAGGCGACCTCCACGCCCTTGTCAGAGTTCCTGAAACACAACAGCAGACAACGGGGGATGCTTCCAGAAAGTACGAAGATAATGGCTTTTGCATTTTAAGACTCATGGAATGTTGTATGAAATAGCAGTTTTGAAACCTGGTTTTAAAAGAAATGATAGAAACACACACGCACACACAGATGCACACATGCACCAAGGACAGAAGGCAAACTCGCCCTTCACAAAAGTTCTGTGGTAATTCTTGCACAAAAAACTAAGATCTCCACTGAGTTCTGAGAACTCCAAAGCACCATGAGAGAATGCTGAATTGAGTGTGAGGTCCTACGGTCCTATGTATGGACCAAGCTAAACAAACACACTTATATCAGGGTTCTGGGTGCAAACTCAAGATTTGAGTATGCTGGAATGGGAACAACTTTGAGAGGACGAAAGTCCTTAGAGGTAGCTTTTTGCCTTGACCTAATAAATCAATTCTTATTAGTGGAATCCGCCATTAATGACAATAGCCACTGATCTACTGAATCAAGTCTGCAGGGTCCTACAGACTAGAAATGTCTAGAACCTGAATTCTACACCATTTCAAGTCACCATCTTGCAACCTCTACCAGAGCGTAGGCTTCTTCTTACCACCATCTCCAAAGAGATGAGTTAAAAAAATGGTTTCTTCAAATGGCCCTGTAGGATACCGTGCACAGGACCCCTAAGAATGGCCGTGGCAAAGAACACTTATTTTAAAATTCACTTCAGATATTTTCTTCAACTTCCAAGGCAAACTTTATATGTTTGAACGCGTTCAGGATATTCACACGCCTACCCCCTCACAAAAAAAAGCAAATGATCTTTCTCCACAAATACATAATTTCATTCTACAATAAAAGTATGGAGAGAACACTGTTTCTTGACTTTGCTTCCCTTCCCTAAATGCTAGTAGCAATTTGATTTGAAGCACTATCCCTGTCATCTTCAATATAAGATAATTTGGTTACTTGATCTTTGATGGGAGTCAAAGTGGCCAATACTACCTTTAAGTGTTTAAGGGGTGAATAAAAACCAACACTACGCATTTGTTTCTGTTTGCAGCCTACCCAAATTGGAAAGCCAGGCTGCCCAATCAGTTACAGATGTGGACTACAAAGCAAGCTACCATTTTGGAAATCTTTAGCATGTGTTAGGAGTGAATCAGCAATCTTTGCACAGGATTTTGAGTTTCATGAGAGCTTAAAAGTAACTTTCCCACATCCACCAGAGAATGTAATGGCAGGAAAGATTTTGACTCTTCCCCAAGCTTCCCAGGGAATAAAAACTATGTAGGTAAACAGTCCAAGGACACCCCCAGGTATAATGAGAACGGTAATCTCTCTTTGGGGTTTCAGACTCCTGGATTAAACTGCCTACCTTACATCTCCACTTGGGAGACTTGGGCTTAAAATGTCTAGAAGAGAACTCTGGACATGCCGGGATATCCCAAACCTGATCTTCTTTCGTTGTCTCCTGTCCAAGGAAATGGCACCACTATTTCTGTTGTAAACCCGAGAGTGGTCCTTGACAATTCAGCCTTCCTACCCTCATTCAGCAGACCCATCATCAAATTGGGGGCTGGGCGTGGGCTAAGGGGGGGGGTCTCACTTCTGAAGCATGCCACAAGATCTTTTCTCTCTGTGCCACTGCCTTGGTCCAAGTGGCAAATCCCTTGGAATGCTATAGGAGACTCTAGTATTGTTCTTATGCCATTGAACTCTAGGCTTCACACAGTAGAGCAGGGATATTCTTTAATAATGCAAATACGATCATATCCTTCTTAAAATCTTAAAATGTTCTTCTTAAAACCATTTTTTATAAAATGGTCTTCATAAAACTACGAGTTTTATAAAACTTGTAGTATAGAATCCAAGATCCCTCACCTTAGTCCCAAGGGCCTGGGCCATCTGGCCCCCCTACAGCCTCATCTCCAACATCTTCCAGCCTGCCTTCTATTTTTTTGTTCTGTTGGCCTTCTTTAAATTCCTCAAATGTGTCGAAGACTATTGTACCTCAGGACCTTTGCACATGCTGTTTCATTTTCCTTAGAATGCTCCCTAACCCTTGAACTGGTTTCTGCCCAGAAAAACCTTTTGTCTTTCATCTCCTCTCTGGGTCTTGTCACATTCTACTGTCCTTACGCTTCTTTCAAATTAGTTATCACAATTCTTTTTTTTTTAGTTATCACAATTGTTAATAATCTGGCATACTACACACCAGATACCATGACGGCAAGGACTATGTTTGATTGAGTTAGCTCCATTTCACCAATATCTAGTCCAGTGCTTTGCATGTAACAGACACTCAATCAGTATCTGATGAATGAACGAATGGATCAATGAATGAATGAATGAATGAAAATGAGGACAGAATGGCTGATAGATAGGATAGAAGAGAATATACAAAAGGGAAGGTGAAGGAAGGAATGGAGCCAATAAAGAACAGAAAAGGAGAGAGAACTAAATAATGTATGATGTGAAGGTATAAGGGGAAAGGAATGTTTTCGCTTCCTATTTTTAATCTTACTCACCTACTCAAGTCAGTAAAATAATAATATTAATAAGCTGCTGAAGCCTTGACAACGATGACCATTGCCCAGCCCCCTCTCCCTGCACCCTCCGTTTCAGAACCAAAACCTGACACCCTCATGAAACAGAGCTCTTACTCCCCCATCCTACTTACAACCCGGCCTGGCCCAGATCCCAAGTCCCCTCCAGACCGTGAAGCAGAGGGAGCCACGGCGGGGCGAGACGCTAAGTGCTCCTTCTGCCTCCCGCTCCCTCGGAAGCACCCCCCACCTCAGCACACCAAATTTCATGTAACGCTAAAACTCAAATTATATGTCAAACCCGGGAGCTTGCCACCCAAGCCCGAGCCGCTAATCTGCTCGAGCTCTTGTGGTTTGGAGCTTTGGGGAAAATTAAAGCACTTTAACACCAAGCTCCTAAAACAGTTTAGTTCTTTAAACCATAACCATATTTCGGACGGCTTGTGGGGAAATGACCATGAAAGGGGGACACGTGCAAACACTTACTCAGATTTGTTGAGGGCGAGACTGGTCCAATAGGCTTCAATGGGAGCGCTCACCACGGCATCAAACAGGACCTCTTGTATCAATTCTTTATCACCTGTTGGGAGGGGCAGACCTGAGAAGGTGGCTGTGGCTGGGGTCCCAGTGGGGGCACACGAGGTGCTCGCCTCCCTCACGTCGTCGAAACTGCAGGCTACTTTCTCCCACAGTGTATGGCTTTATGCATTTACCTCCCACCAGCTGAAAATACGGAGCAGTTCTGACACCGGATATGCCAGCAATCAGTTCGAGAGGATTGATGGTAAACTGAGAGTCTCGTGTATGTCCCTCTTCTGTTTCCGGCTTTCTCTTCTCATCTAGTAAGTAGTTCATGCCACAGACTAGCATGCCTTTGAAATTGGCTCTATTCGTCCCCATTTCTGTCCTCTATCATAATCTGCAATTCTTCAGGGCCCTGCTCCCCGTCATTTGTAAGAAGAGGGAGGGATGTGATAACTAAACAGTCCTGGGACTCCTATTTTTTGACTCCTTCCATTTATAAGGTTTTTTGTAGGGGCACCTGAGTGGCCCACTCGGTTGAGCATCTGCCTTCGGCTCAGGTCATGATCCCAGGGTCCTGGGACCGAGCCCCGCATCGGGCTCCCCGGTCAGCAGGGAGTCTGCTTCTCCTCCCACCACCCTCCCCTGCCGGCTTGTAATCTCTCTCTTGCTCACTCTCTTTCTCTCCCAAATAAATAAAAGGTTGTTGTTTTTGTGGATTTTTCCCCCCAATCTAAAGTAGGGAGTCTGGTCCTATCCCAAAGGACTCTTGCTGGCGCTCTGTGGAAGATGCTAAGGAGTCGGGGGGATATCATGAGTCCAGTCCTCCCATTGCTCAGCAGAGGGGCCAACTAATTATCACTTCCTCTCCTTGGCTGGTGTCCCACAAGGCAGTGGCACTTTGCGATAAAAGCAAACACTGAAAACAACTTATCACCAGAAGGACAATGGATACACTGAGATAGCATTTTGTGGTGGGATACTAGATGGTAATTCAAATAAAGTGCGTTAGAGGTAAATGATCAACACACGTAAATCTCAAAATGTCATGAGTGAAACACAAGTTGTAGAGCAATACATATATTATACCATGGATAGTATATATAGTATACCATACATAAATACAAAATAATGAAAATCATGGTACATCCTGTTTAGAGATAACTATAGAGAGAAAGTAACAGTATAGATCCATGGGAAGTAAGGGACCAGTTCGGGTAGGGGTGACTCTCTTTGGGAGGCAAATGGGACTGTACAGGGGGACTTAGGAGCTTTAATATTATCTGTAATGTTTCATTCCTTTAAAAGTACCCAAAGGAAATGTGGCAAAATATTAAGATTTGACAAAGCTGGATGTTAAATGTAAATTTTTTATATTATCTCTATACATTTGTTTTCTATTTTTTTTATTTTTTAAAAGATCTTTTTAAAAAATATTTTATTTATTTGACAGAGAGAGAGAGAGACGGCAAGCACAAGCAGGGGGAGCAGCAGATGGAGAAGGAGAAGCAGGCTCCCCACTGAGCAGGGAGCCTGGCAGGGGGCTCAATCCCAGCACCCTGGGATCATGACCTGAGCGGAAGGCAGAGGTTTAACAACAGACTGAGCCACCCAGGCACCCCTATACCTTTGTTTTTTAAATATGCCATTCAGATAGTCCAAGGAAATGAGAAATGAGGCTTCTGTGATGTTCATCTGATCTTTTCTCTCCTGGAGCCTGTGCCAGAAAGTCAATCCATTCCATAGAGATGCAGTTGAGAAGCTAGATGAACCTCCCTGCATCTCTCACAGGGCCCGCTGTAGAGAGTCTCTGACTGTCCCTGTCACTGAGTCAGTGGTACTTGCTAGGGGTAGGGGCAGCTGCTGGGCTCACTGAGAGCCAACCTCTCCTTGCCCCAACTAGCTGCAGGAGCTCTTCTGCCCGTCCAGGGGCTGCTCGTGTACTCGATAAGTGTCAGGACCGCTGCTCTCTCCCTGCCCCCCCTGCACCAGCCACGGGCCATTCCTGACTCAGTGAGCACCCTCAAGGGCCCTTGTAGGAGCACGGGCAGTGGTATGTATGCCACGGGAGGCAACTCCTCACGGTGATGATCCCACTCCAGAGAGAACGCGACCTAGGGTACAGCCTGAGAGGAGACAAGTCCTATTTCCTGCCCTTGTCTCTCTTTCGTAAAATAAGGGAGCAGATATTCACAGTCCCTTCCCAGCGATAACGTTTCCGTGCTGCTCAGGTGCCTGACTAAATGGTCCGGTAGGGGGACAAATCCAACGCAAAGGGTTAGACTGGGATTGGGGGTTCTGCATGACTTTCAGGAGCCCTCACTCTGCCTCCCGTCCCCACAGGAAGTGGACATTTGGTGGGATCTGATGGGGCTGGTAATCCTAGCCAAAGTAAAGCTTGCCCTGAAAGCTGAGGGGAAGTGGGGTCTTGAACCCCCCCACCCCCCACAATGGCCGCATACACAGACAGGACGCGTTGAGAGCACACTCACATTGGAGCAGAGGTTCTTTGCCTTTGAGGTAGAGCTTAATAGCTTCTAGCTGAGACAGATGACGATGCTCCGGGTGCAGGTCAGTGTTGCAGTAGGACCTACGGCAAAACAAGATCATGGGAGGATCTGCGGCATTGCTTTCCTTTGCCTTTGAACCGGGAGGGGCCGGAAGGGGGTACAGAGGACCGGAAATCAAAGAGGGCAACAAACACCTCTGCTGATGAAGGATGGTTTAATTCTTACCATTCATCTGCCAAGGACACGTCAGGGTGTTCTAAGTCGTGCAGGCCTGGAGGTCAAGGAGAAAGGGTTAATGAGTACGGACCACCTGTCCTTGCACTGACAGCCCGCATCTTCTCACGAGCTTCAAATGTTTGAGGGAAGGGCTGTTAAGTGGTGAAGAGCAGGCATCAACCCCAAAGATACCTGCCCCTGAAGGCAGGACTCTGAGCAAAAGAAGAGATGCAGAACTCTCTCCCTACTTCCATCTCCCTCGGCCACCCCGGTGCCTTCCCAGGCTGAGTATCTCAGGAAAGGCTGAACATGCAGAACTCTCTCCCTACTTCCATCTCCCTCGGCCACCCCGGTGCCTTCCCAGGCTGAGTATCTCAGGAAAGGCTGAACGCCGTGAAGACAAACAATACACCAGTGAGTCCCGGAGACGAGCTTAGTACGATGGTGGAAACACCGATGCTGGAGCCCCGCACAGCCTGTGCAGGGAGCTGGGCTGGGCCACTTCAGTCAGGCGTGAGGTTAGCAGGTTACTTTGCTTTTTTAAATGTAGTTTCTTCATGCACAAAACAGGAATAATCATAGTCTGTAACTCCTAGGTGGTTGTGAGGGCAAAACGATAGGTTGAGCTATGTGACATTGCCAGTACTCAACTGGTTTTGACTGGGAAACATTGCTAGTTGCTATAGGATCCTAAGTAGAAATGAGCCATCAGTCCGCAAAGGTAGCTGGGACAACTGGGGTTTGCAGGGAATTGGGGAGTTTTTCACAGAATGCTCTAGGCCACCCTAACTCTGCGAAATCTCTCTGTTTCATTGTAGCTTCGTGGGAATTCACTTTGAAGGCTCATCGGCAGACACACACTTCTGAGTAATGACCACAGGAACTCGGATGACGCTCACAGCCTGTTTGAGGGGGTCAGAGTTTCCCAAATGGCCAAGGGTATTGTACTGCACTCAGGATGCCAGTTTCCTCCTCAAACACAAATGTATAAAGTAAATAGCAAAATACTAGACCTAATATTGCACAATCCTGCAATTTTAAAGGAAGTAGGGAACACATTGGATAGAATATCATCATAGGGGACCCAAGTGTCATTTCCTGGCTCCAACACCCACCTGCTGAATGATTTGGGGGGTGTCATTTCAACTGAGTTCGATTCGTCAGAAGATGTGGATAGAGCCTAACTCCTGGACCCCATGAGAGGGTTAAGTGGGACAGTGATGAGTCCCTAGGACTATGCAGCCATCCCTGCATGCCTCCATCCATCCTTTCTTCCCTTTCTCCCTGCCTGCTCCCTTTCCTTCCTTCCTTCCCACCATCAACTGTGTGCAACATACTATTCTAGGCTCTGAGACTAGAGTCGTGAACACAATAAAGTCACCGCCCACATGGTATTTGTTTTCTAGTGGTGGGAAGAGATAAACAAATAAAATTAAAATACATAGCATATCGTTTAGTGATGGGGGCTATGAAGGAAAAGAGCCAAGCCAGAGATGCGAAATAAAGGAGAAAGAGTTTCCATTTTAAGTAGGGTAGTCAGGGAAGGCTTCAGTGAGAAAGTGACTTTTAAGCAAAGACCTGAAGGAGGTGAGAGGCAGAGCCACGTAGATAACTGAGAGAGCATGCTCTACAGAAGGAATAACCAGTGCAAAGGCCCTGAGGTGGGGTCTCGGCTTCTTGGAATATTCGCTTAATGATGTCGACTCTATTAGTTTCTCTAGTATCTGTTCTCATCCACAAAGCCCTCTCTGGCTCTGTTTCATAGGCCCTATAGATGAATCCCCAGAGGGGAGATCTTTCTGATTGTTTCCTCTCTGAGTTCCCAGGGCACCAAGGAAATGGAATTTTTCTCTAAGCTGCTCACCTCTGATTTTGGTCCTCCTGACACAATGACATCTACTGATGCCTGATAATGCAGACAGTAATGACATAAGCTCTAATTAACTGAACTACTGTGCACTCTCTCTCTCTCTCTCTCTATATATATATATATATGTGCATGTATATACGTAATGGTATATGTATGTATGTATATATATATATAATGGTGTTTATATATATACACACATACACACAGACATCAGATATATGCACATATATACACATACACACATACATTACACATATATACATATATATGTACATACATATACATCACATATATATGACACAAAGTGTCAAGGAGATTCAGAAGAGACACAATTTCGGCAAGTAGACCTGTACCATACCTTCAGCCTTAGTACAACTCCTTCCACCATGAGCAATGTCTGCGCGTTGACCATCTCTGTAATATCTGACAATGGCAAAACATGCTGAAAACACCCACATTCTTTGGGACAGCATTCCTCACGGAAGAGGCTACAGAAGTGTGGTTGCCATCCCCAGGAAAGCCTCCCTTTTTCCCAGGACAGAGCAGACCAGTGATCGTGCCGTGGCCCTCATGAGAACAAGAACTTCGACTACTCAGTCCAAGAGGAAGCTGCTTGCAGAGGCTCAGCTCCTCAAAGTTGGCGGGACTGACAGAGGACTGACAGAGGGAGGAAGATCTGACCTTGTTTGTATGGAAAACCAGATACTCTTGCCCTTGCCGGGGTTCAAACTAATTTCTAGCATGGTGATTACAGTCAGTTCTGAAATTCTCTCTGTGACCTCTCAGGCTAACAGCTGTGGAGCACGCAGGGAAAAGACAGTGAGTGAAGGAATGACTCAAAAGACAATGCAAAACAACGATGAGTGTGTGTGTGTGTGTGTGTGTGTGTGTGTGTGTGTGTGTGTGTGAGATAGAGAGAGAGAGAGAGAGAGGCCTATGTATTGAGGAATGGCTAATGGAATGGTCGCATAAGAAGCCAACAATCCACTAATAATCTCTCTATCGTTCTGACCATGAGCTGTTTCCTCAGCTTGATCTCAGATAGCTCAGACATGAATTTTCTGGCTTCATGGCCAGTGATATCTGCAGAGCTACATGTGGCTCCTATGAGCTACACATGGCTCATTCATCCAGAAAATTCTAGAATTTACAAGAAAAAAGATTTCTGAGAACAAATCTTGTTGAGTATCTTGCCCAAGTCACAAAGCTACCTGCTCCCTCTTTCCGGTCTCTGGGAACAGACACCACATGATCGATTAGTGGGCACAATGAAACCTTTCAATCTCCTTCCTTGTCCTTAAGACTTTACAATTATTTGGGAGACAAAAACAAACACCTGTAAAACCACACGCACTAGCTGGCTGTGGAACTTGGCATCTCAGGGGCTGCTAATCTCTTCATTCTCCACTACATCATGGGAGTGAGCCCCGCGGTGGTCCAGCTTCTGGAAGTTCACCACATGCACTTGTAACCATGTCTAACTAGTTAAAACTGGCTCACAACTGACCTTCCTGCTCTTGGCCATACTTTCTGGGGACACTCAGAAACAGCACTGGTCTGGTCCTGCTCCTTCCTCGCGGAGATGCAAAATCTAACGCCCAGATTGGGTGAGTGACTTACTGGGGCCACTCAGGGGAGTGGAGACCTTCAGAGGTCGGCTTCACCTTCCTGTGAGCCGGCGATACTGAGGAAGGCTCCTTCTCTGAGGTACCGAGTTACTGGCTCGGGGTCACGGATGCTATGGGCATGACAGTGGTTTTAAAGTTTAAAGTGCTGTAGCGACAGCTACTATTTGCTGGGAATTTAAGTGCCCCTGAGCTTTATGAAGACAAGAGGATTTGGGAATCTCAAAATGCTCCTTACTCCTTCTGACCTATGTATACCTTCCAAATGACCATATTTCCCCTTGGACTTGAACTACTTGAAGCACTAACAAGATTTGTGGCTCGACTGTGTAGGAGACTAAGGCTTATCCTCCCTGGGCTTGAATTTTTACACTACTTCGTATTTTCTTGGTAGTGATTTTTATGTACAGGAAGAAGAATATAGTTGAGGAGGATACTCTGAGTTGGCTCAACAGTCTTACGAACTCAAGCAGAAGAGAAAGAGAGGCAATCATCAGGGAGGCCACCACGAGGCGGAGGTTCCCACCACCCGGGAGGCAAGCTCACGTCAAGCGGACAATTAGTTGAGTGAGATGACCAGGCCTGAAGGGTAAGACAGGTCAAGACGGCATCTTACCTTCTTCAATGGTCACATTCCCTCGGAAGAAGTATTTCCCGTGACCTCTGGAGAGCGCCACACCTAAGCTGTGCAGAGAAACAAAGCAGACCTTGAAACCCATGGCATCGACCGGGACGGACTTGTGGGTTCACTTTTTATTTTCCATGTTCACATTGCCATTTCATGTTCTGTCAACAACTCTCCCAACAGTCTCCCTTCAAAGCCCCACTGGTTATCATTGGTGTTGGTTTTTCTTAGGTTCAATCAGCGGCTTCAAAGCAACGTGAGCCTTGAAGTGCCGGCAGCCCCTGGCTGCCCACGTGCATTTTCAGAGACGTGCCAGACCGCTCGCCCTTGTCTCAGATGCCCTCGCGACAGCCATGCGCCCTGCTCTTCACCACTACCCTACACGCTCCTGCCCTCCATTCGGCCTTTCCAGACCCTTGAGTTTACGACTGGGGAAAATGAACCCCCGTCTCAAGGAGGAAAATGAAAACTTTCCCTACACTAGTGTGTGGACACGTTACTGTGTTGTGGGCTCCTCGGCCCCTCCCTAGTCTAATAGATGCTCCCCACCCCCCTCCCGGGCTTGATTCAAGCTCCTTTCTAAAGGAAGAGAATGTATTTTGAGAACACAGTCTCTTCATTGGGCAAACCCACTTAGCGGTCATGGGTTCCCTCTGCTTCCAAATGGAATCAAACTCAGGATCCCCAGCAGTCTACCATGACACAATGCCATAATTTATTTTTCTGATTCATCTAGAGTCAGTAAATTCTTTCTCTCCTCAGCTCTGCGAGGCACTGGTTCAGGAAGGTGAAATGACTTCTTAAGTAAGGGTCACAACACTAAGGTCATCGTAGCGGGAGCCCCTAGGATGCCCACATGCGCGCCCGAAAGCAAAGCAGAAAATGGGGCCAAGCCATTTTCCAGGACGGTTACAGAGAGACAACAGGATCCAAAGGTAGACGGGCACGGAAGGACAGTTCGGAGAAGTTAAAACAGAAGCACAACATGGAGGGATGGGGGTGCCACCCCCTCGTGTGCAGGCTTGTTTGTTTGATCATGGAAATAAAAGGTGAAATGGAGCTCACTGGGCAGCAAGTGAGCTAGATGGTTTAAGGACCTGGCAACCCTCCGAACTCCCCTCTCCACCGTCAGCGGGAACCCCCAAAGCTGACTTGCTTGATAATGAGATGCAAAGCCATGACAAATCGAGTGAGTCGTCCTAGGTGAGCCTGAACCGTCTTCCCCCTTCTGGACAACAGAAACAAAAGCAGCCTGGGAAAAGCCCCTTCCTCACTCTTTCCAGCCTTTCGGCAGGGTGTTTGGTTATCTTCAGATGATGAGCTCTGAGAGCGTCAGCAGGTTTTGTACAAACACAACTGATGGATCTGATGGAATGTCCATGTATTATGGTCAGCTCTACCTGAAAGGGGTACCCTTGATGTCTGTGTAATAGTAGTCATTTGTCATCACCAAAACCCGTTTCTAGATTGAAAAAAAAAAAAAAAAAGTCGTAGAGAGAAGAAAACATGGTTAGTCTGCTAGGTGAAGCTTTCAGAAACAAATAAAAATAAATGGACACATTATGATCAGGTTAACAGTACTACATGAATCTTGTTTGAGGTAAGTAAAGACAAGAGAAAAACGATCTCAGCGAAAGATATTTATTCCAGATAGAGCTCTCAAAGCTAATTCTTCACAGTGGGTTGTTTTAAATTAAGCAGCAAGAAGATTTGAGAAAAAAAAATGTACCCCTTTGTCCACTGTCTTCTTCACCTCCATGGAGAACTTTCCAGTCTTCCGGTTTACCATGGCATTTCGTAACTAAAACGATCAAAGAAAATTCGGTATTAGCTCTTCCCCAGGTGGCATATCGTTTGGACATCTTGCGTCCTCCAGTTTGGGAGCACGTTTGTTGGTTTGTGCAAAACAGAGGTACGCCAAGGTGTCCCCGTCAAAGGGTGGGCACTGTGGTGCCAGGTCGGCACGCTGGGCTCGGCCCCCCGAAACAGGGCTCCCGAAGAATAAACCTCCAGCTGCCCTACTGGGGGAGAGAGGCTAACAACAATAAATGACCTTCAACCTCCATTTGGGGTGCCCCTGGGAACCTCAGGGCAGCACCGGTGATGTGGATGAAGCCCGAGAGTCCAGGAAGCAAGCCCCACGGGCGTGAAAACACTCAACAAGCAAGAACGTATCTGGGGACAAGTTACATTTTCCAAAAAGGGTATTCGTTTGTCACGAAGAAATCATTTTTCAACACATAACCAAGTCAGAGGTGTTTTTATACACAGTAGGTTTTTTTCTTTTTTCTTCTTTCCTTTTTTAAAGGCCAACCCCTTGGAAGACAGGGATTCGCTTTCTACAGCACGAAGCATCTTCAGATGCTCCCGGAGAAACGTGAGAATCTCCAGAGAAACAGTTTGGCTTTATGGTGACAGGCAGCCAACGGGATGACCCGGGAACTGAGTTGCGGAGGTTCCATCTAGGGACAGGGAGCCTCGCGCCCAACCTCCCTGCCCCCGGCTGACCTTTTCTAATTATGTGCAGCCCTTCTGTGGGCTCGGAGAAGGACCGCAGATGCAGTGATGAGAGACGGGCCGTCGAGGACACCAATGGGAGAGGAGGGGGATGCCAGTGAATGGAAGAGGAGCAAACGTCAGTCGGGAAAGGTTCTTTCCCAGCCTCGTGGCTTTTTTTTTTTTTTTTATTTTTTTTAATCCTCTCCCCTCTTCTCTCCACTGAGGAGCTCGACTAAGATCTGGCCGATAGAAAACTGCAGTGCTTGCAAGCAACCTAAATTTGATTCGGGGCTGCCTAGATTTGGGTTCACATTCCCATCTTCTGTGAGAGAGAGAGAGAGTAAAAAGCATAATTTTTAGCTGGAGGCATGTATAAAATAAAACATATATTTTACTCTAGATATTTTTTAACAACACATAATGGGCATTTCTGGAAATATTTTCCCATTTTAACTTTTGTGGTTTTGGATGGGGAGAGCTGGTCCTAATTAAGTCTACTTTCTAACTTTTAAGAACGGCTCGATTTATCTTTAACATGGTTTTCATTTTTCCTCTTTCTGGTGCCTGCCTAAAGCCATTTGGGACCTTCCCCTCTCACATTCCCCAGGCGGGTCGGAGATTAGGTAAGCTTCTCCCAGAGTCCGGACCACCCCGCCCCCAACTCCCGGTAGCACTGAACAAGCAGCATGGGGCGGGGTGGGGTGTGGGGGGCGCTGGCGGCTCCAAGGCCAGGGTCACTGACGAGCCCAGTCTTTCTCTTGTGGACTACACTTACTGAACACCTCCAAGTGGGGCAGGACGGTGCTGGAGCGAAGGACTCTGCAGCCAGAGCTTATGAAGAATCACTTACTCTCTCTATGCCTCAGTTTCCTTCTCTGCAAAACGGAACTACTGACGGCACCCATCCCACAGAGCTGCTGTGAGAAGTGGATGAGCTGATTTAGAAGAGTGCCTCATCCACCCTAAGCATGCAGATGTTCGCTGTCCCCACAGCCATCCCTGCCACCCTCCCCCCTTAAAATGCCAGACCTCCTTCAACGGCTTAAGGGATCGGAATTCAAGCTCAAGTTTGCTTGACACAGATACCCATGCTCTAAACCGACATTTTTCAAACTTTGACTGTGAGCCACAAGAGAGATACATCTTCCTCCGGGATGCCCTCCCACGTCTCCTATTTTAATAGATTTCATTGCTTCTAAGTGCTGCTCATGGACCAGTCATGGACTTTGTGACCTCTCCCCAATTCCTGCGTTAAAACCGCTGCTCTTCACCCCTCGTGGGTGGGCACAGACTGAAAAAGAGGCAGGCCACCAGTAAAGAGAAATAACCCAGGGTGTCAAGACTCAAGTCTTACCGGTGACACCCCTTGTGCTGTGACCGCTCTGTGGCTCTATTTCCTCCTCTTCATTCATTCCATCAAAAGCGTTCTGCGTAGGACTGCCAGAGCCCAGGGATCCTGTCAGGTGCTATGTAACTGTGTTGATCAGTCTTATAAAGCCCAGATAATACTGACACACATATACCATCTTTTGAACTTTTACGATGTGTCAGACACAGGTTTTAAAACCCTCAAAATAAGGCACCATTATTATCTCTATTTTACAAGTGGAGTAACTGAGGCACACTTAAGAAACCTGCCTATAGTCACACAGGCTCTTGTCCCTTAAGCCCATGCTGTTAGTTTTGCTCCCAAATCAGGACAGAAAGCACCTGGACAGATTTCAAGCATTAATATAACAATTGCATAGCATGAATACAAAAACAACGTATTGTCATTTCGGATCTTTTTTTTTTTTTAATGAAAGAAAAGATTTTAAACTTGACCATGCAACAGTTTCAGGTTTTAACTTTCCTACAAGCTCTAGGTTTTGCGAACGGGGGCTGACAGGAAGGTGGTCTCTGTCCTCATTACCACGGGAGGAAAGGGGGTTTTGCGCCTTTTCAACAGACTGTGTGTTGAGAATACAGCATGAGACCAGAAAAGTCTAGAAATGCCACTCTTCCATTGGAGGAAACTGAGGTCTGAGAAGGGAAGCGACTTCCCCCAAACACTGGTCAGTCAGTGGCACCACCGCCCCAGGGAACAGTTTACAAGACAGGATGGTGGAGGTACCCAGAGCAGAGACCAGAATGGTGGGGGAGCAACGAAGATCTCAGTCCCCACCAGGCCAGGAAGGGCGAGGGCAGCGGTGCTGCTGGGAGCTGGCCAAAGAGCCCTCGAATTTGCCACTACCTGACCGACAGCAGGGAGTACCTGGAGAAATGAAAGTGGCCTGGCAGAGGAATATTCCCACGCGAGTTTGGGTGTGCCCATACATTAGCATATTACGTAGTCAGTAAAAAAAAAAAATCACATGTGCCAATGTTCAACTTGACAGGGTCAAAGGAGAGCAAATTAAAACATCAACGATGTGCCTTTATTTCTGCTGATCGGATGCAAGTGTGATAATGCAGCGGACATCCAAGCAGCTCTCGCCACAGTGGGGCTGATAAAACAAAGGTCAAACCTCTTCAAGCTGGAAATAGTTTCTGGGGGTGGGGATCAGCTCCCGGCGTATCCACAGAGCTCCGGCGAGCCTGTGTCTCTCGCCTGCACCCCAGAGCTGCACCAGCTTTGCGGACCCGTCGGAGCACCCACAGTACGAGTGGCTGGTCATGCCTCTGGTCCCATCGTGAGCCTCCGGCTCTTCCCCCTGTGTTGGCGCTCACAAAGGAAGCTCTCCCCCAGAGGTTCACTGACCGCCTTGGGTCTCATGCATAAGTGTGTAACGACAGCTCGACAGCTCGACAGCTCGTTCTGCTGAGGGTGCTTTGCTCTCCGAGCTAGAACAGGAGCCTCACCTTTCCTGGTGCGCAGGCAGCCCGCACTTCCAGGCCCCCAAGACCGTGCAGTGTGGGCCAACCAAGAGAGGAAGGGGAAGGCAGAAGAAGGAGATAAACAGGTCTGTCATTCCCAAGCAAGCGTCTAACCAGAATATGAAAACAGATTTGGGCACAGAGTATCCGTAAGACAAAATCAAAATCCTCCTTCTCTCTCTCCCTCTCCGTCTCTCCCAATCTCTCTGTCAGGGGGCCGGCGCTTGGTTTGGCAACCCAGGGCTCAAACGTGAGCTGCAGGGACACTGGAGTAGGTGTAAAGAAGAACAAACTAATGGGGCAAGTTCTCAGCAATTTACCCCGGGAGAAGAGGTCTATGGAGCTTTAGAAAGAAAAGACTCGAAGGAAATTTTCCACGGACTCATTGCAGGTAAGGCAAAATGTGAGCTGACTGGAGAGCAGCAGCAAAGGCTCCCCTAGCATCAGAAGGGGTTTCGGGTGGCCTGAGGCCACCTCTGACGGGTGTTTACAGCGCCACCCCATGGCGAGCATTTGTTTAGCAGCCGGCTGCAAGGACTCCCCATCTCTGCTCCACCCCTCAGGGAAGGATGCTGTGGGAATGCTGTGGACCCACTGACACAGAATTTTTAAGGACTCCCAGACTCAAGGGCATAACAAAGTGGTCAAGAGCTTTGGGGCCAGGTGGCCCGGGCTGGAATCCACACGGTGTGCCCGTGGACCAATCCGTCCTCTGCCTTGGTTTCCTTACTGCAAAATGGGGACAGCAATAGCACTGACTTTGTAAAACTGTTGTGTAGACCCAACAAGTTCCTCCATATATCGCACTGGGAACAGTGCTAGCATGTAGGACTCGATACGTCAGTTATGATCATCTACACTTGTTTTTTTCCTCTTCCTAGAAATGATCATGTTCACTGTGGGAAGTTTGGGAACAACTAAGAGGTAACAGGAGAAAGAAGGACGTCATCCTTAAGTCCTTCGACCATCTATAGGAATTTATAACCAAAGGATAAATTCCATTTTAAAAGATATTTTTTTCCTTCCCAGAGGTGACCAACTCCGGTGATTCAGGCCAGGCTATGGGTGTCTCGGGGTCCCTTCCTGGCTTTTGGGTCCCCAAAGAGCCGCCTTACTCATTGTATTTTTATGTGATGCCTAAATTGCCTGGAGCCGGGCCCAGATGTCCTCATCCACCTCTAAACGGCTTCTAATTTTTCTCCCTCTTTTTAAGATTCTAATTTTAGCCAGTCTATTTTGTACATGTTTTAATAGTATTTGTGACCTCACATCTCTTTTGGAAGGACACAAGGTCTATGTTATAAATACCACCATTACATTCAACAAAAGCTGAGTTGCCAAGAGAAGGATGCTCCTTCCAAGAAGTTCTCTGCAGCTGGGCAGGCTCTGCTTCATGGTCTTTCCCAGATCTTGACCCAAAGCCCGCCTTCTGTCACTTACTTGCAAACCCCAATGGTACACATATGGGCATGTGGGACGACATGTCAATGTTACAGAGCTTCTCTGTGTAGGTTCCAGTATTCTCCAGCCAAGGGAGTGCAAATCTCTAGGAGAGAAATAGTGACCTTCACCAAATGTGTTGGTGGTGAAGGAATTCACCTTTGAGCAAACCATGTTCCTCAAGGAAGTAAGACAAGAGACCCAAACCAGAGACCATGAGAGCTCAGCTGGAGCGGAGTAAGAGCACTGAGCTTGTAGGAGATGTGGGAACTCTGAAGGTGGACCCCAAAAACCCAGTGCTGGGAGTCGGACGAAGGTGGAGGACGTGTAAGAGGCTGGGGATCTGATGCTTGCAGCTCCAATGAGAAAAAAGGACAGGGCAAGGAAACCACCATTAATAAAAGGAGACATTAGCTCCTTGAAAATTAACTGGAGTGCAGGCCATGGCTAGAGTGAGCCAAGTAATAAATCTCTTCCAGTAACATGATGTGAGGGCTCCGAAGTGAGAACGAGCGTAAAGCAGGCTTCCTCCCGTGTTGATCCAAATGGACGGGACAAAGGGAGGGGGAGGCATTTTGGTGACAAGGTTCCAGCCTTCTGGGAAAGGAAACCAAAAGGTCCAGTGAAGTCAAAATAAAGCAACTGATAAATAGAAGATGGAACAGAAAGGAAAACAGTGGGCCACGCCCTTCAGATACTCATGAGACAATTTAGCAGCTGCAAATCCGTGGGACACTCATTCATGAGCGAGTTACCTGAGGATCAATGCTGACGAGAATAGTGTAGAGACCAGCCACGGCCACACACGCTCCCCATGTCCACACCGTGGTGTACAGACACTTTCATCTTTCAGCATACTAACACATTTAAGAGTCACAACAGGTCTGATCTAGGTAGTATTATCATCATCCTCATTTTACTGGAAAAAAAAAAGGACCAAAACCAAAATTGGGGCACCGAGAGAATAACTGAGTGCTTGAGACCAACAGCCAGCAGATGGCCAGGATGGGATTCGAACCCAGGTGCGCTAATGCCCAGGCAGAACCGCTCCCAACTGTGCCAGCCTGCCTCTCGGTAAGAGCAGGTGAAAAGGGGAAAGCATGGACATCGGGTGCGGCACAACCTAAAGACCCCGATGACTATATTTAAGGAACAAGATGTAAAACCTTCCCAGGTCACTAAGCTGACCTGACATCAGGCCACCAGCAGGTGGGGAAAACAGGGCAGGTGAGGAAGCTGTTTTTTTTTTTTTTTTTTATCAAACAGTAGTTATTTAAGTGAACTTGAGTTCCTAGAGTCCTAGTACAGATGAAGGAAATCAGCTACACTTCTAAGATATGCCTCTTGCCTTTTACAGACCAGGAAGAAAATCTGAGATTTACAGTAGCTGAGATGTCCAGGGAGCAGAGGACGTGAAGAGAAGAGAACGACAGCAAGAGAACCCAGCTGGGGAGTCCAAATGGTTCCCCTCAACAAACTCTTTGGAAGGCAGGACAGACTGAGGGAAAGGCACATGGCTACCTCCACGGTGAAACCAAAGAAAGGACCCTGGACAAGACCCTGGACAAGGGAGGGAGTGGGCAGAGAGCCGTGGTCCTGGCACGGATGCACCACAGAGAAAGTCAAGAGCAAGGATCCAGGTAGTGACGATTTAATTAAGGGCAGTCTGCCTACATTCATGCAAAGTCAGCCATGTCGAACAAATCTGATTTATTGAGGAAATAACAAGGAGACGGACAGGGTTAAGTCGTGGGCATAAGAAAGGCTCTTGATACAGTGCCAAAGGCTGAGTCTGGGTGGGAAATGAGCGTGTGCGCCCTCGCAGTGTGGCCAGAAGGGGGACGACAGGGACGGTCCAGGAAACGGACCACCAGCCATGCAGAAGGGATCCTGGGCGGCTCTCCGAAAGCGAGGGCTGTGCCCATGGCATCCTGGCAAGTGCATTTGGCCCTGACTGGATGGTAGGTAGAGCCTTCTGCTGCCCAGTTGGGCTCAGGCCTGGCTCCCCTGAGGTGGCAGATCCCATAAACTGCACCGAGAAAGAGTCTGAATGAATCCACAGCAGAACAAACCAGAACCAGGCAGGGGATGGCTTCAGCCAACTGCACAAAACAGGCAGGTGGCTGGTGGAGCTGCAACCCATTCCAGCCAGCAGGAGACTTAGAAACTCCCAATGCCTTGAAAAGAGCCCATTGTCTTCATGTCCCTCTGGGGGCCAGGTGTACTCTTGGTGGGGGCGAGGGGGCACCTCGGCCAGCTCCTTGGGTGGCCGCCAGGAATAGAAGTGGGTACCGTGGAGCTCCCTCCTCAATGGGCTTGAAAACCAGGTCACTTACCACATCATCCCGGTCTTCCCACTCCACCTCGGAGAGGTCAACGCTACTGTAGTTAGGTTTGCGTCGCTTTTTTCCTTCTTCGTACTGGTAGCGAGAGGAAGATAAAGAAAAAGAAGAAAAAAAATAAACATTCCCATGAGATCATCAGCCAGGGCAGCCTTTATCTTCCCAAGCCCTGTTCTCGGCTGGGGACTGAGTGGAGGGACACTGGAAAGACGCCCAGCAGGGTACAGTCCGAGGGACTGTAAAAGCAGGAAAGCCCAGGCCAGCTGCTCTGAGTTGGGGGAATAACGAGCCGACACTCCTTGATAGGAATTTACCTACTGGACTCATTGCCTCCGAAGCCACCAGAAGCAAAGCGAAGATTCCCCCCTGCCCAGATGGCACCTGTGTGGAATAGGGGAGCTCCTTCTCTACTCCAAAGTTTCCAAAGCCTCCCCTTTATGACACAGGAAAGAGCTTTTTATGGTTTACCAAAAATCTAGGGTCATCCCTTTGTCTTGGGGATCTCCCAGCCCTACCTTCAGTCTCAAAACAAAAGCACTGGTGTCCACAGGCTCAACATCCTGGTGACATTTTGTAAACACACAGAGCCTACTACTTGTTATCATGCAAGCTATTGCCGTAGCAGGACTGAGCTACATACAGCCTCTGTCCCCAGAGTGGATGTGGGTACTGGGAATCACAGCCAGATTGAATGGGCATTTCTCTGGAAAAGCTCATGAGTGTCCTAAGAACTGGAGGAGTGGTTTTTTGTTCTTCCGCTCTAAATCACTGTGTCAGTCACCCCACAAGGTTACCATTTTATCCGTTGGACGGGTGTGTGTCTGGGCGTTCCTGCGTCTTAGGGCCTTTAATGCTGGTGGTTCGGACTTTTATAACATAGGAAAGTCTGCCCTCTACTGCAGGCTAAAGATAAGCAACCCCTTCTAAGTTCATAAGCTATGGCCAATGGCACATTGGAAAAAATACTTATGTATGTATAGTTTTTTTTTTTGTGGTCCCTAAGTTGGTCATCTTTGGATTGAATTGGTAAGATTCAAAATGGAACACAGTGTCACCGTGTTTTCAGACCCGCCAACCACAGGTTACCATTTTGGATGCTGCTTGGCTACTGTGGACACAGGTGCTAAAGGCACATCGGTGTGAAGGAGAAGATCACTACCAAGATGTTGAACCACACAGATCTGAACAGGCCCCCAGTAGAACCTAGGGGATGGAGGCCACACAGGGTAGATCTCGGTTACTGTGGGGCCAAACAGGGTCTAGTGGTCTTCCTGCCCTCTTGTTCTTCCTGTCGAGTGCATTTCAGGAGCCCTGAGATGCCTCTGGAGCGTGCTCACTGTACCCCCAGGAAGGCTGCCCAGCCCCTTGAAGGACAGTGAGCTCAGGTCACCTGGGTCAGCCACCTGTCCACCCCTTTCTCCCAGGCTTTCCAATTCACAGATGTTCAAGGTCAGTTTAGGACATCGGATCCACTGCAGACAAAGAGGAGGGGAAGCGGCTGCCTGAGAGGCCGCTGTAAATGACAGCATATTTGCAGTTGGATCCCGTTATGGAAACTTTGTGTGTTCATGGAAGCTCTGGCCCGTGCGAGAGCCAGGCAGGGGCTGAGTGGGAGGGACAGGAACGAGGCAAGTGGACTTGTCACCCACATCTCACAGTGAGGAGGTGTGATGGGGAAGGGGGCACGTGACGTTAACAAGACTCACCATGTCCCTTCGAGGAGGCAAAGTCAGACACTCTTGGACCTCTTTTAACTGTCTAAGGGCCCCCAAGCTCCATTTTGGTAACAGCTGTTACTGAGAGCCGCCAGGCACCCCCAGAAGCCCCCACACCCCAGCTTCTGGGCATTAAAGGTAGAGCTTTCTTGGGCGATGCAATGCTAGGTCTAAACTGTTTTTTGTTTGTTTTGGTGAAAAGAACTTCCTTTGGTCATTTCAAAATGCTCCTTTATTTATTTATCCAAATACATTTATCAGATACCTAGGAAGGACCCAGTACTAAGGATATCAATAAAGCCAATTAAGCAGTCTTTCTTTTCCAAGGACCTGCTTACAGTGTATCACCCTTGATTTTGCCTTTCGAAGGTCAGTTTATTGCCCCCCAAGCATATAGGAAGAGAGGCGGTCACAAGTTAAATAATGGATAAGAGGATACTTTAGATAAGATCACATAGGCATTGTGGGGCTGGATCCCCCACCCCCACCCTCTGGCCAAATTTTCATGGCTGAGCCTCACGTTATTTCAAGCACTTCTAAAGAAATTCAAAGACTCCTGAGGTCCTGAGTACCAAATGTTCCCTTAGCCTCAGAAAATGTCTGTTTGTCTTTGTGTGAGTGGTTCTGCCACTTACTGGGCCTGTGATCCTGAGCAGGGAGCCCAAGTTTCTCCATGCTCCCCTTTTCTCTGTTGCAAAATAAGAAAAGTAATAGTACCTCCCTGGCAATGATACGTTGAGAGAATTAGCTAGATACTGTATGCAAATGGACAATCCCACTCCTGGCACAGAATAAAGCTTGATATATAGCTAGCCTGATTCCTGAGAGCCATGAGCTTGCTGGCCAAGACATAGCCTCATTGTATACAGTTGGCTAATAGGTCATTTCCTTGAAATGAAGGAGACCCATTCAGTGATTCAGCAGGTCACTGTTCTGTAAACCACAGGCAGGCAAGAGATGTTTGTTGAAGAGGGTTATGTCAGACAGTCACAGTCCTACACCTTCTCCTGGTGTCTATCTTACGCACCAAGACTTGGGGTCCATAGCTCAGCTGGGACTCTACACTGTCCCAGCAGAAAAACTCATACCTGTGCTAAAAAGCCCAAGTCCTTTCCGATGGTACTTGGCAATTCTGTAATCCACAGCAAACCCTTGACTTCTGACCACTCCTGGATGTCTTTATTTCTTTTAACTACTCAAGAAATTCAGCACACTGCACGTTTGATATTCAGGAAACCTGGAGGTGAAGAGGCATTCACAGTGGGCTGGACCACAAGCCAGTGAGTCTAAGTAATTTCATTTCATTGAAGGAAATGGGTGGGGCAGGGGGTTAGGGCTCTGGAATTCCATTGTGGGAGTGGCTCTCTACAAAGTCTGCTTAACCAGGTTTGTGAGACTGGTCTAAAACGCTTCCCATTTGGGTCTTTATTAATGGGTGAGCTCCTTTAGAGCAAGCAGTAATGTAGCAGAGTGATTATTTTGAATGAGAGAAGGAAAAATCAGTAGCTGTTGCATAAAATAAGACAGGTTGAGGGTGATGAGTAAACTCCAGCATAATGACCTGAGATCCACCTTTATCTTTTCTCCCCTTAAGAAAGCATATGGGAAGGCTAGAGGGTAGACCTCTATGAGGAAAGTACTTGTGCCGTGCACTGCCCCCACGCATCCCCCACATTTTCCAAGGTAATTGCCTTGCTTTCCTGCAGGGATGCCCTTGGGCCCCCCTCTCCATAAATATAGTTCTCAGGGAAGCAAGGCCATCCTGGTTCAGAGATAGGCAAGTGAACTGAGCCTGTGGGGAGACCCACAGCTCTCCAGGACACAGAGATTGGTTCAGAGCTAGGGATATAACTCACCCCAACCCGAATGAGTCTCAGCCTGGCATGCTTTCCTGGATTTATGCACATCTGCTAGCATCATTAAGGTGGTAAGATGTGAACTTGAACTCCTCATAACTATCTCTGCTTCTACTTGGAGAGAGCCTTCCTGAGAATGAAGCCAGTGCAGAGCAAGCACAAAAAAGACAGGAGGGAGTCCTGAAAACACGGCATGTGTGCCTGGATCAAGCTATGCCTGAAAGCTTCATGCCTTGGGATGTTTCAGGTACCAACTACATTATCTCCACATTACCCCTTTCCCTTCTTAAAGATTTCTTTCTTTCTTTTTTTTTTTTTTTAAAGCTGGCTTGGGTTTCAAGCAAAGGAGTCATAAGGAACTTTGGAGTTCTGACTTGGATATATTTAATGCCTTTATTATTTTTCCTTGTAAACGAACCACTTTTAAAGTACATTTTAAGTGAATGTATTTTAAGTGAAGTGTTCCTAACAGTTCTTTAGGAGCATGTGACCTGAAAAATATCTACCTCACTGTCACTCAAGATAGACTACTGTGTTTGAGTACGGCTGATCCCCTCTCCCTGCTCTCCCCCCGAGAGGATAGATGTGAGGCCACAGAGTAAGAGTGACAGAAACAGAAGTAAACCTCAGCCTCTTGGGCCAGCTCTCCCCTGTCCCTCCGGATTTAGCCTCTGACACATCCTGGATCCACCAGCTCCACTCCCTCTCTCCCTGCGTGAGGATCTCGTTACTGGGGCTGAGGCATCGGATATGGCATTTGTTAGTGTATCTATAAACTGTAACTTCCTTTGAAAATGTGATTAACGAATTGCGAACGGTTTCCAAAGGTTTATAAACAGATACTTTGAGAGCCACGGGTAGGTTTGTAGTTTTTGGTGCCTGCTTTATGAAAAAAATATGTTGGGGGAGAATTTAATAAGGAAAGATATTCTGTGCTATGAAATACTTTGAGGTGGAGTTTCAAATAAAGGCCAGATGTGGTGAATGCACAAAGCAGCCCGTGGCCTGGGAGGACGGGACAAGAGGGGCACCCATCTGAGGAGCCAGCTGGAGCCATTGGGGGACACGCCTTCCACGCCTGAACCCGTCAGGTGGTGTTTCCTTGACTCCGTGCGAGTGCTCGTTGGGGTTACCTACAGATCGACTTCCGGAAGAAGAGTGGGATGGGCTAAGGTGATGGCCACATTCATGTTGGTTTGAGGAAAACAAAAATGCCTTTGCTTTTCCTGTGTGTTTTTGGGAAGGGCCAGAGGAAATCATCTACATAGAGCCATGCAGCCTCTGTGAGACCCATACTGTGTATGCCAATAATTGGTAAATTGTACGTGCCGCTCCACGCTGCCAGCAGGAAGGAGGGAGATGGGGCTGGGAGGCCGAGGAAGAAACCTTGCCCAGAGCTAATGCCATCTGGTGTGGGGGTGCGGCCCAGGGCGAGGAGCCAGCCACTGTCTGGGCAGATGTTCTCTCCCAAGGTGGGCAAGGCCCTCAGCTGGTGGACACCTTCACCACCTCCCCTGAGGCCTGCGTCTCCCTCGTCCCGGGGGCTGAAGTGGTCCTTTCAGGAGAAGGAAAAGAGGCTTGTCTTCTCTCCTCCACACACAAGACAGCACAGCCTAATGGCTCCCAGGCACTTCATTCCTCCCCTCTTGCCTCCATCTAGTCCCTTATTTGCTCCTATCCTCAACCGCATCCCCCCCAATATACTTATCAGTCACTGAGCCAGGCCCAGGTGAGCCTCAGGAAAGCATGGAGAAGCTGTCTGAGCAGGGTCATCTCCGACACTCAAGGTATAGGTCATGACCCACCGCTTGCCCATTAGGGCGGTCAAAAGAGCAGGTAGCAGCCCGGGGCCCCGAATCACACACGGGCTGCGTGCTCCACGGGCGTGCATTTCTCCGAGCCCTGTGCGGCTCGCCTGCAGGATGGGGCAAGAGTATTCAGCTCACAGGGCTGGCGTGGGAAGCAAATGGGCACAAACATAGCGGAGCACAGAGTGTGTTCTGACAAACATTTTTGAGAAACACCCACTCGGCCAACACCAATAAATGCTATCGTCATTACTGATTCACGAGATGTGGCAGCCCCTGCCTCCCCACTAGCCCGGAAGCTCAAGGGATACAATGTTTCTTTACAGTGTGGCTGTTTAATCATATTTCTAGCCTTTGAGAGAGGCAGCTCAATCTGGCGTTGTGGTCCATTCTTCTCAAGGTCAAAGGGAAGGGTAGCAAACAGGACGTAAGGGTAGCCTCACGGCCACGTGGCAGGTGGGTCCGAGACAGGGCGATAGTTTTGTCCCTTAGAATTTGCAAATCAAGCTCTCTGGCTGTCATGCAAGGTCCAGCCTCAGAGGAGGTAGCCCCAGGGAAGGGGAGTCCCAGCAGCGACTCAGGGGAAGTGGAGCATTGGCCATAGCTCTCCCGGTGATAGTCTGCATGGCTTAAGCTTTTGCTGTTTTTTAAGGGTTTTTTTTTTTCCCTCTGATTTTCCAGGTAACAATTGCTCACTGCAGAAAATTTGGAAAATATTGAAAAGTGCAAGAATGGAAAACAAAATATTGCCCTTGCTATCACAAAACAGGCAACATGGGGATCGCCACCCACGGTTCTGTTAGCTGGCCCAAAGGTAAGTCCTCTGAAGCAGTTACTGTTTCCAGTTTTCTAAGTTCATTGTTTCTCCCACAAGGAATTTATAAAATGTAGCAACCAATCTGTTCTGCTTTCCAAGTGACTGCCTTTAGCAAAAAATAAAAAGAGTTTGCTGGCCAGCTTCCCCCTCACCTCCTATCATTGCTCAGGAAGAGTGAATGCACTCCTTCCAGGCACGGTGCTAAATGCAGTGTGTACCTCCTTGGAGGGATGATCGTCCCGCAGATGGGCAAATGCGGAGCCCAGGGATGCAGGCCACGTGGCAGCAGCATGGCCGATTGACAGTGGGGCTGTGATTCAACCCCATCTCTGCCCAGTGGCTCAGCCTCCAGTCCTCAGCACCCTCTGCACTGCCTCCCTGGAGGGGGTCTCAGCTCTGACCACGACCACCCACAGCGCTGCACACAGCAGGCGTATTAACGGGTGCAGAACCACCGCGGAAGCCCATGCAAGAGTCAGTTTCAGACAGAACAAGTAACGACGCACTGAAGGTGTACATGGAGCTGGCATCGGGCCACATACCCAGGACACGCGACATCAGGCCCATTAGCCAACATCTGACTCAGAGCCCCAGACAAGACCGGTAGCATCCGATGGTACCACGGCCCCTGGGATTTCCATCAGAATGGTGCTGGGCCTCCAGTGGCGTGATGCCATGGGGCTCAGACCTTGCGAGGTAGGCTAGAAGACAGCAGGATGGCAGAGACAAGCCCAGCGGTGTCCCAGTAAGTCTGTATGTGGAGATGAAATCCTTCATGTGCATGAGAAGATGAGAAGCCCAGATGTGCAGGAGGGAAGCCGGGCCGGGCGGGTGTGCCCCAAAGCAGCCGGAAGGCGAGAGAGACACAACTGGGCATGTCCAGACAACAAGGCTTTTCCTTTTTCCACCAGGTACCATGCTCTTACTAATTAATGTTTTTAAGTGTCTCAAAGATGAAAAGATCCCCGTGCTCTCTTAGTGTGATTACAACATCCTTTTGATAGTTGTAAAACTCAAACAGCTTTGGTATTTTTTTTAAAAACAACAATTAACAGGCTGCTTTGAAAACCCAAATGACCTTTATCTTAATCGGTGTCCTCCGAGTCGCCGTGAGTCACCCACATGGTGTGTGGGGAGGAAGCGGCCCAGCTCTGCCAGCGGTTTTGGACCTTCAGTGTGGCTTCTCCATGGAGGCTGGGCTGAAATTCCCATTCCCAGGAAACCGGTCTGTCTTGTCATAGCCAGTGAGTCATAAAAATGAAAATCGGGCTGAGCGGTGGGGGTGGGAGGAGCTTTCGTGCCAGCAACGGGCCTGGGAAGCGGGGAGGCCGACCCGGAGAGTCAGGGGAAGGGCCCATGTGGAGGAAAGAGCAGCCCGCAGCAGAGATGGCAGACCTCGGATGCCACCCAGGGAGGAAAGATGCCTGTGGGGGCCTGGAAAGTGGCCCCTCTGATAGGTTAGAGCACTCTGGACAAAACCCACACTATGGTTTTTCTGGGCAAAGCTCAGATGCAGAACAGCCTTCAAAGTGAATTTCAGGGGTGCCTGGCTGGCTCAGCTGGCTTAGCATCTGACTCTTGATTTCAGCTCAGGTCATGATCTCGGGGTTGCGAGATCAAGCCCTACATTGGGCTTGTGCTGGGAGTGGAGTCTGCCTGGGTCTCACTCTATCCTTCTCCCTCTGCCCACCCTCCAAGCTCCACCGCTTGGCTCACTCTCCAGGGCTCTCTCTCTCTCAAAAAAAAAAAAAAAAAGAATGAATTTCAAAGTTCCAAACAGAGCTGCACCAAGTTCTTGAGCACACAGTGTCATATTTCAAAGCTGTTTCATATAAAGGTTGGAGATACCCGAGTCATTAGGAAATAACTATCTAGGATAAAAGGAGGATCTCTGTAAGCTGAAAGTATGTGACATTTGCCACGACAACTTTTCTGTGCATTTACAGAACTTAGGTTGGCATTATTCCCTCAAGCAAGAGACCCTTGGGAATTGAAATGTACCAGGCTGTTTTTTTGAACAGGCGCTGTAATTGGGCACCACAAGGTGCTTCCAATTTTGGAACTGCCAAGACAATGAATTTTCTTATTCACTCAAGCAAGATCAGAAGAGAGCATGGACCCAACAGTGCGACGAGACACGTCTCCCATCCAGGGGCGCAGTAGCTGAGGGCCCACCGACTGAGCTCTCTGCTGGGTGTTTCCTCCCGTGGCCAGCACCTCTCCAGGGGGTCCTCACCTGCCACCCCCATTCCCAGCGCCTCTCCTGGCTCAGCTCCCCGGACAAGTCCTCCAGTCTTACTGGCTACCCTTGGAGGGATGGTGCTTGGAACCGAGACCTCTCTCCATGTCCAGGTTTCTGTGCTAACTAGCATGATGGGCAAGAAGTGGGCAATGAATTTGCAAGTGAAAGAAAGAAAGGAAGAAAAGAGGGAAAGGAATCCCTCCTTCCAAGCCAGCTACCACTACACCAACTCTGGTTTATGCCTGTGATAGGATCAACCTACATCAGAAGGCTGAGCCTTCCTCAAACCTGTACGAATGTGTGTGTGTGTGTGTGTGTGTATGATTTTACCTAAGGGGATGCTTGGCTTGTCTTTATTTTGTTTCTCTTTTTTTGCTTAAGGTTTTCAAGACACTTGCAAAGGAGGAGACACAAAGGGATCCACCTCTGTGCCCACAGTCCGTGGATGCTTCTCTGACCCTTCAAGCTAGACTCCCTCTCCCTCTCCCCCAGGGTGGCCCTTGCCCTGCGCCTCCCCAAGGACACAGGGTTTTGCAGCATCAACGTGAGATCATCTTTCCCACCCACCTGCTCTCTGCCCTGGCCCACATCCTGACCACCAAACAACAGGTTCTCACCCATCACTGCTCTGTCCAGCCCACTGGACTGCTGGTGACCCAGCAAAATATTTAGGTTTGATTCTTGTTTTTGTTTTTTTTTTTTTTTTTGGCAGGTGATTCTGAAATACACTGATCTATCTAAGAAAAAATTCTGGATGCACGCTGGTCTGAATAAGCCCAAGAGACCTATGATGTCACCCATGACTCACAGGAAAACCAAAGGTCCCCTGCAAGGCTGACTCAGTCCTCTGGGTCTTATATCTGCCTGTGGTCATGAAGATGTGGGCAGAGGCTGGAGAGGTGAGGAGTCAGAGAAAGCGGCCCGTGGGGCAGCCAAGGCAACCAGGGCTCATCAAACTACCATGTCCGTTGCTTTCATCTTTTATGTGTGTCTTGAAATTGAGTCACATCTCTCCATCCCTCTTGCCACCAACTTAGTTTCAGCCACCACGCTACCCTCCCTCCCCCCTAAGCCTCCCTGCATGGACTCCGCCCCTGTGTCCACTGTCCAGGGTCCAGCCAAGGGGATTCTTCTGCAACCCAAATCACCACTTGGCCTGGAAACCTCATGGCTCCCCATGCCCTCTAGGATGATGTCTAGTGTTCCAGAATGCCACAGTCCCCATCAGTCGGCCTCTGCCTGTGGCTCTGACTTCCCTCTCACCACTTCCCGACTCCCTTCGTGCTGCTCTCCAGCCGGATCCGGCTGGCTGCTAACAATGTGATCACCATCCTTGCCTTCAGGCCCTGCATTAACCCACCATGCCAACTGTTTCCAGCACTCTTCACCCCAACTCAAAGTCCAGTGGCCTCCTCAGGACCCAGAGGAGGCATCAGCTCCTCCGGGACATCTGTTGCCCAGCGTGGAGTTGGTTCAGGTCCTTCCTGTGTCGTCCGAAGCCTCCTGTGGTCTCTCCTGTCTCCACACCCATCACAGCATACTGCAAATTCATTGCTTACTTGCCTATATCCCCCACTAGGTCCCAAGATCTTCAGGAAAAGAGGCTATTTCTGCTTCAGCATTGAACCTGCCGGTGCCAGGAGAGTGCCCGGCAGAAGGTTCACCATGAACAGTTGAAGATGTGAATGATAAACGAAGTAAGTGAACACGTTAAGACCTATATTCACTTCATGAGCACGTGTATAACACACATTACATGCCTGGCCAGTTCGAGACCTCGCGTGAACATGAACTCATTTTATCCTCAGACTAATCCCCTCCAAGAGGCGCCATGTTTGCACTCATTTTTCAGGGCAGGAAAATGAGGTCAGGGAGGTGGAGTGACTTGTCCAAGGTCACACACTGACTAGGGAGGCTGACGTCGAGGCTGACCCTAGCCTCAAAGACTGCGCTGGCCCAGGGACTGACATGTCCTGGTGGTCCTGAGGCTGTCCCCCGGGGCCTAGTGCTTGCCTGTGATGTGTCCTACAAGGGCACTAGGAAGGGATGACAACGAGGTGACCTGGGATCTCAGTCAGCCACCTCCCTGCCATTCCACAGTGAGCAGAGCTGAACCTCGGATGCTTAACTCTCAAAGGTCTCTGTCCATTAAATGTACATGAAGGTACTGTTTATATTTGTATTTCAGCCTGGATGAACGAGGATCCACGGAAGGGCATTTTCGTCATAGGACCTCCAATCCTGCCGCAACAGTAGGAGTCCGGGGATTGCCTTCACCTGTCCCAGTTCCCCCAAACCCTCTTCCCAGAATGTAGCTAGAAACTCAGATACTCCAGGAGAGGCTTTTTTGGAGAAGCAGGCTTTTGGATCCTTGGGCTTTTGATTTTATTTGGAATGAGAGAGAGAGAGAGAAAGAGAGAGAGAGTGTGTCTTCCTTCTAGATGATGTTCTAGACTTGTCTCTGGCAAGGTGCAACCACAAGTCTGCCTAGGGTGTACTCTGTGCCTCTGTCAGACTTTATAGTCATTGGGTCCAATTGGGAGAAGCCACTATGGCTATGATGAGTATCCCCCTGACTTGCTCCTTAGGGGGTCTCTGTCCTTCCAGAGAGAGACAGGCCCAGAAAGCCTCACACTGCAAACCAGAACCCAGAGCCTCTTGGGTAGAGACCAGCAGGTCACTCGTTGGGATTTCTGACCCTGGCCCTCTGTGTGAGCACCCCGTCCCTGTGAAATCCCCAGCTACAGGCTAAAGAAATGCCAGCTATTGGGTGACCTTCTACCAGGCCATCATCCCTTGGGGGACTAAGTGGGGCAAGAACAGGGACAGACCCCATCCCAAGGAGAAAGGGGCAGGGAGGCCAAGGAGGACTTACAGCCAAAGCCCCATCAGGCTGAGCCAAATTACTTTCTTGTCTCCATATTCCGAGTGTATCAGGGCTCCCCTCTGCCCTGCAAACACCCACAGAGAATGCAGAAGCAGCACCTGGGAAGCCTGTTCAGAAATACAGGTGCCCACCGCATGGTTATAAAAGTCGAGCAAGGAGGGGAAAGGCTCAGGCACCTTCTCGGCAAAGCGCAACGGTCAGCCCAGCGGAGCGGTGGGCATAATTAAGTTACCGTGCCCAAGAGCCCATGGTGTCAACCTTTTTATTTGCATTCTTTGGGTTTTATCATTTAGGATTATGTAAAAATGACAGCTGCTTATAATTATTTGGAGGTTGGAGCTCCAATAATTAAAACCATCTGCCTTTATCTTACCGCTACCAAACTTAACCCCGAGAGGTTGGGTCTACTGAACTTCAAAGAGGGAAGCAAGAAATAAAAGAAAACTCCGCACATTACTAACAAATTTCTTGTGATTCATTTAAATGTATAACCAGTTATTCCAATAGCCTTCAAACCTTTAATTATCTTTTAAATATATATAATTTGGGACTGCTAATTAGATAGCAATTTAATGCTCTCATGGGGATTCAGATGCACTATCTTTCTAGAATGTAAACTCCAGGAGGAATAATCATGGGCATTCGAATGATTGAATTCTTCAGTTATTCAAATGAGTGTGGACATTTTCACTGTTGGAATCATCTGAATATTCTACTGTCGGCCCCAGCTGCACGGTTTACAGGGCTCCTCAAGCAAGCGGGGGTAAGGCTCGGCTTTCTCCCTGTCCAGGACCAGCCCTCTGGAGAGAAACTAGCCGGGCTCCTGGGGAAAGCCTAGCAAAGACACGCAAAACAGCTCAGTTAAGTCTCCTCTGAGATGCAGATGGTTCTGTTTTCCTATTTTAAGGAGGAGCAAACTTTCCTGGAATTTACAGTTATGAAAGCTTCAGCGCTTGCTTTGCAGGCCTTCTCCATGCTGGTCTGCCCGCTGTTGTCTGGGCAGTTAACATTTTAATTAATGACTCCCTCCCTGCAACAGGCTGCTGCAGATGGAGGGGTGAGGGCTTCGCTCTGCCTTCGGCTCCCACTTCCTGTGTATTCCTACCCCCGTGAAGATGGTCCTTTAAATTATACAAAGATGTGCATCACATGCAGAAAAGCAATTGATCAATGGATGAGACGGGGCAATGATAGAAGCCAGCTCTCCCATCTCAGATGCACAGCGCGGCCAGGGTTTGCATTCCTGAGCCGGGGCTAGTAGCAAGCAGCTGAGGCTCATTTCCCCCACGAGGGGAAGGAGGTGCAGACAAATCTATAGGAATTTTTAAGAGATCATTATTCAACACATTGCATGTAATTACATTTTGATGAGCTTTTTATTGCTAATTCATCATCCAAGATGGGGCACTCTAGATATGAAATTAATCTAGTAAAACAAAGGTCAGAGTGCGTCCAGTGTAAAGAAAGGCTTTGTCCTCATCAAATCCTCTCGCCAAACAATAAAGCAGCAGAGGATGTTATCTCTAAACCAGAGTTCCTTAAAACGCCCGCCCTTGGTTATTGACAGCACAAAGCCCATGCTCCCTGGTACTCTTAAGTGTAAACACGGATTCTCCAAGTAGGCTGGTGTGATGTAAATTCACGCGCAGGGGCCTGAAATGGAATGGAAAATGTGGTGGATGGCATCACGTTAATGCCAAGGGTGGTGTGGGGGCACACAAAACTTCATCTGAAGCTCTAGGCTGCGGCAAATCGATTTTTTGCAGAGAAACATCGGTTGGCTGATGTCCTGACTTGAGTTCCCTCTGAAGCAGCCCAGGGACCAGGATTCAAGGGCAAGTTATTCACTTGGGAGGGGTTCCCTGGAAGTGCCTGTAGGGACATGGCAAAGTGACTCAGAGATGGAGACAGGCAGGTAGCCAACACCAGGGGCATCGTCGAGCCCCCTAGTGCTGTGGGCAGCAGGAGCCCAATCCCACCGCGGGCGGTGGGGGAGGGGGGTCTGGGGCCGCTGCCGACGAGGCACCTGGAGATAGCCGGCCTGGGAGGTGGGAGTGCTCCCCAGTCTTCTACTTCTCTGGCTCCTCTGGCCTGCTCTGTGCCTCAGAGGAGCGCACCCCAGAAGCCAGGTGCCAGCAGCTGCGAGGCAGGCTGGTGTGTGTGGAAAATGGCAGGGATTGAGGGGACATGGCAGAGTGTCACATGTTTTACTAAACCTCTTCCCAAGTAGGACCCTATCAATAGAACCTCCAGTCACCTCCCTTTATGCTTTAGAAGTCTGTCCTAGATCTACCAAAAGGTTCCAGATGCCTGACATCTTGAACATCCCAAGCCTCAGTGTCCTCGCTTACACTGCTCCCTCAGCCTCGGTGAGTGCCCGACAGCTTTGCACCGGTTTTTTCCCCCCTCCCTCAGGCCTCAGCTAAACATGCCATTCCCAGGAAGGGCTCTCCCTGACCCTCCGGCTAAGGGAGGTGACTCCCTCTAGTTTTTTGTTTTCTCAGATCCTCGTTTCTTTTGGAGAGTTGATCCAAAACGTGTAGTGCTTCTTTATTTATTTGTTTACTCAGGAGTTTTAAAAAAATCTCCATGAGATTGTCAACAGGAAATGAAGGGGAATTATGTCTGTCTTGTCTTATGGCTAGATCTCCAGTATCTGATAGAGCACCCAGTGAATAGTGCCAGGTGGGGGAGGACCGGCAGGAGGGAGGGCAGTGGGGGAGGGAGGGGGGAAGGCTCAGGCACCAGCAGTGCGAGAGGGCGCTAGTTATGCATCCTGCCTCTGAAGGGCCCTTTGCTGCTCCCAGCTGTGCTAGCCTGGATCCAGACTGTGACCTCCAGCTTCTAGGCTGCACACCGGCTCCCCGCGGCCTCCTCCAGCACCCCCCCTTCCACAGCAAGACACCAGGCCCTTTTATAAATGCTACTTCTTATCGGTGTTTTCCCCCTGGTGCTTAAGAATATAGCGTGTCATCAGTTTCCTGACCACTCCATCTCTTCCGCTGGGTACCTCACCGGGCCACGGATATACGCGGGTGAGCAAAACACCATCTGATCAGCATTCAGGTTGCTTGCCCTGCAGTGAGGGGCAGAGATGTGTCCAGACATTTCTATGATGTAGTGTGGAGGCCAGACTCAAGGGCTTATACAAGAAGCCTGGTTGGATGGGGGAGACCCCTCTGGGGAGGGAGGTGGGTGGCAGGTGGGAGGCGTGCAGACTGGGGTCCCTGAGAGCTGGGGTCAGAACCACACCCAGCAGAGGCTCCCAGACCTGCGGATTTCACCATATCAGCTAGGCCGCTGTCACTGTGAGCAACAGGTATCAGTTTCTTAATCACTTGAGCAAAAGGGGAATTTACTGGAAGGGAATATGGAAGCTCTCTGCTCCCACTGCACTGAGAGATAACTACCTACATGAAAAAACAAGGAACTAATAGAGAGTTTCTTGTTCTTCCTTCCCTTCCTTCCTTTTTCCTCCTTCCCATTGCTTTCCTTCCATCTCTCTCTCTCTCTTTCTCTTTCTTTCTTTCTTTTTTGGCAGAGGCAGGACTTAAGGAAAGCAAACCTTCTGTCTACCCTTACCTTTGTATCAGTCGGGCCCCAGCAGGAAGCACATGGCATAGTCATGCTGGCTAATTAAGGAAGCTTTAATAAAGAGGCTATTGTAACGGGGGGCGGGGTGGTATGGGCAGACGGAGGGAAGCTAGAAGAAATGGAGCACTCCCCTGAAGCCAGGAGCAGTGGGAACCCTCCTAGCACTCTTCCTGAAGGGACAGAGTCCCCAGAGAGAGAGAGAGAGAGAGAGAGAGAGCGCTACAGAACCGGGAGGATAATGTGCCTTTAGACTGGGTGTGGCGGGTCCTGGGGCACAGGGCTGAGTGTGTACCCCACCCCACCTGCCTCTCTCTCCCTCTTGCAGGGAGGCCCCCACTCACCAAACCCTGCCCAGTGCCCAGCGCAGAGGAGCCCCTGCTGAGTGCCCTTGGGGACAGTGTGCAGGGGCAGAGAGCAGAGGGGAAAGGGGAAAGTGTCAGCAGGAGCCAAGGGAGGCTCTCCGGCCCCAACTGCACTCTGCCAAAGAACCTTATAACACTGCTTCGGAATTTAGGACCTCCTTTCAATGGAATGGATTTAACTTTCTGAAAAATGACCAGGAGATGTCACTGTCCATCGTCATCCTTTTTTTTTTCCCTTTCCCCGAAGACTGGCCCAGATTTGCTTTCTGACCAATAGTCCTTGACAGAGGCATTAGCTACTCCCTCTGGGGTGGGCACCACCACGCAAGACACTTCAGAAGGCAAAACACGCACAGATGCTCAGCCCGGAGCCTGAGTCCCAACCTGCTAGGTAACCCCATGCCCTTGCCATCAGCACCCCCCATCTGCTCAACCCCATCTACGCCCTGAGTGCCCAAGCACACACCCAGCACAGAACTTGGGGACCTGGAGGCTGTTGCATCATTGAGGTTTGCAGAACCGAGGGTAGCTCCCGCCCGACAGACTCTGGCAACCCATGACCTTGCTTCCCCCTGGCTCTCGAGGGGAAAGCTCTCTCCGCTCAGGGCTGCTCCTGGCACCCAAGTGATCAGACCAGGGCCGTGCAAACAGTGCCTTCAGTAATTTCCTCCAGAGGAATGCATACAAGGCTCTGTCTTCTCCTTTGCCAAATGATGTATTTCAAAAAGAACGGGCTTGCTACACGGGGGTCCCACAGCCTTGTTTCCTTTTTCTCTGAGAACACACTCCTCTGAGCAGACACACTTACTGGCCATCCCTTAATTCTTTCTTTGAAACGAAACGGAATGGATTCAGACCAGGCCTGAGCTGGAGTCGCCTGGGCTTCTTTCTGAGAAGGTGCCGGGGCAGGGACACCATCTGCGCAGGGACACGGCACATGGCGGTGCCCGGGCGCCACCTACTGGGGAGTCTCCTTCAGTTCCTCAACAGCCTGAGTGGAGGGCGGAGAAGGAATTCTGGCAGGTGGGAGAAAGGTTTGGAAGGGACATGAAACCCCCCAGCAGGCTCCTGTGTGGTTCTGAGACCAGAGCAAGAAGTCATGTGTCTGACCAGGGCTGAGGACAGCCGTCCTGGGGAGGGGGGGGCCCTCCTGAGCCGGTGGGAAAATATCCTCTAGGGTGGATGGGTAGATGCCGTTGGTGTGCATGCCACCTCCTCTGGGAAGCCCTCCTGCACTTCAAGGATACCTTTCCTCAAGGAAAGCATTTAACTTAACACTTAACTGCCACTGTGAGCCCCTGGCTCCTCGTGGCCTTTCTCTTGCTGTCGGGGGGAACTCTTGCTTTGTGCAGTGAGCTTCTGTGGGCAGAGACACCTTTTCCTCTGCTTCTACGGCCCTAAGAGCTAGCATAGTGCTTGACTCTAGGAGCATCTGATGAATGCTTGCAGGCAGGCGGGAGGCCAGAGAGAGGGGCAGAAAGAGAAGAGGGACTGACCAATCACATGTAATTCAGTTTCTGTGCCTGATACAGCAGGCACTCAATACACGTTTGATGAGTGAATGTATGGCCCCTGTGCTTCCCACTTATCGTGGGAAATTGGTACCCAGACATGTAGTCATCAACATCATTCAAACATCATCAAAATCATTCAACAAATATTTACTGACTCTCTCCTGTGCAGCAGCAAAATCCCAGGAACCCTCAAGCAACAGAAGGGGAAAAGCTGAACCCATCGACATTTACCAGGAGTGACTAGTGATCTAAGGAAATGATAGCAAGGGATACGATGGGGGGGTGAGGAGGGAAGGGGGTGGCTCGCAGACAGGAGTTTGGGTTTCATGCTAAATGCCAGTCAGAAGCCCTGCCATCTGATTGACAGACTTCCATCTGACCTGCAGAGTGAATAATGCCGGGGCGGGGTAGGGGGCCGGGCAAACCCAGGTGCTCAGAGAGGAGCAGAAAGGGGACTACGGCCCTCTGGGAGAGACATAAGAATGGCGCCCCCGACCAGGGGGTGGAGACCGGGAGAGGTAGGAGGGCTCGGGGCACATTTTCCAGCCAGATCCAACAGAATGTGGTGGTGGGGGAGGGGTGGGGATGGGCATGGGGAGGCTGCGCCCACACCTACTGACCCAGAAAGAACCCTTCGCATTTGCATTGAGGAGGCGTGGATGAGGGGAAGAAATGAAGGGAAGTGAACTGAGGGGTTTCAGCGCGCGGGGATTACCAAAACAATAAAACCACGAGATGTGTGGGAAGGGAGCCAGCCCCTGCAAACCAAAGATCTGCACAGCCATCTAAAGATCACATCTCGGCTCTACATCAACAGTTTTGGCGATGATACAGAAGCTCTTCACATGGTCCATTGCTTGAGCTAAATCAGTCAGATCTGGACGAGGATTCCAATAGCACCCCTAGCTTCTAAGCTTCTATTTAAACAGAGTTTGATATGCACGGTCTACCTCGCATTCAATATACGTTTACATGAGCCTATGGGAATGCCCACTTAATTCCATAGCAGAGGACTCCAGCATGAGAATACACTTATCCGCAGGTCCACGTGTTAACTCACATGCTCTATGATCTTCTGAAAAGGCCCATCTAGAACCCATGTGCAATAGCAGAAGGACAAAGAAAACCTTTGTTTTCTTTGAACCTCCCAGAGGTCCACAAGAACCAAGTGGCAGAATGAGTCGGACAGTCAAGGAGTGCCCCACAGGAAAGGCTGGTGAAGTCAGACAGAAGGCGGGCTGCGGACAGCCAGAGGCTGCCATAGTGACACTGAATCCCAGAGCGCGCGGAAAGGGTCTGTAATAGGTGGGAAGACGGCACACCTATACTTCCACATGGGAAGTATCTGCACCATCTGGGCTCCTGCAAGAGTGGACGTGAGTTTGGCAGAACAACAGACATGGTTGGGGCGTCTGAGTATTCTGCTTTAGAAAACCCGACAGCTCGGGCTCACCCCAGGCGGCTAAGGCTTTCCACCCTCTAGCCGGGGCTGTGCAGTTTGGTTGAGGAGCCTGCATGGCTTAGGAGTGAAGTCACACGGCTGAAACCGCCAGAGCCGCATGGCCAAACCCAGGAGCCCATCTGCTCTGGCCATCGACCTTATGCTCCTGGATTCCGAACAGCTCCCGGCTTCCACTCTGCAGCCTGCGAGGGTCGGGCTAAGGCCACAGGGGAGGGGACAGACTACCAGGATGGGACAGCAACAGGAGATGCTGCTGCTGGTGGAGTTGGTCCCCACCCACTTTAAGGAAAGGGTCCAAAATGTCGTTACGCTCTCCCCCTGTGTTGCCCCATCTGCTGGTGTCAAGCCACAGGTGTCTCTGGAACACCTGAAATGTGGCTAGTCTAAACGAGATGTCATGAAAGCACGCAAGACACATCCAATTTCAAAGGTCAGTATAAAAATCATGGAAAATAGCACATGAATAATTTTTTATTGGTTTCATGTTGAAACTCTGTGATTCTGGATATACCGGGTTAACCAAAATACATTCTTAAATTTCATTCCACCCGTTTCTCTTGTGCTTTTTCAGACGTGGCCACTAGAAAATTTTAAGTGACATAAGCAGCTCATGTTTATGGCTCATTGTATCTTTACTAGACAGTGCTAGTCAAGACAGATCCTAACTACAATCGTCCAGTGATGACCCTGTTGTTCAGCCATGTGGCTGCAGAGACCGGGCCTCTTGGTGTCCCACCACTCTGCCTCCCATTTCCTGAAGATCACCAACCAGCGGAGCTGAACTCAGGACATGGCACTTGATCTGGGTTCGGGCTCCTGGTTCTGGAACTTTCTAGTCACTGTATCACTTATCACAGGGGCATTGCCACCTTCCCTGCAGAGACCTGCAGCTCCTCGGTCTGGCACGCACATCTGTTTACAGTCTGACTCCAAGCTGCCTTCTCTGCATACCTTCTGCCCAGGCCTGGACCCACGGGTGCCCTTCCTTTGAGCCTCTGGGCCTTTGCACAGCACCGGCTGCTAGGTTTCCTATCAAATTAATTAATGATGAAAAGTTTTCACACATGCAAAACAGATAGCATGGTGCCTGTCATAGAAATAGTCATCAACGGATGTTAGAAGAACACACTAAGACCAACGACGGCAATACCAAACAAACACAAAGAAACGCACCCTCCCAGATAATGTCTACAGTTCCCTATGCACCCAAAGTGTAAAATCTTATCCATCCTTTTAGATTTTGAGTTCTTTGAGGCCGGCCACGTCTCTGCAACTACCTCGAGCACTTTGCTGGGGTCTAGAACTCACGGATGCCCCGCAAACATGGAAAGACTACACGGAGGTTTCTCTCCTTCATCTCGTCCACCCACAGCACCCAGCGGCTGATGGGACTGGCTAATTTTCATCCAGAATAGAAACCCTCCAGCATCCTTTCCCATCTCCTCAGCCTGCAGACGCAGAGCGAACAGCTTTTGGGAGATGTCAGCGCGGTCTCCGTGGAAATGAGTCCTGCCCCAGGCTTCTCGGTGGAGCCCTGCCTATGTTGTGGCTCCTGGAAAGGAGACTTATTTGTGTTCTTTCAGCGGTTTGACCAGGTCCACATTCCAGGCCTCCTTGGGGAAGGAAATCAACTCAGATGACCTTCCCTTCTAAGAAGCAGGGGCAGATGGATCATTACAATTCCAACAAAAATCAGATCATGCTAACAGGGGCACCTTCCCAATTTTATTTCCCTCGATGCCCTGTGAGGCAAGAGAAAAAGAGATAAGGGCAGGGCTCCACATTTTAAGAAAAAAAAAAAAAATCCACAGATATTTGGAAGACATGGGGGAAATAAAGCACGAGAAAACAAAACCTAAGAGTAACTCTACTTTGAAGTATTTTTAACCTGAGTGTGAACGAGTGGTAAAGGTCCAAAAGAGAACTTCCGGATGTCTAAGAACTACCTGAACAGCATTCCTCAAGGTCTAATTTGAGTCCCCCTTGCTGTGATGTCCTAGCCCCCCACCTTGAGAGACTAGAGGACAGCGATGTGGCCCCCAAGCCATCACGGGACCCAGCACGCCTGGACCCAGGTAAAGGTGTGCTGCGTGAATGCCAGCCTTCCAGAAGTCACAAGGTGGTAGCGAGGACAGAGAGGTCGAGAGACCCTTGGAGAAAGACCAGGAGAGCCTGGTTATCAACAGAAAAGTATTATTTTAGCAGTTCTGCCAATGAAACCAAAAACGGGTCTGCTGAGTGAAAGCACCTGTATCTTTCACAAGATACCTCGTGATTCGCACCCAAATCACCCTAGATTAAAGAAAATACTGGATAAAATCAAGCCAAACCTTGATTTGAAGCTCAAGGGAAAGATTTTATTGGACAAATTAGAAAAATACTGGTATTGTTTTTCAGAGAAACCCACTTCTTTCCTCAGGCGGCAGGGGCAAGAAACAGCCTCAGGGGTGGACGGAGAGGGAATCCGAGATACTCGAAGTGAGCTTGTGCCACCCACCCCCACCCCTCACTGGTCACAACCCCACACTCACCCCCCAGTGCGAATCTGGCCACCTGGCCAGAACCGAAGGGAACGCCCATTGATAATCAGGGCTCGGTGATACAGCTGGGCGTGGGGAGGTGAGTCGGGCTAGAAGGAAGGTGCCCTGCCCCCGGGAGTCAGGGGAGCATAGCTGGCTGTCCCTGGCTGAGCAGGGGAGACTGATGTCCGGAGCAGATACCAGGTTTCCAGGGCAAGCCCACAGGTTACGTTTTCCGGAAGGACCCAAAATAAGTGGAAACGAACAGTGGCTCTGGAGGGCCCCCTCTCTGGTTCATCTCCTGAGTCCCTGCTGAGTGCTGAGGGGGCTAAGGCTTAGGGAGAAGAAGGCGGGGAACATCCTGCCCTTGCTGTCTGGGTAAGCAAAACCAAGATGAACTAATCACTCATGCACGGTCAGCACCGGGAGTGTTCCATGCATGTGGACGGACGCTTAGCTAGCTTCCCTATCACTGTCCCGTTACCACAATTCCGACTGTCACTTTTACTGATACTTTAAAAACAGACACACAACAAACAACTTTAGTTTCCTCACATGCGATGGATGCCAGACAACCTCATGGTACGGTTGTCATCTACCTGTCTTCCAGACCACAGCTGGCCTAGAAAACTGACACTGTGTGTGTGTGTGTGTGTGTGTGTGTGTGTGTGTGTGTGTACACGCTCCCTCGCCAATGTTCATCATAGGAACCGGAAGCAACTGAATCATCAAAAAGCATCCTTCAGATCCTCCTAAGCAGCCACCACCACCACCACACTCTCCAACCTTTATAAAAGCCAAGCACAGATCGATGGAGCCAACAGAGCAGAAACAAGATGCTGGGATAACCACCGCGGACCCCACGATGTACCGGGGCCTGCTCTGTCACACAAGGCTTTGCACGCATGATCCCATTTACTCTGATAACAAAGCTGTGGTCTCTACATTAGGGCTATGGCAGGATCCCGAGAGAAAATGAAGCTCAGGGAGGCTGTAGCATACAGCAGGACAAGAGTCAAGGGCAACCTGTGTGTTGCTAAAATTAAGTCCCTCCCACTTCACCACCGTCTTTTGCCCAAGAGGAAAAAGTCAAACTTAAGGCAGAGTCCACATCCACTTGCCGGCCACACTCAGGTGGATTCGTTCACATAATCCTCAACAGATGGCATCATGCCAATAAGTATCTCATGAAATCAGGGTCAGAGATAGATAAATAGCCTGGTCATTCCTTATTTAAAGATTTTTTTTTTTTAAGATTTATTTTATATTTAAAAGAGAGAGAGCGAGAGAGCGTGTACATGAGAGAGTGAGGGGAGGGGACACCTGGGTGACTCAGTGGGTTAAAGCCTCTGCCTTCGGCTCAGGTCGGGTCATGATCTCAGGGTCCTGGGATCGAGCCCCACATCGGGCTCTCTGCTCGGCAGAGAGCCTACTTCTCCCTCTCTCTCTGCCTGCCTCTCTGCCTGCTTATGATCTCTCTCCTGTCAAATAAATAAATAAAATCTTAAAAAAAAAAAAAAGAGTGAGGGGAGGAGCAGAAGGAGAGGATTTTCGAGCAGAGTCCCCACTGAGCATGGAGTGGGACGCGGGGCTCCATCTCAAGACCCATGAGATCATGACCTGAGCAGGAACCAAGAGTCGGGGGCTCAACTGACTGAGCCACCTGAGTGCACCCCTTATGTTCTTATCATGGATCCATTGCAAAATGATCCATCTGGTTTGGATGTTCACAGGTGAGATGCTGGGGCATTGGCCTGGGCCATCCCATTTATGGGAACTTGACCCTGGCCATCATTTCTGGTGAAACCGTCCACCGCAGTGCATTTGCGAGCACTTGCACTGTCCTGGGGTGACATCATGGGTGCTGGTGGCTCGCCCTACTTTTCTAGGAGCCTTCTGTCTGCCCTCTCAGTGGCCCAGCTCTGGAAAGTGCGTCGGAGAGACTGTTAGCAAACAAGCCATCTGCTGCATGACCAGGAGATACAACAGACCCGGAAGGCACTGTGAGTCCACTGCGCAGGTGGGAGCTCCGCGTCTCCACTGCTGCAGAGAGAAGCCACCTTGGGGACTTCCGACACCTGGTTCCATTTCATTCCTTTTTAAAAAGCTGGTAAATAGGAAGGAAATTCATTCACTGGCAGAGGATCCGGGCTTGATTGTTTTATCGACTCTGTTCCACTCCAACTTGGAAGAAATAAGCACGAACAGCCCATAGCTTTTTAGACTTAAATATATTTTTAGACCTAAACATCCTTAAGAAATTAGTAGCTTTTTCAATCAAACGTTTCGATAATTCTGTGTTACGTTTGGAGTTAGCTAACCAGTTAACTCAATCCCTTTCTGATAAAAAGATTGCCAAAATCAAATATTACCCTAAGTCCATCTGAAAGCACGCATGTGGGATCCACATGGCGTGGCCCTGACTTGATTAACAGCAGGGCGAGTGGAGTGAAGTTGGATGGTGACGCTGTTCAAAGACGAGCTCTTTCTAGACAGTGACCCAGGTGAGCAGCAAACTGGTCCCCACGACGCCCCAGCAGCAAACATTTGCCCAGCAGACCCTGAGCCGCTGCTTTCTGCCCACGATGAAAGAAAGCAGGATGTGGTGCGTGGGTGCAAGCAAGCTGGGGTGTGTGTGGCTAGAGAAATCCACTGACACTTTCTTAACTCGCAAAAGTAGAGTGTGCGATATTATTTTTTTACGATTTTATATCTTCTGTAAAATTAGCTAACCACACTCAAACCTAAAGGGTTGTCCTTCCTTCAACACGTTGCAACTAGTCCAGAGACAACAGACATGTGCACCGCCAACGCCCCTGCGGAATCCACAGGGGAGACCGTCAGCAGCCCAGCGCCTCCCACCCATCGAGCCTGCCTGCCCCTCGGACTCCTCTGAGTGCTCCAGGCAGGCTCTCCCAGGGGGCCGGGTGGACAAGGACACACAAAGGCGTCCTGGATCCAGCCCGACTCATTTCAGAAGGAAAATGGTTTACACATCGGGTCACCAAATACTACTACTGGATATGGCTTAGGCAGGGAATGGAGAAAATCTCCACTGTTCAAATTAAACAAAAAAGGTATTGTTGAATATCTTCAACACAGGAGGCACTGAGCTTAGGCCATGGAATTCGGGGGCAAATCCCACCATAATGAATTTCCAGAGATCCTGGGTCTAATTTGTTGTGTCCAATGTAACTTGTAATAACTGGGTCTCGTTGGAGTGTGAGGGATCATTTGTTACAGAAAGGTACCCATTATGATGGGTTTAAATGTCTGGGGTTAAAATTTTTTTACACGTGCTGGCAGATGTGAAATAAATAAACGCACATAGGTATATACTTGATTTCTCTATAAAAGAATGATAATAAATATATTTACCTTACATCACTTATATATTATGTGTCAAAATAACATAAATTGAGCTTTCAAAGTAAACACTGCTGCAAAGTGTCATCACTGTGGAACCGAAGAAAATCTCTTAAAAATCATAAAAGGAGACACATAAGAGGCATTTCTCTTACCAGTGGTCTGAGTTCTGGATGCGTCAGGATATATCCATTATTTGTGATTGCAAAGGCATAACCGTGAATCCCTAACTGTAAGAAGAAGTGAGAAAGAAACCTTCATTAGCTGGCTCCCTGGTGAATCCACAAAGCATAAAGCAGCCCGACATTTAGTAATTTACAGCTTAAACTTGGCATTCATAACCCTTATCAGCGCAATATTTCATTAAAATGAATTCAAGGCGTTGATCCTTGACATTTAGTAGAAATGAAGACCTGTCACAGGATAAGCTCAGCAAATAGCACAATTTAAAATGTCACATCCCCATGTTGGCATCCAAGGGCCTTACTTTGATTTATTTAAAACAAAAACAATTCTTTTTTTTTTTTTTTTTTTTTTTAAGAAAGTAGCTGACACTTCTGGTCATACCCCCTGTTGACGCAAAAGGAGTTTTACCCAGGGTCCCGTGTCTTCCATCTCCCCATGATAAGGAGCAGAGAGGAGGCTTCCTCTGATTTACATCTAGACTTCCCACAAGTCCACACCCATGGGGGCCATCTCGAGCATGCACGAGGCAGTCATTTTCCATAATTCTTCCTGGATAAAAGTGTCCCCACCAGCCCAGACAGGAGCCTGCCAACCCCTCTTTATATCCTTTCGTCTTGAACTTCGGAGGCTGCCAAGCTTTTCCACGCATGCTTCCATCGACACAAAGCCTGGGTCATTTTCTATGCAGAACCTCACTTAATTTATGTTTTCTGACTAAATGGGACTATGGGAAATAGTTTGAGAGCAATGAAATGTTTTATTAGCTTTAAAAAGTATGTAATCAAATTTAACACTGCACTTATTTAAATAATAATCCCGGCTTTTTGACAATATTTCTATTACACAGTTGACTGCACCCATTGGCTACAATAAATTCACCTACAAATCATTCATGTATTAAAATGGCCCCTGGCATAAAAGCCATACTGATCTCTCTCTCTGAAGAAAGAAAATGTAACCCACTTTGCCAGACTAGTGAAAGGGGAGAGGGGAAAAAAAAAAAAAAAACCTCTATTTTTTCTGACAAGTTATTTCATAGTTCTGAGCCCTCACTGTTCTTTTTCTTTCAAATTCTCTGCCGCTCACATTCTTGAATATGATACTATTAAATGATCCAGACAACAGAGTTTACAAACCAAGAATGACCCTGTCTGTTTGTTAGCTTAACGTCAAGGTGATGTGGAATTAACTTCGGAGAATTTAACACCGACAATTAAAAGTTTCCCTTGCATTACATAAGGCAAATATGCATGTGGTCGTCAAGGGCAACAGACATTTTCTCCTGGAGTTACCTTGCCCAGCAAGTCTTAATAAGATTCTACAAGACTCTAATGATAAAGTATATTTCATTATGCTGTGAAAGATAAACCAGAGATTTCCTATCCTTTGAGATGTATATCGTCTCTTTCATCTTGTCTCTTGGAAAAATGTCAGACACAGTCAACACTGCATTAATTACCATTATTATGTCCCAGTTTAATACAGACTCAAGGGGTCAAAAAGGACTCAGAGACTTTGACTTTTTTCCATTAAAGGCAAAAGTGGTATTTGATTGGAAATGCAAACTCAAAATTTGACCAAACAAGGAATATTTCACAGCTGCTAATATATCCAGTGCCTTCTAATGCACTTTACTTCAGTTCTTGGTTTGCTTGTAGGAAGTAATATTCAGAAGAAGGTAGAACTTCTTGTATATGCTCTCTTTAAACTCTAATTTTCTTGTATGGTACTAATCAAAATGATAACTATTGTTTGTGAGGTTGATGATAAGGAATCAAGATATCCGTCAAGCAAGGCCTTTCATTATTTCATGCCTGCCTCCCCACCTGAATATAAGGTTCTGTGATGGCCAAGGTCAAACCATGTGGTCAAACTGGTGGTTGGGATGGAAGGAAGAGGATCGGGAAAGGGAGAAATCGGAAAAGGAGGAAGCGGAAAACAATGAAGGGAACGGACTCAAGCACAGATCCCACACATCTGACCTAAATTTTGCGTCCTCCCCTGGAATGCAAAGGCTGAGCTGACTTCCCACCCAGTGTCCTCCACTCATTGTGGAACTGCTATCCCCACCTCCCTGTTGCTCATTCGTCCCCCTTCTGGAATCTGCCTTTGCTGTGCCCTGTCTCCCACCAAGATGCTGCCAGAACAACATCCCTTCTCTACTGTGGCCACTGGCCACCTGATGGCTGGCCACACCCTACAGAGAGCTCTCCTGAATCTTCCCAGTTGTATTGGCCAACTGCCCTCCCTCCCCACACTCTCGATTTCCTCAGCTTCCAGGCCCCATACACCCAGGTATTCTCCTTTTCGTAGGATCCTGCTCCTGATCCCGGGTCTGTGCTCCAGCAGGGGCCTCTCCCCTCATTGGCAGTTCCAAGTGTCCAACCGTGTGTTGGGCATCTCTACCTGGACATCCCCCAGGTGCCTCAGATTCACACAGCCCAACATGGTGGGTGCTGCTCTTTCTGCTCCTCTTTCTCTGTGGGAGCACCACCTATCCACCCAGTCTCCTAAGTTAGAAACCTGAGCATCAGCCTTTCTTTCATCCCCAACTTCTTAATCCAAATAATCACTACGTTTTCTTGCAGAAATTACTCAGATTCACTGCTGCTTCCCCACCCCACCATCCATGCCAATTTAATGTAATAGATTTCCACAATGGCCCTAACTGCCCTTAGTGCTTCAAACAGAGGCCCCAACAAAGCCATCCTCCAGATTGATCAAGGTCAAAAACAACTGTGATCCTGTAGCTCCCCCATATACAACCCACTAAAACCTCTTTCACGTGTAAGATAAAATCCACAGGGCCTTCCGTCAGGTCTCCTGTCCTGGGCCCTACCTAGGTACTCATCTCCACCTCCTTCCACGCACTGCACGTTAGGGCACATGGCTGTGACATCTACACCCTCCCACCCACACCTTTACTCATAAACGCCAGCTGTCTCAAGCACCTCTCCTTCCCATCTTCCCCAGCTGATTCTCGCCCAAGCTCAGCATCAGAATCACGTCCTATATAAAGCCTCTCCTGACTCTTCCCATTGCTTCCTCCTTTCCATATCTTATTGCCATAAAAGCCTGAGCATTTTTCCACCACTATCTTCACCCTAATGCGTGAAAATGGGACACCTACTTCTCTGGTAGGTGCCCAGCGGGCCCTTGGGAAAGGCTGGACCCGAGAAAGTCATCCTGACATTCAGAAACTATCTGGCTAAAGTCCTTCCCAGGAGAACAAAACATCACAATGTTGTGTGGCTTGGTTGGTGGCATGTGGACAATAACCTAGAGGAGACGTAAGAAGAGAAATCCTGAGTAAGCCTCAAAACACATGCTGGGGATGAACCTCTCAGAAAACCAAAAGCTTACAGTGAAACAATGCCCAACCTTTGCTGTTGGCCACACATCCGAATCCCGATGAAATCTCTCATTTTTGTTTCATCTGAACTAGAACCAATCTTCCTGTCCATTCCACCGTGCACTCCCGCAGAGTAACAGGAACAAATCAGACACACGGCCTTCCAGCACTGGGGACTGCCAAAAGGACCCTCGTCCTGAGGCACGCTCTCCTGGAGGCTGGGAGTCTCGTGGGCCAACACCCCGGGAAGGAAGTGCTTCCCTTCCAAGCGCAGAGCCTTTGGCCTAATGAAGTGAACCCAATTATAAAATGGCTCATTATTTAACAGGGGCTGCGGTGTCTGGAAGTTATTGCTGGGGTGTCTGGAATTCTTAATAAAAATTACAGGAAGTCTGATTTCTTGTGGGAAAATCTATGAAGCTGAGGGAAAAGAAAGGATTCTATCTTCTGGGAGAAGCCCCAGAGCCAAGAGCTGACTCATCTTTACAAGGTGTTAATCAGGAGGGAAAGGTGTGATCCATGCTTTGCTCCCTGGAGCTCTCTTCTCCTGGATGAGGGAAGCATGCCCAGCCATGGCTGTCCCTGGCTGACGTGCACCCCCTTTCCCAAGTCTCTCTGACTTGGGAATCAGAGGAGGGCCGATTCAGGCTCAAGTAGGTCATACCTACGTCTCCACTTCACAGCCCGACCCGCGGGAAAGCACGCAGCAGAAAGGCCTCCAAATTGGGCACGGGCTGCTGAATTTTCTGTGGCCCGTTGTCCTCTGTGGTTAGACTTTATTTCACTCATCTCTGATCAGCCAACTTACGTTGAGAAAGTCATTTTAAGGATCCTCAACTAAGAATGGGATGGAGGGACACCCACTTCAGGGGAGCGTAGTAACGCTTCAACCAGAATGGGGCCTTTAAAGCCCTTTTACCATACCAAACACACAGTAAAAACCCAATGAATGTTTTATTGTCTTATTTGATTCTAACTCTTCTATTCTTTTTAGTATTTTAACTATCATTTCAACTGCTACTATTATTACTGCCACTTACTGTTTCTAATGGCTTCAGGGTAATAGTGACTAAAATCCTGGATTGCTAGTTGTGAGACGCGGCACGCTATTTAAGCTTTGGGTGTCTCCTTAGCTATAAATGGGGGGGCGGGTGTGATGGCAGCGCCCCCCTGTGATTAAAGGAGATGATGCTGTAAAGAGCTCGGCACGCTGACCAGTAGAGGAAACTCTGAGGACAGGCAGATGCACAGGGTCATCAATATCATTTCCCTCTCGTGTTCCCACCGGCTGGACTGTTGGGCATGTACCCAGTGGTGGCTCTGTACTTGGGTTTCTACATCTTCTCATAGGAAATAAGAGGCTGAAGAAATGTTCAGAAACATTCTCTAAAGTTGGGCTGCACTTCCTTCAACGCTGAGCCAGGAATCCTGGGCATCTGGGTTTGGGGATTTCAATAAAAGTAAGGTCCACCGTCTTGAGGGATCTCAGATCCCTCCCGCATTCCCATGGCTTTCGGCCCCTGGGGGAGCTACACGGTTCCCAACACTTGACTGTGTGGGTTGGGGTCAGGCAGCTGTCCTATCGTGCCTCCGAAACTTGACTGCCAACCGTAGAAGCCTTAGTGGTGGATGAAGTGGGCTGTCAGAGGCCCAGAGTGGCAGGAGGACAGAGGGCCATTGTCAACTCCATGAACCCAACCAGGAGTATGTTCTTTTACTAAAGAGGCCGCCTTTTGGGAGCCTGGACACCTGATTTTAGCTCAGAGTTCAATTCCTCTTGTTATGAAGGTGGCTTTCTAATCTGTTTGGCTAAATGGCATGAGCATGTGGGAACAGACAGGCCTTGCTTATTCAAAGATGTATCTCTGCCTACAGATGGAGCAGGTGCTAAGGGCCAGCCAGATAGGGCTGGGAAGAGACAGACCCTCCGGGGACCCTGAGAAGCCTGGGTCATTATGCAAGGTTGGCCCTGGTCTTCCGGATAGTGGCCATGGTGCTGAGAGGAGCCCCAGAAGGCAGGGGGGCCCATCGCCCCAGGCTGGACCATCCCTATGGTCTTCCCTCCTTAGCTGTCCATCATCTTCCCCTGCACTATCTTACTTTCTTAAAAAAAAACCAAAAGCAAAACAAAACAAAACCAGAATGTAGAGCAAAGATAACTTTAGGTGGCTTGTGGGCCTGGTATTGAATTTACTAGCCAGGATCACTAGCAAGAGTCAGCTCTTTTTACATTTCTCCTGTCCTCCCAATTATATAAAAAAGAAAATTTCCGCTTTGTGCTTCGTCTATCTTTAACGTTCACCTATCATATTACCTTAAAAAAGAGACAATAGACCTCGAGGTTAAAAAAGAGACAACAGACCTCAAGGTCAGAACCTTAGATTATAAAACAATCATTTAATACTATTTCTTTATATATATATATATATTCCAATTCTTCTAGAGTGGCTGATGACACTGGCTTTTCTATGAGCATGGTGATATGGCGTTTCCCATTAAAATTTAGTTAAGTGCAGAAAGTTTCGAGTTGACTTGCAAATGAACTATTATGTAAATAAAGGTACGGACGGCATAGAAGTCCGACAACAAATCACGAAGAGTTACGGGAGTGGCTTAGATATTCCTTCAGCTCAGGAGTCTAGGAGTGACAAAGACCGGGCTTGAGTCCCACTCCCCACTTCCAACTGACATGGCCCCGAGCTCTGCGGACAGAAGCTGCATGAACCTGAGTTTCCTTAGGAGCAGAATGGATACAATAGCCCCGCCCTTGCCGAGGGGGCAGCCGGTACCATGGTGTGGGTCATGCACTTTGCACGGTGCCAGGTCCTGGCAAATGTTATCTGCTAACCCTCTACCGCGAGACATAGTCCGTGTCTTTCGTAAACAGCCATTTTATGCATCTCTCACTTCGCCTCCAACCGGCTGAGAGATGACCCGATGGGGCCACGGCTGTCCACTCAGCTGAGCTGCTCAGCTAAGAGTTTGCCCGGACGCCTGCTGATGGGCTGAGCTGCTGGCTTGCTCTTGCCCTGACTCGCTGTCCAAAGGTAAGCCGGTCCTTGTTGTCAGCTGTCTGCTGTCTATGACCTTGTTATTATAAGCCTTTCCTCAGGTCTTTCAAAATTCTCGGAAAACCCCATTTTTAAAAGTGGCAGAAGCTCCCAGAGTGTGGTCACCTCGTCATTCGAGTCACATGTTGGTTGGTTGCATATTCTATCTTAGCGAGGGTTCAGTGGACGGGAAGGCCACAGGTGCCTGAGCTTGGCATGGGAAAGGTATCAACAGCCCTCTGCTGGCAGCATCCCACCCGGAAGAGGGCTAGGAGGCCGTGGGTCATACCCGTCCCCTTGACCAGTGTATCACCATCATTCCCGGTTAACAATAATGGCCAATTCTTCCTGCCCATCTGTTAGCAGGTTGTATTGTTGTCACCACTGGACAGCAGAACTAAGGATTTGAGAGACTTGTCCCCTCCGAGCTCCTCAGGGATGGAGCTGGGATCCTGGTGTATCTGCTTCCAGAACACTAACCCCTGTCTTCTTCCTGCTGAGGCCTAAGAAGGTCCCTGGCCCCTCACAGCTGTGGTGCATCAGGCTCGGCACATCAGAGCAGGAGGTCATAAGGAAGGGGGCCCTGTTAGCCAGCCCACAATCTCAGATTCCTGGCCCAAAGGAGCTTGCCTGCCTCCAGATGGGGGCAGAGGGAGAGCCTGTCCGTCCAAGAGTGGACCAAAGAAGAGATGGGCGGGCCAGTTTGCCGGGTGCTGGGGGAAGAGGGCACGGGTGTGGTTTCAACCCTTGTGCATTGGGACGGCCCACAAGAGACAGCTCTGTCCCCAAATGTAGAAGAACTAAATGAACTGAAAGAACAGTGCTGGGCACAGAGTACTGGGAATGCAGTGCAGGCCGGATGAAGAGGCAAGCATGGCCTCCTGGATCCCCAAGGCAGGGCTGGCCTTGCACGCAGAGCACGGTTCTGGCACTTTTACCCCGTTTCTGAGTCCCTTCCATCTCTGCTCCTTCTCCTTACAATGTTCTCACGCTGGTCTAGGCTCCCAGAGCAGCGGCTCACTAAGGCTTACTGTGTCCTCTTTGTTCCAAAATTACCTACTCCACTCCCTTGATTAGCCCCAGAGATAAAAAAAAAAAAAAAAAAAAAGAAGGAAAGAAACTTAAAATTTTCTTATTGGATTTTAATTTAGAATTAAGAAGAGCGTATTAATTTGTATGTACAGCATACATACTTTCTAAGATAGTGGGAATATTCAAGCAATAGAGTCAGAGACCATTTGTCTTTGTGCCTCACTGGGTTCCTGCTAAGAAGTAACATATTTTAGGGGATCCTCAGATTGGGGTGGGTTAGGACGGGTTTAGAGGACCATCAGAGATAGAGGACCTGCGTAGACCTACACAAGCATATAGACTCCCACGGACCCATAAAAACCTGGGTAGCACGTGTTGACCTCCTCAGATCTGCCTGAACTGTTATTGTTACTATTAAAAAAAAAAAAGCTCCTACCAGAAAGAGAGTAGAAGGACCTCTTTAATTCTTGTTTTCATTACCACTGTGTCAGGTTGTGAAAGTATCTTAGACACTTGGCCCTTGACTCTTAGGTGACGCATTACCTTGTATTTGGGAATGGTCTTCAGAAGCTCTTTCACGGGGACATCCGTGCCGACCACACCCAAAAGAATGCCCTTTGATCTCTGTTGAAAAACAAACAGTAAGCAACAAGGATAATAAAGAGTTACTTTGGTGGTAGGAATAGAATTGAGTGAGAAGCCAACACACCACAGGTTACCATCTGGTGACTTTTCAAAGCTTCTAGAGATTGAGGATTAACCCAGGTTTCCACGAGGCCCCTCTTCTATGCCCCACCCCACCCGCAAATAGTGCTAGACGAGAATGGTAGCTTCTCAGGCCAAACACTCCAGTATGTTTCCACACACGCCCGTACCAAGATGCCCTAACAGACATCTCTTCTCCCTTCTGAAAATTCAAAATGGATGTGAAGGAGCACAAAAGCTTTAGCAGCTAAGGGCTGCGAGCATTAACCAGTTTATTTGATGGAAGCTTTCTCCAGGAAGGACTTAGCATAACTGCTCTCTCAATTTACACTGCCATCTAGTGCCCGGGGGAAAAACGGAATAATCCTCACACCAGCAGCAGCATGTTGGAGCCAAGGACCAAGGTGAAGAAATAGGCCTCCAGGGAGACTCTCGGTCTCCAAAGTCAGCGTGATGTGTTGAAACTCTCGGGGTCAGAAAGACCTTTCGGCAGGAGACACAAATTGCTACTGTCCACTGTTTCCCTCCAGTTCAAATCCACCTGGAACCTCAGAAGGTGACCCTTTTTAGAAACAGGGTGTAATCGCTTTGAGGCCAAACCATTCTGGATTAAGGAAGGGTCCTGTCTCCAACAACTGGTGTCCTTATAAGAGAACAGAGAGACCTACAAGAGGAGAAGGCCACATGGAGAGGGAGGCAGAGCTGCCACAAACCGAGGAACATCCAGGCACTGGGAGGATCTTCGAGATCCTTCTGAGGAAGCACGGCCCTGCCAATGCCATGATTTTGGGCTTCTAGGCTCCAGAATTGTGAGAATAAATTTCTATTATTTTAAGCCACCCCATTTGCGATCCTCTGTTACCACTGCCCAAGGAAACTAACACAAGGCTGGTCACGAAACATCAGGGAAGGGTCGTCCCATCACACATGAGGATTCTCTCTCGGTTTTGCCTTCCTCTGGTCATTTCACACCCAATTTGGGGGAAAGTGCTGCATACTGTCACATGACACCTGCTGGAAGTCCTCTCGTTTATTCTTGCTGTCGTGATTCTAACAACAGAATTAAAAGTGAGGAAAAGTGATAGCTCCCCTATCCTTACTTAACATAAATAAAGAAAGGTCCCCAGAGCTTGAGTGGGGGGGTGTCTGAGATGGTAACCCTCCTAGCATGACGCAGGAACATGGCTGCTGTACTCACGGTTTCGTTCTGCTTACTAAACACAGGCATGGCGACCGTGGTCATCAGGACGAGGCCCTGATCATCGGCAAGCTGGATGGAGAGAGAAGTCAGTTACCCGGGAATAATCTGGAAACCACAGATGGCCCTCGACCGTCTCATCCTTTTCTGACCAGGGCCTTTGGGAATGGACCACCACCCACTCAGGCTAGTAGCCTAGAAGAGAGTGCAACGTCCCTCTACTCTGACTAGCAGATAAGGATCCCAGTCTATGGCTGGGGAAACAAAGTCGGTCGCTGTCAGTCAGTCTAGCTGATCTGAGGCTGCAATCAGCCATTTGGGTTCAAAGAAAGCCTGTTTTGGAGCTTAGTGATTGACTTCATTTTATGACCACAGATTGATTCTATCCTTTTACTTTGCAGACATTTATGTGCAATACAAATGCTTCTCCTTAATCTGAAAATTGAGGATCAGAAAACATGAGCATAAGGGGTTTTATGAGTTGCCCCTGCTGGAAACAATGGAATCTGGAATCATTTATTCTCCCCGAGGTAGCTCAGTCAAGGTCTTTTGGTACCTCTACACATCTCTGTGTGCCAGTCCCAGACAGGAAACAAAACACACCAAATAACTTAATCATCTGATCCCAAAATCACTGCTAAGAAGTTAAACATTTCTCCTGAAATAACAACGCTTGAAGTAAGGCAAACAATACATTTCTGGGACTATCTGAATGGCATACAAATGTATTGAGGTCCAGCATCTTATCTGCTTTTCACACAGTGTTCAGAGACAGGCAGGAACCCTACTCTGCCCCAATAACAAATGGGGAAAAAGAGTTCTGGACCACAGTAGGCTTGGGTCCAAGACAACCCTGGTTTTAATCCTCAGCTCTGAATCTTTATTAACTGTATTTGTTAAGCCTCCATATCCTCATAGAAAATAATGCCAATTATTCCCCAGCATTGTTGCCCTGAAGATAAAATGTGACACTGCCCAGCCTGGTGTCTGGCCCAACTACATGCTCAAAGGATGTCAGCTTCTTTTCCAGGCCTGCAAGGTCACGTGGCTAGTAAGTAACAGAGTCCAGAGTGAGACCAAGTCATGTGACACTTCCCACTAGGACCAAAACTACCAGGGCAAGTCTGGTGGGAGAGAGATCCTTTCTAGTTTTGTGGCACATTCTGGCCTCACTTGAAGCCATCTGGGAACAAGACTCCACTATTTTCATTGTGCAGTGTTTTCTGATGTCTGAGTACTTCTCCACAGCTTTAGTTTCATAGAAAAATTAGTATTATTCCCTCGATCTTCATGGGAAGAGACATTTTAAAGAGAAGATTCTAAAACCTAAGGGCCCCCATGGACTGAGGAGTCCATGGACAGGCTGCCCTTTGGAAAAAACGTCATCAAACTTAATCCATCTTCCACCCATCTTGTTCTTTCAATAGATTTTTCGAGCTACATTGTATAATATGGTTCACAGAACAGCAGCATGACTACGTTAGAAATGAATAATCCTGAGCCGTACACTAGACCCTCTGATCTGAATGTTTTAATAACTAGTATGCATATTAAAATTCAAGAAGCATTATTATAGGGCAATCTTTTCTACCATCAATACTGATGAGAGCTAAAGAGAAGCTTGTAGGTGTAGGGAAGGGCTCCTACCAGAGACAGAGGGGACCATGACTGAGCCATCTCTGGCAAGTGGACCTGTATTCCTCCATGACTGACAAGATGAGGCAAGAATCGCACCTTCACTCAAGGGCTAGGAATTTATGGTGTGATGGTTAATTTTATGTGTCAACTTTGCCATGGTGCCCAATGTTTTGATCAAACACCAATCTAAATGTTGCCCTGAATGTATCTTTCTACATGTGACTCACATTTAAATAAGCAACCTTTGATAGAGCAGATGACCTTCCATAATGTGGGTATGTCTCCTCCAATCAGTTCAAGGCTTTAGGAGGAAAAAACAGGTCCCTGAAGGAAGAAGGAATTCTGTTTCCTGACTGCTTTCCTCCCAGCCTGCCAGTCCACTCTACAGATTTCTGGTGCATCAGCCCCCACAACTGTGCGAGGTAATTCCTTACGGTCAACCTCTCTCACTCCACATATATGATATATATCCTACAGACTGGAAGAAAAATGTATCTACCCCCATGCTTCTCTTTCTCTGGAGAGCCCTGACTGATACACGTGGTAATCATGTAATACACTATTTGGGGAAGCCTAATCTGGGTCTGAGAATAAGACAACAAACTTACTACTACATCATAATATTAATAGCTAAATAATATAAACCATGAGATGATAATGACAGTTTGTGAAGACACGGTTCTAACATCTTCCTAAAAGTACTTAAAGTATCCTATGGCCACTACTGGGGGTAGGGAAGGCCATTTTCAAAGGCGGAACCAACCCACAGTAAACCCCTATCTTAGGATCGGAGATCTCCCCATATTCCGCCTTCTTGATTAATCCTCAGTGCTATACAGAAAACTGATTTGAGCTGATCCATAGCCCCGGGCGACTTCCACTTTGCAACTCCATCAAAATTTCAAGCGATGCCAACATGTATCATGGATGAGATCAAAACATACCACTGACGGTGATGAGAAATGAAGCTTTTTCCTGCAACTGGTAAGAATCAGTTGTAACTCACTGGTAATCGTTCTGGCACAGACACAAGATCACGGGAAACTAACTTCCAAATATTAAGCCAGCATACAGTATCAACTTCACTCAGAGGCTAATTCTAAAAGTAATTATGGCCCGTCATTACCAAAAAAAAAAAAAAAAAAATGTTGCACGTGTACTGAAACCACTCATTTTTTTAACCAGCCTCCGGTGAACAAAGGAACTGATGTGAGCTTGGTGTGGCCACCATGCTGTGAGGACGTGTCCTCCCTGTGGGGCAGTTCTGGCCCCGATCTGGACTGGCTTGGCCAGAACCTTACCCGGAGCCTTCTTGATGTGTATAGCTCTCCAGCACAGCCACGAGGGCTGGCGGGGCCTGGGAATATTCGCGTGTGGCATTAAGATGTTCCTCCGAGCCCACCAGCTCCATCTCTCCCAGCCTCCACAGATCTGGGTTCTGCAAAGCCCGAACAAGCCATGGAGAAGAAACATGAACTTGCAAGTGAATTTGCACTGTGCGCACTTTACGATCGAAAGGCTTTCCGTACTCCTGTCACAGGCAAGAGCAGCCGGTGGCAAAGGCGTTGTGTCCAGACCACCAGGTAGGAGTTACAGAGCCAACTGCAGCCAGACACCCGCTGCCCCCACACGCTAGGGGGTCCCTGCTTTTCTGGGCCCCCCGACCTGTAGTGGCTGCTGAGGCAAGAGCTGCTTATGATTCATACGCGTGGCTTCCAAGAAAAACGGAGACACAGAGTCAACATTCGTGTTCCAAAGGGTAGCAATGGGGGGGGGGGAGGTCACCATGGTCCATCTGGGAAAAATCCTATTAACTTGAGTCCAAGTGGGAATCCTAAAATGAACTGCCATTCGACGGCACTTGCCTGGGCTTTGAACAGGCCTTGGAAATGCTTGGTGGTGGTGCTGTGTTGTGTAAGCGTGTAGGTGATTCCGTACCCTTCATTTCCTAGGCTGCATAATGGGGACCGTTCTGGTATCAAAGGAAATGAGGAATAATAATACCGAACATCTGGTTTGTAAAACACAAACTTGCTCAACAGACTGACTGCTTCCTGTCAGCTCCCCAAGTTAATCGTGCACGTGGGCTCGTATGAATATGCATTTGGAGTCCTGAGTGAGGTACACGAGTGGGGCCGGGCTCCTTCCACTCCTGACGCGCGATTCATTTCCCATCAGTGGTGCTGGCTGGCCGCACGGACCGCCCTCCGCTGTGGCCCCAGATGGGAGGACCACCAGGGCTGCGGCCCCTTGGTGCTGCCGCTGTTCCGGTCATGATCATTCATCGATCCCCTTGGGAGCGTTCCTTGGGCACCAGCTTCTGTGCCAAGTTCCATGCCATGTGCTAGGAGATACCCAGGCAGGAGACACAGGTCTTACCCACCAGGAACCCCGAGTCCCCCAGAGGAGACAGAAAAGCAAGGGGACAGAGGGAGAAATGCTGGCCTGGCCGGGGCGGGCGCGCTGGCTCTGGTCACATGACCAGGGAGCTCTCTTCTTCAGGACTAGCCAGGACTCAAGTAAGAATGTCCAAGAGTTGCTGACATGTCGGGGTTCTCATGACAGCTTCAGAATGCTTCCTGAAAACCAGTGTAATGACAGCAGGGACAAGTTCCCTGCTGCAGAGCCATCCATCCATCTGCTTTGACCTTGAGACTATGTATTGGTGGAACAATGAAGGGGGAGACATTTTTTAAAAACTGCGCAGTACTTTTCTCCCCCCCCCCATGTTTTCTTTAAAATATTACTCCTTTTCTTTAGAGAAATCCTCTTAATCTCTTTCTTCCACAAGGTTCTCTTGGCAACTAACCTCTCCCATCCTTAACGTTACTGGGCATCACACACCCAGGCTGAGCCAACAGGGGCACCACACACACACACACACACACACACACACACACACACACACACACTGCCCAGGCCACCTGTTTTTGTTTTTTTCTTTTTTCCCATCTGAAGTTAATAGGAAAAACTCTCTACTCCCCTTTGCAGATGACTAGAAGAAGGTAAGTCTGACAACCAAGTCCTTTCCCCATAGAAAAGGGACTGGGAAAATAAAGTCAACCTAGAGACAGGAGGAGAAATGTGTGTGAGTGTGTGTGTGTGTGTGTGTGTGAGAGAGAGAGAGAGAGAGAGAGAGAGAGAGAGAGAGAGAGAGATGGGAGAGAAGGAGGGGCAGGAAGGGAGGGAGAGGGAGCAAGGAAGGAGGACAGGGAGGGAGGGAACCAGTCCCTGGATGCCTCATCCCTAAGCTCAACACCACCCATGCTGTTTTCCATTATTGGGTTCCTTGAGGCCATGTTTTGTTTTGTTTTTTTCTTTTTGCCCAAATGAGCATGGACTGGATTCGCAACTCCTACAACAGAAGAATTCTGACTTGCACAAGTGCCCATCTTGACCATAAATGACTCAAGTAGCTCTAGATACCCATTGAGGTGGTCCCATGTGCCTTGTACAACCCACACGGAGAGACAGCGCTGAGGCCAGAAAGGCCAGAGGGAAGACGGTCCCAACAACCTTAAGATGTGTGGTTGAGTGTTCTTTCCACAAGGGAGGAAATTCATACTGAATGGCAATGGGCAGTATTCTGGGGGAAACGAGGACTCTTCATCATGGCATCAAAACTATTGTTGTTAGGATTTTGTGTAAAACTTTTACAATGAATAGACGTTTGCCTGCTTTGAGAACAGAACGCAAGTGAGGAGTCGCAGAGCCCGAGTCTGCTCTAACAGGGATGCAAGAACGTGCCGGTAAGGGGGACAGGAAAGGAGGCAGGTCGCAGGCACTGCCCGGTCCCTGGCAGTGCCCTTTCCACTGGGACCAGCTGTGGCTGCAGGGATGTCTGGGGAGCCTCCACCTTTGAAAGACACCTGTTGTTGCCTCCTTCACCTCTCCACTCACAGGAAGCTTGCCAGGACCAGTGGCAGGACCCTGAGTGCCCCGCAGCTGGAGGCCTCTGGGGGGGAGGGCCAAGTCCTTGGGAGGAGGTGAGCTGGAGCTGGGCCCTCAGAAGGCATCCGAACGAGGTAGGGGCAGCGTGGCTGACGGCCCATTTGAGGACTGACAGGTGGTTTTCAGCAGAGCTTCCTGCCATCGCTGCTCAGCCCTGGAGGCTGAGGCTCAAACAGAAGTTTGGGCAGAAATGGGGAACTCAGCTCAGGAAGAGAATGGCTCTAAGCCAAGAACAAAGGCCAACTCACCAACTCTTCTCAAAGACTGTATTTCTTCTCTATGTTGCCCCTTTTATGTTTATGTGTTTTTCTTTTCTTATTAAAGTCAATCAACATATTGACCATGTTAATGGAGTGCATCAAATAAATGTATACCCTAATACATAAATATTTTATACATGTGTACATAATTTGTGAGTACACAGCTGGGTTTCTGCTGTGTCTTCCTTCCAACACCTGGCATGAACACCGACCGACACTCCACGAAAAGACACTGCCACCATCTAGTGGCAGTTGGGATGAATTGCAGGCACAAGGTCCTGGGAGATGAGCCTCTTCCAGAGAATAGCCTTACCAATAAAAATGTATTTAAAAGGCAGGCGATGTCACTTAGTGCCCCACCCAGTGGGAGAAAAGACAGGCTATATAAACTCATGGTTCTGTTAATAAGCTGTAGCTTGACAGAGAAAAAATAAATAGGATCAAGAGGTGAAAAAACATAGCTGTGTACATCTCTAAATAGAAGATGACACATTTTGAAAGTGGATTGATTCTTTAAGGTGTGCAGGTTCTGAGAACGTGACAAGGGAGTGCAGGCGGGGGAGGTTTTCTCTTTCCCTCTCCATGACCTTTACCAACAACCCAGGAATCCCTGAGGCCATTCTTTCAGTAGCACATGATGAGGGGCAATGGGAACAAGATGGGAACATGTCCTTCAGTCTTCACACTTGTGGCAAGGGGAGGGTTGACAGTAGAAAGCCACCAGAGTAACACTGCAAATTAGTGAGAGCACTGGGGAGGGCAGCAGGGAAATAGACCTGGAAAGGGCACATGAGCAGAGTACCTGGCTATGTAGAGATCCTCCATCAGAACAAATCCCTGGACTTCCCTCCTATTCCCAGACCAAAAAGTCCTCTATACCTACACTTTCAATGCCTGTCTACAGCCCTCTCCCAGTCTTCCCACTCCTTTCCTCATCCCAACATCCCTTATCTTCAATATTGAACAGAGACCAGGGAAAGAAATCTAGTAAGAGCCATACTCAAGGATGGGTCTTGACTGTCTCTACCGGAGACACCGTCTGCTGGAGATCCAGACACACTCCAGAGGAAGAACAGGTGAAAGACACTGAAACGTGGCAACTAAATCCTACTGGTACATCTTATGTTTGAAAAGTATCAGCACACAGTATCAGCATTATCTGCTTGGCTGATGTTAACATTGTCTGACTCTGAACTTAACTCTCATTTAGATCTCCACAGCCGTTAGTGATAATTGTGAAATTTATTAGCTGTTTCAATAGTGGTCAGTTTTAAACTAGAGGCTTTACACACATATGCATATTGAAAATACACTTGCTCAATAACCTAAAAAGCCACTTTGAAATGAGAACAGAAAGAAAGAATAGCTTGTTCCAGTGATAAAGTGATAAAAAAAAAAAAAGGAGTTCTAAATCACCTTTGGTAGTGTATCTGTGTATCTTTGATTTTTTTTCAATGTCTTTCCTGTATGGTTGAAAAAAAAGTTTTTAAGATTTTATTTATTTATTTGACAGAGAGAGAGATCACAAGTAGGCAAAAAGGCAAGCAGAGAGAAAGAGGAGGAAGCAGACTCCCCGCTGAGCAGAGAGCCCAATGTGGGGCTTGATCTCAGGACCCTGGCATCCTGACCTGAGCCAAAGGCAGAAGCTTAACTCTCCGAGCCACCCAGGCGCCCCTGTATGGTAGAAAATTTTAATAAAAAGAACATCCTCGTGAATTTTCATCTACAGACAGCATTTTATAAATAAAATCACCCACCAGTATATGCTTGCAATGAATATTAATGCCTTAAATAAATAATAATCCTATTCAAACTTTATGCAGATTTGCCTTTATGTAAATCTTTTTGCATAAAGATCAAAATAGTTCTTTAAACAAACTATGGTAATACTTTGACATGAAAATGCTATGACAATAAAGTTTTTATATTCTGAGTTAAACATTTATGCTTGATTATCAATATTTTGTAAGTTCTTTATAGTAAGAGGTTTAGAAAAAGCAGGCATTACTATTTTTAATTGAAGAGCTGGTTCTTTCAATGTAAGCAATGTGAATTATCTGCCTTTTATGATGCTATTCAGATGAACTGCTACCCTTTAAAATCTAGACTATTTGAGAACACCAACCATTGTTTAGATTTTCATTTGCACTGGCATCTTTCAATATTTGTGGAAGATGCCTAAATCCTAAACAATATAAGGCATTAACTAAGTAGAAAGTAGAAGAATAAAAAGAAAGGAGAAAAGAAGAAGAAAAAAGAAAAAGTGACTCTTCCAAGTAATATTTCCCCTCGCTTTGCATTTGATTGTCTTGGTAAGGTGCATTCCTCAGTCCTTGAGAATGCTCCATAAGTGATATTTTGCTTTTAGCCAAGACATATTCACTTCTTAACTGAATCATTATTACTTGCATCTGAGATTTGGAGACCCTGAATTCTTATGAGATTGACTGTATTTTAAGTTGTTTAAATACAAAAGTAAACAGATTTCCCTCTTTGAACTTTGTATCCTGTATGAACTCAACTGTTGAATTTGTTTGTCCTCTCTTTCTCTTCTTAACAACCTGAAGACAACATTGTGAGTGATAGTGTGGGATAATGTTGGAACATCTGTATGAGAAGCTCAGAATGACTTTCTTCTAATAAAGTTGTTATTATTCAGGAAAAATTTTATGTTGCTTCCTCTTTTTCCAGCGTTTCTGAGATATGTCATTAAGCAGGGAATATGTTTTATGAGTAAACATTTAGACAGAGGGGAGATGCGGTCTTTGGCCAGGGACACATACATTAGTAAACCCACAGGCAAGACAATATTACAGATCGACATATCTGAAAGCTGTTTTAGAAAACTGCTTTGTTTGTTTATTAGGGTACAACATGCTTATTTCAAGATTGTCTCAGAATAATGACAATACAAATTAGCATGGGGCATTGGATTTTGGCTAATTCATGATGGGCTATGACACATAACTGACCTCCACCCCCCAGTATAACGCAGCATTTATATTTTCACAAATGTGGTTTAGACGCCTCCCAAATAGATGCTTGAATATACAGTCAACTGTCGGAGCTTTGGGGCCCTGGGATAAAACCTTCCCCCTGTTTAAAGACCCCCTGAAACGTCGCTTCCTCCATAAAACCTTCCCTAACGAAGTGGAAATGGGAACCAGATGTTCTCAAACTTCACTACAAAGATAATCATATTTACTCTACAACCTAAGATACCATCTAGGACCAAATTTGTGCAAACTGTTAATACAGCAGTCACTGAACACCATAGCTGGAAGAAAAACTGAAAATTCTGGAGGGCTTGTAAACTGCAAGGGCAGTAGCTGGGAATGATCCCTCTTTTTAGCCATAGCATTTAGCATAGATCTGGCACATAGGAAGCCCTCAATGAATGATCCCGGAAAGAATGGATTCTGATCCTGCCTTTTTATGTATTTTATAATTGAGGCTCAAGGAAGAAAAGGAGTCACAGCAACTTGGTACCAGGACTTGAGTAAGCCTGTCTTTTTATATCCTGGGGCCTCTGCTTGCTCCTGGCTCCTTCACTCAGTATCTGTGTATTGTGCCTGCACCAGCGTGGTGAGACTGTAAGGAGTTTCTGAGCAGCTGGTGTTTACATGCTGCTGCCGCTGGTAGGGACAGAATGCTCACATAACAGCTTAGCTGAATACTATGGCTTCTCTGGAAAGCAGCACAGAGAGGAGAATCAGCTATAGAAGCCTCTGGAATTAAATCCCAGTGCAGGTTACCCAAAGCTACTGAGTCACTTTTATTTATACATCCTTCTATCCATCCATCCTTCTATCCATCCATCCATCACCCATCCATCACCCATCCATCACCCATCCATCATCCACCCATCCATCCATCCATCATCCACCCGTCCATACATCCATCATCCACCCATCCATCCATCCACCCACCCACCCATCCATCCATCCATCCACCCGTCTATCCATCCATCATCCACCCGTCCATCCATCCATCCATCACCCATCCGCCCACCCCTATCTATTTCCAAGCACAACCTATTACTAAACACTGCTTTAAATGTTTTTATATTTATGCAGCCTTAGATTTAACCCTGACACAGACCTTGCAAAGTGTCCATGCCTATCTGGTAGGTGAAGAAATAAAGGCACCAAGTAGCTGGCACCGGTTCAGAGAGCAGCAGGGTGGGGATTTAGGCCTTGGCCCATGTGATGCTAGAGGCCCTCTCACAATCACTGTGCCCTCAACCTTTCTTTGAAGTCATGAGTGTAATGTTTTGCCTTAAGGAGTGTGGTGAACCATGCTAATCATCACTGAAGTAGGAATATCATCCGTAGTTCTTGGGACGATTAAGTAGAATTATAGATATAAAGCACCCACTACAGTGCCTGGCAAATCCCACAAGGACATGCTCTCATAAGGACCATTGTAGGTGAGGTGAGAGGAGTTGATTAGCTCTTCTGGAACTCACCCCCTGCTCTACTAAATTAGAACACTCCAAGCATCTCTCCATTTGAACTGCATAAACACAATAGAAAAACATCATTCCTTTATCCCATGATAGAACATCATGGCTTTAATAGTTAAATAAAAGGCCTTAGGAAGCAGCTGGGGTGGGGGTGGTGGTGGTGGTGATTGGTTATTGTAATTGTGAAGATGGAAGGAGGTTAGGCAGGAAGCAGACTAGGGAGGGAATTGCAAGGAGGAATGGGCTGGGGAAGAAGGGACGGATGCTGCAGAAGCACCCAGCTTCCACAGTAGTCACTGCCTCCCAGGCCTGGGCCAACATGAATGGGTCCAATCCAAGCACACAAGGGCTCATGACTCAGCAAGTGGTTCAAGTCTGTGAGTCATTTCTGGAAAAAGAAAATCCATACCATGGCATTAGTCCTTTGCCTGACATTTTTCTACCTCATGAAACTAGGTTGGGTTTTCCAAAATCCTTCCAGTTAATTTGAAGGGATAAACATCTAACTTTCTGTTTTTGAACTTGTTAGTCGTGTTGCTGTGCGGGATTGCACAACTGCTCCAGTTTAACCCTAGAGGGTCATTTCAGTCGAATCCTCTGGCGTGAGTCGTCTGGAAGTTTGCACAGAGCCATCCCTGCAGTGCTCCTGGATCCTGGCTCCACTTGGGCTTGTAATGAATATGGATCCATTAATCGGTGGTCTGACCGGTGAATAACATGACTGGGAAAAAGATCAGGCAGCTGAACTATGACCAGACCAACAAATACATGACTCTGTTTAGAAAGAAAAAATTGTAAAGGCAGTTGCTCCATTAAGATTAAAATCTCATTGCAGTGGGCAGAAATGATAAGGTAGGTAAATTCTGCCAGTGAAAACTAGAATAGCATGTATGAAAACATTATGCAAAAAAAAAAAAAAACCCTAAAGAAGGCAAGGCTCTGTTAATCTGAGTATATGGTGTGTGTGTGTGTGTGTGTGTGTGTGTGTGTGTGTGTGTGTGTGTGTGTGTATGTGTGTGTGTGTGTTCTCCTGAATAATTATTGGCATTTTTGTACCACACTTGCCACACAGGAGCTCCCTACTGAGGACCCATTAAGTCAGATTAATATCATTGACAGTGATTTGGCATTGACTTCATAAAGACTTGGCTTAGATTTACATTTTGACATAGAGTTGGTTTCCAGATGAGTCAAAGAATTGTACTGATTTTCATTAGCCCTGTGTCAAAATGAATGGTGTTCTTTACTGTGCATTCTCTCTCACTTCCTCTCTCTTACAGAACTCACAGAAACACAGTAATGCAATCACAAAATAAATGCTTTTCTCATGGAAGCCCACACTTTCTGAGTTCCCTGATCCTTTCCTTCATTAAGGTATTCCAGGCAGGTGTCCCTTAAGTGATACTCTCTCTTCCAGGGTCTTGACCAATAAGGGGTAGATTCATATACTGCTTTCAGGAACCACATCTCAAGTGTGTCAAGTGATGGAGACAGATGTCCTAAATCTACCAATAAATACAGAGGAACCCTCAAAATGGTAATTCTTTGAGCTCATGATCGCCCTTGGGTCACTAAGCAAGCCCTAGAGAATGGCATCTAGAAGCAAGGGAATCAGGACATCAGGTATCCTCTGATGTCCTCTTCAAGACAGTCCCTAGGCTCGACATAGTCACGCTGACATTAATGCCTCCACAGACGAATTCATGGCTTTGTGAAACAGCTTTTCTCAATCCTCTGCCTTCCTTTCTATGTAGAAGTAAAAAAAGGTGTATATATTTCTTTGGGGAGGTAAGAACAATTGCAATGAAAACAATTTTTTCAAATTCCATTGTTTTTACTCAGATGTTTCTTTGACTTTGAAAAGAAAAGGCAGTTTCATTTTAGTAATGTTACGAGTAGGATTAGTATTGTTCTAATACCTCCAGACAGTCATATTTTATAGTTATGCTTGGTTTAAATAAATAGTAGAAAACACTCACTTATCTTAAATATGTGAGAATTTTTTTAAAGAAGACTTTGAATTCCTAAGACAGTAAACATTAAATCTGGGACTAGAAAGCATTAAAATAACAAGGGATCTTTAAATCAATTCTTGGTTTTTGGCTTTAACAAAAATACCTACTTTTTTTCTTTTTTTTTAGAATTTCAGACTGCATCAGTGTTTCAAAATCATTTCTAATTCATTTGTGTCAAATGTGTCTCTATTAAACAAGGTATACTATTAGTCTGATGGGTAGCATTGCTCCTTCCATGACCGGCTTCCCCTCTAGTCGGGCACTCAGCGTGGATGGTCCTGGCAAGCACTGTTCATGTGCTTCCCAGGTGAGTCTTGTAAAGGCAAAGTTTTTGCCCCATTACAACAAAGAGAAAACCAAGGCTCAGGGTGATGGCATCCTGCACCCAACTTTGCCAGACAGGGCTGGCAGGGCGAGGCCTCTACTCCACCTCCAGCCAGCCCTGCAGTTGGTCTTTGGACAACTGGGCTCTCTTCCCTCTGTCCTAAGAGTGAGAGAGCCCCATTCTGACGTGTGCATACCGCAAAGGGCTGGACTGTACGGGAACAGTACTCTCCAAATAGCAACCGGGCAAAGTCACTCTCCTCTGCTCCATTCTTCCCAACTGAGAGCCAAGGTAGCCTTTCCTTCCATCCAGCCCTGCACTGAACCATGAGCAGGAGAGGTAACACCTCCAAATAAGGTGTGTGTAGTAAGGTAGGTAGTACGCCCCCCACCCCCCGGGTTCAACCGTGCCCCTGAACTTCCGTGGACCACCCAGGCTCAGATCCACGTTGCCTTAAGCATCTCACGTGGACTGGGTCTTTGCCTAAAGATCACAGATGATTTCTCTTTTCTGTTAGAAAATGAAGAGTTCTGATAAACAAAGGTACTTTTTAGACTTGTCCCATGTAAGACAGCACATCTTCTGGTCGGAGCTGTCTATACCAAGAATCTATGTAATTGTATGTGTTTTTAAAACTGAGTTTGGATTTCTCAGTTTTTCGTTTGTTTCTGGAGTGAGTTAGGCTCAGCAAACAACTATTAGGTTAAGCCTTGTTTGCCCATTTATGAGTAATACATAGTTCACTATTTATGAGTAATATGTTTAGCTCACTATTATTATAAATATAACTAGTTACTTCTAAAAATACATGTTCACTGCACAGGGTTTGAAAAGTACAGAACTGCATTAAGAATAAAGCAAAATACTTGTTCTCCTCTCAGAAGGGAATATCCACTGTGAGACACGCCTATGCATTTCTTCCCAGTATTGTTTGTACATCTATATGTTTATACACACACGCGCAAGTGGACATACACACATGCATACATACACTAAGGGCATAATGTTCATAAAATGTTATATTCTGATTTTAAAACCAATTTATTTTCTTATATTATTCAATTTCATTTTGACCACAATTTTATAATGCCTTCCTATTCTTCGGAACTTGGATAATTTTTGCCACTATTTTATTATTGCTGAGTATGTTGGTTCTTCTTTTCCTCATTATAGGTAAAATTGCAAGTCACTGACGGGTTTAGGTTACATTATTTCTACAAAAGAGGATTATTGAGTTAAAACATGCAAGTATGAAAGTTCTTCATATGTACTAGCAATGTATTCTTGGAGGTTTTTCATTTTGTTTTGTTTTGTGTGTTTTTTTTAAACCAATTTTCATGTCTAACAGTCTAAAAGCTAAAAACTAAAATATATATATATATTTTTTTCTCATAATTGAATTCTGGTTCTTACCTTGCTTTTATCCTTGTTATAAAATCCTATGAAAGCTCCAATTTATATGAAAATGGGATGAAACTTGAATACTTTTTCCAGATATACAAGTAAACACCACTATGAGTTTGTTTAAAATCAATCAATTGGCTTTTTCAAACAAGAAAGGCGAATGGCATCCTGCTTCTGCATGGAACTCCATGGCCCCCCATCGATCCATATGGGGTGCAGCTCTGCCAGCCCTCCCGTCATTGGGGAGCCATGCACTTTGAATCTGGGGATCTTGCATTCCTATACTGATGGTCGCAAACCCAGAGCTGGAGAGGGCCATGAGAGAGGGGTTGGCCAAGACTCACATGGACGTGAAACAGGCAAACTACACCTTCTTTGTCAGCTGATCTGGACTGCCACCAATCTACCCACACAGAACTACAGCGAGGAACAAAGTGTGAGGCTCTGTGATCATCATTCTGGTTCAGCAATATGCTGTGACTCTGATCTCCGGAGTTCCATCACACGGGCCCCCCGAGAGCTGGTTCCTTCCTCCCTGGTCTTATTCACAGAGCAGATCTACGAATTCCAGTGCCAGCTACCATCTTACAGACTCAGTGTAGGCAATCTTTACAGCCCTACTCGGGGATGCCCATGAAAGATGCCCGTACATGTTCATATAAAACAGTAAATGATAAGGGGGGGGAATGGAGTTATCAAAACAAGATATAATAATTCGCACACAAAGCAAGTAAAGGTAAAAGCAAATGAGTCATAAACCAGAACCAAATGTAAATAGTTACCACCTCTCAGTTTCACACTTGATTTGCACGGATTTTGCTGGTTATGTAACTGTAATGGGACAGGAAAATCAGTAGACCTAGAGTCCTATGAAAACAGCAGCTTTGCAAACTTTCTATTTTCTATTTTCAATGACAGTTAATTCAATGTTTCAAAGTACGGAAGTTAAATGAGGCGAAGAATGATAAATGATGCCCCACGATTGCTGAAATCTGATTACCCAGAGATAAGAACAGGCCAGATTCTACTTGCACAAGTTTGGACCTAAAGCATGAGACAAATGAAAGAAAGAAGGGGAGGGAAGAAAAAAAAAAAAAAAGCAAAAGGGGAAGAAAAACTTTAGGGAAATGAATGCTTCCATTTATCCCTCTTAAATATAATATAAACAAGGGCACAAAGAAAATGCAAATGGATCCCGGATCCCATGGACACTCAGGGGGTGGATATTAATAAGCCAGTTCCATCCTGAAAGAAAACCCCCAAATCGACCTCCATTTAAGAAGCTAATTTATGCACTCCTGAGTCCTCATACAAGTTAAGCAGCACAGAATATCACAGCAGGCATAGAACAACAGATCTTGAGCCCTGCTGTGTTTGTTCAAGAAGGCAAGTTAGCTATTCCTAACAGGAAACAAAACATGTCGTCGGGCTATTAAACAGGGATCGTTTTGCCATACTGTGCAGCCCTGAATGCATCAATTGCTGTCCCAAACAGGATTAGAGATGTGGTTTTCTTTAACTATGGTTTTGAGAAACATGCTTATGCTGCTCAGAATTCTCAGACAGATATTAACTAATCTAGTGCCAGGCCAGACAGAGCACTCTCGAAACCTCCACCGAACAGTCTCTGACATACTCCAAAGTTGTGGGAAGGCAGCACCACATAAAGGGGGGGAGGGGTACTCATGGGGGCGGAGTGGGGAGTTAACTTCTATACATGGCCAAATTCGGAAGTCCCCCAAGAGTATTTTTGCCTTTAAGTATTCAAAGTCCCATTCTGCAGTGATTAACTGTGCTGTGAACAACTGATATTTCGTTCCCATAGACAAAACCCATCTGAATGAATATGCAATTTGAAAAAATGGATAACTTTTGCTTGCAAATGGCTTTGGGTAATTCTGCTGTGTTATTATTATAAAATGGGATCTCCCAGATATTTCCGTAGAAGTTAAGACGTTCCATGCGAGAAAAAAAAAAAAGCAAACCTGTCTTACATATGGAACATTCTTCATTGTTCAATGTAGGACAATCGACCCCCTGGAGAAAATGGCTCAATTTCCACTAAAAAGAACAGATTTGTGATGGCTTAAGGGCATCAGGTCTGTATTGCTATGTGGTTTTTAACCAAAACTTCAGGACACTTCACTGCATTTGGTGAAAATATTTAATACTGATTAGGCATATCATCAGTTGGTATTATCCCAATGAGATAGCAAGGGTTGAAATTTATGGAGTCTCAAAAGGAATCACAGTAAAAACAAAATGAAATTCTTTTTGCAAACCACAGTTCTAAAAAACAGTCATAAGCTAGAAGATAAGTTTTAAAAGATGCTCAAAGTATCAGAATTATGAAAACCATAACTTCTAGCCAACCATCATTAATGACTACCATACATACTAGGGACACCCAAATGGGACATCTTTAGTGATAGTTCAGCTAAGAGATTAAAGTAAGCATGTTTACAGAGACATAACTATTTAAAATATTTATGGAGAAAACAGTTGCAGATGATACCAAGAGAGATTCCAACAAAAACACAGCACAAATGCAGACACCATATGGTCCAATGTATGCACCCATGACCTCATGTGAAAAGCAGGCCAAAGACGTTAACAGCTGGAGATGCCTCTTTTTTACCTCCAGAACAACAAACTCTTGGGTTTTGAAGGGGCTCATTAGAATCATGTCCACAGCTGGGTGAAATCTATGGGCAACGTCAAAGGCTTTGGGAAGAAAGGTCTTAAAACCTTTCTTCCCTTAAAAAGGTCCCTGGAAGTCTTTGCTTTGTTGGGGTAGCAAACCCATTCTGCATTTCCTTCTGACTCCATGTAAAAGGTGAAGTCAGGTAACGCAGAGTTTTTCATAAAGTAGAGGAGCATCACATATCTTCCCGTTTTTCATCTCCTGATTATTCACCAGGCCTGAGTCAGAACCACAAATCACTGCAGAGGTCCCAGACCACCACATCTCCTAGGATCTGCTCATATGTTCTCTTGATTGCTGCTCTAAAGCATCAGAAGCCAAGATACGCAAATGGTAGTAGAAATTCTAAGTTTTGTGAGTGTCTAGCATATGGGAGGTTCTGTACTAGGCAGAAGTAAGGGAAAGAACTCTCACAACACAACTGAAAAACTATTCTATTGTTCCTGTTAAATAAAAAGAATCCTAAAGCTTTGAGAAGTTAATTAACTCGCCCATGGTCACAAATGGATGGAGGCTGGAATGCCACCCGCCATGTTCCTTGCCGGTCAAGCAGCAGGCCAATGAGTGACTCTCCTCAGCTGCCCTCCACCTTCCAGCCCAGATCCCAAGGTCTATTGCACTTAAACTCCTTCTCCAAAGAGCTGAATTGCCCAGAACTGACTCCAAGGAGTTCTGAGACCATTTCATGCAGGGCTCTTACTAATTTTTAAGGTAAGTACCTTTCTCTATTTTAATAAAAAGACAGTTTGTATCCATGGTGAGGAATTGGAGGGTGGTGCGGAGCAGAGCTATTCCCTGTGACACAGGGCTGCGCAGCAAGTCCTTGGATGGTCCAACGTCTTTTGCAAAGGCACTGGGGCATTCTCCTTAATTCCAACCTTTCTATTCACACAGCATGTGATGTGAGTAACAGAAGGAAAGAGGGCAGGGAGCTAAGAGCTATTGAAGAAACGTATGTCCTAGCAACCTTTGTTCTTACCATATTCTGTGTTGGTTTGTTTTGAACCTTGTTTTAAAATTCCGTGGCTGATGGCACCTCAAATTCATGAGAAATCTTCTACAACAGAACGCTTCTGTATACGGATCAGTGGAAACTTGATGAATAAATGCCAGTACATTGAGGCCGGTCCAGTTTTAGGCACTGAGTTCGTTAAGTCTCTTTACAAAGAAATTTCAAATGTGGGCAATTAAGAAAGCATGACCTATTAAAGATGCCTATCCTTCCAGATAATGTGGAATTCTGACCATATATTTACTCTAGAAGCTGTTGTTCTACTCAAATACTTTAACTTTTAATGAAGTGTTCAGTCTTTTTGTGATGGCACTGAAGTGTAATCAAACATTACCACAGGCCAAGTCACACACCAGCATGTCTCGCCTTGTTTAAATATCTCAAATATATTTGAGTAATTGTGTAATGATTTCTAGGCCTCTGGTTGTCCATATGGTCTCAACAGACTGTCTTTTGTAGAGCAGTTGTGCTATCTCTCTCAACGGGAAGGAATCAAATCATCTTTGCTCCAAACTGGAAAGCTTGGGAGGTACTGCTTACATTTCGGGGAGGTGCCTTACCTCAACTCTTGAAACCAAACCAACCCACATCTGGCCCCCAGAAATCACTGTCTTCTGGAAATCTTGCTTGTGTTTGTGAAATATCCCAGAACAAGTCAGCAGGCATCATGTGTCATGTTTTCTTCTGTAACTGTCCTTAGGATACAATGACATGCCATGGGGACGACACAGCAAAGCCAGCATGGCAATCACATGGAATCTTACTAGACAGAGAACATTCTACGTGGTGAAACCAGATCATCTCAGACAGACAATGAGGACCAGTGAAAGGGTCTGACTTTGGCAAGAACTTTGTTCTAATGCTCTCCAGGTGGTACAGGCGATGAGACAAGCAAAGGAGCTATTGATTTTGCAATTAATGAAACCCACGGGAGTCTTCACAGATTTGGCTTAAGAGCCCAGGATCTAAACTTAGTCACTGAGCCTTACAAATTATTCACATTAGCTGTATCCCTAGGAAAGAACCACGGGGAAGACCTGGAATGCTGTGTTTGAAGGAATGTGCTAAACTTTCTCTTGACCTACCATTTGAGAATTCTTAGCAAAATGTTTGGGTGCAGAGTTGTCCCCAAACTACTGGCCACAAGAGGGTTCTTTGAGGGGACAAACTTGGCAGGGAGAGAGTGGACAGATGAGTCCGGTGGCCTTTCTGCTCCTGCCAAACCTCAGGCTTTTGAAGTTTTAAGAGGAAAACCATTTCACTGGTCACGAACAGCACGGAATGCACAAAGTCATGGAGACATGCACAGTTCACGAGTTCTGGGGGTGACTGCAATGTGACGGAAAAGAGTTTACCTTTTGTGCCTGAGGGAGCTGAAAAACAACAGGAAAACAAAACAAAAAGAAAAGAAAAAGGCAATCATTACATAAAAAGTCAAGATTAACCGTAAAAATTCATTCGATCACCATCGGCAAATGGAAAAACCAAAACTGGGAGAAAACGAGGGAAATAAAACTAAAGCCAGGTCATTTCCCCAAATTAAGCTATGGTGCTGATTATTCAACCTGCTGTCTGAATCTGTAGTATCAATACATAACCTGGGAGTATGTGTTTGGGGAATGACCACACCCACGCAGGTAGTTTGGCGACTTCCCACAATGCTAGACTTCAGGTTTTTCTGTTGGGTGGCCCCAAACACACATTTCCAGACCCAGCTCCTCCTTCTTGCACACCTTGGTTTCCTAGTAGAGGAGGACTGCCTGGAGACAGCTGGGGTTGTCACAACGGGTGAGGGGAGGGGAGGGAGCCGGAGCTGTTGGCTTCAAGTGGGGAGAGACCAGGGAAGCTGCCACATCTTGTAATGCAGGGGACAGTCCCCGCGGAAAAGAATTATCCAGCCCACACGCTGACTGTGCCAAAGTTGAGACACCCTTCTGTACATAAAGGTTAAGACCATTTGAAGAATGTTCTGTTTTTTAGTCATTTTTTCTTGCTTTGTAGCACATTAACTATTCCCTTTATTGGCGGTTAAGAAAGAACACACAAGGTTTTATGCATTTGAAGTAAAGCTGACTTTCGAAGAACAGCGAAAAGGCAGTCAGTTAATCCATAAAATAAGACATAATAGCTTTCCCAATGGTACAGGCAAGAAACTGAAATTATAGGTATGTGGGAAAAGATGAACATTTATGACACATGCTTGTCTATTTTTCAATGTTGAGACTATTGGGGTGTGGTTTCATGCCACTGTATTTGTGCCTGCTATGAGAGCGTGCGACGTTTTGAAGAGCATTTTTCTAATCTGATATGGAAATTCCATTATCCACGTATTAGGAGTTACATCTAGGAGTAAATCTAGGAGTTACATCATTTTCAAATCTAGGAGTTACATCATTTTCAAGACTTGCTTCTCACCATAGAGACTAACATTTATTGTGTGTGAACTTGTTACCAGGCACTGTTTCAAGCCTTCTATTTGCATTGCCCCACCGAATCAAACACTCCCTTATTATCCTCACTTTATAGATGAAAAATAAAATGGAACTTAGAGGGTAAGTAATTATGTAATGTCCCATAGATAATAAATTGCAGAGCTGTGGGTTGCCTGACTTTAGAAAGTGCAAATTCAACCCAACTCACACAGTCAAGGCCACAAACAACAGGAAATTAGATAGCAGACTTTTCTCTCTGTCTCTCTAGAGTTTATAACATTGGAAGAGCTAGAAGATGCAAGATAACTCAACCAGATACCTTGGGGTCCCATTTGAACCTTTTGCCTTTCCCATTCATTTAGCCCTGGGAAGAATGCTCTGTCTTCATATGCACTAAGCCTAGGGCTTCCTACGCCTTGTACCTGTGGATAGAGGCCAGCAAAGGGCAGAAGGGATAGATCCAAGCCAACAAAATGCCTTGATTCTCAGATACAACTCCAGAATAATTTGGAGAATGTCCATGAAGGGCAGACCCAACCTCTCCAACACTCATTTTCAAGCAATTTTATCCTAAAAGGTCTCCTGATTTAAGGAAACAGGAATAGTCCAAGCACGCTTTTCTGATTCTTTCATCCTAGTCAAGGTTATGGTGACCACTATTCAAAAAGGAAGCTGGTGAGTTCCTCCAGTGCTTCCCAACAGTTCAGAAAATATGTATCGGGAGGTGAGAAAATGAACCCAAAATGAGAGATCACTTCAAATAAAGTCTCTTAAATATTAAAGATTTTTTTTATACGACAGAAAAGAAATGTTGGAGACATGAACATTAAGGAAATGATAAATGCACGCTTCCCTAGGAAAGCATTTGTGTTGAATCACAGCTTGTCATCTGAAATGCAGGGGGCCCTGAGAATTACAAACGTTTGATGAACTGTAAAATAAATACCAAAGTTCAGTCCTGCACAAACCGCCGGACTTGACAGGCCTCCGTAAGCAGAGCTACCCTTTCTCTTTCTGGAAGCTTCGTCTCGGTCAAGCAGGAAACACCTCGTTTTGACTCACCCGTTTAAGCACATGAGAAGGAAAATGAGAGACTAGGCCTTTGTGGTGATGTCCTTGTCCTCAAACTCTCCACAAAACATTTATTTTCCTCAAGAACCTACTCATGAGAAAAAGAACCACTTTTCTATCGGAGCTTTGAAGGAACGGAAATTACAGCTTGCAGTGCCCTCAACAGGTTGGACCTCTGAGAAGAAGCTTCAGAATAGAACGCGGCAAATTTAGATCAGATTGTTAGCAGCCACGGACGCTACTGCTTGGGGGCCGGCTCTCCTGACGATACACCATCCCCCCAGTGGTCACAAACGGTGTCCACGAGCCTGAGCGGGGAACCTGGCTGGCCGGACGCGTGGGGCCTCTGGCTGGAGTCTTGAGGCATGTGCCTTCCAGCCTTTGGCCAGATGCTTGTCTGTAAAAAGCGATGGTGGAGGGAGGGCTGGGAGATGGGCCAAATCTTGAACGGCCAATAGATTTTGTCTTGAGAGCCAAGTCTGACTGATTAGTAATGGCTGTCTGGAGGGCTGTGTTGAGAAGGATTCTGAAGTTATGTCTGAGTTTTGTTAGAAAGAATGTAAGAGCCACATACCAATGTCCTTTGTGGGCTAAAAACTAAGGAATGGCAAACCACATCCCTGGACACGATGATCTCTCCAGGTCTTCCCGTACTTTTTCTTTGTAGTTCTGAGCACATCCATGATTTCTACGTAATTTATTTGTTTAATGGCTCTCCCCTGCTAGGTCACAAGCTCCAAGAGGGCAGGAGGGTATTTGCCTTGTATGTAAGTCTCTATGGAGTTCTCTAAGCTGTGCCTGTAACCGGTGTCCAGCTCGTTGCAGAAGGTGCCTCGGTACTACGGTCGGCCTAAGGCCCCTGCTAGGGAAAGAGCACTGGCCCAAATGCCTCGAATCCGCACCACCTCGAAAAACACACCATTTTGATAACCCAGGCTGACAGCTTTCAAGGGAAAAAGAAATGTCTCCAACAGAAGGATGGACACGAACTCTTGGATTCCCATACGTTTGACACGGATGTCTGTACACGTGCAGACCGTCTCGCTGACCCATGGATGCACATAAAACCCGTCTGGGAGCTCCCCTAAGCTGAGGCGATGTCTCTTTTACTAAAGCCACCGAGGCACTGTCAGCCGCCTCTGGACCTGTTTCTTCACTTACTACATAAGCATTCAGCGGAAAAACTGAGAAAGTGTCAATCGAGAGAGAAGGAAGGAGAGGGAAGGTGATAAAGATGAAGAGGGCGGTAAAACCTGCACAAGCCGCCCTTCAGTGGTCACTCCCCGAGGGCCAGCTACTTGGCTATGTGCTTTTCATCTTGAGCGATGTTGGTCCTCCAGGTTAGACAATACTATCATCCAGTTTATAGATGAGGAGACAGACAATGTTTAGAATAGAGAAGTACCTTGCCAAGGTCACTCAGCCAGGACATGCTTGAGCTGAGGGTCAAAGTCAAGTCTCTTGGCAGCCCCACCTCTGCTGTAACCATCAGGCTCAAGGTGCCCTTCCTCATGCAGACCAAGGGCACTAGCACCAACTTAAGGTCCTGAAGGACTTGGGGACTTCTCAGGCCATTCCATCTGGGCATCTCCCATACTAGAAAGGAGAATGAGAAATTCCAGCACCACCCCTTATGGGAGAGTCTGGATGGAGACAGAAAATCCATCTTACCACAGTTCTCAGCGTGCGGTGCATGATGTAACCTGTAGCATAAATATTTACCATGCCCTCTCCTGTTGCAGACATTTACACTTATTCTCTCCTCATCCTGGGACTCTCCCTCATACCCCCTGCCTGCTTGCCTAGCAAATGCCTACTTCTCTGGTCAGTTATCATTGCTTCAGAAAAGCCTTGTGGGACCTCTTGCATCACATGCCCTCATAATACCACATGCCTCCCATTCACGGTATAGTTACTCCTACTTGTGGTAACTGCCATTCTGCCCTTCTTTTTTTGGTAACAGAAACCAAACTTTTAGCCAGGGTCAGCTAAATGACCCTGTTAGAGGTTAGTGTGGCTAAGTGGTTCAGCCATGGTCAATGAAATATCCATGGATGTGGCTTTTCCAGATAGAGTCCTTTAAAGGATTCCCTCCATTCTGCTGCCTGTAAGGTGCCTGTGATGGCTGGTGCTCTAGCATTCATTCTGGGCTATGAGGTTATCTTGTGGATGGAAACCACAAAGTGGAATGGTGAGGACTGCAGTAATGACAGGTAATTATAACATTAGCTATGGCCAGCCATCCACCATTCTAACCGCTTCACCTATATTAATTCATTGAAAACTAACAGGAACTTTATTAGGTAAGTTCTATTAATACCCCAGTGTTGTAGATGAGGGGACTATAAGGTCACATGGCCAGAAAGCAGCAAAGACACGATTTGAGAAGAGAGAGCAGTAGGAAGGGCAATGAATAATTCAGATGAGAAATAATGGAGAACTGAATCAGGGTGCTGGTGGTGAAGGTGATGGGCAGTGGTCTGACCCTAGACCTATTTCAGAGTAGACTCAACATGGACTGATAGGATAATATGAAAGGAGAGACACCAAGAGTGCATCCAAGGGTTTCCGTCCATGTAAATGCAAAAATGGAATGCCATTTACTGAAAAGAGGAAGACAAAAGGAGTCGAGTATTTGAGGAAAGTTCTCTGGAGTTGAGTTTTGTCTACAACTGACAATTTTGGGATGTCTCTTAGACTTGCAGGCAGAAGCGTTGGGTGGGCCACGTGGTAACTGTCAATATTCCAACGAGGTCACTCAGGGAGTGCATGCAGATAGATGGGAGCTTGTGTCAGGGACAGAACAGGGACATCCCACCAGGTAGAGGTGTGGAAGCCAAAAGGAGCCAGTGAAAAGAGCGGTGAGGAGCCAGGGGGCAGGTGGGAGATCGGAGAGCGCTCTGAGTCCCTGAAGCTCAATAAAAGTGCTTCTGAGTGAGACAGTACCTCCACCAAGGGAAGGGCGTGCTTTTGTTTTAACTTTCCTTGCTCACTTCACTTCTAACTCAGAGTTCTGCACCCAGTCACGGGGCAATGGAGGGGACAGCCATCCATCACTCTCGCTCAATGAAGTTCCGGAGTTGAATGGACTCCTTTTCAAAAATAAAACTCCAATTAAAGAACTATTGATCAAAACAACACATTTCACTATGAAATATGTAAAGACCAAATGGGAAACAAAGTATTTTCCTGCCAACTGTTGAAAAAAAAAAAAGCCTGGCCTACATATGTTTATTCCATTTGTAAAACTGGCCCTTTGCCTCAGGCCTTATGAATGAGCGATAAATCCCTGCTTGCTGCAAAGTTTCCTTGTGTTCATTTATTTTTCTTGCGCATGTTTGCGTTTACAATCTTCCATTCTTCTTCGTTAGCAATGTGGATAAAGATCCCTATTCCTCTTATATATCATAGGAAGTTCTGCTAATTGGCTCAAACTCAAAAGCCTGCACAGCAAGGACGGAAGGGCTCTGACGAGCTGAGGTTTGGCGGGGTCGTTTCTGTCCCACATCCACCCGCTGCTGCCGCCCCGTGCCACGCCATCACTGTGGCTCTTCCACCCCCTCGCTTTGGCTCCTCCCCCTGGGCCCCATCTCTGTACTGCATCCAGAATCATCTAAACGTATAAATCTGGTACTTTGCCAGCCCTCGCTTGCCTCAGAGGCTCTATGTGGCTATTTTCTCTGGTGGCCTAATGCTCTGTCCCCAGACCATGTCAATTCCCTGACACCCCCCATAAGCCCGGCCTCACCAATTCCCACCCATCTGTCGGACTGCAGCTCTGGTGGCCCCTTGCCCTGAGGCCCTATCTCAACCAAGGTCTTTCTGTGACATCATCTTGTGGATTCCTGTCTTAGCATGTATCACCTTCTGTAATCTTCTTGTTTACCTTTAATTACCTCTCCACATAAGAACTTAAGATTCATCCAGGGCCCACATCTATTGTATTCATTGTTTTATCACCACAGACTACACTTGTACGGTAACTGGCCCTTGTTAATCATTCAGTACCTACTTGTTGGAGGGACAGAAGAAGGAGAAAAGGAAGGAAGAAAGGAAAGAAGAAAGGGAGGCAGGAAGGGGGAGAGGAAAAAGGAGAGAAGGAAAGGAAAGAAGGAAGGGGTGAAGAGGGAGAGCCTTAGAATCTGGTAGGCCAGGTTTCAAATCCTACCTCTACCATTTACTAGCTGTGAGGACTTGAGTGAAAATGTATTATCTCAGGGCTCTGGATTTCTCACCTGTGAGACTGTAATAGTGACACTATCACAAGGGATTAATGTGAGAATTACAAGAGATGAATACCTGCTGAGAACCTACAATAGCCACTGGCCCATAATGTTGCTCTTTTTATACCATGACCTTGTAACCTCTATTGTTTTCAGAGTTGGCTCCAATCTTACATATATGAGAGATTATACTAATAACCCAGTACCTCACGGTCCACAAATGAGCCCATGGACCTGGAATCACCATCTCCCTCGGTGGGCCACCACTTCTTCACAGTGCTCATGTGAAGGAGTGATAAGGCCTGGATGAGGTGTCTTAGGCAGTATGTAAATCTTACAATGGATTATGTCTCTTTGCTCCCCACATGAGCCCCTTCTTTTTGTAGGAGTTCCCATGCTTTGGGTAAGGCTCTATTCCAAGCTCCTTGATGTGGACAGTGCCAAGACCTAAGCCAACCAACTCATCACTGCCCCCTGACCACAGCAAATGGCTAAGAGTGGACATGTGAGCTAAACTAATCTAGTGAGGACTTTTATAGAAGTAATCAATAATTACATCCCTCTCCCCATTTCTCTCCTCTTCCCTTTCCTCTCTCAACTAGAGTCTGAGGGGATGCACCTCTGGGAACAGGGCACCAAATACGGCCTAAGAGTAAAGCCAACACTATGAAAGGTGGGAAGAACTCGGGGCTCACAGGGTCATTTGAGCCCCAGGTCCATCCATGGGACTTAGCTTCTAGTGGCTTCCAGCTTAGTAGGAGCCATAGGGACATCCTGAGAGAACTGTGTTCCCATTATTCCCATAGATACACGTAATTGGTCCTCTCTAGTATACGCTATGGCTGCTCACAACCAGATTTCACTTGTACAAATCAAGGGATTCATCAAAAAGTTCTGCATTTTGGTTCAATTTAAAAAATACTCAGAAGTAATTAACTCCAAGGATTTCTGATGGCATATGTGAAAGTTCCTCACAAGAACACAGGGCATCATATTTTGATCTTTATGACAATGTTAGATGAGTCAGGAGACAAAACACTTTGTGTCATTGTCCCACTCCTCATATCTCCTCCTCCCCTGGTTTTGAGTCAGTCTACTTCCTCTACTTCTTACACTTCTTATGGTCTTACTTCCTCTACTTCTCTTCCTCCTGAAATGAGGGCACCCTTCTGCTCATTCTGCAATCCCCTCAGTGAGGCCACCCCTCTGGGCTCAGGGCTTTGACTAACCCCTGCTCATGGTGGTGATGGGGGGGAGAGGGTGGGAAGGAGAACAGTGGTAGAGGTAGACAGCCCTGCAGACTGGGAGAGGAAGAAAGACAGGGTCAATAAGAAAAATAAATGTAACCGATTTTTCTATTCAAGTCCCCATTGGAATTTTTACTTCATATCCTGGAAGTCCTTCAAGCCCTGTTAGAAAGACTCACTGGGAGAATGATTATCTCTGTACTCCAAATTTTCTTGCTTTTATCTGAATTTTTTTTATCTGATCATATATAATTTATTAATGATTTCTCAATGTCTAGTTTGGGGTACAAATGGAATTTTAACTTACTTTTCCAGCAACGTGTTTAAGAGCAAAAAAAAAAAAAGTATGGACAAAAGACCTCTCTTTTCAACACACTTATTTTCAAAGAGTTTCTTTAAAACAAAAATCATATCAGCAATGCCTGTTCCTCGTAGAAAATCAGATGTCAGAGCGAAGCAAAGGGAGAATTTAGGGCCACCTCTGACAGTAGCATCCACTCCCCCCCCAACATCTATTGTTGTCCTCAGTTAACATTATGTTCAATGACTACACTGTATTCCAGTATTTGAATATATGATAAATGACTTACGAGCTATCTACGTTGTATTCTCCTTGTCACTAAAGTAAATGACTGCAATAAACATCCTTGTAGTGGGCACATGTTTGTAATAAACATCTTTGTAGTAAAACTGTTGCACACACTCTCAGCTTTTCAAGAAGCTGAATTATTAAAGGGCACTGCATATTTCAGCCCATGTGCTTTCTAGAATGCTGTCCTAATTTACACTCTGAGCAGGATTCTCCTTTTCCAATGTTCACTTCACCACCCTTAAGCCAGAACTATGAATTATCACCTTAAAAAAATATTCCAGTAATTTTTAAAGGTTAGATTATATGTTCATATATTATATGATATATAATCATAGATTCATGTTCATAGATTATATGTTCATTTCCATAGTTCAAATGAGTTAGAGATAGAGAGGATAATCAACTTTAAAATCCCCAAATGGCCAAAGGGTTCACTCTGTTGTGGGTCTCCAGTGAGCACTGGATTGCTTACTGCAGACTCACACCTCCAGGTTATTTAGTGGAAAAGAAGTGGATTGATAACATAAAGGTCAGATTTTTCAAACTTAATTTTGGATCGGAAAAACTGTTTTTGTTGTAGCAGTAGAGCGCTGCCTAGATGAAAAGCAAGCCTGCATAAATTATTCACTTGTGGCAGACATTTTGGGGGACGCTGGAAAATGTGGATTATTAATGGGCAGACCAGAACAATTCTCACATTACATATAGCTAAGGACTATCAGCTGGGGGAAAGCCCCAGACATTTTGCTTGTTACAATGTTCTAAAAATTCTCACAATAAAAAGTCATTTCTCATCAGGCTTGAACTCTGCATTGTATCGGAAAAATAAGTTTCCAATTAAAATTGTCATTCTTCAGCTTTATTGTGTGTGGTCATCTTGCTGAAAAATTATCTGGAGTTCTGGCAATGTGGGGGAGCCCAAGGCCCTGCCGGTTTCCTGTGAGAACATGGATTGGTAGACTCTAAAGGGAATTTGGCAAAGTCCAGATAAAACCACCACCATGATACATCTGTCTTTCCTGTTTGAACACCACGTTGGTCCACATGGCAGTCCAGGGATCAGTGTAGATTTAGGAGGATCTGATAGGGAAGGAAGCTCTTTTCTGCAGGATTTATTTTGGAAATATCTGAACAGGATGCAAACCCACTCAGACCTTCTCCTGAACTCCCACCCTACCAGTGTCACTTTTCAACATTGTGACTGCTTCCAGTTGGATGCTCTAAGCTGCTGGTTTTAATTAAAACTTAATTTGCAAAAATGTTTCATAATTTATGCATGTCATATAATTCCTCTGAGACTATGAACTTGGAGCCAATTCAGGGCCTTATAAGGAGACACTATTCCGAGAAGGTTAGGGGAGAAAGGGATGTAGGAGGAGAAGTACCAACAGGGGTGCAACAGAGGAAGGTACTGAGGCTTTCTTTCAGCTTTCCATCACCTGGATCTGCAGCCACCTGGGAGAGATATGGGCCTTGATGTCTGGAAGAAGAGAGCCCGTTTGGCAGATCACAGACTCAGAGAACCAGAAGGGTCAGCAGTGGCCAGAGTGGTCCTCCAAGGAAGGTCTTACCAGGGGAGATGATGAGCCAAAGAACTTGAAACCCTCCAAAAGAGATGAATGGGTTCCCACTCTCCCCACAAAAGGAGACATTGAAAACCCACAGAGGAAAATTAATGAAAACTCAAGAGTTTGCAATGAAACCATTACTTCACTCAACAGATGTCTTCCAAGAGAGAGTTTGCAGGGAGCTGCCAAACTGTTGAACCACAAAGAAGTCTGTGTAGCAACTTAACTAGAAATATTAGGCCTCTAAGAAAGATGACCAGAAGGATCCTCCCCTCGAAACACATCCTTTGTTAATTATAAAGTGAATGAATCTCCAGTCACCCTCCATGTCTGCAGTGGAAAACAATCTACATAGACAGAATTTGACACAGCAAAAAATCAAAGGGGCCAGAAGAGAAAGTGCACACATTTTCTGCAAACTCACAAAGGATGGGCCACAGTGTCAACGCCATAGTCTTTAGTGGCCAACCTGGTAAATTATATACTTCACGGACAGATGATCTCTATCTCCATATCTATAGCTAAAAGATCCTTCCCTTTCCTGCTGCCTATGAAAACCATTATAACCTATTAAGTAAAAGCAAGAGACTATGTAGTTTATCTATCAAGCTTGTATCTCACAGAAGTGAAAACGTTAAATAAACATTTGCAGGTAAAGGTATGAGCTGTGGGTGACAGATAATCAATCCTGTTGATGTTCTCAATTAGGAGATCCTTCAGGAGCCTTCCCACTCTGTGATTCTTGTCTGTACTTCTAGTTTATGAGTTCTTTTCTAGGAAAAAGCTATGAATATTTCCCTCTATTCAATGTTGCTTTCACCTTGGCCCATCAATTAACATATTTTATGTTCCCCTGGAAAAGGAAGACTGGCAAAGCCATGAGTTGAATGATACTAGTTCTCTTTGTGCATCTGAGCTCTCTGCAAGTCCAGACTGGAGGCTGTTTACTAACAATGAGAACTTGCACATACTGAGGGCTCACTCTATGCCAGACCAGGAGTTAAGGCCTCTGAACACATTCTTCCTCATGAGAAATTCTCACATAACTCTAGGGGCCACATATAGTCACTCACATTCCAAACATGGAGAAACGAAGACTGACTCCAAGCCGTGTTTTCTGACCCAATGGGATAAACAAGTCACACAATCCAATTAGTCTTTTTTAAAAAAAAAATAATAATAATAAAAATAAAAAAATAAAACAAAACCTTAGAATAGTCTATGAATGGATAATGAAGGAATCCAATATAAAACTAAATTTTAAGTGGTCTGCTTGGCAGGAGACTAGAAGGGAGCTTTGTCGTTCCCTTGAGCCTGCTGACACACTGACTACCACACTACTTCAGGCTTGTTTTGGTCATGTCTAGAAAGGAGGAGACCTATTAATATGCTAGAACTGCTGATCTCTCAAAATACATTTTGCTCCCCACCCCCCAAATCCGGTGTTTGGCAATCTTTAGGCACATTTTGCCAAACACATGTTCCTATAATTTTGAAGTCCATGTGTATTTACAGTGGAATTTTTCTCATGGTCTTGATTAGTTCATAATTAAGCCATAAAACAGAGTAACTCTTATCAAATATCTTTATTTCCTAGTTCTTTCTTTTTGTTATTACAGGATTTTCTTTCTCTTAGTTAAGAAAGTCAGATCTTACCAGTGACATTTGGGCCCAAATCTCAAAGAGGCTAATATACTTCGGAAGTTCACATTAAAACATATACTTCTGATGGAATCCAAATGCCAAAACCTGAATTCATAAGTTGGGAACATGATCAGGGAACAAAAAAAGAAGCATAAATAGTGCTATCTGGCAAATTAACTGACTTAGTATAGTATTACATTTAAATAAAAATTATTTCAATGTCATATCCAGTAAACTGTCTTGTCTTAAAAAGCTAACAAAAAAAAAAAGATGAGCATTATTCTCTGGTACAATAATCTAAACCCAATATGTTTGTTAATCTTGAATACGAATAAATAAATGAAACAATGTAATTAAATAATCTTGAAGACAAAACAAACTAATCAATTAATCATCATCATCTTTTATTTCTAAATTTCTACTGTGGTCACAATAGAATAACTAGTATTGGAATAGCGCTCTCAACACAAACAAGTAAATAAGTGGACAGAACACACACAAAAAAGTCCTTTTACACTGGTCAACAATCAACACAGATTTCACTTCCTAGAAGGCACAAAAGTGAGGTGAGACTCATGATACTCTGCCTGGAGGCAGTTACAAGACCCTAGAGAAGGGAGGTTGAGTCCAAGCAAAACCTAGTAGTTATGCTGAATTGAGGAAAAACTGATCCGAGTTTATGGAGGCTGAGGTGGCTGAAATTTTCCAAGTAGAGCACTGGAGAGAGAAAGCTATACAGAGAAAGCTCCAGAAATTTAGAGGGAGGTCTTCTCGAGTCTTTGATGTAATAGTAAAATGATTATGTATAGGGTGAGACTCCACAAGACTGGGCAAAGCACAATTACAGGGGCCAGGGTGGGGTGGGGAGGAGAACTTCAATAAAGCTGTAAGCTAAAAATAATCCATTGGGCGGGACACCTGGGTGGCTCAGTTGATTAAAGCCTCTGCCTTCCACTCAGGTCATGATCTCAGGGTCCTGGGATCAAGCCCTGCATCAGGCTCTCTGCTCAGCAGGGAACCTGCTTCCCCTTCTCTCTCTGCCTGCCTCTCTGCCTACTTGTGATCTCTCTCCTCTCTGTCAAATAAATAAATAAAATCATAAAAAAAAAAAAAATACATTGGACTCCAACTATGGCTGGGAATTTACAAGTTCCAACCAGTCAGAATAGAGTTCTCTGTAAAAAACCTGGAGCATTTGGTAGGAACCCCAGAAAGGTTGTTCCTAGGATTACAACTAAACTAGGCTTTAGGCTGAAAGATACTCCATACCTGCCTAAACAAAGCTTAAAACAGCCAAGCTCATACATAAGTAAGTTAAGTGGCCACCAGAAGAGAACTCAACACTCTTTAAGAGAATACAACAAATCTAGACACTTACCACAATGCCCACAATCATGAAATCATTATGTCAACACTTAATAAAAAAAATTACTAGATATAGAAACACAAAAATGTGACCCTTAAGAAGGAAAACAATCAATCAATAGAAATATACCCAGAAATGATGCAACTGGAAACCATAACTTTAGTTATTAAAGATATAGTCAAAGATTTAAAGGGAAACTTGAACATTATGAAGACAGGACTAAAAACTAAAAAGAAATGCCAAAACCAGTAAAAATCAAAACCAAATAAAACCCATAAGGTTGAAAATTATTACTTAAAATTTAAAAAAAGGGGGGTCATGGGATGGAAAGGTTTGGCTTAATTGCAATTTAGATATTTCAGAAGGAAAGGTCAGTGAACCTAAAGATACAGTAATCGAAATCATTGAAATTGAAAGAGAGAGAGAAAGAGGGGAGAGAGAGAGGGAGAAAGGAACTTTGAAAGAGAATTTTAGTAACCAACAGGAAAATATCAAGCAGATGAATATATGTGCAATTGAAATTCCAGAATTATGTGCAGTAGGAGAGGGACTGAAATGAAAACATAGTGGCTACATATCTCAAATTTGATAAAATTTATAAACATGCTAATCCAAGAAGCTTAATTAACCACAGGCAAGATAATCACACACCAAAAACCAATACCATGGCACAGTACAATAACATTGTTGAATATCAATCAAAACAACAAAAATCTTAAAAGCAACCAATACAATAAAAGTACACATATACAGTACAAAAGTAAGAATTATCAATGACTTCCCACTAGGAATGATGCGAGCCAGATGACAATAGAACTACTGGTTTAAAGTACTGTAATAAAAAAATGTACATTTAAAATTCTATATCCAGTGAAAATATCCTTCCAAAGAAGGGGAAATAAAACATTTCAGACAATAAAAAAAAAATCTGAGAGAATTCACTGTCAGCAGAGTTGCACTTTTAAAAAGATTTTAAAAAAAAGTTCTTCAGGCTGAAGGAAAATGATTCCAGATGCAAGCTTGATTCTTTCTATACAAAAGAATAAATAGGACCAGAAATGGAAACTATGTGGGTAAACATGAGATTTTTTCCTCACTTTTTAATTAACTCTTTTTAGCTAAATAAAAACAACATATTGTGTGGGGTTTATGATATATGTCGGAGTAAAGAGCATGGTAGTAGCACAGAGGAGGGAAGGAGAGCATGAGAGTCTACTGTTGTTAAGTTGCCTCCATTATAAGAACGGGAGATGTGAAAAGTTGAAGATGCAAATTGTTACACCAGAGCAACCACTTGAAGGACACAACTAAGAGGTACAACTTAGCCAATAAGTTAATAGCAGAGATAAAGTGGTTAGGGGCACCAACCTCCCATGCAATCAGAAATCTGTATGTAACTTTTGACTAGAAGGACGCCTTATCAATAACATAAACAGTTGATGAGCAGATATTTTGTATGTTGCATGTATTATATTCTGTATCCTTACAATAAAGCAAGTTAGAGAAGAGAAAATGTTATTAAGAAAATCGCAAGGTGGGGCACCTGAGTGGCTCAGTTGGTTAAGCCTCTACCTTCAGCTCAGGTCATGATCCCGGAGTCCCAGGATCGAGTCCCATATCAGGCTCCCAACTCTGCGGGGGGCCTGCTTCTCCCTCTGACCTTCTCTCCTCTCATGCTCTCTCTCTGTCAAATAAATAAATAAAATCTTTAAAAAAAAAAAAAGAAAGAAAATCGCAAGGAAGGGAAGATACATTTATAGTACTGTAATGTATTTATTGGGGAAAATCTGGATATAAGTGGACCTGTGCATTTCAAATCCATGTTGTTCAAGGGCCAAGTACGTGTGTGTGTGTGTGTGTGTGTGTGTGTGTGTGTGTGTACATATATATCACAAATACATATAATATATAACTTTTTAATGAAAATATGGTAGAGTTAAATAAAAAGAAAAGAGAATAGATTAGATAGCTATTTCTAATAATATGGTTGACTTAAAACCAAACAATAGAGATAATTATTTTTTTTTAAGATTTTTATTTATTTACTTGAGAGAGAGAGAGATCATAAGCAGGGGGAGTGGCAAGCAGAGGGAGAGAGAGAAGCAGACTCCCCGCTGAGCAAGAAGCCCCATGTGGGACTCCATCCCAGGATGGTAAGATCATGACCTGAGCTGTAGGCAGATGCTTAACTAAGCCACCTCCGTGCCTGAGATAATTACTTTAAATATAAATGGATAAGGGGCACCTGGGTGTCTCAGACCATTAAGCATCCAACTCTTGATTTTGCCTCAGATCAGGATCTCAGGGTCATGAGATCAAGAGCCAAGTTTGGCTCCATGCTCAGTGGGGAATCTGCCTGAGATTCTCTCTCTCTCTGCCTCTGCCCCTATTCCCATGTGCTCTCCCTCTAAAGCAAAAAATAGATCTTTAAAAAAAAAAGTGGATTAAACACACTATTTAAAAAGTAGAAACTATCAGACTGGATAGAAAGAAAAAGAGATCCAAGTAGTTTGCCTACAAAAAATATCTTTTATGTAAAAAGATACATAGGTTAAAGGTAAAAAAATAAATAAAAAAGAAATATATACCACAATATAAATAAAACAATAATCACATAAAGTTGGGTGCTATATTAATATCAAACAAAACAGACTTAAAGACAAGGAATATTATAAGAGATAAAAATAGTTCATAATAATAAAACGGCAAATTCATCCAGAAGACAGAATGTGTGCTCCTAATAATAAGGCTTCAAAATAAATACTGCAAAAATTGGCAGAATCAAAAACTGAAACAGATAAATTTAGAATTTTCACTGGTGATTTCAACAATCCTCTCAATAATTGATAAAACAACTAGACAGAAAGTCAGTAAAGATATAAAAGACATGAACAACATTATTGGATGATTTCACCCAACTGATATTTCTAGAACAACGGGCATACAAACTGCAGAATACACATTCTTTTCAAGCACAAATATGAAATAGTCACCAAGAAAGTTCATATGTTGGGCTATAAAAAAAGTGTCAGGAAGCAAAGTTATTGAATAATAGGATATATTCTCTAGACACAAGAGAATCAAGTTAGAAATCATCTAACTTACAGTTACAATAATATATCTAGTAAAATCAGTAATAATAATATGTCTGGTAACAATAATATTTCTAGTAAAATCTGGAGGTATTTGGAAAATAACACACTTGTAAATAACCAATGTATCACAAGATCCCCTCATCATCACAAGCAATATTAGAAAATATTTTGAACTGAATAAAAATGAACATGCAACTATCAAAAGCTGTGATATGTGGCTAAAGTAGTTCTTAGAAAGAAACATATAGCTTCAAATGCTTATAATAGAGAAAGAGAAAAGTGTATTATCAATAGCAAAGCTTTACCTTAAGAAAGAAAAAGAACAAATTAAACACAATATAATCAGAGAAAATTTTTTTAAAAAACTAAAATAGAAGAGCAAAATACAATGCAACAGTAAGTGAACAAACAAAGAGTAAAATTGGTGAAACCAAAGGCTGGTTCTTTGAAAATATCCCCCAAAGTTGAAAAATGTAGAGCTATACTGATAACAGATTGCCAGTGTCGGGAATGAAAGAGGGGATAGTACCATAGATCCTAATACATTAAAGGGATAAGAGAATATTATGAACATCCTTATGCTAATAAGTTCAACAACTCAGATGAAGTAGACAGGTTCCTTAAAAAGAAAATGAGCAAAATTAATATAAGAAGTATAAAACCTAAAAAGCCATAGTTCTGTAAAAGAAAATTAATTTGGATATGAAAAACTTCCCCACAAAGAAAGGTCTGGGCCCAAATGGTTTCATTAGTGAATACTAACAATATTCAAGGACAAATAGAGCAATCTTACACAAACTTTTCCATAAGATAAAGAAGGAAATACTCTTAAATCATTTTTTTAGGTGGCTATTATCAAAACTTGACAAATTATAAAAATAAAAACCACCACCACCACCACTGAAATCTTTGTGAACATAAAAGTAAAGATCCAGCAATATACAAAAAGAAAAAAAAAATCTTGACCAACAGTGTTTATTACGGAAAGGAAAAGTTATTATGATATTCTCATAATTTATATCAATCGGTATAATTTGTTATATGGAAGACTGCATTTTCCAATGCGGGCCATAACTATATTTCCCACACCATACTTACTTACAGTGTAATATTGACACTCGTCCTATAAAGTCTACGTCTCCACCCCTTTGTGATTGCCTCAATAGAGAATATGGGGAAAATGGTACCATGGGACTCCCAGGGACAAATTATAAACATATCATGCATTTCTGCCTTGCTCTGGAAACCCAGCCACCATGTTGTGAGGAAGCTCAAAGCATCAAATGCAAGGCAACCACATGGAAAGACAATGTAGGTGGGGCCAGTTAAGGTATCCTGCAGACAGTGCAATTGAGGTCCTAGCCAAGAGCCAGTATGAACCACCTGACATGCGAATAAAGATACTTCTGGGTGAACTAGTCCCCAGCCACTGAGCTACCCTTTCTTGTGGGTTGAGTCTTCATAGTGAGGATCCCCGATGTTGTAGAGTAGAGGTAAGTCAGCCTTGATGTTCCATGTCCAGATTCCTGCCACAGCACTAATGATTCATATCACAAAGCAAACGAAAGTGGTTGTTTCACACCATTATGTTGAGGGTGTTCAGTACACAATAGTAGGAACCGAAAGTAAATATCATAATACCTGTTTTACGAAAGCGGAAACCACACCTCATGAGGGGGACTGGGACAAGCTAGAGTGGGTGGTGAGTGTCCAAACTGGGGTGTCAACCCAACTTTCTCTGCAAAGACACCGCATGCACTGATCTAGACAAAAGGCCTCCTGAGTGTGATACCAGGCCATTTACCAGGGTTCTAGCACAGGACTAGAACCTCTAATGAGGCTCTGCTTCCATCTTCACAAAATGATGATCTATTTCCAGTGAGTCCACTTCTCTCAGGAGGACGTCTGAGGTCAGGGTTTAGTATGTATGGGTCACACAGCCAAAACCATCTCGCTACGAAACCCTTTGCAAAGATATATCCCCAATGTCTACATTTGCAAAGCTCAAGTAGCTCAATCAGCCATGAATTCTGGGCATTTATACAAGAGTTGGTTGAAACACGAGCTTCAGGAACTCTTGCCAAACAGCTGCAAAGAGTACAGGAAGTAGAGGAATAAAACCTGTTACAGCCTTGGCTCCCACTGCAGCGCAGCGTAGGAGGGATGGGGTGTCGGGGGTGAGGGGGTGAACCAGCAAATATCTATGATAACAGGACAAATGTAATTGACTCATTTCCTTCCTAGAAAGATGACTACACTCAGGATGGTTAAGATCGGTTGGCATTTTCTATTTTCTGTTGTCTTCTCCTCTGTTCCTGTCCAGCCCCCCAGTCCTTTTCTCCTTTGTACAAACATTGCTTTATTCTCCACAGAGATACAAGCCCTCTATCACCAGGACTTGAACAAAATCTCCATAGATGCAGAAGAAAGGAACACAGACTGTTAGATAGACTAGCTGCTTCTTGCCTGAACAAAAGCTCTCCCTTCTTTCAGTAACAGCAATTTGATTTGCCTAGGAGACAAAAACCATCTCCTATTCTCAGGTCTTGTGGTGGGATTGGGGCTGACTCCACCCTCCCCGCCCCCATCCAAGACATGTGACTCCTGCCGGTCCAATCAAAACATTCCATCCTGTTGACCACTGTGAATGGTTCAGGCAGAGATACACTTGTGCTTGAAGCCCTAAGAGTAAGCATCTGGGCCTTAGCTACAAATGGAGAGATTTCTTCTGGGGACGAGGGACTCCACCAATAGGATGCAAACCTGGAGCTGTTGGTGACTGTCTTGGGGATGTCTCACCTGAATAAAGCCACACAGAAGAAAACAGAGCCCACAGATGGTGAGAGGCAGATTTCTAACAGCAGTTGGGCACCTAGATCCAGTCATGCCTGAAGAGATTAGACATCAACACTTCAGTTTTATGATCAAATAGATTCTCCTTAATCATATAAGTCTGGCTGAGCTGGACTTCTGTCACAGTCAAAGAGATCTGATTCACTAAGACAGTGTATTATCAACTATCTATACCAGTGGTTCATGAATTCAGGTGTGTAGAGTCCCCAAATTTCAATCAACGGGAGCTTTTAACCCTAATTTAGTCAGAGCTGCTCTTTATTTTACAGGTGATGGCTGTATTATGATTTCGTTTAAATAAAAGTTTTGCTAATTAAGAAAAAGAAGAAAAAAAGACAGCTATTCAATTCAACCACCTTATTTTGGAGGTCCAGAAGACCCAAAGGACTTTGACAAAGCAAGTCTATGAGGGAAGCATGCTTGGGCCACCCAACACACTCCCCAGGATCCCCTAATGCCAAGGCTGTTGACACTGTTTGTATCAGCTTTTCGTCTTGCTTCTAGGATCCATCCAGATCTGTGGCTTCCAGGCACTTCACCCCAACATGCAGGAGGGACCTGTGGCATTGGTTAACCTACACACCCTTGAGTGCAGCACTCCATACCCGCCACGCTCTTGGCAGGCAGCCCAAGCGGCATGTTTCCCAGAGTGTATCATGGGTCACAGACTTTCAAGGAACTAACCAGTCATATCCTGAAATCATGGTAGGCTTCGTGGGAAGAGCCTCTTTAACTACAGCGAAGGATGGCACCTGCAAAAGCACCAAGCAGGTACATTGGTTTTGTATTTTTAAAGGTCACAATATGGGAGAGCTTTGACCATCTTCTTTGCCTTGTGCTGAACTTGGGAGGAAGTCTTGCCATTTGCCAGGGAACAAACTTATTTCTGTAACCACTGCCTGTCAGAGTAAAGGGTAGAGTTTCTTTTCAGTGTTCTAAAATAGTGGTTCGGTTTTTGAAAAGGCTTTTGGAATCTACCATCTTGAAAATTAAAAAAATAAATAAAAAGCAAAATCTGGTCACTTTTGAGACAAGTTAATTAAGTCCCATCTGTCTCCGTGTGGCTGCCCTCTATTTTGAAGTGGAAAAAAAAAGAGAGAGAGAGAATCCAAACTGGCAATAATGTCCTTTTAATTGAATAAACCAACAGTTTTCTCATTCTAATGAGCATAAACTGCTTACAGAAAGGATTTTATTTAAATTACCCAGAGTGATTACTTTAAATGCACAGTTTGGTTAAAAGCTACAGTCATAAATAATTAATTTTTTCTTTTTAAAAGAATTATGCAAATTTAAGCCATGAAGCTAAAAATGGAAAGTGTCTAATCACATGTGAATTGAACTTGGATTTCTCTTCTTTGCTTCTTCGTCACCATGTTTCTGTCTTCCCACCTGCTCCGAATAGAAACAATGCCTGTCCTCACTCACCATGGTCTCAGTGGTCCTTACACCCTCTGCCAGTTCTTTGTGTTCTTATTAAACACTGAGTGAGACCAAGAAATGGGTATGGACAGCTTCGTGTCATGCCCCCAATCATGGCACGTGCCTCTGAACATTAGCCAATTCTTGGTGATGGAGGGCAAACAGAATGCAGTGACCGGGACACGCTTCCCAAGCATCTATCGCGTGCAGGCATGTTGCTGAGTGAGTAGGGCTCAGAGGAGACAGTAAAATCTTCCTGGGCCCAGGAGCAGCGACCAGGGGGAAACACCACAGAAGCTCGGGTCTTGGGCTTCAGACGGAGGTTTTCAGGTGACCCAGCCCAAGGTTCCACAACCCCTTTTCACTGTGTCTGGCACTGGCTGGCAACACACAACCCCGGAGCATGGCGAAGAGAGGAAGCCCCTTCTCGATGATGCTCTGTGGCCAGAGGACTGCAGGCCACACAGTGCAGTGTCAGCTCTCTGCCGCAGTGAGAGATGGTGACAGGGTCTGTAGGTGCAAGCATGGGGGACACGAAGGGAGAGCCCTCAGGGGGGTGGAGAGTGAGGTGCTTTCCTAGCTGCTGGAGTCCTCGTGCACAGGAAGGAAGGTGCCAGGGGCTTCTAAAATTTGAAGATCGAAGTGGATTCTGGAGGTTAGGAGCAGGGGGCAAAGCAAATTGGGAATGGCGTACGCAGGCAAAAGGCATTTCTAGCCTCTCGCAGATTATTCCCTTAGTTTCATTGGGCCATCAGCGGCTTTTACAATGTTGAAATGCATACCTCCAGGTGGTGCCTGCGTGCTCCAAGTCACTATGGTGCCCTGACCCCTACCACTCTCTTTTTTTATATCCAGAGACCTCCACGCTTTCTTCCCCAGCTGGGCCCCTGCAAACACTGACATGGTGCCCCTGGATGATAAACAGCACGTGGATGTTATGCCCTTGGCTGGCACTAGCAGCTCCGGCTGCCCTGAAACCAGCCGGTGAGGGGAGGAGGCTGGTCCCTGAGGGAGGGCGCTCCATCAGTTATCCCTACGAGATCCCCGCGGCGCAGCACCTCCCCTCCTCCCTCCCATATCCGATGAAACTGGAAGCACAGAAGGAAGGGTTAATTACGCCAGCGGCCCCAGATGACACAGCTAAGTGGCACGGGACATTCGAAGTCAGGCCCACTGGCTCCGGGGCTGCGTCCCCGACCAGCAGGAGACACCCTCGCCACCTCCGTAAGTGGCACAAATGCCTTATTAGGAAGGAATAAGCACCCATTCCTCACTATACAAGAAACTGGACTTTCTCCAGAAACTCCATACCGTAAATTTTTTTTTTTTTTGGAGAACAAAGTACGGCGCGTCAAAACGCAGAGGGACAGGCGTGATGCCTAACACAGCCAGTGCACCTTCGCTCGCTCAGCCTCACGGGACTCCCAAGCCCAGCTCCGTTTATGTTAGATGCGACTCAGACCGGCCTCGCTGAACATGCCCTTAATCCACTGTTGGTTTAGAGGAGTTTAGGGAAAGCTCTAACAGCTCGTAGAGCTAGAACTAAATAGCAATTTAATGAGTAATGAGTAAATGAATCAGAGGCACAGATTAAATTTCCATCCAAATATCCATAGGTTTCTCAATTAAGAGGGGAGAAAGCATGCTAGGCAAAACAGGTCGACTTTGTCCACTGCCACGTGGATTTTCACAGCCCGCTCGCTGACTACGGCAGAACACCTGGGTCTGGGAGAACCTGGGCCTCGGACGGGTGCGCAAACTTCCTCCAGGACCAAGCACAGGATAAGTTCAGTGTCAGGAGTCTCCACAAAGGAATTCCAATATCACACTGCTCTTCTACGCAGAGCAATCCAACGGTGTTCGGGCTCAAGGCGAGTGTCTTAATGCTCAAATAACTCACTGGTTTTATCTTAAAACATTCACATTCTACCTGAGAAAGGACAGTTGTTTGTTGGTTTGTTTTAAGCAAAGACCCCTAATGGTTATTTGGGAAAGTCATTCCATGCTTTAGTGCCCTGTTTCACCACCTGCCAACGGATGTTCAGAGTAGCACCTATCTTGTAAGACTGCTGTGTATTTATACCTAATGACAGATTTAATTTTATATTTAAATACAGTATTAATATTACATTATTTAGAGATAATTCGCACAGAGTTATGTGTCCAGCTTTTTGAACTGTGCCTGGTCAATAGTAAGTATCCAATAAATGTAGATGCAATTATTACCCTTATTTTGTGTTGCTTAATCAGTATTGCATGGATCTAGGCAATGGTGTTGTTTTTCTTCACTCCACAAAGCTTACTCAATGTCTTCTATACAGGAGATACTGAGAATTGATGGAGTAACTTTTTAGCACTAAATATCTGGAAATACTGAGGGTAAATTCAGTGCACTGAGTCATTACGGCAATGACTATTTTAATGTGAATATTTTTAGTATCTATAGTATCACCATGCTAATTTTTATTTATATTATAGTTTATATAGCATCTGGCCCTACCAAGTAGGGAAACTGAGGTCCAGAAGAGGGAAGTGACTTACAATGGGCACATGACCAAGGAGGGGCAGAGCAGAGACTCGATCTCAGTCTTCAGTAACTCAGTGATTCTTTCCCTAGTGTTCCTTCAGTTGTCAAGAGCCACAGCAATTCTGGGGGATGGTGGGGGTCAGTGATAACACAGCGTTGAGAGGGACATAGGTCAGTTCCTCAGCAACTCCACACTTCCCATTCCTTCTCACTTGGGGAATTTCAAAAGTGAGGTTTTGAGATAACACTGACTGGTTCCCCCAACAGATGCTAAGAATAAGGCAGTTGGTACAGAGACATCAGGAGTCTCGAGGGCACTACAGTGTCTGGGCACGACAGTTTTCCCCCACGCTCGGACACTGAGTCCTTGAGGAGGTGGAACCTTCCTGGACAATCAGGGAAGGGACAACCTGGTCAAGCCCATACGGAGAACCAGCCAAACACAGTCATCTCAACAGACTGAGAAGCAGCAGACATGGTTCACTGTGTTAAGCAGCAGACTTCCTTAAGATCATAAAAGCCCAAGCCTAGCACAAAAATAAAAGGATTCTCAAAGTCCTTCTGAACCATAGCTATGTCATGACTGACACATGCGATCAGACAGTTAAAGGAAGACAGAAAATAGGGAGACAGAGAAATAAGGAAGTTCACAGCACATGCAGTAAGGGTGTTGGGGGCAAAGCAGTCTACAGGGGTTGCCATTGGAAGCCCTCACTACAGAGTAGGGAATTGCTAAATAAAAGGAAGAATGTAAGCAGCTACCTTCCAGTTTCATAGCTAGAAGTCAACAGTGCTTCTGGCCCAAATTTGTTAAGAGAAAAGGAAAGATGCACGGGGATTTAGATTTCTTAAAAATATCCTGATGGTGTCCAACGTTAATTAATAAGAGGGACTTGAAAGATTTCACGAAGCAATGGATTTGAGCTGAGAGTGCGTCACCCGTAACTAACTCAAATGAGCTATCTCTGAATTCAGTTGCTCTGAAATTCAAGGCGACCGTCGTGAAAGGTGCTATGAGTCTTGCACACTCATTTACCTATGTGTGTGCAGGAAATACCCACCACGTGAGAAAAGCTAGGGGCATGTGGGAATGGTAAGATTTGGGTGTTTTCATCTTTCTTTCTGCTAACCGAAATTAATGACTACAACTATAGTTCTTTCAAATAGCAATTTCAAAATTTCTTTCCTAAGCCCTTCTGCATCTCCATATATGGAAATCTGAAAATATAATAAAAGATAGCAAGTTGAAGGCACATATTGAGGAACTCATCCACTCAACCACACAATGAGCATCCATAGGGATATTGGGTATCCAGACCACATGCAAAGATAAATGAGATACAGGCTCCTTGAGGTACCACCCACCGTATGTGGCCCTAGTGTTAATTTTTGTATGCAAAATCAGGTGTGTGTGTGTGTGTGTGTATTTAACCATGCATGGGTCATATGAATGTGAACTTGCAAACAGTTTATCCCCAGTGTTATAACTGAATCATAAAATCATCACCTTCACATCTCCTTAGTTTTAAACCGATGCAGTTCTTTGCTGTTTATTTACTTAATATCTACTAAGCATCAGCCCCTGAGCCAGGGAAGAACACTGGGCATACTTCTTACTCTGTCTTGGATGGTACAAATTGGGAAGACATGCAGGTTAACCAAAGATAATCCTACTGTGTTAAGAGGGCCATGAAGCCAGAGCACAGACAGGTCCGTGAGGAGGCAGTGTTTAAAAAGAGACTTGAAAAATGAACAAGTGTTAGGCAAACAGCTTCAACTACAACAAGAATCAAATAGTGTTACCTTAAGTAGAGATTAGTTTACCTGAAGGGTATTAGAATGTGCCACCCCGAAGTATGCTCCTTTGGCAATTTTTATTTTGAGCTGAGGGCACTTGAGAAATAGCAGATGCAGGAAAAGCTCTCCACCCTCCCCCTTTCTGCCTAAAGGTAGGATATAAATTTCCCTCTGCGAAGGTGCCCTCCTTTCTTCTCCCCTACCAATAACAGGAGAATGGCTCTTAATCATGAGAGACACTCTCATAACCCGAGACAGCACAATATTGAGTCTGCAAAACAAACTTTACTAAAATAACCCAAACTTCTATTTGTTCCTCAATATATTTACCTTTCCACAACTCACCACCTATAGAAGCCCGACTTCATTTTCCCCTGTCTTGTCACTTCTCCACAAATGTGTCACTCATTGTTAAGACAGTGTGTAAGTCCTATCCCCATCTTCCCACCCCTGGGCCTAACTACCTCTGAGTCTTCATTTCTTCTGTTTGGAGGCCTCCATATGGGCACATAATGAACCTTTCTTCCTATTGGTTTAGTTTTTGTCAGTTTAATTTGCAGGGTCCATGTCATTAAACCTAAGAGTGTAGAGTAGAAAGTATTTTTCTTCTCCTCTCTACCATTAGTGTATCCGTCCTACTATTTGTATGGTATCATGTTAGATATTGGGAACACAATGGCATTGTGTTGGATATTGGGAAGTCAATTGCCCAAAAAAAAAAAAAAAAAACCAGGTCACTACCATGCATAATTTCGAGCAAGCCTGAGAGAGAGAATTTTGAAAATAGCCCAAGCAATATGTAATAATAAGCTGTAATACTATTGAGAACAAGAACAGATTTTTATAAGAGACTAGTAGGTGGTCCTTTTCTATTTGGCGGTTGAGTCAGGAAAGGAATCTGTAATTTAAGACCCAAACGAAGTGGGAGTCGGCCAGGAAACAAGCGAGGGCCCTAACGGCAGGTGGTGGTGGGTGCTCACCTCCAAGGAACAGAGATAAAGGCAGAAGGGGAGCCTAGAGGTGTAAAGGTAGAGCCAGAAGACCAACTGGGAGTCAACAGTCCTGGTCTACACAGGAGAGAGGGTGGGATGCACACTGCAAAGGGCAAGAAGAGAAATTTGAGATGTATTTTGGAGTGGAACCAGTAAGACTTGTATCTCAAACCCAGTGACATAGGTGTTGCCTCATTTGCCAAGAATAAGATGGCAAGGTCCACTGGATCTCTGGGTCACTATTCTTTGGTATCAATCATGGCTGTCTCCCGTGGGCCCATCTCTCTCCTAAGTCAATGACATCTCTGTATAATATGACATGCAAAGCAGGATCTGTGTTTGGGCTTGTTGGCTTCTGAACATCCTTACAACAAATGATTAATGTATTTTGCTTGCCATTTAGGTTGAGTGAGGCAATTCACAACAAAACATAACAAAATAGGCCCATGTAGCTAGACTAGGCCTTAGAGACCTATTCCAGTGGTTCTCGACAGCTGTGGGGAATGACGGAAAATTGTACCTATTCATGTACATGTTTCCATGGGAGGGATCACATACTGCCTGAAATTCATACATGGCTAGATGTCTGATTTTGAGATCCCCTGTTTTACACCAGTCCTCCCATTTTTCAATAGGAGAAACCGAGGAGCAAATGTTCTATGACACAGAAGAAGAGAGACGCCCAGAAGTGGCAGCTCCTGATCTTTTCTCTGAATTTTGTAACCTATGGAGCTTCTGGCAGAAACATACATTTCAGTCAAGATATTCAAATAGCGGGACTTAGATACACCTGACCCGGGCTGATCCCACTGTAGGGGAAGCCCCACGGTTCTGTTGGAGGCTGCTGGGATCTCAGAGAAGGATGGGACCTCCAGGTATCCAGCCACCACTGGTTCTGATCTTCTGCTCCTGCTGACTTCATTCCACGGCAGACAACCCCACCACCCCAAACGTGTGCCCCCTCCGTCCCTTCCCAAGAATGTAGATATGTAAAAAACTGAAACTTTCCCACAGTTTGCCCTCCAACACTACTCCTCTGAGGCCTTTGAGAAAATGTGATGGGCAGCAGCATAGAAAATAACATCAAATTAAATAAGAGCTATCCCTGCCACTGCAAAGCCTCCATCTTTCTGTATTGTAAGAACATAGTATGTAATACAAAATTTCAGTTGCTTTGTGCCTCTGGGATCAGGCCCCTGCCTTCTCACTAATAAGCTTGCCGTTCCCGGTCTCTGTCAGGAGGCAAGCCTGCTTCTTTTTGCATTTGTCCTATTTTCTGACACAGAGCAATTTTGTTCTGTCCCTCCATTCCAGGCACTGACCTGGGGCTGTTCTTTCACACCCTCCTGACCCAAAACCTTTCCTGAGGAACTCTGATTTGGAGGTGAACACTTGGCAGTGACTGAGCATGGAGGAAAGAGGTTAAATCTGACTCTCTATTCTTAAAAAGGAAAAACACTGAAGTTGATTATTTGTGGGAAGAAAAAGCAGAGTTCAATGATGAAACGCCTGATGATGTCACCGCTTTCCCTTCCGACCCTATCCAAAGCAGAATGTGAGCAGAGGTTCAGACGCAGGCAAGGCTTCTGAACCCCAAGGTTAATTGGATCCCCTCTTGGAAGGCGTCCAGCAGGAGCCACAGACCCTGCTGCTCTGGGCAGTTCAGGGGCTCCCAGATGGCTCAACTTCCTTGGGATCCGAGCATAGAGCTCTCTGTGATAGTTTGCCCTCGGGACACGTTGGGGTCTTCAATTTCGTGTTTGAGGTTTAGATCTCCTTATTAACCCACTGTCTGATTCACCTGGCTACCTATCAAGGTGGCCAGACTTTTCATAAAGTCATTAAAAATGCCCCCAAGGAATTCGATTCAGGATGCTTAATTTCCTTCAGAAGAGAAGCCTGTGTGCCTATCAGCAACTGCATATCACGATTTTTGACAGCAGGCAGTTGGAGTTATATAAATTATAGGATGTGATTACAGTGTTTGCTAGGATAACACCATCGAAATCCTTTTGTGATGATGGAGTTTGCATTTTGAATGCAAATTCCAGGATATTTAAAAGCCCATCAAATAGAATTGTTAGGACTCATTTTAAGCCCAGGAACGCTGGGGTTTCTTTTATAAGTAGGATGAGTTGAGTTTTCCTTCTGTCACTTCATATAGCACAGAGAAGTCTCCATGTGAGATAGACATGTTGCAAAATTTCAAGTTTCCTATCTCACGCTGCCAATGCTATGAAACATGATTCAGGACAAGTCAGGCTCTGGTTCTTTGTATCTCAAGGCAAGCACCATGAGCTTTTCAAAATTCAGTAGAAGCAATGTCACTCAGGCGGACGGGAATGGAAAGGCCATTTCTAATCTCACATCAAGCACTTGAGAGACTCGGGCACTCTGTAATGCACCCTGTTGGGCGTGCGCCCATCATCAGAGCACATACATACATGGGAGATACCTGTCCGCACCCCACTGAGAGCATAGGCCTCCCACCCAAGCAGGCACCCGAGGGTTGAAGCCCTTTTGTTCCAATGATTATCCCAACTCTTCAGGCAAACTCCTCTCAACCTGCCTAAGTCTTCGCTTCCTCCTTTGGAGAATGGGGCCCTAAGACTCGATGACCAGGGATGCAAAAGCACTTAGCACAATGTGGGGTGCGTGGGGACTGCCCCATACCAGTGGCTCTGGCACCCATTATCCTTACTGTGCTGCAGGGGAGGCCTGGCCTACCACACAGCAGAGGCACCGAAAAGGATGCTTCCAAAGATCCTCAGGAGCTTTCACGGCTCAGCCCTTCCTCCCAGGCTTTTTGGGAGGCTTCCTCCTTCCTTCCTCCCAGGCTTTCCTGTGCTGGCCACAGCACAGGAACGGGACCCCGTGATTACGCTCACTCTGGTTGTTGCTCTAGGATGCTGCCATAGATACACTAAGGGCATCTGTACACTTTTCTTTTTTTCCTTTCTCATTCCCAAGCATGAATGGAGCTTCCAGACAGGATACGTGGATATACCGCTTAGAGTACAGAGTGTGGTTGTAAAGAGTGGGAGCAACTCGGGGACATCCCTCTGTTGGGAAGGGACATAGAGGCATGACCTTCTCTACCCCCCTTTCTTTTGGAGAGTGTCAGAATTTGGCAGCTCTAACATAAAAAGACGGCAGAATTCATTCCACAAGACCCTGCATCTGGAACAATAAATAACATTATTCTGAGTTTCTAGATAAAAATGATGAGCGTTTATGTGAAGCACTTGCTATGCGCCTGACATGGTGCTAAGCAGCAGCAACTTGTTTTTTTTTTTAATCTTCACAATCTCTGAGATCAGTACCATTATTATTCCCACTTCACAAAGAAGAAACCTTGATTGTACAGTTGACATTTGAATAACACGGATTTGAGCTGCATGGGTCCACTTGTACACGGACATTTTTGATAAATACAGTAGAGTACAGTACATGTATCTTCCCTTCCTTTTCCTTTAAAAAAATTTTATTTATTTGTAAGAGAGACAGAGAGAGAGGGAGCACAGGCAGGGGGAGCAGCAGAGGCAGAGGCAGTGGCAGCCGAGACTCCCCGCTGAGCAGGGAGCCCAATGCGGAACTCAATCCCAGGACCCTGGGATCATGACCTGAGCCGAAGGCAGACGCTTAACCAACTGAGCCACTCAGGCATCCTGTACCTTCTCTTCCTTATGATTTTCTTACTATTTCTTTTCTCTACCTTGCTGTATTGTAAGAACATAGTATGTAATACAAACAACGTACAAAACACATGTTAACTGACTAAGTTATAAGTAAGGCTTCTGGTCAACAGTAGGCTAGTAGTCCTTAGGGTTTTGTGGAGTCAAAAGTTAGACATGGATCCATGACTGCACAGAGGTTGGTGCCTCTAACCTGCATTGTTCAAGGGCCAACGATGTACAACACTATTATGGGGTAGGTAGTTTACTGTAAACTACTTCAGCATAGATGATAGGATATAAATGCTGATTTTAGTCTATGTCTTAGAGGTAGTCAATTGCCTTAATCAGGAGTACAGACTCCGACTAGTACTGAAGCAAAAGGCAACAGGTGCTCGCTCCAGCTATTTCTCTCTGAGCAACGCCAGCGGGTTTGTTGATTACCATAAAAATCCACATTAGAAAGGATTTTTCAGTGGTCAGTTGGAGGTGTCCGCTCTAAGTGGATTGGTTCAATGGATCGCAGAGGCCCTGCCTTTCCCTGCAGGAGCCCACAGAGAGCTTCGGGACCCCAGAAGCCTCCATCTTGAGAAGTCCTGTGCCAGGTCTCATTGCTCAATGGGGTCCGTTGGCCACTGACTCGGGCTTCTCAGTCACCTCACTCCAAATAGAAGGTTCACTGACTCCTGCAAATAATGTTTGTTCTGATGCAAGATGCCATCAGAACATCTGCAAGGAGACAGAGCTAGGACTTCCTTGGGCTTTCAGAATGCTTAGTTGACTTTTGGGCAGGCTGCTAATAAGCATTCGCATGGATGGCAGAATTTGTCTAAGACTTGTTTTCACCATGACCTGGTAATAAGATTGTGAGAAAGACAACATACAGCCCTCGCCGCTAAATGTGGGAAGCTACTGATAGCTATTAAAAAAACAAGCAAACAAACAAAATACCCTAATAATTTGAAATGACCTAATTGGCTTGGATTGTTCACATCAGGGACTTAAACCATATTTACTAAAAATGACACCCTGTTGCCTAGCATAGAGACTCACCCTAAGCTCAGTAGGTATTTAGTAAATGAACTAGACCATACATCCGGTTTCAGAAGATTCCCAGAACAATGATGGGCAGTAGTATTTACTGACCCTACAGAGAAGGAGCCATCCAGCTAGATACCGGGACCATGATGTCCCTAGGCTGGATTATCACAAGAGAAATGGGAAATTGACGAATTTGATCTAGATTCCTTGAAGTCTGGGGAAATCAACAGACCTTACAAAAATGTATGGTTCTGCCAATATAGCAAAGGGCTGCTGTGAACCTATTCACTGGGGCCAAGACACAGCTCTCTCTGCATCTCTGCATTCCCAGCCACCAATTTTCTTTTCCAAGTTTGCCCTTGTTTGCATTCAGCTGTACTTGGTTGAAAATCTGTTCTTAATAACATTAATAGTTAAAATTAAGATTATTTTAACCTTTAAGAAACTTAAGTTTAACAAAACCCCACTATTTTCGAAGTAAAAAAGACCCAACATGATAATAACAAAACAGAGTCAAAGATCTCGCTTTAAAAGGTGAGCTTTTTCAACACAATAAGGTTTGGTTATGTATGTATTGTCATGCAGTGATCAATATTTCTTGAGAATTCCATGCTTTTACATAACAGAAAACTAAATAAGAAGCAGATTGTCAAGTGCTATGATGGTGAACAGCTGCCAAAAATCTAGGATTTTTTTCCCCTCATTCCCTTAGTATTCCGTTGCAAAAGTTATACTGAAACAGTAATCCGTTAAGGATTTCTCAGCATCTTCTTCAAGAAAACACACCATGATTCTATCATATCAGACTTTCTGGGAATTTTCCTTTCCAGTCTGGCCCAGAGTAATTAACTTGGCCTGAATAAGGACGGTAATTAAAAGCAGCCATCATTTATATTTTGATGAAGAATTGAATGCTAATGCTAAAGAAGCTCCATGGACCTGAATATTTTTCCCAGCCTCTCCCAATATCAAATTTCTTTGGAGTCCACCTAAATTACGATGATGCCCCACCAAAAAAATCACATTCCACTCTTCATCCATAGACCATATCTTTAGCAAGAAAACCACCGTTAGGAACTTTTCCATCAGACCTAAGTAATATAGTATAAACAATGTGCCTTAAGCAATCAACCCTTTTCCCAACCTATTGCTTTTAACAACATGCCCAGAAAGGGAACATTGCAGAAATCTGGTTCACTCCCAAAAGTTCCCTGTTCTTCCATCTAAAATCAGTGACTGTCCCTGAATAGATAAGGCTGGCATTCATAAAAACCAGCTGCGTCAGACCTGAACTTGACAAATGTGACAGCTGTGTCTGGGGGAGTATTTTAAACTTTCCTTGGCAACACCATCCACTTTGTAGCTAATATTCTGGACTATTTCTTCCCTAATCCTTGGTGTCTCATTGTACATTTTTAGAAATATAGTGTGGAGTGGCAGAAACAAGCTCTAGTGAGTAGTCAAAAGAGACTGGTGTAATGAAGAACAAGCCACTTCATGCTTCTGAGCTAGTACTGTGTGCGTGGTACTATGTGCGAGGCACAGCACGAGGATGGAGGGCTCCAAGACAGACTTTGCCCCAGTCCTTATGCTGTTTCTGGGAAGACAAACTAAAAAGAATTTTTAAAGAGGGGAAAATCTCAGAGTGCTTAACTGACATAATAGTTACAAATGATCAGAATTTCTATGAAGGAAAGCAACAGGTACCAGAGATGAAAGTTAATGGGTACAGGAGAGGTGACATTTTGGCGGAGACATGGAGAGTGGGAAAGAGCCTCTCCCTCAGTAAAGGAGCAGAGAGGGAGGCCAGTTCAGAAGGAGAAGCATGTTTGAAAGACCCAAGGAGGGAGAAAGTTCGGTGATGTTCAAGCAACAAAAAGGTAACCAGTAGGTGCCTTGGTGGCTCAGTCGGTTAAGCGGCGGCCTTCGGCTCAGGCCATGATTTCAGGGTCCTGGGATTGAGCCCGTATCAGGCTCTCTGCTCAGTGGAGAGCCTACTTCTCCCTCTCCCTCTGCCTGTTGCTCTACCTACGTGCACTCTCTCTCAATCTCTCTGTCAAATAAATAAATAAAATCTTAAAAAAAAAAAAAAGGGTACCCAGCATGGCTGGTGTGTTGAGCCTGAGGGGGAGTGCTCAGCAATGGCGGGGCTCTGTTGCACATGGTAAGATACTTAGAGGCAATATTAGGAAAGCACATTGAAAGCCAGGAAATGAAAAGCAAATGTAAGGGATTCTTTTTAAGGATTTCCTGAATGCCCATTATATGCCCAGCAACCAGACAGGATTATGACAGTGCCAAAGCCTTTTTAAAAAAACCTCCTTGTATTTTAACAGTAGTGAGTTCTGTGGCAAGGAAATATATATAGCAAACCTACCACTGACTTTATCTTAACAACGCGATGGCTGATATTAAACCAGCTTTCCCATTCAGAATGCCATCACCCTAGCTCCTCAAAGCACGGATACATGACTTCAGACCTGTTTGATGGATGCGGTGAATGGTCCCTTGGGTTGGTGGTGTTGAGTACGTGAATGAGGATCCCAGTCATATGGTGAAGGTGAATCCACTTACATATATAATAATCATGGCCTTGAGCAACTGTGAAGCATGCTCAATGAAATGTTGGAGATGACACCATTCTTAAGACCTAACATCTAGAAAACACAGCTATTACCAGATGCTCTCCAACTTTAAGGGGTCTGATTAAGCTGTATAAGACTCACACAGCTGAGTCTGTCTTGAGTACCTACTATGTGCCCAGTGTTGTACTGAGGACATCAGAGACCAAATATCATCCATTTCCTCAAGGAGTTTATAGTGCAATGAGATTAAAAAATTGAATTTTTGATAAAGCACAGGATTCTAGGATTGTGCTAAATGCTTTAAGAGCATACCACGGGAGCTCAGTTCAAGACTGGGGGTGGATCTGAAGAGATCAGGGGATGGTTTGCAGAGTAGACAATGATGGAACTGAAGCCCAGAGGCTCCCGGATGGGGTGGGAGGAAGAGGCTGCTTCTTGCAGAGGGAGTATGTACAGTGGTCAAGGACAACAAGAATCTTAAAGACTATGAATTAGTGGATCAGGTGAGTCTGGACTGAATGGAGAAGAGCCAGGTTGAAAGGAAAGACTGAGAGGTGAATAAGGGTCAGGTTATCAAATGGTTCAAATGTAGGTTCCCCTGGGTTTTGTTAAGTCTACCCCCACTTTAGATCCTCCAACTTACTGGTTGATAATCGCAGCTCAACCATTTGTGAAGCACTTTCAAGCTGGGCCTTGAAATGTTTTTTCTGAGGCAGACAGAAAAAGCCATCTAAGTTAGCCTCGGGATGGTCCTGTAAGGTGTGAAGCCAGTCCTGTCCATGGGTCCCTTCTTAGAAGACCATGGGACAAGCGGTGCGTTTGAATCCATCTGCAGTGGAAGGCTCCTTCACAACTGGAAATAAATGCTCTGTAATTGTGCTAAGTGAAAACCAGAGAGATGAGCACCTGCGCCCCGCTTCATCTCAGGTCACTGTCAGTTTCTTCATTTCACAAGAGAAATCAGTTACAAGAGTGTTTAATTGTTTCCATCAACCAACAAAGATGTTGATGTTCCAGATTTTTTGAGTAAACATAATGGAAATTGATTTGAAAACATGTTCCACTTGCCCGAATAAACCATGTCTTTGCTTTTCCTTTATTTGTTCAGAACAAGAGGGAATTCCCCTCGAGGCACTGAGCACCCTGCTTGGTCTGGATATTTAACAGTAGTGCATATCATCAGCAGAATCATGCCAAAGGAGCCCCCAGTTGCTATATGACTCACAGGCAAGTGTGAAAAACCAGGAAGGAATGATCTTTGAAAGCCAAGAGGAGGCAAAAGAATGGTCTTCTGCCATGTTTCAATAAAGCAGCTGAAGAGCCTAGTTAGGTGAAATACTCTCGTCTCTGGTATCTCCAAGCCATGGTCTCATGGTCTCAGACAATCCATTTATAGTTGGCACAGCAATCCTTATGGAATGAGAGAAGGAGAATTAAATCTTTTACATGGAGAAAATTCTGTGTACAGTAAAAGAAGAGAAATTGGCAGTTGATATCAAACCACAGGCTGATTCTCTGGGATTATTTTAATTGTTCTTCATGCTGGTAATAAGAGGAATGCATTCATTTTAGTTTAAACCAGGTCAGAGCATGAGAATCAGCTCTGAGAATCTAAGTTGCCCAAATATCTGGGCCATTAAGGGGGGAAAATGGCACAGATTTAGTTGTGGTGGCCAAAATACCTCCCTCAGCTCTCTGAAGGCACAAGAGAGAGGAATTCCTATCCTCTATGTAGCAGATGGGTGGATGAAGAAAGGGCAATGTCAAGATGTGGGAGGCAGGAGAGGACTGGGGGATAGTGATTGGAGAAGCTGGAGTGAAAAGGAAGTCATGGTCCAAAGAATTAGTATTAGAAGCTAGCTGGGGATGCAACTTACAGAAGCCTTGGAAGAGAGACAGAGGTCTAGAAATGTCATGTCCTCTAGACTCTGGTCATTTCCTCCTGTTCATACCTCTTTCTTACAGAATCTGTGATCCAGTTCTGTTGATCCAGATCAACAGATCTAGTTGATCTGTTTCCATCATATGACCCTTCCCCAGCTACAGTTGACTGGCTAAGTGGTATACATTTGACCTCAATGGGATGGTGGGCTAAAGTGAGTTATATAATTTGCCCAGAACTAAACTCAGATTCACAGACACTGAGTTCATCTCTGTTGGCTTTGAAGTGGGACACCATGTTAAGTAGGACTTGGAGTAGACCACGTTTCATGAGTGATAATTGCCAAGAGAACTGGTCTCCAGAGAATATAAAAAGTACAGATATTTGAGGGGAAAAGCACAGGCAATTTGGTTTTCTAATACAACCATGGGCACAACCTCCCAATCCCCATAACAATCTTTCCTAACTGGACCCAACCCATACCTTGCTCTAAACTTAAGGGCACAGCAGATAATCCACAGCAGAAAATCCCATTTTGCCATTCTCAGAGGTTAACTCACTATTTACTGAGAACCTTTCCTAGGCTCTACAATGCCTAGGGGAATTGTAGGGGAAACAAAAAAGTGCTTTGGAGCTTCCCTAGGCATTCAGGAGTTAGCCAAGCAACCAGGGCTCCATGCCCCCACTTTCCATGTCCACTAGAATAACTCTGCTTCTATGTTTTACACACCAAGTGTCCATGGAAACATTTTACTAGATAAAGAGCTCTATTGCTTAAAAACATGGCACCATAATGAATACCATACTGTTGGAATACACAATCTTGGGCATGGATTAGTTTTGGGTTCTGTAAACAAGTTCTATGCAGGACTCTGTTAACCTTGCAGCCCTCCCAGTATCAATGACCTTTGGGACTGGTTTCTTTTCCACTCTGTGAAATTCCTGCCATCAGTTAGCTCCACCTCACCTCTCAGTATGGGGTTGTGACCCTAACAGGACCATTATGGATTTGATATAGATGCTGGAAGAGAAAGGGAGAAATCAAAGGTATAAAACAATGAAAGCTGGTGGATGGATGGTAGAGGTCATGTTTGTCATGCTATAGAGTGGGAAACTGCCTGCCTGGGAACTAAGCCAAGAAATCAAGGAACTCATAGGATTAATCGGAAGTTGATGACATGGGAGTGATTCCTGAAGCTAGTTATGCCTCAAGACAGAACTACATAAATATCTTGGTTCCAAGAGTCCACAATTTCCCTTTTTGACCTTCACTACTTTGAATTGAGTGCTGTCACTTGTAAACAAAGAATACTGAATAATCTATCATGCTAAATGATTATTCAGGCTTAATAGTCTTATCCATTTTCATAAGGTCTTATCTATTTCTAGAGGCTTTGTTCTTTCATTAGAGACAATTACAATTTTTTACACCATAATAGTAGAAACAATCATAAATCTAAAAATCTAAAAAAAAAAAAAAAGCCAAAAACCCTGGAATCTATTTATTTTTTCATTTTCAGCCCTAAGCTTTTCTATTAGCTGACAGTCATCCATAATATATTAGAATATCTTTCCTGAAGATACTTTTATATCTTCAATTCATAGTTTTACAACATGAACTCTAAGAAAAAAAAAAGTTGAGCTAAAAAACCCGACTATTTAATAGAGAAATCTAGAATCAAATGGAAAAGGAAAAATATTTGGATAAATATAAATGGTATCAGAAATCAGGAATGCACTCTCTTTAACATCACCATCTCTTGGCAAAAAAAAAAGAGATATATATGTATATATATAATTATAATAGTAATCTGTTTCAAAGGAAATAAAGTACTATAATATTTATAGTCTGTGCCAGAGTTATAATGACTGCAGGGGCAGAAGTGAAGTGTCACAGCATGCTCCACATGTTTTTAACACGGTTTCTAAAGGCTCTGGAGGCTATTAAATTTAATGAACCCATCTGCTATGAAATAGAGGTCCCAATGTAATCAGTTTCCTCCATGCCATGTAATGCAGATGGCATTCTCTGTTCCGCGACCCAGCAGGATGGTTTGTGTTTCTCTATACGTGTGTCCTTTTGTTTTGATGATTTGAACTACTTTGATATGCAGCAGTGTCTTGGGAAAATACTGTAGATTCGGTTTCCAAGCCCCAACCACTTCCTTATGATGGCTTCGACCCCCTGAGTAACTGCTTCTAGGCAGTAAGATGTAGCTTAAAGCAATCACCCAAAGGACTCCTAAATGGCCTAGGTACCATTCCTAGATGGGAAACCAAAACAAATGTGCAATTTATCAAATGCAAAGCATTTTCTCCAAGTTGGACTTAGTGGGGGGTAAGGAGGAAGGATACCCGTCCAATTTGCAAATGCAACTAAATTGGTTTGAAAGTTCCTACAAATTGCATTCGGAATTGCATTACCAGCAACAGGGAGGGGCAGCAGCCTTGGTAATGAATTCTCATTATTTTAAATGGTCACATTCCCACTGTTTCTAAAAGACTTCTTTGCTTCCCTTCTGCGTGTCACTATGGTCTGTGTAAACTCCCCTGGAGGGGTTGATCAGGGATGCTGATGCTTCCTCGGTTTAATGCAGGTTCTACCCTGCACAGCAAGTTGGGTAGCATTCCCAAGATGATTAAATCCCAATTGGAAAGCACAAGTCATTTGCTTACAAAATGGAACAAATTCCATTGTTAATGATTTTTTGCTCTGCACCTAAGAGATAATGACTGTGCACAACTTGTATTCAGATAAGAAGCCCATGAATTTCAGAATTCTGGTGTTTGCTGTTTTGTCAATTAATACACAAGATCTTATTAGATTAAACATAACTAATGTTGTTAACATTAATTCATTTATTTGGGCTTCACCAGGAAAGCAAATTGAATAGAACAGTCAGGCAGGAAACAGAATATTTAATCAGACTGGTAGTAATAGGCAGGGAGGATGCGCCCTGAAAGGAAAATTTTGTCAGTCCCAAGTCTAGATCAGGCTTAGTTAAATGCAATCTTTGACTCATGTACCAGCCTCTATATTTGGCCTATACAAACTTTTATCTTGAGCTTGCCCAGACCCAGAAATGTATGAATCAATATGTAATTAATAAAAAGGGAAAGTACCATGCGGGTCATTTTAAGCTATTCATTTAAGTAGTAAATCAATTATATAATTGTATTTGTTGCTGCTGGGTCTTCAGCCATAATGACTGATGAATCAAGCAAACAGGAATTCCTTTGCCTTAACCACCAGATAATTAAAAAGAAAGAAAGCTTTTTAGACCATGTTTAGCCAACTTGTAGAATCAAGCGTCTATATTTACTAGATGACTGAAGAATACCTACTCACTTAGTAGTTGGTAGAAACGACATACATCAGCAGTATTTATGTCTAGTCTTCTGATTCCCAGAAATAAAGCCACTTGTAGACCACAATGTCACAAAGAGAAGCAGGCCCCTAGAGCCATCAGCATTACGCAGCGGTGTTATTCTGAACAGGCATGGCTGCCCTGGGACTTGCTCTTAATGGCGAGTTGGCAAGGAGCAGGATGTGGTGGTTGTGTTTCCTTCTGGCATTATCTTTCCCTCTCAGACCACAGCGCATGAACAGAAGCTGTTGCAATAGGCAGAATTCTAAAATGGCTCCCAAGATTTCTGCCTCAGTAGGTACATGACCCTTAAAATCCCCTCCCCTTGACTATGAGTATGCTGGGGTATCACTGGCATGATTAGGTTACTATCACTTGACTGAGTTGATTAAAAAACATTATCTGGGGTGGGCCTGACCTAATCAAGGAAGATTTTAAAAGCAGGCAAAGCTTTAGAGGGATGGGCTCTTGCTGGTCTGGAAGAAAGCAAACAGCACTGCATGACTGCCTATCATTGGCCATGTGGCAGGAACTTTCGGTTCTAGGAGCTGAGAGCAATCCCTAGGTGATAACAAGCAAGAAAATGGGGAGCTCAGTCCTACAACTGCAAGGGATTGAATTCTGCCAACATCTGAATGAGCCTGGAAGAGGTCTTGAGATGCAGAGAACTACAGTGTGGCCTTGCAAGGCTCTGAGCTGAGGGTCTTTTGGGAAGGTCATTGTCCACAGAGCTCACAGCTCCTGGAGGCCACCAAGAGGCAATAAGGCAAGAAGCAGATACTAACCCTAACCCAGCCCAGAATTCCCCATCATTCTAAGATGGAACAAACAAGTCAAGGTAAACCACCCTTATCAAAAAAGAAAGTAAGGCAGGCAGGCAGGCAGATGAAGTATCAGTTCCCTCTGAATGCATGGAAAGCCGTGCTCCCCAGTCTTCCAGACACTTGGCCCACAGTTAACATACTGGCAATTTTTAGCAATTTTCTTTAGAGTCTTTCCAATGCATTCATTTACATATACACAGAAGTAGCAACTTTCTTTTAATACTCATGTTATTGGTTTCAATAATATTTCATTACTTTATACAATTATGATAAAATTACAACTGGCATCAACAGGTTTGGGAAGTCTACGTATGAAGACAATTAACTTCGAGTAAGCTCACAACTCAGCTTGGAACAGTCGTACATCAACTCCTGGTACCAGCATGGCCTTCCAGATCCAACCTCCAGTGTGCGTTGGACAATTGGAACGAACAGTGTCAAGACAAAGGGAGGGCACCAAGTCCTTCACATGGCAGGTCATTAAGAGAGCTCCCATATGTGCCTTGCCTTGGGCAATCTTTGAGGCTGTGGGGGCTCTGCCTGGATGGTGCAGCAGTCCTTCTTGGGGACACTGATCCTGGGCACCAGCCCCAGACGCTAGTGCCCCGCCCACAATAGGTCATTACAGCAAAATGAATTCCAAAGGATTAAAGTGCATCTCTAGATGAACAGTGCTTCCAAGGTACTCATTATACAAAGTGCCAGATTCTATCATCAAAATGGTATAAGCCATACTATAGTCACCATGTGAGACCCAGCCCAAAAAAGGAGAAGATTTCCAAAACTTCCCCCAGCCAAGGAGAAAAATTCCCACTGAGTTCCTGAGGGTGGGGAAGGATGACAAGTATGATTTACTGTGCTCTCACCACACACAGACATTTAATCCTTAGTGTCAACCCTGGAAGGCAGGTTTTAGCTCCATGTTGTAAATGCAGAAAAGCACCCTCAAAGAAGCTAAGTGACTTGCTTATGGTCACATAGCTAGTAGGGTATAGACATGGAATTCAAACTGAGGCTACTCTAATTCTAAATTCAATGCTATCAGTTAATAAACTAAGGTAAATTATAAATGCTTCAATAAAAAAAATGCAAAGCTGCTATTGCTAAACCAGGACATTATGAAAATGGAGTCACCAGTCCCAATGTCAAATGCTTCTGAATTTGGACTCTCTCATTATTTCAAGGTCGGACACATTAGAGCAATGCTGGCTTGGGACTGTCCAGAATGCGTCAGGATGGTCATAAACTTGCAATTGCTGATCCCTGCCCTCATTCATGTCGTGGGGAGGTTCCAAAATTGGTGGGCCCCTCTCAGAATTCAGATTCGGCAGATGAGTTCAGCATACAAATCCCATTTGGAGACCACACAAACAACAGGGGGCTTTTGTTTCTGACCTGGCAGAATCCTGGTCCAGATAAAGGCATACATACATACATACATACATTCACTTATGTATTTATTTTAGATAAAGACTTTGGAAAGATTGTTGCTTCCTGTCCAGAGAAGGGCGTGTTGGAGCAGCAGTTGCCTGTCCTCACTGAACAGGCCTAGAAAGAAAGAGGATGGAAACCCCAGAGTCCACCCCAACCCAGCAGGTTTCTCGGCACCACCAAGATGAGAAGGGACTCTCAGAACCTTCTACTAGGGGATTTATTTACCAGGGCTATTTGCGAAGATATGACAGAAGCTGGAAATGAGGTACTGAGCTATCATTCTTTCCAAGGGCAGACACATTCTGGGGGGCTAGTTTTATGTCAAAGGATTTATATAAAGGGTTCTTGAAGAGGTGGAACAAATGAGCTCTGTTATCTTGGTATACCATTTTACTCAATTATGAGCCACTTAAAAGCATTATTTCATTTTAGAGTAAGTAAAGATGATTATGGAACAGAAGGCAAACTTCATAAAGTGTTGGAGATCAAGCACAAGACTATTCAAAGACATTTCCTCTAAAACTTCGCGCCCAGAGCTGTTCCCAGACTTTTACTTTGCCTCTGCTGTCGAGAATTCTTTTGTGGAAAAGCTGGAGTAGCAACAGAGGCTCCTTAGGTCTTAACTTCCCTTCACAAGTAAACATATATACATACATATATACACATGCATGTATGTAACTTAGTAAATCTAAAACAATTGATTCAAGTGATTAACATTATCTAAAGCAAGACATCATATTAATACCAAGCTTTATCCTCCTCCATGACCTTCCTCCACCATGACCTTACTCCAAGCTTTATCCTCCTCCAGGACCTTCCTCCACCATGACCTTACTCCAAGCTTTATCCTCCTCCATGACCTTCCTCCACCATGACCTTACTCCAAGCTTTATCCTCCTCCATGACCTTCCTCCACCATGATCTTACTCCAAGCTTTATCCTCCTCCATGACCAAGCCTCCACCACAACCTTCGGGTCATGTATCCCAGACAGAATACTCTGTAAGTGGGATGTGCCCTTTTCCAAAAGCATACCATGTCCATTTGTTTCTCATCAGTGACACTGATTTTGATGACCCACTCTAGATTTTGTCTGGATTCTTCCACTGTGTAGATACTATTTTTTCCCCAGAGAACTAGTCAAAGATCTCCCAAATCTCCCTGTTTAGCATCCACTGATGACCTTTGCCCTAACCAGTCTTTCCCAAACTGGCTAGAAAGTGATGATTTTCGGGGCACCTGGGTGGCTCAGTGAGTTAAAGCCTCTGCCTTTAGCTCAGGTCATGATCTCAGGGTCCTGGGATTGAGCCCCACATCGGGCTCTCTGCTCAGCAGGGAGCCTGCTTCCCCTTCTCTCTCTGCCTGCCTCTCTGCCTACTTGTGCTCTCTCTGTCAAATGAAAGAAAGAAAGAAAGAAAGAAAGAAAGAAAGAAAGAAAGAAAGAAAGAAAGAAAGAAAGAAAGAAAGAAAGATGATTTTCCATATCCATATTCCATATCCAAAAGAAAAAAGAAAAGAAAGAAAGTGATGATTTTCCATATTTTCCATATACTGGTCTGCAGCCTGCTATCCCCTGCAACCCTGCCCACCTACCTCATTATCTCCTTAGTTCATCTCTTTGACATTTGTTGATCTATTCACTATCGGTAAGAACACGTGGATTTCTGTTTCATTCCACAGGCCATAACACGTTACTGTCCCAGAGTTGACCAATGAGGGCCCCTGTATCCTTTGAGATGACCCCATTGTTATTTTTAGCACTTCTTCGTTTCTGGCATAAAATATTCCAGGTTTCTTTGGGGGGACGGAGGTGGCAACTTCCCAGCCCAAGCCCTGGAATTAGCAATTTCTCTAAGGAACCCTTGTTTCTGTTGGTGGGGAATGGTTTTAGAAGCTGGGGTCTGGGTTCTAGATGTGCTCATTGTTACTGGGGCACCACTGCTTCTAGGCCCTTTCAAAGCCTAGTTGGGGTTTCATTCTGACACCTCCCACCTAGTCTCAGAATGTCAGTCTTATCTTCCTCATTTACACCTTTGCTCAATTCTACCATACTCACAAAACCGACTGAAAATTGCTAGACCCCTATTACTCCAAATGACACCAAAAGGAGTTTAAAATTTATTTCCCATTCTCTCTCCCACCTAGACTGAGGATAGTCAAAGAACTATGTTTGAGCTTTAATATTCTGCATAACGGTTATATTCAAAAGTTTACTGCTTTTTCTCCCTTTCTTGATAATTTGTGTAGTTCATCTGAAAAGCCATCAGATTCATTTGGTTCTGCTTGCATTCACTATGAGTTTTCCTCCTCACTCTTACTAATTTTAATTTTTGAATGCATAGAACATTAAGCTGCTTTCAAAAGTCCAAACTATGCAAAAAGGTGTATCCAGAGACCTCTCACTTCCTTCACTGTCTCCTCCCCTATACTTCCTCCTACTTCTCATGGGTAAGGGATTCGACTGGCTTCCGGTTTATCCTGGCTGTGTTTCTTTTCGTCAAAAGAAGCAGGTACATGCGTATCTTGAGTTACTCTTCTTTCTTATATGAAAGGGGGCACTCTATTTATACTCTTCCATTTTGTTCTTCTCACTTAGCAATATATCCTGGAAATCATTCCATATCAACCAATAGAAATAAGTCAGCCTCATTCCTCCTTTTACATTAAGTTCCCTGATGTGTGTGTACCATAGTTTTATCATAATCTCTCTGTTATGTTTGTGTATTTAGGCAACTTGCAATATTTTGAAATGACATGCATTTCTGTAATGAGCAAACCTGTTTCATCATCTGTATTTTCTTACTGTTGGAGATTCATCTTCAGAGTTCATCCCTAAGGTGGAATTCCTGGATCAAAGCATATGTGCAAATTCTCCTTCATAGAGATCGCCCCATTCTGTCTTCCCGCACGTTCGTTGGTCTATGGGTGTTATTTTTCCACAGCCTTAACAACACAGTGTACAGTTAGGCTTTTAATTTTTGCCACTCTCATAGGTGTGAAATCGTATTTCACTAGAGTATAATTTTCATTTTTCTTCTCTTTCTACGAGTGAAGCTATACATCTTTTATTTGTCGAAAGCGTTTCTATTATTTTTGTGAATTGTCTGTTCATGTCTTCTGCTTGTTGTTTTCACACATGAATTTTAAGGTTTTGCCCTCAGTTTTGAAAAGTTCTTTATGTATTAAGATTATTAATGATTTCTGTGTGATCTGCATTGCCAATATTTTCTCCCACGTTACCCTGTGCCTTTGACTTGGCTTATTGTGGATTTTGACTTATAAAAGTTGGTTTTCATTTTGTTTTGTCTTTAAGTAGTCAAACTTACTCATGTCTTTTTATTGCATCTGGATTTTAGAGTCGTTGTTAGAAAGAATTTCTCTGAATCCAGGTCATAGCGGGATCCATCCAGGTTTTGTTCTGGCGCTCATACGGTTTCATTTTTTACAGTTTTGATTGCAGACCTAGTTAGATTTCTTTCTTGGCTATGGCCCGATGAATAGAACTAATTTTGTCTTTTTCTAAATGGCTATCTAGTTTTCTCAAAGCCATCTATTTTGAAGACCACCCTAATCCCACTGACCTGAGATGCCACCATTATCTCTACTGAGTTTCTGTATGCAGTTAGATCCCTTTTCTTGGACTCTCCAGGTGTGTTTTAAAAATAGAGGCTCTGGGGGCACCTGGGTGGTTCAGTCGTTAAGCGGCTGCCTTCGGCTCAGGTCATGATCCTGGAGTCCTGGGATCGAGCCCCACATCTGGCTCCCTGCTCTGTGGGAAGCCTGCTTCTCCCACTACCATTCCCTCTGCTTGTGTTCCCTCTCTTACTGTGTTTCTCTCTGTCAAATAAATAAAATCTTTAAAAAAAAAAAAATAGAGGCTCTGTTTTAAAGGTTTTTAAACTGATGAAACAGAACGCTTGATCAAAGTGGTCGTTTAGGGTTTGTACACAAAACCACCGGGTGACAGACTCGCTTCATTCTCGACTAGTGGCGCTGCTCCTCTTCCTACCTGCTTCTCCTGCCTTACTCAGCCACACGCAGGAAGAGGTGAACCCACTCATGCCCCTGTTACGGCTACACTGTTAGCAGGGTGCCCACATAAATGCAGCAGCTTCATTATTTTGTTGCCATGCTTCTAAACAAACCTGGGGTCAGACTGTGAAAATGATGAGAGCCCCAGGTCTCCCTGGCAACCAGAGAGGGCTTTTCAGCTTAACATCCATCTCTATGCAGGGCGATTGGCCAGTTCCTGTTTCTGTGGTCCCACTGTGTCCTTTATTTAGGCCGAGGTGGGGCAGGCGGCCGCAGTGGCCCCCAAGATGAGTTCCCACATGCTGTCCCTGCCCTGCATTTGCCCGAAGCTGCCAGAAATGCAGCCAGAGTGAGAGAGCTCAGGGAGAGAAAAGCTGGCCTACGGCAGCCATTGAGATCACTCGGGAGGACAGCTGTGTCTGGGCTCCAGTGATTAATGTGATGTTAATCCCAACAAAAACGATGGGAGAGAGGCCCCATGAGAACATTTACAATCAATAAATGAAAAATGCCACTCCCATCAGACTCATTATCACTATGAAAAATCACCCTGAAATCACACAAGAAACCCGCCCATTGAGCCATCGCGTGATGACCGGCAAAGCTCCTCCTCCTATGCTAATTCAGCATCAGATGCTTTTGCTTGGAAGTTGGAGTTAGAATGAGCCCGTGGCCAGAGTCCCAACAGCAATCCAGTGCGGCTATAACCACCGCGGATATAAGCATACTCTCACTTGTCGACAGGAAGAAAACGCAGCTGCGGACTCAACCCTGGCTCCTGCTCACTGCTGGAGCTGACCTTTGGCTACCCTCCCAAGCTGAGCCCCCAACATTCATCACCAGGATCGGGCATCTCAGAGGGCGAGGGCGGACTCTAACATGACCATAATCACGGCTGCGGGCAGAACTTGGACACGCACGAGGAAACCAAAGTAACGAGAGAAGACACGGCAAAAGGGGACTTTTCTCTGCTGACCAGACTCCTTCCGAAAGTGCCGGCTACATTCTGATACTGTGATTTATCACCCCCCTTGCTTGTAGAGAGGACCAACACAAACTGCACAACAAAGGAAAATGTCACTGGGCCCCATCATGGAGGAGGAGTGACAAAATTGCAGTTGTAAAAATCAGTAAAGGGAAACCTCACTAAAGTGGATGCTAGAGATGGATGCTCGGGAGGCATTGTCAATAACAGACACAACAGAAGAATGCTCAACAGGGAAGAAGCATCAGTTACAGGCCCCAACAGGAAAAGATATACATTGCATTTTCTATAAGAAATCAAGCCCCCTTGCAACGCAGCCCACGGGAAACCATCATCATCTTGAATTCCTGAACTTGATTTTTGTTCAAAACAATCCCTTCCAACTTTCTCCTTCTCCATAAAATGACATTCCTCTCTTTTGTTTGTTGGGTTTCCCTATGGTTTCGCTGTAGCTTGCTTGTCCTGGATTGCAATTCTCTGCTATTACTGAATAAACCCATTTTTGCTAGGAAAATAACTGAGTTTTGTTTTTAAGGTTAACACCACCTTCTGGAATGAAGAGAGGACAACCCTCAGGCCACCCCCAGGGGCCCCCGAGGACTCACAGTGCTGTCGATGTAAGCTTCAGTCCACACCACGTCATGCTCCTGATCGATGACTTTGGGCCGGCTAAGGACGTGTAGGTACTCCATGACATTCTCCTGCACATCGGCCAATGTGGAGATCTGGGTAAAAAATCCTGCCAAGGGAGAACCAAGCTTAGTAACAGGAAGAAGGGCAACTGCAGAGCGTGCAATAGCCAGGCCTTCTTGGCCTCTGGTTAACTTCTTTTGTTTCTTTCCCTGTCCTGTTGGAACATTGTATCTCCTCTTTACCGTCACCCATTTCATGAGGCAGGCGTTGACCGGACTGAAAATATAATCAAGCAAAAGGAATCATAGTAAGGTCAACCAGAAAGCCACATCTCAGAGGCAGCCCCTGCTAACCCTTTAGAGAATAGAATGTCCTCCCAGACTTGTTTCAGTACATACACACTGACAAACGCCCTTACACCTGCATCTACACCTTCTCTGGCAGAAAGGGGGGTTCCTCTTTACACGCCTTTCTGGAAAAAAAATTTTTTTTTTAACTTTAGTGAGTTTATTTCCGATAGGAAAACTATGAACCACAAAATGTAAAGGCCATCTCTATTAGTAACTGTAACAATAGCTATGATTAATTTGAAGGGGCACAAAAATCTACTGAACAGTGGATAAGGTTTGCCTCATTTGTCCCTAAGAACACGAAGAAGCAGACATAACTGTGCCCACTTGCAAGGTAAGATGTCAGAGGCAGGTGAGAGAGATGGGTTTCGCCTGTGTTCTTGCAGGTATCAGGCAGCAAATAGCGACAGCCACCTGTGCTTACGGGTCTCTTTGCGCCTTTTGCTCCTATGGAATTTTTTGCCCTTTGTGTGTTTGAGGTGGAAACTCCAGCTCACACCCCTCATGTGGTTACCAGACCTGCCTTTTGAATATGCTGGGTTGACATGGTTTCTCAGTAACAGAAAAAGTCCTAAACGTGCTCTCATCTTCTGGATGGGGACACGGTTTTGATCTTGAGTTCCTCTTCCGTGCGGGGTCCCGTTGGCTTCGCCGTGGGTTAGGAGATGTGAGAAGGGAAGGCATGAACTGAGCAAGGTCTATCCTATTATCCTGGTAGGATCCCTGGTGGGGTAGCAAGGGGCTTTCATTCATTTACAGAAGGCTTTCCCAGTACCCAGCACTAGAGAAGCAGGGATTAACAAGATGAGCACACCCCCACCTCCTGAGGCCTGACAGGCCTGAGTAAACAGACAACTGCAAAATAGCACAATGACAATTATGCTGAAAATCACAGCAGGGACAGCCTATCAAACCCAGCTACCCTGAAGAAGGATGAGTGCCAGTTAGCTACAGGAACAGTGTATCCAGCAAAGTGTGAGTAAAGGCCCACGGTGAGAGTCAGCCTTCTTCTAGAAGCTGAAAAGACCTCAGAATGGCTGGAGGAAGGAGCTGGGGGAGAGGGGCTGGAAGTCAGATGCTATAAATCAGAGATGAGCAGGACTATCACAGAGGACCTTGGGAAGGAGTTTAGACTTTATCCTCCAGGCAGGAAGTCATGGGGGGATTTTAATAAAGGGAACACTGGATGGACAAAATTCATGCTTCCTCCCCATGCCTTCCACATAAGGACCCTTACAATTAAACTCACGGTGTGTTCTTCTTGCCAACAAACCAGAGAAGCATGTGTGTGCCCCTGAAGCCAGATCCGACACAGCACTTGCTACAGTGTTTGTGCAGCCTTTTGTCTAAAAGCGCGCTCCGGGTAAGGAAATGCCAGCCCTTCTGCTGTCCAGAAAAGGGGCAGGACCCTCCCAGGGCATTTCCAAACAAAGGCCAGCTGGTTTGAATTTGTTGTGCCAACCCCAAACCAGGTTGGGACCATGTGGCTTCTGGCTTCCTGATGACAGCTCTGCACAGTGCTAATTAACATGCACTGTCACTCCTGTCCAGGGCCAGGGCCTCACCCATCCCAGGGGAAATGGGGCCCCAGAGGAGCGGCTGCAGCCAGAGAATAGGCTACAGGGCCTATTCCAGCCTGTAGCCGGGGTGGGGGGGCATGTGCACCTTGGCCCTCCCTCTGAGGCCAGGCACTCCAGTTAGGGACACCCATCTGGGCCAGGGGTCTCCCAAGGCTTCCAGGAGGCCCCTTCTGGGAGGCAAGGTAGGAGAGGCAAGTCATAAGAGCATTGCTGGGTGATGGGGAGCATTCGTAGTTATCATCCTTCCTGCACGGCAGCTGCGATCGATGTGTGAATCAGCAAGAAAACATTTCATCACTTCTCTAGTAGGCAAATCTCAGGCTCTGTAGGAAGGGTCTTAGCGACACAGCCAAGGCATAAAGGACAAGCCAAGAGAGGTGTTGCCATGTTGGGAGAAGAAGGAGAGAGCAGAAAGTTCTGGACCATCAGGGTAAGTGGGTGAACCATTCACAGTATAGAGCAATTCCGATGGGGGATCCTGTACCAAATGGGCACTGAAGACAGCCTCTCTTAGGAGGGAATTTTCTTGGTTGTCTGCATTTTTGTTCTCATGCTCAAAGCCAACAGTAAAAATCCCTGATTTGGGTTTTCCAAAATCAGGCCAAGAGAAGAAAGGGAATGAATGTAAGGAGGAGGATGAGAGAGACAGATCATTACATGGGGGGAAGTAGGAAGGAAACACAATCATGCATTTGGAAGGAGACTGAACTGGGACACCATCCCCACTTGGCCTTGCTTATCATATTTGGAGTTCTGAAAAGCTGGCTTCTCCCCAGAGCTATAGACCCGTAGCCAACTGTATACCTGACACCTCCATGGGGATGAGTAATGGGATTCTCAGACTCAACTTGTCCAAAGCCAACTCCCAATTTCCCGGTCCAAACCCATTCTTTCCCTGGTGGGTCTTCCCCATCTTAGCAAATGGCGCCACTGCCCAATTAGGCCCAAAACATAAGATTTATCTTTGATAGTCATCATTTCCTCACCCCACCCCATAACTAATCCAATGGCATGTTCCTCTGGCCCTAACTCTAAAATACATTGAAAACCCTCTTTCCCATCTCCTCTGCTCCCAGCTAACCCCAAGACTCCACTGTCTTTTCCCCAGAGCCTCCGTGCCCCTCTCCCTCCTTGTTATCGAGGCTCCTTGGGGCACTCAGATGGATCATCTGAAAGTATAAAGCAGATCACCACCTCTCTGCTTAAAACCCTAAAACACCTTCTGTTCAGAGTTAGAATAAAATCCAAATTTCTGACCCTGACTGCCAAGACTCTCCCCCAACTGGCCCCTCCCCACCTGGGTGACAGAATCCCCTTCTGCATCCCCACACTCGCTCACTGTTTCAGCTCCCTGCCCTTTTGCTTCCTCTCACAGGCTGTGCTCATCCCTCTACCCCCACCCCCAGGCCTTTGCACTTGCTGCCCCGCTCTGCCCTGCACACCTTCAATCCAAGTTTGCCCCAGCTGGCTTCTGCTATCGTTCAGAAATCAACTGTCAGAACTCATTTCTCTCACTGCACCCCATCATCACTTTGTTTACTCTGCTTTCTTTCACGGGCGTATCAGCTCCATGACATCTTACAAAAAGCTGGTGCCCATCTTGTCCAGAGTGGCACTTTCGGAAGTAGGCCGTGAGGTGTGGGGGAGCCAACAGCAATGCAGGTTTGACCATGATTCACCTTGCCTCTCTGCACCAGGGCCATGCAAGAGCCCAACTTGTGTGCTCACTGCATAGAGAGGAAACAAAGCTCAATAATTTACCCTGGATCGATTCAAATCTAAGTTCCTCAGATTCCAAAGCCTTTGCTCTTAACCACCAAAGACACTTTACTCTTAACCACCAAAGACACTGGCTGTCCCTTTATCAGGAAGGGTCAGGCACGGCTGCTCGGAGGTCCTGTCCCAGGAGGGCACCCCTCATGGGCGGTTCGTGTCTGGGTGACAGAGAAGGTTGAGGATGGGGTTGGGAAATGTGTGGTTATCTGAGGTTCCTGGGAAATGTTCAGTAATTAGCACCAAAGATCTACTGAAAACCCAGATCACAGTTCTGATTTATATCTCAGAGATGCAGATGTAGAAAAGGTAAGAGAAGCAGAAGTTACGAAAATACTATGAACAGTGCACACTGAAAATTTATCATCTAGCCCCAATCCATTAAGGCCAAAAACCTTTCTGAAAGGCTCTTTTTTGTGTTTCAGTGTTTTCATATAAGTTTTAGTTAACAAATGTACCTTTTGATGGATAACAGGAAGTCCCCGAGGGTTGGACGCTTTGGCTGCACTGTAGGTGTTTCCCTTGGTTTCCCTGTGCACTCTCAGGACTGGCCACCTTCCCTCCTCCCGCCCCTCACTTTTATTTCTTTTAAATTCTAGCCCTTGAATGTTTATTCTCTTCTTTAATGTGCCTTTTTGGACTTCATAGATCATGTAAGAAAGCAGAATCAGCAATCATTTGGTAATTACCAAGGACTAATTAATGCTGAAATTAGCCATCTATTACGAGTGGTCTGCTCATTTTTCTACCTAACATCAATTTATTTACCTTATTCCCTCGCAGAGCCTTTGTGAACTCGGGGTTACCACTCTTCAGTGCGATCAACCACGTGCAGCCTGGTGCTTGGTGTTCTGAGGTTTGACCGCCCTCACTTTGAGATGTCCTATGGGCCCTTGTCTAACAGATGCCTCCACAGCCGATGCGCCCTCAGCACATCACTCGGTACTCGGCTCTGCAGCGGGGCCGGAGCTGAGGGCCCCTCGAGGCCGCTCCTCAGTGGGAGTCTCTAGCTGGGTGCCTCGCACATCAAGGCCCCCTTTCCACCTTCGGTGAAGTGGACACTGCTCCTGGTGAGTCCTTCCAAAGGCTTTTGCCCTCTTAAAGAAGACAAGCCGAAAACCAGCAAGCCTGTACTCAGACTGCAGTCTTGCCGGGGCAATGGGGTGGACAGAGGTGGATCTGCACTTGCTCAGGGAGCAGCAGCAGTCTTGGGAGACCCTGAGGGTCCTCCCTCTTCTCCTCCCAGTCAACAGCACATAGTACTAAAAAAGTACTTATTTCTGTAGAGAAACGTACAATGTGCAAACAGCTTTCTGTGTCCATGATTCCTGGTCCTTTCTCAGAGACCAAGGAAGAGGTCCACTGGCCCTGAGAGCTCAGGGGTGCATGTTCAGTGAGTTGGAAAGAACCCCCTGGGAGAGGACGCCCCCCAGGGCAGGGCGCCCAGCTGCCTCTGCGGGCATCGCTCCAAGCATGAAGCTGTCAGAATCGGCCCCAAACCTCACCTTCAGGAGCAAACCTTTTCCTTTGTGAATAAGATGACTCTTCTAATTTCAAATGGCGTGCTAGAAAAGATAATTTGAAGAATCAGGTGGTGGAGCTAGGAATGCAGGCTTGTTGGCAGCTCTGTCGATGAGCCAAGTGCCCCTACCTCATCTCCTCTCAGAGCCTGAATGTCCCCATTTGTAACATGTCAGGAACTGGACCACATGCCTACACAGGCAGGGGCAGGACCACTTGTGGGTCACAAAGGCCAGGTGTAAATCCTCATCTAGCCTTTCTTAGCTATGGCATATTAAAATTCTGCCTCAATCTCTAAATTCCATTTTCTAGATTCTCTCATATAATGGAAAGCGTGCAAGAGTCTTCCCTGAAGCACGTCTCTCCTCCTCCCAGAGAGAGGCGACCTCACAGCCAGTGAGGAGTTAAGCTCGGGCTTCGGATCTGCTGGGCCTGAATCCCGGCTCTGCCACCTGTGGACTGGTAACCTGGGGCAAGGTGCCGGTCGCTCCGGGCCTGTTTCCTGCCCACGCCCCTCTGAAAGCTTTAAGAGGTCAAAAGATATAGTACACGACGTGCTTGGCACTCTACTTGTCACTGAGCGTGCCTCGCTGTGACTAACAACACAGCCCTGTCTTCAGCTTCCTCACTGTCATCCTCTCCACTCCAAACGTCATGTTCTGCAGAATGTGCCCCGTGGAGTATTACGGAGCCTGAAGAGAAGGGAATCCTACCACTGGGACAACATGGATGGACGTTGAGGCCACCATGCTAAATGAGATAAGTCAGACAAAGAAAGGTTAATACTATAGGACATCACTTATACGTGAAATCTATATGGAATCTAAAAAAGCCAAACGTGGTGTAGAACCAGAGAGTAGAAGGGTGGTTACCGGGGGCTGGAGGGTGGGGAGGGTTTGAGGGAATTAAGGAGATATAGGTTGGAAGGTACACAATTTTTTAAAAAGAATTACACAAATGTATCTGAATGACATTTTTGCCTTCTCCCACCTGTTCCAAAATAGCAAAAAGCTTTTAATTTCCACTTTTCACTCAACCCTACCTACAACCATTCTGGCCTCATAAATCTAGTGAGGGAACAAGACGGTTGGAAGTGAAGTTCAGAATTTTTTGATAGAAAGAGACTGTGGGTCTGGACTTCTGAGGAGGGCTCAGGCCACCAGATCTCTTTCAAATGAGGAGAAAATGACCATCAACCCCTCAAGAAGGGACAAGCTGAGCAGACAACCAAGAGAGACTCGTGTGGCGTTTCCATTTGACCTAACGATGACAGATTGGTTGAGAACCCAAACACAGAGGCCCTTCTTTATTTGCACAGCTGGAAAACACTCCCTTCGCCGTGATTTTTGAAGGAGAATCAGGCACTGCTTATTTAAAATCTTGGCACACTGAACATTAGAGAAGGTCATCATGGCTTTTATGGAATATCTGGGCTAGTCAGCCCCTCTTTTCTGCTTCCCCAGTTCACTTGTTTATCCAATAGTGTGAAAGCAGAGCTTTAAATTCCACAAGCCATTCTACAGTGGCAATGATTGTTTTAATGTATTTAAAATGGCTTGCTGCTTTGCCTCATTAGGGCTGGTTCCCTCACGATAGGACCTAGTTATACATAAAATGAAAAAAAACGATGAGCCCCAGGCCTCTCTGGTTTTTGCTAGGAGATTGGACAAGGCAGAGAACCCCTGCCAGGGTTATGAGTGTCCCCAGGAATCCATTTCCAGCGGACGGTGTCTGCGGCGCACGGGCTGAGAATGGTCCCCTTGGCTACCAGACTTCCTAGCAAGAAAACCTGCACCGATAGTGGGTCCTCGGCCACCGACCCAGGGGAAAGGTCAGTGCTGACCCTGTGACTCCTGAGTAACTCCGGCTGGTCAGCCAGCAGGCTTTTCCTTGGGCTCCCCTGGGCTCTCCCTGGGTCTGTTTTGGTCCCCGAATGCTAATGCTTCATTTCACTGAAGAACTTGGCTGACTCAGGGAGAAAATATGTAAGGGGGGGGCCCCTCTGGACCTCATGTCACTTGAGATGAAAAATGTTATGCTGCCTCCATACTATAACAGTCTGAGACTATAAACAATGATTTAATTAATGACCATAGAAGAATACTTACTCACCGATCTTACGTGGTCTGAAACCCCATAACTGACGCAACGTGAAGCCAATGTTTATATGGGCACAGATGACTGGAACCTAACATTTTGATGGCAACTGTTACTTTGAAGAGTGGCAAACAATGACATTTTATTCCCAAGGCACTTCAGAAAAGAAGCAGAGTAAGGAAGGCAGACCTCTTGAGAGAGACTTGCTTTGGCAAGAAAGGCAACGAGCGGATTTGTACAGGAAGAGAAGCAGGATCACTGTGGAATCCCAGGGCCTGGCCAGCTGAGCATCTACTGTTACCTCCTTGGGTTTTCCAAGCTGCTGTACTCAGACCTTCTAAATCTAAAGGGCTACATTCTATAGCCAGGCCCTGGAATACTCCGGGTTGAATAAATTGTCTTCAAAAGGATGCTTCAAGGATTCTTATAAACAATGACTAAAACTAAATTATGGTGTAATATTAGTTGATTAAGACAAGACTTCAATTTGAGTAATTTTCATCAGCTGGACACAGACAGTGGTAAAAACAAGAACCCATGACTAAAGGCGTACTAGCTGATGGGGAAGGATTGCAATCTCATGTGGCAGGAGTAACAGCAACATTTTTAAAAATTTGAAAATGGAAAGGAATTCTTTCTTTTCAAGACCACAAAATAAAGGAAAAAATGGGGAAAAGTATAGCTCACTCAAGGTTTTTAAATGTCAATGAAGTTCCCAAACGTCTTTCGACAGTGGCCTCTTCACTCAGAGGAAATCTGGGATCCACACAGCCCTCATATCTTTATGCCTATGTTTCCCCTGTACTTCGCCCTGAAGGGAAACCCAATGCATTATTCTGAGACAATCTGAATTACTGATACCTTTTAGTGAGGCAAGCCAGCCAATAAACTAAAATAATTGTACAATGTGTTATGTTAGCCCTTCAAGGAAATGTTAAAACTTCCCATGCAGTTCTCTACTTTTTAGATGAGGGAGTTGACACTAGCTTAAAAGAGGATTCCAAGTAGAACCAGATAATTCAAAACAATGTCAAGCAAAGGGAAGGGTGTACAATGTTCATTTGCTTGGCTACGCACGTTTTCACTACTCACTTCCCATGCCCACCCAATCACAGTGCTGAGACACCCCCAGAATGCATCTATATTTCCCCATGGGCTTACCTCTGCCCATACCCAATTCAGCAGCAGGGAACTCTAGCCCAAGCTTGGGGGGTCATAATATTTTTCTGGGGGAAGGGACTTGAAATCGAATTTAAAGTCCTGATCAGTCTCAAGTGGAGAAGATATAAACTCTTTTTTCTAATATCATGTCTTACCCCCAGTGTGTTGTGTGAACAGATGAGTGTGCAGGGCATGGGGTGGTCATTTCTAGATTGCACCACAGCAGGGGGGTATGTCTACAGAGAGGAAGAATGCCAAAGAGCGTAGAATGAAACCAAATAGGAAAAGAACTGAAACTCAGCTCCCTGGTCCCTCATGAGACATGAGCTTCCCTTCCCGCTCTGGGTTCTGAGTCACTCCTTTTCCTCTCCAAAATACTCCTCTTTTTAATTTCAGAGAGCAATTTTGCTCGCTTGCAACTAAAATAACTTTTTCCTAAGAGCTGGGATGTGCAAACTCTTCATGGAATTCTCTTTCCTCCACTGAGGCACAAATGCTGGAACTTTTTAAAATGCTGGCTGGCTTAGGAGACAATATTAAAAAAAGACCACCTAAATCCATCACGACCAGTTTACCATGTGATAGGACATGTCTTCCTTTATAAGTGTCTATAACTGATTTCCTCATTTTTCAAACATTAAAGGAGCACTCATTCTGAGTAAGACAGGAGGCCAGGCTCTCCTCCAGTGCTCATGATGAAATCAGAGTTAAAGGATGTTCGAGGGAGCATGTAGCCTCTGAGGGGGAAAGAAGACATGCTTATAGATCAAAATGGCACCAGGAAATCATAGGGCATTTATGTGCCAGGCACTTCACTCCCAGCTTGACCTGAACAGCCTCATTTCAGGCTTATAACTGGTGGGGCACGAATCAACACTACCCCTCTTCTGTAGATGACACAACACAGACCCAGGGAGGTTTGGTAACTTGTACATGAGTGGTGGGTGGTCGAGGCTGGATTTGAACTCAGTCTGGGTTAAGACTCTAGTAGTCTGGACTCTACCACATATTTGCCGCCTATGCTTTGCCTTCTTGGGTCATGTGTAGCATGAAAGGAAGGAAGGAAGCCTTTCATAAACGAGCGGGCCCTGTTCCTTCCTTCCCTCTGCCTTCCCCAAAGCATTGTTTCCAACACACAACAGGGGATTCTTAATCAGTAGACTTCAGAATATAGAAAAGACAATGGTTATTGAGTGCTTACTGTGTCCCAGAACTGAATCAGGCACCTACTATACACCATTTCATTAATCTTGATATTTAGTAGAAATCAAAGGAAGAACTATTATCAACATCCTGATTTCGAAGATCAGAACACTGAGGCCGTTTAAAGTTAATGAATTTAATCAGTTAAGTAGGCTAAGTTATGCTATGGGAACCTATCAAACTGGAAATCTCAGTGGCTTCACACAAAGGATTATTGATGACACAGATATATCCAGTGTGGGCTGGCAGGGGGCACCAGTCCCTGGTGGTCACTCAGGGAACCAGGCTGATGATGTCATTTCATGACTACTCCATCCAGAACATGGAGTTTTTAGGGTTCACACAAGAGTAGGAGGACAGAGGACGGACACTCTTGGACCAGCTCCAAAGTGCGTTAGCCCAGAAACGACCCAGCTCAGTTTTGCTCATAGCCTACTGGCCAGAACCCGTCTTGAGGCCCCACCTAACTGCAAGGGGACAGAGAATGGAGAGTGAGCACATGGATATTTGATGTACAGTAAAGTGTTCTGCCGCAGTAATTCTCTCAAGCTCACAACGCTACTACGAGGCAGAGTGCGGAGACCTTACCACTCCACTTGATGATGTCCTCAAAATCTGTCAACATATTTCAGGAGAAGTTGTTCCAAGTCTATCAAACACCATTTAGAAATACCAAACGTTATCTTAGAACTCACAGCCTTGTCTGAGAACTTTCTACTTTCTCTTGACTGTCCCATCTTCGGTGCACCCAAGGGGAAGTTACTGGGAGTCGAGCACATGGGGGGAACCTACCTTTGTTGGCACAAGCCATCCACTTGAGATTGTCCGCAAAAGCAGCCTCTCGTCCAATGAGGTAGGTGAAGATGCGGACCTGGGAGGAAGCGGAGCACAGGCATCAGCGATATGCACCTTTCACCGCGCTGCCCAGACCACATGCGGGCTCCCGCACATGTGCTTTACCTCTTTAATGCCCCAGGCTTCCCATCTGTGGGAACATATTTAAGACATTTGAAGCACAGTCAGCTAGAAATATATTCAAAACTGGAGCCTTTGATCTTTTCAACCATATGGTACTGGCCATGGTTGTTTTTCGGTGTGCAACTCACGACAGAGGAGAGTAACTTAAAATAGGAAACGGGCAGCAGCGTGGGCCTGGGTTTGCTGCACACATATGGACAAGGACCATCTCGGTCTGGGCCAAATCCGCAGCCATTTTCCTCATCCACACAGGAAACACACAGTGTGCTCTTCTTGGGAATACAAACACCACCAAAGACCCTCAATGTTTCCCCCCAATGGTGAGGACAGGCTACATACACTCTTACCATCTGTGGTGTCTGGCATGATTTTAGGAGGCAATTACCCAGGATCAGAGGCACAGCCTGTAGCCAGGAGCCCAATGGGGACTCTTTCTAGCCTTCTTAAGCTTTTGGCTCCCAAAGAGCAGAGAGCATGTGTAAAACCCTGGCTCCTTCATTTTCTGGTGCTTTCTCAACTCTCTCCTGAGGCCAGAATCCTTTGAAAGAGAGCACCAGCACTCTCGCAAAGTAGTACTTGACGGTTAGACGGAAGAAAGATAGGAGACTAAAAGGGTTATAGTTCTCTATAGATTTTGGATACTAGCCCTTTATCTGATATGTCATTTGCAAATATCTTCTCCCATTCTGTCAGTTGTCTTTTGGTTTTGTTGACTGTTTTCTTTGCTGTACAAAAGCTTTTGATCTTGATGAAGTCCCAATAGTTCATTTTTGCCCTTGCTTCCCTTGCCTTTGGAGATGTTTCTAGGAAGAAGTTGCTGCGGCTAAGGTCGAAGAGATTGCTGCCTATGTTCTCCTCAAGGATTTTGAGGGATTCCTGTCTTACATTGAGGTCTTTGATCCATTTTGAGTCTATTTTTGTGTGCAGTGTAAGAAAATGGTCCAGTTTCGGGGCACCTGGGTGGCTCAGTCGTTAAGCGTCTGCCTTCGGCTCAGGTCGTGATCCCAGGGTCCTAGGATCAAGCCCCGCATCGGGCTCCCTGCTCGGCAGGA
>CM053603.1:17098550-17255939 GCA_028646535.1 Procyon lotor | reverse complement strand
GGTGGGGGAGAGAAATGAAACAGGAAGGGATGGGGAGGGAGACAAACCATAAGAGACTCCTAGACTCAAGAAATGAACTAAGGGTGGCTGGGGGTTGGGGGTGTAGGGATAGGGTGGCTGGGGTGTGGACATTGGGGAGGGTATGTGCTATGTTAAATGTGTGAAATGTGTAAGTCTGATGATTCACAGACATGTACCCTGGGGCAAATAATACATTATATGTTAATAAAAATTTAAAAAAAAAAAGGGTTATAGCTCTCAAATTCAAATTTAAAACAGTAGGTGGGTCAACAGTACCCAGTCCAAACAAAACTCTGTTGGCAGGCCAAGCACAGCCCTATGACTGCCTCCCTGTGGCCAAGTTAAAGGAAGACATGCCATTAGATGAAGACGCTGGGCATGTGGCACCAAAGACTCTTTACCAGCTGGTGTCCCTCAGCCCATCGAGACTGGCTCAGGCCCCCCACTGCTCCTTCAGTGCCTTTATTATTGTTGTAGCTAACTAGTATCTCGTGCGGTTACATCTGTGAGGTTGATCTCCACTAGACTGTCCACCCGACACAGGGAAGGAAGGGATGTGTCTCTTTCTCCCTGGCTGTGTCCTGATGGAGAACAGTACTTGGAACTAACTTGTTAGTTAGTTAACTTGGAACGTTAAAACTCAATACCTGAATGGGTACAAACATGAATGCTCCTAGCTGAGTATTAAAAAAGGCAGATTTTGCTTTAGTGAATGAATGAACAAATGTTTTTATAAGTAGGCTCCACGCCCAATGTGGGGCTTGAACTCACAATCCCAAGATCAAGATCTGTGTGCTCTACTGACTGAGCCGGCCAGGCGCCTCCCCCCCAATTTTAATTATAAACCTTCTCTTACCTGGGCATAACTTAGAGGCTAGCTTGGAGAAAAATGTTGAAATACACATTGTCATTATGTCCCCTTGGCTGGTCCTCACTTATGTGCACCAAAGCAGCCCTTCCATCCATCACAGCTCCTAGGGGACTTCCTGGGTCGGTAAGCAGGCAAAGAGAGCTTTGCCTCTCTTCATTTCCCTCACTCTTTTCTACACTATTCCCAATGGAGTCACACTGACAGAGAAAGGATATGTTATTTATTTATTGTTATTTATTTATTTTTTTAATTGGGAGATTTTGGCTTCTTTTAGGGAAAAAAAGAGAAGAGGCAGCCTTATATGTCCAAAGGTCATAATCACTGTCCCTCCCCCAAAAAAGTAACTTCCCTGTTCACTTTTCCTGCCTGGCTACTGTTGGCATTTAGCTGAAGATGTCTGATTTAGGGGGAAACTGAGTTCCAGTTAAGTAAAATGATTTGCTTAATTTCATCAAGTCCCGATTCAATGGGAAAGGTCTTCAGAGACCTCAGGATAACACTGGGGCCTCCTCACAATCTCTTGAAGATGCTGCGTCTGTCCATTTAGAAAACCCCAACCAGCCCCATGGCCCAGAGCAAGCACCCAAAAGGAGCCAACACTGGAATCCAGTCTTTCGAGATGAGACCCACACCATTGCTTTTTTCATAAATCTTCACCTTTTTTTCAAATTTAAGCTACTTAAAGGGAAAACACTAAACCTATCAAAACTTGCATTCCCACTGGCTCTTAACAAAGCTGAAGGCTTAAAGGACAGCTATTAGGAAATGAAGCCAGGAGTCTACCTTTGCGGGCAAAGAGGAAAAGATCTGGCACAGGGCAACCCAGCTATTTTCAAGTAAAGCTACCTACACACACAAAACCTCCCCTGCTGTCCAGATGGCGAACCTCAGGATAAATGGAGTTCTCTCTCAGCAGCATAGTTAAAACTCCAGAACAGTGCTGGGAATCATTGGCAAAACATCTATAATTCCTCACTTAAATAGATGGCAACCCATTTGGAAAACCAGTAGGATTGTGCCAAACTTCAGACCAGACATGATTGCTCAAGAATAATTGTGCTAACAATAACTACAATAATGGAAACCTGCCCCCACACCCCCACCATGTTCCTACACCACTGCCCTTGCCCCTACAGTTGGCGCCATCCCCCAGGGGCAGGTGCATGCTAAGGGATTTTACAGGCATCATATTTATTTTGTTGGTCTGTATTTTATTTTATTGCTTATGAAAGAAAATCAGAATCATGTTCAATATTTCCATTTACGTGGCACCCTTGGCTCCCAGCAGACTGGCCTCCTTATCTGAGTAGAAACGGCAAGGGAATGACTTGTCACATCTCTGCCTATAAAATAAACATCATCAAATGATACTCGGTTCACGCCCTGGATTTCTCACAATGATGCCGTTCAACTGGCAACAAAAGAGAAGGGATTTTACTCCAAAATAAATATTTTGGAGAGCAATTTAACAATATCCATAGCATTTTATATTTGTAATTTTTTCAGGCCCAGTAATTCTACCTCTAGGCATTTATTTTATAACCCAGATACCAAATAAAATGCCTATAGGGGCCACGCGGGTATCAAAGACGACAGGAAGGGGTAGGCATATGGAAAAACTATGGGGTTGCACATCTTCTTAAAACCCTGTAATTTCATTTTATACATTTTCACAAAAATACAGGAATGACAAAGGTACAAGAATGTTCACCCTCGTGATATGTAACAGTCCAAAACTGTTAGAGCTTAAGTGTCTCTTGATAGCTGACTGGTCTAAAAGGTTAGAGTGTATTCCATGTAGCCATATGCTCATGTAGAAAGGCGTCCATTATCAGTTAGTAAGGGGAAAAGAAGCAAGTTGTAGGATATTGGAGAGCACAGAACCCCAATTTTCTTCAATAGGATTTATACTTTTTACTTCACAAATGTCTATACCGCTTGAGTGTTTTTACAAGTGAACAGGTATTGCTTTAATAACGAAAGGTCATTTTAAATGAGAAGAAAGTAATCACACTACAACTTCCTCAGCCATTCTAATAAGACCTGGGAAGAACCACCATAGCAGTGAAAATGTAACACCGGTCGAGCCAGCCCATGGACATCACTACCGAGCCCTGCCTCTACCCGGGTGGGCAGCCATGCTCCACAGCTCAATTAATTCAGTGCAAAACCTTCAGGAGTAACATAATCCAACTGCTCCTCACTGCTATCATGAGCAGATTCTGTAACCTGATAGATTTTATTTCCATCAATTGGAGATTTCTTCCCCAAGAAGCGCCATTAAAGAAATATTCACCAGTGTGCCTTGAGCCCAGATACTTCTCAGATCAGAGGTGGTTCTGAAAACCAAGTTCACAGCACAGATTATCAGGGGGACAGACCACAGCAGAGCAAGACACATTGAAGTTCCCCAGAAGTCGGGCCTTTGTGCTCATTTTCTGTAGGCACGAAGGCGCCACTTTCGTCAATGCAGCATAAAGGCAAGGGGAAACAAGTCTGCATCAACCTATTAGTTCATTTTGATCTCCCATTTAATTTTGTATGGTCTTTAAATGTTCTATAAACCCAATTAAGCTTAATAAAATGTTAGAATGTGGACATTTCAAAGTTCAAAGTCACTTAATTTAATCTGCTTAGTATAAAATTCCTCAAGTGAAACAAACAAAAAAAACTCAATCCAGTTTTTCCAAAAAAACAAATTATGCTCTGACTCATGTAGATGCAATTCCCACCAGAAGTTTGAAGGGTACCATTCCTCTCAATTTGGGTGAATGTAGGTAGTTTGAGTTTATAATAATGAACCAAATCTATTCTTTCTATAGCTATCAAAATAGAGGAAGAAGAGTGCCCGCCAATAGAGCTATCATGGACACACTGCACAGCCAGAAAACAGATTGCCACCCCGCACACACATTCCCTTTGGTAATGAATGGGGTATGACCAATGACCATGCTTTTGAGACAGTCCAGAGTAGTAGGGCATCATCCATCTGCCACAAGTAGCTTCTGAGCACCTACTATGAATGAGGGACCATTCTTGGTGTTGGGGATAAGATGGATAAACAAAACAAACTCTCTGTCTTCAGGGAGTTTACATTTTCATGAAAGGGAGACAGATAATTAGCAGCAACTTCACATCTAACATTTATTTGTTGGATTTAATGATTATGAAGAAAATAAAACAAGGTAAGGCAATGGAGAGTGACGAAAGTTGCTATTTTAGGAAGAGAGGAAGGGACGTCCCCCTGATAAGGTGACATGTGATCAGGGACGTAGACAAAACAGGGGTGAGGGAGTGGAAAAAGACACATGTTCCAGGTGAAGGGAACAGAAGGTACGAAATCCTTGATATGAAGATAACCGGTGGAAATGGAGTGCAGTCAACCAGGACAAGTCGTAGAGGATGAATGTGGACAGACAATAGGGCCCTTACAAACACTGTTAGAGAACAGAACCACAGAAGAGACTGCATAGAAGCCTGACATGAGCCACGTGTGATCTTGTAAAATCATATAAATCTGTCTATACGATGTGGAGAACAAGTCATGCTTAACTTGGCTGCCCATTTGATTTTCCTGTGATGTTCCTACAATTCTGGATGCCCAGGTCTCATCCAAGTATAAATAAATCAGATCCTCAGGAGCAGAGGGTCTTTTAATCTCCCTTGGTTTCAATGCACAACCAAGTTTGAAAACTACAGACAGAGGGAGACAGGGCAGAAGCAGAGACACTGAAGTAGGAGGCCACTGATATGTCCCAGGGGAGAGATGACAGTGACTCTGGCCAGGGCGGAGAGAGCTCGTAGACCTCACTGGACATCAAAATCACCAGGGACCTTGAATCACACAGTACTCCAACACCCCCTTCCAGAGACTTCGACTAAGTAGGCCACAGATCTACATTTTTACAAAGCACCCGTGGTGGGTCTGACATAGGCAGACTGATGCCAACATGTTAAAAAAAACAAAACAAAACAAAACAAAACACTGAAAAGATGAGGGCTCACCAAAGGGAAATGGAACCAGGAATTAAGAAGTCATTGAAGTCATTTCAAAGAAGTGTGTTTCTATAGATTGCTAAGGATTGAGGCTAAACTTCCAGGAGCTTATAATCCTGTATGTGGTTAAAAAAAAATAGGAGATGGATCAAGAGGGCTTTTTTTTTTTTTTTTAAAGTTTGTGTCAATCCAGTTAGGCAGGAAAGACACCAACCAGACTGGGCAAGCAGGGTCTGCCATCTGCACGTCCTTGTCCCCCCAAGAAGGACAGATCTGTACCCACATGTCTGTAGCTAGAGCCGAGTCCACACACCCAAAGCTGCTCCTTGAAATGACAATAATCGCACTCTTGCTCCCACATACGGAGGAAAGGGCTGCGAACAGAACACCTAGAAGCCTCCAAATACATAGTCTTTACATTTATTAAAAAAAAAAAAAGGAAACAACCTTTCATTTTAAAATAACATTTAACTATAAATCTAGTACTTCTGCCTTATAAAACATGCAACTTATATTGCTTATACGTATAAGTGGCACTTGCTAAAAGAATCATCTAGTACCTCTGAGTCTCCACATCCATGGGTCCCAAATTTTCATTCAGCCAAGTGGCAACCTCTTTAAATAAGCAAGTGAACTCACCTTCATGTCCCCCCACCTGCTCATGCCCCTTCAGACTCACTGCCCAGCTGTTATTCCCTAAAACACCTCCAGGATTTCTTAAAAACGGTGTGCGCTTCAGCTTTAGAAATAAGTCTCCTGATGTCTTTACATCTTAAAGGCTAATTTACTATTACTGAATATGTTCTTAAACTGTGTCTTCACAAATGATATTCCTAACCTACATTTCTTTTTTTTTTATTTTTAAAGATTTTATTTATTTGACAGAGAGAAACACAGCGAGAGAGGGAACACAAGCAGAGGGAATGGTAGCGCGAGAAGCAGGCTTCCTGCAGAGCAGAGAGCCCGATGCGGGGCTCGATCCCAGGCCCCTGGGATCACGACCTGAGCCAAAGGCAGACGCTTAACGACTGAGCCACCCAGGTGCCCCCAACCTACATTTCTTATTTGCTCATTTCAATGAATCCTGGTGTAGAGAAGCACCTCCAAATAAAATCTTTAAACTCTAAGCAGAAGACCAGGGCTGGAACTTGATTATTGCCCAAATGCTTCATAAATCACTGCCAATAACATCTTCACGAAAGCACTGCAAGGGCAGAGGTAGCTCCAGAGAAGGTTGATGCCAATGGAAACAGTTATACTGAGCAGGCTGCTTTAATCTAGAAGCCATCATGCTCATAATAAAAGAAGAAACAACCTTATCCAAACGATGAGAAGAGGCACATAAGGGAACAGTGCCCTGAGCCACAGTAAGATGGGACAAATTGAATTAGATTACAAAAGCAATAAAATTTCAACAAATGAATATCATAGATCATTATGATAAATGGACTGTCATTTGGGGGATGCTTTACAAGTCTGTATAATCTCTTTCCTCTCAAGCACAGTGCCTGATACCTCATGTGTGGTATTGAAAATATCCCAATTCAGAAAAAATGCTGTTTGTGATCTTGCGAGTAGGATGATGCAAGCCCAGTCTGATGGCCGTGTGTTCTGTCAGGGTGAAGGAGAAGGTGCCTCTGAGTCGCTCAGAGACTGTGAGCTGAGTTAGCGTGGGAGAACACAGGCCATGACACTGTTTCACGGAGCGGTAGGGAGTCGAGTGACAAACATCCTTAAAGGTAGTGACACAATTCATTCAACTATCTAGCCCCATGGACTTCATCCAGCAGGCAAAGTCAGGGTATCAATTATGTCTTTTTAGGTTCTGTGTTTTTGATTCTCTGATACCTGGGGCCTTGCTGCCTTGGAGGAACTACCCCTCCCAGGGTTAGCTAATTCCTGCAGGTAACAAATGACTTCCCTGCACGTACATCTGTGAATGCAAATAAATCAAAGCTGACCTTCCCTTTCTACCAGGTGTTTCCATTCTCGACCTTTAGCCACCTGCCCTAATTACTCCATGGCCTGGTACCAGACAGCGAGGGACAGCTCCAGTGCCATAATGCCCACTGGTATTATTCAAGCCTAAGCCTGCTTACCCTGCTTTGCCTCTTTCTTCCCATGGAAACCACAACAAGGTTTTAGCCCTCTAGTTCCCTCGACCTCTCTCTCTTTGCCCACTCACCTTGCTTTGGTCTCTCCCCTTGGCATAGCTCCTTGGGGTACTGGGTATGGCATGCCCTTTGCTTCTAGGGGATTACCAGGATAATAAACTTCCTTCACATTAGGCATTTCTATGTCTGTGCACCTTACCATGTCTGATTCAAATAAATACTGAATACTCTCAAAACAGCTGGGAATCAGGAGACCTGGGCTCCAGGTGGGTCCAATTCCACACTTATTGGCTTGGCGACCTTGAGTAAGTTATTTAAACCCTCAGACTGTATTCTCTTTATGTGTGGGTAGCATGTGGATCATCCGTTCACTGCCTGTGAACAAGAGCAAACCCAATAATGGATGCAAGGGCAGATCGGAAGCAGTGAATTCCAGGCAGAGAGTTGCATCCAAGTGTATTTGAAATAATTTGCTGCAGTAAAACTCAACAAAGTGAGCTGAGGAAAGCCAAATTTCCCATCCACAGACACCCCTCCACCCTGCCCAGAGGTCTGGTTAAAGAGGAAATGGACTGTTGTGGGTGAAGAAGAGGATCCTTCCTAGAGGACAGTGTTAAAGAGTCAGCACTGCCATCTGCCATTACCAAGGATAATGGGATTGACAGTCCCTAACACTAGAATTACAGTGATGACAACTTCTATTAACCTCTTACAGCAGAGCTGTAAGAGCCATTGAGACTTTGGCAAAGGCTGTGGACTTTACCCCAAAAAAAATGCCCAAGGCTGTACATTCACAATTTCAGATAAGATTCATGAAATGTGGTCCATCTCTTCCACCAAAGACCCAGATTCCCAAGGCACTTTTGGATCCCAAGTTAAGAACCTCTGTTTTATACACTTCTTATGTTCTTCACTCGGAATTGCTCAAAAGCAAATTGTGTTCTTTAGACAATCAAAATGGGCTGTTCATCTTCAGTGCTTGCCAAATTGAGAGAGAAGTTCATCTGTTCATTTATATGCCCCTTCTCCAGTGATGGGTGAGCCCCAGATATTGGCCATCCATGACCAGATCCAGAGTTCACATAGGAGATGAGTCCTCCATATGTAAGAACAAGGTGGACACACCAGGAAGAGGCACCACTACAGACCCTGAGTTGACACATCACATCATGGAGCCTTTGGATGACCGCATCTGAAGGAGCAGGGATGGAATGGACAGACAGGACCCCTATCTCATTCATTTTTGAATCTATAGAATCCAATGCAATGTTTGGCATGGAGCTAGCACTCAAACACGAATTGACCAGCAATACCATAAAAATCCTTTTCTGCTGATATGAGGGCTCTTAAAACAAATTCATCGCCAAGGTTCAGACTGCTGACCATCACAGGGCCTACAGATCTGCAGGGCTGGGAGGTCCCTCCCTGCTTCCTTTGCCTTCTCGGACCTGGAGAGATCAAGTGGTGACAATGATTTGTTCACGGGCATGCCCCCTCCTCCAAGAAGGCTTACAGATTCAATACCATGAACAAAAATACAAACTCATGTGTATAAAGTTATTAAATTTAGCAGAACAGATCAGAAGATCTACTTATGTAGAAGGGAAACTAATTATTCTACAAATTGGCATGCTGAGAGTTACACTCATGAAACATCTTGGGACCATGTCACTCCCTAGCTTAGAACCCTCTGATGTCTTCCCATTGCACTTGGAACATATTCCCAAACCCTGATCACAGCTAAGATGCCCAGAAGACTCAGAAACATGACAAACTCATTCTGGTTTTAAAGTCTTTGCATCTAGCTGTCCCACCGTCAGGAATGTTCTTCTCTCTCTCATTTTCTATAGCTAACTCCCTCTCATCCCATTTGTCTCCTTCATGGTACTCGGTACATTTTGTAGTTATCTTAATGGCTTATTTTCTTGAATTACATTTATTTCTCCTTCCCAGAAGAAATGCAGATGTTGTGGGGACAGAATGAGGCAACTGTACACAACTCAGCACCTGGGATGTAGCAGATTCTCAGAGAGTATCAGTCACCCACTGTCTCTCCATTTGTTTTCACAAATTTTGTAGGTCAAAATAAGTCAGCATGGGACACTCATGAATTTATCAGAGTTAGAGCTCTTTCCTTCATTGCCAACTTCATTTTAAATGCTTTCCTATTTTTCCAGACTGATCTGCTATCAACCAGCTGAAATTTCTCCTTCCCCTATGAATTTTTTTTACCCTGAAGCTCAGTGATACATAGTAAGAAATGGGGAGGGGGTGGTTTGCAAAGCTCTGGTCTTTGTTATTACCATCTCATCTTCAGGAGCCAGAAAATGGTGTCTTAGTTGAGGCCTCGCATGAGTGGATCATCAGTTTTATAGTCTGTTTTTTTTCCTAGGTGCTGCCCTTTGATTCCAGATGGAAACCATGCAAATCCTGAAGTCAATTGTATTTTAAATAACGGTTTGGTTCAGGTATTACCTAGCAGGGAAAAGACAACACCTCACAATGGTAGAGGGAAGTCTGCTACTCCAAGCAACTGTCAGTGAAGTCTCTCCTTCCCCCCACGCCTTGGAACAGCTTGAACAGATGGCAAAGTTTCGTGAAAAACAGGAATGGCTGGGTGGACAGGTGAGCAGAACCCAGTAGATGTAAGGCAGGGCTGAGAACTGGACACACCCAGTTTTAAAATCTGGGACTTCCCCAAGTGAGCTAGGTAATCTGGGGTGAGTTACCTATCTTTCTGAGCCTCATTTTCCTTACCTGCAAGGCACTATGGTTAACATAATCATACCCATATGGCAAGATTGCTCTTATATGGAACCAAGATGGTAGGGGTTGGAGCGGGGTTTGTGCTACTAAAGAGTGTATATGTGGGGGGTCCTAAGAGGAGCTCTCCAGTGGCGCCATCTTGCCTGGACCCTAAAATGTGCAGGAAAAGGCCCAGAGGTGTGAAGCTTGAAGGCATGACTTGGCCTGCTGGTCTGGACATTAGAGAAAAGCTCCTTTTTCCTTAATGTTCCCCCCAAGTTTGCGTTTGCCACCCAGATTAGTGTACAGGACCGAGACTCACTTGGCCTTGGGCACAAATGCAGTCCTCGTGTGGGATGTGGGCCGAAGCCCCACAGTAAGAAACAACATGCATTTGGATAGAACACTCCCTCCACAGACCACCCTAGGAATCAGCACCGTGCAGGTTATAGGTTGAGGATTTAGGAGTTTGGAATTCTGCCCAAATCATTCTCGAACTCATTAAAACCAACAGCTGTTGTGAATTCTAAGCTAGTACAGTTCTTGTCACTTCTATTTTCTCAACCGATCCTCCCTGTCACTAAGAATTAGTGTAAAATAGCAGTTTCTGCTGTCAAATCACCTGCCACCTTCTGGGGCTTACTGTCAGTAAGAGAAGTCAAGGATTCAGCAGACATCCGCAAGGATATTGTTGAGGACAGTGTTCATTCCATTTTACCTGTGGTTCTCCAAGAGGCAGACAGGTAGGGACAGGACTCTGGGGATGGGAGAGCGTGTGGGGGTATGTGTATCAGAGTCACCTTGGGGTTTTGGCAATCAATACACGCTCATTACCTGGACCTTGACCTCTGCCCCCTCCAGGGATCCCAGTGCTCCCAAGACCCCCAGTGCTCGCTATGGGAGCATGCCCCCCAGCTGAAGACGGAACTATTGAGAGCCACTGTTTTGGGGCAGGAAAGGGAGTTAAAGTTCCAGGGGGCAACTGGGGGCACATATCTTCTTTCTGAGAAACCCTAGAAGAAGATGTATTTCTTTTCTTCAATCAGTAGGAGTTGTATTTATCCTAAGAATTGTTATGTTTTAATCTTACAGACTGTAAGCTTTCCAGCTGTCCGGGGTTCCCTCTTGGCACTGGCTGCCCTCAAGCTGGGGCCCAAACACCTCCAACGGAGAGTAAGTGTTTTTTTGGCTCTGCTTTTATTATTATTGGCTCTATTATGATTAGGTCATAAATTTTTTTTAGTACTTTTATCATGAAAGGGGGTTAAATTTTGTCAAATGCTTGTAACTGTAAAGTCCTTATATTCCTTCTCTTAGGAAGGAATATATATGTGCTCTGGTTGGAGGGTATAATTGAAGCCAAAAGAATCCTTCTTGATCTTTTCCCCAACTCTTTGCTCCTGGATATGAACCCTTAGGCATTTCCCACATTTTTTTTCTTTTTTCTCCTCCAGAGTTTTACATGTTAGAGAAAAACAACTGGAAGTTAGTATTGGTCATGCAAATAAGTTGGTGTAAAAAGCATTGTGATCAAAAAGCACTGAAGAAGAGGAAGTCACGTAGGCTAAGAGACAATCTCTGTCCTGCAAGAGCTTTCCTGCGGTGGAAAGAAGCTATAAACCCAGAACAATCACCATGGAATGCATGGGAATCATTGGAAAAGGTGGCTTGGGAGGCATTGGACAGCTCAGCAAAACGTAAACCAGCAATGGGTTTTAATAGAACAAAATACATAAACTCACATGAAGTTAGTAGTCCTAAGTAAGAGCTAGAACCTCTTTGGTTTTCTCACCATCTATGGTTTTATTTATTTGTTGGTTTGTTGCTTTTCTGAGGTGAGGATTTTTCATGGGTGGTCAAGGGAAGAGAAGATAGATCCTACGTCCTGGAGCTGAGCTGTTTGTCTTTCCAAAATATGTGTCTCCCACTTGGGAGCCTCAAGATTGGTCAAAGCTGCTGGCTCTAATGTCAGCAAGGAAGTTCTCCAGTTTTCTATCTTAAACATCACCTTCTGGGAGATTAGGGCTTTTCCTGGAGGAGCAAATTTGAGGACATGAGCCTGCACTGGAGGAAGGGACCAGAGTATCTGCTGCACCCTGGAAACCCGCTCTTCCAGAGCACCAGGTGACCTCTAGTGACTCTAGTGTTAAAAGATCCTAATTAATGGAGGGAAATAAATAATTTTATTATTTATTTTAATGGGATGGGGAAATAAATAATTTCTTTGGAATGGCGATGGGGAAATAAATAATTTCTTTGAAATGGCGATGGGGAAATAAATAATTTCTTTGGAAGTTTCTTGCTAAATACAATTCTTGTGATTTTCATCTCCTCTGCCAACACTTAGTCCAAGCCGCTAACACCTCCCAACTGGATAACCCACCAGGCCCCTTATCTGAGCTCTTCCGTTGCTGTCTGGTCCCAGAGAAAGCTTCTTACAGAAAGAATCAGAGAGTGTCCCTCCTTTGCTAGAAGTTCTTTAGGGGCATTGCTTTCATCTAGAATAAGAATCAAAAGCCACCCCCGACCCATGCTCTGGCCCCTGCCTTGTTCCACAATCCCACCTTAAGTTGACCCTACCATTGCCAAATTCCCACCCACCCACTTCCTCCCAGGATGACCTTTTTCCAATTCATCCAACACCTGAAGATTTTCCTGCTACAGGGCCTTTGCACATGCTGCTGTCACGACACTGAAACATTTTAGCATTGCTATCTCCTTCCCATCCTTTTGGTCTTATCATAAAACCTTCCACCTCCCAAAGTCCCTCCCTCATCCTGTTAGCTAAAATAAGTCTCCCTTTTATGCTTGGTCTCAGCCCCTATTGCTTTTCTGCATGTAATCTGTGCAAGTTACAGTTAGTTTATTTGGCTGTCACTTGGTGATGTTCTACTTAACACACACACACACACATAATCTTCATGATGGTAATCAGTTTTGTTCACTATTGTTTAACTCTTAATCCAGAACCTGACCCATAGCAGTTGCCCCCAAATATCTGTCAAATAAATGAATAAATGTGACTATTGCAAGCAGTTATAAGGTACAAACACAAGCTAAGTAGGGATAATCCATCATGATGGATGCAGTAGAAAGATGGTAGGAGAAATAAGGGAGTAGTACAGCATTAAAACTGTTGAGCACTGGTCCACTGCCATTTATCATACACAGTAGGATTGCCACAAGACAGACATTAGCATTATTCTCACTTAACAGATGACCAAACTGAAGTTTGGAAAAGGTAGAAATCTGTCCTAGGTCACACAGCTTGTAAGTGACAGCTGTCAAACCCTTTTAAGCCTATGGGACTCCAAAGCTCATTTTCTTAATTGCAACACTTTATATGAGAACAAAATAATGGGTCAAAAGACATGAACTGCTGAATCACAGAAGACGAAGAAATACTCATGGCAACACAAATAAACAAACAGAAACCTCCAGAAAACGGAATGTTCAACCTCACTTTAAAGGACAATTATAAAAACAAATACAAATTAGGAGTTTTGGGGTATTTTTGGTTTTTTACTAGGGAATTGAAAATGACTTGTTAATGACAATGAGACTACAGGGAAATAGCCTTTCTACTGGTGGGAATATAAATTGGCATAAGCTTTCTGATGATAACTTGGCCAAATCTTTCAAACATTTAAAATGCACATAACCCTTGACACAGCAATCCACTTCTGGAAATCACCTACCTCCAAATACTTTCTTTTTTTATCAGCAAGTTGAAATTTTTCATTTTGTTAAAATGTACAAATCAAATTAATAGTCCACATTCTACAGTTTCTAAACATTTATCCATTGATGATTTCCATAAGATGCTATTGCCCCCAATGTTCAGAGCAAGTTCGGATCTCTGATAGTCTACCTTTCTTTCTACCCACCAAGGTAATTTGTCTTTTCAAAAGGCTTGATGGATGTTTTCTTTGTTTGACTCTCCATGTTGTCCAAGGAAACCATCATACGGTGAAACGATTTAACATAAAGGATATATGTTGCAGTGCTATTCATATTAGAGAAAAATTACAACCACTTAAATGTACCCACAGAAAGGGGACTAAATTATAGTGCATTCATTCAATTAACTTTCATAAAGCCATTACAAATAATGGTAAAGTTGATGACTTAATGACTCAGAAAGATACTGCTAAAAGAACAAAATGGGCTCCAAAATGCCATGTACAGTCTTATCCAATCTATAACATATATATACAGAATATGTATATATACAGAAAAATAATGGAAAGATATATGCAAAAAGTACCTAACGCCATAATCTCTGGTGGTTGGCTAGCAGATGACACTTTTTTCTTTCTTGTTATCTGTTTTTTTAAAAATTTTCTCCAATGACCATGAACATTTTTGTTGTAAGAAAATATTTTTTCAGAAAGAGTCCATAGGAAATTTCTATTCGATTCCATTCAGCTGACATTTACAGAGGATCTATTACATGTCAGGATCTGTGCAAGGCAGGAGGGATGCAATATTGCTCCGGTACCCAACTCCATGCAGAAAAGATGCAGGCAGGAAAATTCAGGTTAGGGCTTCAGGATTATGGAAATGACTAAACAAGTCTCATAGGGACGTTTCACTGAATTTTAGAGGCAGGCACCATTCTCCAGGTTATCAAGAATGGACTAGGCCAAGAGCTATGTGAAGGGTCACCCAGACTTGTTGAAAACAGGCAAACCATGCAGCTGAAATCTTATTTCTATGGGTATTAAATCATCCTTTCATTTCATGCTCCTCCCCTTTGGAAAACATCTGATGTCTTGAGCCCAATGTGAATCTAGCAACACTTAGAGTGAATGCAGTGAATGCAGGGGCCTACGGCATAGCCATGCCCTCTGAGTCTTCCATCCACATTTACTGTCTAAAGGGAACTAAAGAACAAAATCTCAACTTTCAGAAAGTGGTGGGAGGATGCACCAAATTCCATGATGATAGCTGCCTGCCCAAAGAGGTAGGTCTGTCATTAAGAAATCAGAAAATGAATAAACCCATTTCAATGCAGCTTTGCAGTTCACTATAATCAATGCAGCATAATTTGATTTTCTTTAGAGGCGGAAGAACAGCAGAAATCCTGGTATGATTCCTGTCCATCTCCATGCTAGGGCGAGGATGGACTGCAGCTAGTGGCTTCATAGTTCCATACAACAAGTCTTGCATCCCCAGGCCTGAGGCCAGCTTCCTGCCTCAGCAGATAATGAGTTTGGCAATCTCTGATCATCTTTTCTAGATGCTAATCCCCATCACAGAACTCCTATAATGCGTGATATAATTTAATACACCTGGCAGACTCACCACCAGCTCATTCTTTTGTTATGTAATAGCCCAAAATGAAGTCGAGGGTGGTTAATGCTTTGACAACCAGCTATTATCCCCAATAACAGGCGATTTTCAAAGGATTATTGCCGTCAGAAACTATTTTATAATAACTGGCAACTGGAAGCCAATGTAGCAAAAAGTAAGACGGTCTTTGGGAGTCACCATTTATTTTGTATGAATCTGCAAAGTTGCTTCAAGCATATCCCAAATGAAACAACTGGAGTTGTGACGGGCTCCCTAGGTCAAGAGAAACCCCCTCCCCATGCCTTAAAGTTACTCTTTGAAATCTTTCTATTTTGTAATCCCCTCACCTTTGACCTTTTATAATATTCAGGTGTCCTTAAAAGCATGCTTCCAGGTAGGTTATAGGAGTCCCGAGAGCCTTCCTGGGAACGTTCTCCCCTGGGTTGGGCCCCGGAGGACAGAACGATCATGGCCTTGATCCTGAGGTGTTTCTTTCTGATATGCATGCTCTGACTCAACTGAATGTCACGTTAGGAAGGTAACGTGGGTTATGTTGTGACAAGAGAAGAATGACTTACTGCCCTCTGCCTGTAGGATTTTGGGTATCAGTCTATGGCCAAGTCAGACTTGATTGCTACCCATTACCAAGTGGGCCCTGACACTTGGAGGATCTCCTTTCAGAGAGCAGTTTTGTTAGACGTGAGTCTTCTCTTCAAAGAAACACTGGTGAATGATACATCTCCTTAGGATAGTTCCCCAAAATGCACTTATATCCAAACTCCAAATCCAAATTCTGAAACATCAAGAAGGTCGTTTTTTTATGTCACTGCTGTGATAAAAATCATGGAGTTCTTTGTACTCAACGCAGATTGCATAAATCCCAGCTGTTTGAACTTGGGAAATGTGCTCAGTGATTAAATTAAATCGACATCATCTTCCTTTATCTTGACAGTTCAGACGGCGGGAGGCAATTGCTGCTCTGGCTGTCGGGTTAGGACAGTCAGTACTAAAATTATTATACTGCCTTTAAGTTTATCTTTGATTAAAAATTAAATTTAACTTCCCTTTATCATTTTCCATACTCCAACAACATGCATGTGTTCTCCAAGTTCAATCAGGATGGACTAAATATTTAATACCCTGTACTAATTAGCTACAACTGTTACCTGATTTCTCTCTGTAAATGAATGTGAAAGGGCCCGGGAGGCCTACCGTTAACCTTCATCCACTCTCGTTCTAGGAGAGAAATTACAGGCTCTAATTAGATGCTTCAAATTGCAAAGAAATAGAATTTTCATAACCAGCTTATTAAAATCCTAGGGCCCCGTTGGGATAGGGCAAATTGCTTCTATTCTGATCTGTTTATCCTGGTACAACACCATACAGAACACTCGTGCTGTCTGCCATACACAGCTCATATTTCTCCCAAATTAATGAGTACTCAGATTATTCCAGCTGCCCTCTTGGCACAAGAAAAAATTGAAAATCTATGGCTGCCAAGTGATGTGGATAACTCAGTTGCTAAATAAAATATGCTTAAGGGGACGCAGCTGCTGGGGTGCCATTTACATTAAATTTACTAAATCCATGAACACAGAACAAATGTCCCAGGACAGCTTACCAGTGTTCAACACTTGGGTTAACCCTTTTATATGTCCAGGACCCTCAAGTGCAAGTGTCCTCACGTAGTGGGGCAGAAACACCAAGTTTTCACCAAATGATTTCTGCCCTCCCCTCAGGACAGATCCCTGAGTATTACACAGGGAGAAGAAGGGAGGGGATCCTTAATGAGTCCCCAGTTTGGAAAGTTCTAATCAGTTTTACTTCTTTTGGTGTCTTCATACAAGCCAGTCAGAGCTTCTATTTATACTAAAATTAAATGTAGATCTTATGTTTGTTAAATGTTGACATTTTGTAAATCTTCAACAAGATTCTCTCTTCTGTGCTCTGACCTCTTAATCATTTAAAAGGCCCAATAAACTTTAGGTGACTAAGACATGGAGGCTTAAAGAAGTGATGTCCCAAAGAGTCAGCAGTCAGTGAATTGTATCTCAAATGGAAGTTCTCAGTAATTCCATGGAAGTCCTTAAAGGGACCACTGAATAACCAATTCAGACAAAAAGAATGAGACAGTACCGGAGTTCTTCCCTTACTGTCTGTCTCAAAATTCCAGATGCTAAGAGATTTAATTCAATTGCCTCCAAAATCTTTACTCATTGATATTATCAACGATCTAATTTAGATAAAAAAAAAATCTAACCCAGAGTTCAAAGGCTGAACCTGAATCCAGATTCATGTCTCAACCACACAAGCATTTAGGCAACAACCCCTCAAAGTCAGTCTTAGGCCACCAAAAGATGGGTCAGTGAGGACCATCTGTTTCCATGGGATTTGTAGGTGGACTTTTCATTTTTTTTTTTTTATAAGAATCACAAGCTATAATCTGGGTTCTCTGGCTAATTATAAAAACTTGTCCTGTTTGCGGTCCTGAATATTCTACCCTGTGCACTTTGCATTGTTCAAATTATGTAAAATTATAGAGTGATGTCATCAGATAGATCAGGCTCAGGGGAAACAGATGAAGATTCTATAAACACTTTTTGCCCTTAAACACGTAGCCTAAACAGAATGTTTCCTCTCTCTGTGAAAGGGAAATGGCAACAAATGAGATTTAAAAAACAGAATGGGGACATGTGAACATCAACTCACAAACATTTGAAGATGATTAAGGAAACACAGACATAAATGAAGATAAGAGGGAAAATGTTGCTCTCAAAAAGAAAAAAAAAAGGGCCTCGACACTGAAGGAACCCAATACAAAGTCAGTTTCAATTACATGGTGATGCTTTCGATCCATGCCATTGCCATACACGCTTTTGCTTGTACTGAAATGTTTGCCTGAATACTCGAGTGTCTCCAAAGAAGGCATTACCTTTCTTTAAACAGTCCTGCCTCATTAAGAGTCTGAGGACTCAAACATTTTAACTCATAGTCACAGAGTCCTGGGTCCTGCTGAAAATCAAAAATTTTAGAGACGTGGGCTTTGCAGTTATTTTCCTAGGTTGAGTGGCACACTCATCCTAACAACTAATAACTCCCCCCAACAGAATTCTCCAAAATCCTTCACTGTCAAGGGCCCTTCTGACTCTTCTAGGTCCACTATGAGCCCTGGACATGTTTTGTATCAAAGGCAAAATCAGCACACATAGTATGATCTTAAAGAAAGAGTAGATGTAAATGACCATGACCTGAAAAAACACATTTACATGTCATCTTGCCTTTATCACATTACAGTATAAACACAAAAGTGGTCCTCAGCAACTTTTATGTTTATATAGAGTCTCCAAAAATAGCTGTGATGAATGAAGCTAGTAAACCCATTAAATGAGAAGATAGAATCAAGTGTCAATTATCGATGCTGGTAACAGAAATAGTGCCATGGGTAGTAGCATAAAACGTCATAGGTTCAAAGTGTTCATTCATTTCAGAAGGCAGTATGATTTTGCATGAAGATATATCTTTCCTAATTATCTAAGAGGAATATCAGTCTAAGAGTATGAAAAAGTATGTACAAACAAGTGTATGAATATGTCTATGTATGTAGTCATTTAAATACATAGCTACATAAAATCACAAGACACATTTACATGCAATCATTGACTGACTAGATTCTTTTATTTCTTGCCATGTTGACTCTTTAGGATAATTGCCAACCAAGTTCTGTATCGTAGATCAAATGGACTGATAGTTTTTAAAGCATAGTTCCCTATCTTTCAATGCAATGACACCAGTATTTGATCTCTTGACAGTTTCAATTTAGAAAATGAAACCAAACGATGGGTTTAAAGAGAATTTGAATTAATTTTGTTTCAGTAATGCAGCAATAGTTGTTGAAAAGTGTGACAATGCATAGCCAAGAGTCAGACTCACTGTGCTAAGTTAAATATTCTGTTTCAATCTGATATATTCCCAAGAGGAAGCAAAACACTCCAAAATGACCATTTCCATTAGACATTCTTTCATATCTGCATGTTCTAGCTAGCCTTTTAAGAATAGAGTCAGTGACCACTGGGAGCAGAAATAAGGCCCAACAGTTGTCCATAGAGACTGATCCAACTCAGTGTTTCATAAATATGTCTTTTGTACATGGTCCTGGCCCCTCGTGTGGATTACACAGGAAATTTCAGTCCCCTCAAAGGATTTTTTCTGTCTTGTTCATTACTATACTCTCAGCATTTAGAACAGCAAAACTGAATGCATTAGTATGGAAAATGCTGTCTATGTCTTTAATATGCTAATACTGTGGAGTGTATATTTTTTCAAGTAAGAAGTAGATCTTTCTAAACTTCCTAAGCTGCCCACACATAGTCAGTAAAAAATTTTAAAAAGCTCCTATGAACATTAATTTTTAAAATGTAGAGCACCTTGAAAAACTGGCATTCGTAGCCTTTTGTATGCTAGAAAGAACTACCTCTTGACCATACTGAAGTAAAGGCAATATTCCTATCAATAACCCCAAATGGAAGAAGCTGGCATTTCTGTGCTAAGCATTTCATCAAAAAAGCTACGTCTGATGCCCAGCACTACTTGGTGACCTTGTACACAATCAAACAGCATCAACAAATTGAGTCCAGCTTCCTGAAAGAAAAACTTTTAGAATCAAATTAAAAAGTGTAACTAGAGAAAAATCTACTGATAGCTACAATAGACTAGATACCGTCAGACGAATCCTAACACCAAGAACATCCATTAAGACTGGGTAAACTAGGGGCGCCTGGGTGGCTCAGTGGGTTAAAGCCTCTGCCTTTGGCTCAGGTCATGATCTCAGGGTCCTGGAATCAAGCCCCACATCAGGCTCTCTGCTCAGCGGGGAGCCTGCTTCCCCCTCTCTCTCTGCCTGCCTCTCTGCCTACTTGTAATCTCTCTCTCTCTCTGTCAAATAAATAAATAAAATCTTAAAAAAAAAAAAAAAAGATTGGGTAAACTATATACACAAAACAGCTACATTGAGAAATCCGAGAACAACTATGGCAACCAGAACTGGAAGGTACCAGATCCTAGAGGGAAGACAATTACATGGAGCAAAGCCCTACATTTACTGTCCTTTCCCTCCTGTGTTATTTACCAATTCCTAGACCAGGGCAGGGAAGCCAAAAAGAAAACAGTGAACTAGAGTTAGTGGACGGCTCACTGGGATAGGGAGACAAAACTGGGTTCAGTGCTAGACAGGAAGCCTTAACATGAGGAAAAAGATCCCACATAAAACGAAACCCTATAGAAGTAATTCTGTATGATGCAGGCAAATTCTTAAGGTATTTGCTAACCCCTAAGTTGGATGTGTGTGAGATAAAACTTCATGAAACCAAGCAAAGAAGAGCTGATTAGAGTTTGAAATATGAAGCAGAAAATTTGGCAGTTGCCAAATGCAGGAAATCAAAAATTGAAGTTAAGTGTTCACCAAGAAAGAGGGGCATGGGTAGAAAACACAGGCTCTCATATGAAACCCCTAAAAGGGTTATGCCTTAAAAGTAAGGACAAATCATAAATAAACTGGTCAAAATTGGATCTAGGTACTCTGCCTGTATTCTATCTGCCTACCATAGTATTTATTCCTTTCAAGAGGAAGGTAAGTAACATGCCATGCCAAGTAACAGTCAAATAACTGAAAATCAAGAGAGAAAAAAAAGACTTAAAGGTAATACAGATTTTAATCAGGCATGGACTCTAAAATATCTATGATATTTTATGATAAAGTATAAAAAAGAAAAAAATGGAATTCTAGAACTGAAAATGGACTGAAATCAAGAATTCCACATATGGGTTTAATAGAACATTAGACACTGTGCAAGAGAAGATTAATGAACTGAAGAATAAGTCAGCAGAAAATATCTGGACTGAATGGCAGAGAGAGAAAAATAATGGAAAATAAAGAAAGAGCAAAAAAGCAAGTATGTGATCTGGTTAAACATTCTGAGATGTAATTGGATGTAAGAGAAAGAATGGGACAAAGGAAATATTTGGAGAAAATGAGCCAAAACTTTACATAACTGATGATAAACATACAGCTATAGATTCAAGAAGATATACACACTCCAAGTAGGATGAATACAAAATGAAAACATATTTATACATAACATAATAAAAATTCTAAAAACTAGAGATAAAAATCTCCAACTCAGCTAAAGAAGACAGAACACTCTACAGAGCAATAAGACACAACAGTCTTCTCAATAGAAACAATGAAGGGTACAGAGAACAGAACACATATTTAAAGGACTAAAAGAGTCTAAGTCTCAAACTAGAGACTTCATAGTTAGTAAAACTATCCTTTAAAATGAAAGCAAAAATTCGAACATTTTCAGACAACTTTGTTATCAGTAGAATTCAAATGCTTCAGGCAGACAGAAAAATGATCCCAGTAGTTAGCATAATAATGTAGAAAGCAATTAATAACACAGAAAGGGAAAAAAAAACTGCATAAGTAAATCTAAGCAATTAACATGACAATAATCATGGTTTTGTGGTTAAATAGCATGAAAGGCAAGAGGGGCAAAATAGAGTTAAACTGCTCTTAGGGAGGTACATTATCTGGAAAGTGGTAGAAGTAATAATTTAAGTTAGAGTCTAATAAATTAAGAATCAGTGTTATAATGTCTAGGATAACACCAAGATAAATATACAATAATGCATTACTAGCAAGCTAATAGAGAAGAAAGCAGAAAAATAAGACATTTTTTGCCTTCTTTCAGATTAATCAACTAAAGAGAAAAAAAGAAGCAAAGTGTAGATGGGACAAATAAGCGAGATGGAATATAAGCTCAAATATATCAATAGTTACATTGAATATTAACTATTTTTAGTATATTGTGTATCATGTTTTCACTTTCAAGCCTTGTAATCTAATGTAATTATAAATAACAATAACTATCTTTTAATAAATGTAATAATAAAAGGATTGATTCAACAGGAAAATATGACCATCCTACATTTATATACGGAGGATAACAGAGATACAGCAATGCATTAAAAACTGAACAGAAGGAAGAAACAGAGAAATATATCAAAATGGGGGACTTTAAAACACCTCTCTCTGATTGACAGAATAAGCAACCAAAGCAATCAGTAGAGACACAGAAGATCTGAGTATCACCATTAGCCAACTGGACCCAAATTGGCATATATAGAACAGTATACCCAACAACTGTAGAATGCATTTTGTTTACAAGTTCTCAAGTTCACAACCAAAATACATCAAATGCTTGTCTATAAAGCAAGTCTAAATGTATTTGAAAGGATGAAAATCATACAGAAGCTATTCAATATTTCAGTGGAATAAACTAAAAATCATAAAATATTAACTACAAAATTTGGAATCCAAATTGCTTCAAAATTAAGTAATATCCTTTAAATAGCCCATGGAAGAAAAAAAAAGTTCACAATTAGAAAATAGTGAATAGAAAATAGAAAATTAGAAAATAGTTTTAATTCAAAGATAATGGAAATATGATATCTAAAAACATGCAGGATATTGCTAAAGCAACTAAAGGAAAACTGATAGCTTTACACGAATATGATAAAAAAGACAGAAGGCTGAAAATCAATGATCTAAGATTCCATTTCAACAAGTGTCAAATTGAACCCAAAGAAAGTAGAAAGAAGGAAACAAAAATAAGAATAGAATTAGTGATGCAGAAAACAGATGTACAATACCAAAAGTTGCTTCTTGAAAATCCAATAATTGATGAATCCTTAAAAAGATAGGTTAAGAAAAAATAAGTGAAAACACAAGCTAACCACAGTAAGAATGGAAAAAGGAAAGTCCTATAGATCTTTTATATTTTTTTAAAAAATGAAACAACTTTATAAACAACTTTAGGCCAATAAAGATGAGAATTTGAAAGAAATGGACGCATTCCTTCAGAAGTACAACTTAACAAAACCGAGTAAAGAAGAAATTTAAAAATTGGAATAGCCTTACATCTATTAAAGTGATTGAATCCATAATGAAAAATCTTCCCTCAAAGTAAACTTCAGCCCCTTGTGGTCTCAACATTGAATTCTTCCATACAATTAAGGAAGAAAGAACAATCTTACACAAATCCTTCCAGAGAACAGAAGAAGAAACACTGCCCAGTTCAATTTGAGGCCAGCATACTCTAATCAAAAATCTGAAGAAAGTTTTACAGAAAAGAAAATTTTCAGACCAGTATCTTTCCTGAACATAGATACAAAGTTCTTAAAATCACAGCAAATCTAATTCACAGAAAGATAAGAGCTTAATATGACCAAGTTGGTTTTATGCCATAAATGCAAGGTTAGTTTAACACTTGTAAATCAAACAATGTAATCCAAGGCATTAAAAGATTAAGAAGAAAAAAATAATATGGTGATTTCAATAGATGCCAAAGAAGTACTAGATAAAATTCAACAGCTATACAACTAAATTCTTACCGAGCTAGGAACAGAATAGCACTTCCTAACCTCAAAAAGAAGATGTACAAAAATAAACAGCAACATAATACTTAATGATGAAAACATTACCATTAATGCTTACCTTGTTCATCTGCTAATCACCAGCATTATGCTGGTGGTCCTAGCCAGGCAATAAGCCAAGGCAAAGAAATAAAGGTATATTGATTGAAAAGGAGAAAATAAAACAGCCATTATTCAAACATAAAATGGCTATATACAAAGAAAATCAAAAAGAATATATAGATTATAACAATTAGAGTTAGTAAATGAATTTAATGAAGCCCCAGGACACAAGGTCAATATAAATATCTGTAAACTATATTGTTTATAGTTATAGCAAAATCCCTCAAATACTTGATAGTAAATCTAAAAAAAAAAAAAAGAAAGAAAGATAAAAGAAAAAAAGAATCTAAAAAAAAAAAACTACGAAATATCACAGAAAGAAAATAGGAAAGGGATGGACCCAGTCCACAGATTAAAAGTCTCAATACTATAAAAATGTGTTAGTTCTTAAGTTGATTTTCACACTCAACTCAATCTCAAAGTCCCAGCAGGATATTTTATACAAATCAACAGACTGATTCCAAAATTTGTATAGGAATGCATTCTATCCATGTGGAGAAAAATAAACCTTAATTAATTCCAGAAGACTCTTAACAGCTAACTTTGATAATAAGCTTAATAATAAAGCTTCTAGAAGACAATATGGGGAAAATCATCCACCTTTGGGGAAGGGAAAGATCTTAAATTGCATATAAAAAAGTTCATTTCCATAGGTATCCATAAAGGGAAAGACTGATACACTGAACTTTTTCAAAACTAAAAACTTTGTTTATCAAAAGATAGCATTACAGGGAGCGCCTGGGTGGCTCAGTGGGTTAAAGCCTCTGCCTTCAGCTCAGGTCATGTTCTCAGGGTCCTGGGATCAAGCCCCGCATCTGGCTCTCCGCTCAGCAGGGAGCCTGCTTCCCCCTCTCTCTCTGTCTGCCTCTCTGCCTACTTGTGATTGATCTCTCTCTGCCAAATAAAAAAAAAAAAAAAAAAAAAAAAGATAGCATTATATGAGAGAGAGAAGAAGCCACAGAGTGGGAGAAGATATTTACAATATGCATATCTAATAAATAACCAATGTCTACAACATATAAAGAAACCATTACAAAACAACAACAACAAAATAATAAATTTTTAAATGGGCAAGAAACCTGAACAGAAACTTCAGAAAGGCTTCCAAATAGCTAATGAACATATGAAAAGCTGATAAATATGAGTCATCACAGAAAAGCAAAACAAAATGACCCTTAGATACTAAAACACAGACACATCAGAATGGCTAAAATTAAAAACACTGTGGATATTAGGTGTTGGCAGAGGAGAACTAGAACTCCTATTGCTGCAGTCACTTTAGAAAGCTCTTCAGCAGTACCTACTGCCGAAGATATGCCTACCTGATAAGCCAACAATTCTACTCTCAGGGACATCCCCAACAGAAATATGTGCCCAAGTGTGCAATAAAAGCGTGTGAAATAATTTTTATAGCAGCATCATTGGAAATAGCCAAAATTGGAAATAATCTGCATATCCATCTCCAATAGAAGGAATAAGTAAATAATGGTCTATCCATACAACAGAGTTCAACATGGTGATGATAAGTACAAACCACTAGCCCCCATAGCAACCTGGATGAATCTCATGGCAAAATATCGATCAAAAGAAGCCAAGCACAGAAGAGTATATACCAGAGTAGATACCAGCTAAACACGGAAGACTATATTTATACCAGTATATATTAGTAACAGGTAAAACATCCAGGGTGATAGACTTCAGAAAAGTAATTATGCTTGGGGGACCTAATGACTATAAGGATGTGCAATGAGGGAAGCTCCCGAGGTGCCGGTAGGTTATCTTGATATCTGTGATGTTTATATGAGAGTGGTCACTTGGTAAAAACAATAATAATAATAAAATAAATCATAAAGTCATACACTTACACTTCTTGTGTCTTATCAAATGTATTTTTGAAACCTTGAGTATATAAGGTCATTCAAAAGTTAATTAACTGTGCTTATGTAAGATTGTATCACTGGAGGAAGTTAGGGGACGGGTACATGGGAACACTTGGAACTATTTTGCACTTATTAGAAGTCTAGTCCTAATAAAAAGTTTTCCAAAATCCAGGTGTTGTTTTTTGTTTTGTTTTGTATTGTTTTGGGTTTGTCTGTTTGTTTGTTTTAATGTTAATAGTCTGTGTGATAATGCAGCACTGCCATCATCCTCGTGATGATAAGCGTAGTGCTCCAGACCTAAGACGCTGGCCTGGTGAGGAAAGAATCCGTGGTTGCAGTATTTTTGCCAAAGGTGTGGACGTATCTGGGACCTGGACAAGTAGGGCTGAATCACACTAGTTCTAGGTGAGACTCACTGACCTTACTGGTTTCTACTTTGCAGGCATGCCCATTGCTCTCACTGTCCAAAATCTAAAGGATCTTGGTGTCCATCAAGCCTGACAGTAGCTAGGAGGCAGGCAAGGGTGGCCTCCAAGGTCTGTCCCCTGGGCAAGCCATCCTGTGCGGACAGCTCGCTCGGAAGGATCCTTGGCCACAGAGCACAGTGTCACTCCCCCTGCATCCCAGAGCCAGAGCCAGCACCATATGCTCCTTAAATGAAAGGGCTCCACCTTTGGTGACTTTCCTTCTGAACTATAATCTTGAATAAATTAATGCCATTGCTAATCTCACACGGATGAACAAAGGCTGTCTGCAAACAACAGCCCTCTTGTTTCCTGGCCTGGTGACATTAAAATATCATCTTGTCTTTCACTTCAGTTATTCCTGCCGTGGAATGAAAACAGCCCAAAATATTATTCCTGCTGAGTCCAGCTCCTACAATGTATTTTTTCCAACCAAGAAATTGGGGCTCCCTGCTCTCTGTCCCTTGGCCCAATTGTCATAATCCACCTTAACCAACAAATCCATCTACCTCCCCACAAAGAAGAGTCAAAAACTATCATCACCTGTGTAAAACTTGAACAATAGCTACTTTCATTCTCCAGACAACATTTTCATCTCATAATTACATATGATGCAGTCTGGGAAGGAATGTTTAATGGAATAAACATTCGCTCTGAGATTTAAGTACATGAGCAGAGGATTTTGAAAATAATGCTCAGAATCCTGCTAGCTTGGCCCCAGACTAGCAGAATGGCTCTTTCAACTCTAATTATTTTCAACAAGGTCCTGAGTACTTACAAAACATCCCAGATCTATCCCTGATCTAGCACTCACTGCCAGGCCCTCCTTGTGCTAAATACTTTGGCTGTGTTAGCTCATTTAGTCCTCATCTCACAGTAAGGTAGGTATTATTTTTATTCACATCATAAGATAAATGAGGAAACTAAGGCTTGAGGTCGTGCAACTAGTGTGAAGAGAAGGGATTCCAACTCAAGAGTCCGTTATCTTAACCACACCCTGGACCCCGGCCCCAACATGGGCTAATAACATCCTGGAGTCGGGGGCTCCTTACCTTCCTACTGGCTATTTTTCTGTGAGGATAATGCTATCTGCTTGGATCTGACCCCATTTGTTTCATTCTTGTTATTCATAAAATTCTCTTTGCCCAAACCACACGTTTTCTTTGGAGAATCATGCAATTCCAAAGGGATTTCAGGCTTTAAGCTTTGGCTTTGGAAAGCAGTGTAGGCCTTGAGGAGGAACTGGCTCTTACTCCTATCTACACCCTTTTATCATCACTTCTACCAGTAAGGGGGAGGAAGCATGGGATTCTTCCTCAAGACCCAACCACCAGAAGCCTGCCCCTCTGCAAAACAACTTCATCAAATGACAGCACATAATGGGGTCATTTCTGACATTTATTGAGCATTTACTTACATGACTGGCTCTGTTCTAAGCCATTATAGAAGCCATCCTATTTAACTGTCACAACATTCCCGTGATACTGTGATAGGCAGAGTAATGCCCCTCCTTTCCCTATCCCCAGTAAGGTGTCTAGAGCCTAACCCCCGGAATTTGTGATTATGTTATGTTATGTGACGAAGGGGAATTAAAGCAGTGTATGGGATTAAAATCGTTAATTTGATGGTCTTAAAATAGAGAAATCATTTTGAATTATCTTGCTGGGCCAAAGGAACCCCACGGTCCTTTGGAGTGGAATTGGGCATCAAAGTCAGTACTATAATGTGAGGAAGACTGAACTGGCCATGCTGCTTTGCAGAAGAAGGTCATGAGTCAAGAAAGAGAGCAACTTCTAGAAACTAGAAAAGGCAAGAGAACCTATTATATTTTAGAGTCTCCAGAAAGAAATACAGCCATGCTAACCCTTTGAATTTAGCCCAATGAGACCCATGTCAGATTTCCAACCTATAGAAATCTGAGGTGTTTAAGCCACTACATTTGTGGTAATCTGTTACAACAGAAATGTAAAACTAGTATAGGTAGTTTTTATTATGATCATAATCTCTATTTTACAGATGAAGAAACTGAGGCACTGAGCATTTTAGAGTCTTGCCTATAGTCATCCAACTGCTAAGTAATAGTGTCAGAATTTGAGCCACGCTGATGAGAGCCCATACTCTTATTACTACATTTTATCTTCCTGCCAAAGCCACTCCTCCTATTATCAAAATCATCCCTATTATTTTTTTCATTAAAACAGAGGTTTTGTTTAACAAGTTTAATATTTATTGTGTGGAAGGAAGAAGAAAGAAAAATCCTTATCCAGTTTTCAGCATACAAGTCTTTCATCATCTTAGTTAAGTTTATTCATAAGTACTTTATTCTTTTTTATGTCATTATAAATGGGACTGTTTTATTTCTCTTTCACGAAGTTTGTTTCCAATGTACAAAAACACAACTTATTTTTGTATATTGATTCTGTATCCTGCAACCTTGTTGAACTCACTTATTAGTTCTAACAGGATTTTTGGAGGGGAGGGGAAAGACAGTCTTTAGGGTTTTCTGCATAAGGTTATGTCATATACACACAGATACTTTTACTTCTCCCATTCTGATCTGAATGCCTTTCATTTCTTTTTCTTGCCTAATTTCTCGGCTAGGACTTCTAGTATTATGCTGACTAGAACTGCTAAGAATTCACATCCTTTCTTTGTTCCTGATTCCTGAAAAAATGACATTAATTCTTCTTTAAATGTTTGGTAGAATTTGCTAGTGAAGTCCTCTGATCTTGGGTGTTTCTTTGCTGGGAAGCTTTGGATGATTGATTCAATCTCCTTTGCAATTACTGGTTTATTCAGACTTTTTAGTCATGATTCAGTTTTGGTAGGTTGTACGCTTTTCAGAATTCATTAATTTCTTCTCAGCTATTCACTTTGATAAATGATAACTGTTCATAGTAATGTTTTAGGGCCCCTCCCTCCCTTGTGACATCAGTTATAATGTCTGTCTCCTGTCTCATTTCTGATCTTAAGTCTTCTTTTTCCTTAGTTATGTTAATTTTGTTTATCCTTTCCAAAAATCAACTCTTAGTCTCATTGATCTTTTCCATTATCTGTTTCTTTCATTTCTACTTTAATCTTTATTATCTCTTCCCTTTTGCTAACTTTTAGCTTAGTTCTTTTTTTTTTTTCCTAGTTCCTTGAGATGTCAGGTTAGGTAATATGAAATCTTTCTTCTTTTTTGATATAAATATCTATCGCTGTAAAATTCCCTCAATAATGTTTTTGCTACATCCCATAGGTTTTGGTGTTTTATATTTTCATTTTCATTTGTCTCAAGATATTTTCTAATTTCCTTTTTAATTTCTCCTTTGACCCACTGACTGTTCAAAGTGTGTTTAGTTTCCACACATTTGTGAATTTTCTAGTTTTCCTTCAGCTACTGATTTCTACTTTCATTCCATTGCGGTTGGAAAAGATCCTTGTTATGATTTCAATCTTCTTAAATTTGTTAAGACTTATTCTGTGACCTGTCATGTGATTTATCCTGGAGAATGTTCCATGTACACTTGAGAAGAATGTATGTTCTGCTAATGTGGCTATATTTAATATTGCATAGAGATCTTCTGGAGCCTCTAGTCTAAATGAAGTCTTCCATTTGAGTAAAGATGCTCACCATTCCCATATCTTCTTTCTGGGCACTTGGGAAGACTGTGTTTTCTAGTCTTACTCAAAGGTAGGTTGGGTCCATGTGGTTAGGCTCTGGCCAATGTAATATAAGCAGAAATGATAAACCCTCTTCCTAGCTGGCCAAAACCATGCCTATTTAATACTCCTCAATTTTTCTCTCTTGACACAATTATGGAAATCACATGTTGAAATCAATTGTATCAATGATGGAAGGATGGATAGACACCTTCCAAAAGAACTAACCAATCTTATCATATTGGATGTAGGAAGAAATAACACTTTTTTTTAAAGCCATTTGAATGTAGTACATATGGTTATTGCAACACAGTCCAGTCTAACTTCATTAACATGAATCTTTCATCAAGACATTTGCTTTTCCTTCTTCACGCTTACCACATTTATTATTAAATATATCACTGGAAGTTTGCTTACTTCTTGACTCCTCAGTAACCACCTGTGTTATAATTAGCTGGGTGGTAATTCAGCGCCTGATACACAATAGATACTCAATAAGTACTTGTTCAATGCATGAATAAATGGATGTTTAGCAAATGAATAAATCTACTCTATGATTTTTGTCTCTCACATTTCTGTCCTTTTGTTGTTGTTGTTGAAAACCAAAGGCATATTTTCTTGTTGGAAGACAGCACCTCCACCAGGTGTTAAGCATTGACTTTTTTTTTTTTTTTTTCTGATCAAGTTTTAAGCAGTCTGCAACTGGAGCTTAAAAATGAGGATAGGGCAGAATGAGATTTTAGGGTTTGATGAATAGATGGAAACAATAGTTAAAAGATTGGTCTAATCTTATCATACTAGAATTAGTGAGAAAATAAAACTATGTTTTTTCAATTGATGAAGTTACAGAAAAAGAGGAAATCTTAAGATCCAAGATTTTAGTCAAAACCAAATTGGGCTGGGAGAAAGAAAATCTGTAACTAAAAGCCAAGGTAAGCTTGTTAGGATCTCACTCCTCCACCAAGAACTGAACTGAAGTGTTGAAGGAAATTGTTGGGTTTCATGGGAAAACAAAGAATTGGGCTCTTAAATTATGGCTTACCTTACATATTTGCATTTAAAAGCATTCTTTAAAAGAGTTAGCTATCTATCTCTTTTCCAAATAGTCCCTGCTCTCTGCCTCTGGCATACTTGGGCCAAGAGTATGGGTATTCACGTCAGGATCCCAGATTTCATGTGTCTCTGCTCAATCAACATGTACCTATTATAAACAACCCAAAGCCCAGTTTGGCAGTAATCCCAAGGTCTCTAATCAAAAGGATCTTATTCAATTCCATCCTTTTGAAGAAGTGTTTATTTGCATTATTTTTCTGTCACTTTGTCTTTGGTAGCTCTACAGAGTAAGCCAGATGGTTAATAACCTAAACCTTAAAACTTATCTCATTGCATTGAAATTTCTATTTTTTATTAGAATATGCAGGCTGAACAGTGGTAGCCTGCTATCAAATTAGATAACACCTTTGTATATATAATATGATACTATCCACCAACTTCTCATTCTCAGAGATAGTAGATCAGTGAGTTGAAACAAATTACTCAGTTGCAAGCCCAGAAAAGTTTCACTCGATGGTTTTATATGTCCTTCAACTGAATCAAGACAAAGAATATAAGGCCCCTGGGCTCCTTAAATTGTCTCCCATATCCCTGACTTTTGGCTTCATATAAATAATTACCTTTTCAGACCTTAACGCTTCTCCATTTTTCAACATGGGTAGTATTTCAAAGCTTTAAACAATGCATATCCAAAGCTTCTGTGTGGATACAGGTGGACCTGAAGTCACACACCCAAGCTTTGATTATTATAGCTGGGATCTGATTCCAATTGGAAAAAGAGAATGAAAACAGGATTTAAAGGTGCCTTTCCATCAGATGAATGTTTCCCCTGATAGGCAAATAGAACATACTACTCACTATTCTCACCTCACCTCCCTGCTGAAGTCAGACAAGCAAACAAAAACTCTGGCCACAGTATGCCCCAGAATTTCCCCCCCACATTCTCTCAACTCCACATAGTGAAATTCTTGGTTAAGCTGGCCAAGGAAATTCAACAGATTTTCAGGAATCCTATGGAAAGCTGCCCTCACTCACAGGCTTTTTTTATAATATAGCTTCCAGGTAAGCTTTGGAAACATTAGCCATACCTACTATTGGGACTGCAAAGAAAATTCCACAGATGAGAGATGGAGTCAGGGTTCTTTTCCAGGCAACAAACCCAATGTCAATCTTAAACCATAATGTAGAGTCTCTTTCCCAGACTCTAGGTTGCTCAATGAAGACCTTTCATCTATTGGCACAAAGGTGTTTTGCACTGAGGCATTAGACTGATGGCATAAAAGCCAGGGTTGACCAATTCATATTAACTTTGTCCAGAAATTAAAAGGCAACGGACGCACCCAATGAATGTAATGAACAAACTTAAATATAACATGTGGGAAACACACATGACAAATTTCAAATCAAATCTCTCCCCTGACCTCCAAAATGCCAAGAATGTCCCCCTTAGAACTGGACTGGACCATGGCCAATTAGGTCTGAATTCACAACATGTGTTTTGGGGGGTGGGGCTTTTGTCTGGGCTCACTCTAATGAATCGTTGGGCCTTCATGGAAATGCTCTAATGACAACAATTTTCAGGAAGTTGCTGGTTCTTGCCTTCTTTCACTTGTTACCCCCTCACACACCTTCTCTGCGTTACTTAGATTAAGGACTTTGTAAAGGAGGTCTTTGTGAGAGAAATAACTCAGGCAACAGTGCAGCAGAGCATGAAATCCCAATCTGGACGGTTGGCTGCTTCGTAAAATGTGACCAAGAATGGAGAAGCCAAAAACGGAGGTAGGGAACAGAGTGATGGAGCTCACAGTAGCTGATGGAAAGCTTCCCAACCATATCATGACAGTTGGCCTGTGCTGGGTTCTGAATGAAATCCATTATGTTGCCCACAGAGCATGGGATTCTGGCACAGTCCGCACCAAAATGTTTCCCTCTGTGTGCTGTAAAAGTTATCACAGCCTCCCACCGCTCTTCACCCTGAGAATAAAGGTCTATAGCTGGAGAGCTCCAGTGCTCACAGTGCTCCCAACAAACAGGTACAAGATTATTTTTAAAGGCAAGCAATTGCACAGCAGTTCAGGTGAAGGTACAGTCTCCAGAGGCGTTGCCACTCCAGGGCAGTTAGTCTCAATGGCAACCTGCTGTGGGTCAGGGGTGATTGGTAGCTAATAAAAGTCCAAGAACCTATGTCCGAGAACAGATAATATTTTAAATAAATACAGATTCTAATCCTCCTACTAATAATGTCACTGCACTCGCTTGCATTCTAGAGGATGTTCCTGAATGGGAGGGAAGGAAGGGGCTGCATCACACCAGGCAGGCATCGGTATATGCCAAGCATGGAAACATCACGTATTTATTTCATGATAGACAAGGTTGTTGAGCTCTGCCAGGACTTTGGAAGAAAATGTAGCTTTAGGGGGTAAGGCACCCTATGCCAACCATCTGTTGAAATGTCAGTCTCAGGGACAGAACCAGTACGTTGCGTGACTCAAATCCCAGCTTAGCTGAAGACAATGGAGCATGCTATCTCCTTGGTTCAAAAGTTAGCTTTAATGGATACAATGAAATAAGGCCTTGCCGGATCTTCCGGGGCATGCTACTAGTCAAGGAGATGCTGGATCATGAAAAAACTGGACTTAAAGGAGGAATGAGGATCTAGTTCATTTGGCTTTATGGTATGTGAACAGGAGATTGCCTTGCTCATCTGAATGAGCTGGTGGTGCTTGACAGAGGCAGAGAATCCAGAGCAGATCAGTCTATTCATACATGAGGATTATGTAATGGGAAAAGAGGCCATGGTTCATCATCAAGGATGAACTTCAGCACCACTCAAGTGCTTGTTCAGGACAATGTCCATTTTCAGGTATAAACAAAGCGATGGCCTTCCGGCACAAATCATCACACCAAATAGCAAACTGATTAAGTTAGGGCCGGCTCGTTATTTGGAGCAACTTATATTCTTCTAACCAGGGAGATGTCTTATTATTTTGCAAACTGCATCAGATAATCCAAAGAAGGTTAATGCAAAGTTTATAGTTATAGGAACCTTTTTGGAGGAGGCTCAAACTTTTGAATGAAATAACGATCCTGTGCTTAAACACCCAGTATAAATAATTGGTCATCCCTGAGAAGAGAGGCTATCCGTGTGCTCTTTGAAACTCTTGAGATCATTGGTTTTTCTTTTTTTAAACTATGCAGCCATCCACTCTCTCAAAACACACACACAAAGAAACAATGGCAACAAAAATCTCGTGAGAACTGCCTGCAGCGCTAACCATGTCATCAGAGGCGGAAAAAGATGAAGTGACTGTGCTCGGGTAATGCGGGATCTAGAGAGACCTGCAGAGAAGCCACCTTGTCCCTCTGATTCAATAGCAGAATTCCTAAGACACGGATCAGACAATAACATTTGGCAGCACTCAGAGCTAACCCTGGGGAAAGGAAACTACTTGACTCCTGGAGAAGAAGAAAGGAAGGACTTAAAATAAGGCCAAAGAGTTGATATAAAAAATGGTCAAGTATGAATATTTGCTACTTTCAGACAGTGAGTACATTTCAATGTACTCAATTCAGTACAATTCAGTACTGAATGTACATTTGAAATACTGATTTCAATTAAAACCATGAGCTCAATCTTTTGGAGTCTGAGCCACTTTTAGAAATAGGAAGAAGTCGCTGTGAGGGTGGCCAGTCAGGAGCTGTGCCTGAGACAATCAAGGGTCCATGGTAGCCCCGAGCCTAGCAGCGGGTGGGACTCAGTGGGGCCCCTTCAGGAATGTCCGGTGCTTTGACTCCAACTCACTCTCCACAGAGGTTTTTCCCCTGGAAATGGTGTTCCACGTGGTTCAAAGAAATAAAAGTTTCTGGGGTGGGGCTGGTGGGGAGGACTGCCATGCACTTCGGCAACAAGTGGATTTGGATCGTCTCTTTCCGGGTTTTAAACAATGGGAAGGGAGTCGCACTTTTGGTTCCCTGCCTTACATTAGGTGAGTTATGTTTGTGTCTCTTGGCCTAAATGCCTCTCGTTAAAAGGATTCCACCCCTGTACAACTATGTGCTATTTCTGATCGCCAACATCTGGGCGATCAGAAAGACTGCTTCTACTAAGTCAGAAAAGGAAATGACTAGCTCAACAAATTTTTATCAGGACACACAGCCCACAGAGATCACCCAGCCTGCAGGAAGCAACAGGGGGAAAGATGAAAACCCATTTGCCAGGTATCAAAAATTAGGCAAAAATAAAGAAATGGAAACTATTTACAGACAGGGGATCCAGCAACTCCGCACTGCTCCCCCCCCAACCCCCATTAGAAGATTTTAGCTGTCCTTACAAGTCAGTTAAAAATGTTTAAGGAACGTACTTGGACTGCAGTATTTCTAATGCGGCTGTCACACTACATTTAATGCAGAAAAGATGTATTTTTAAATGATCCGGTTACTCCGAGGGCTTTGGCTTATAAAAAGCCTTTTTTATTGAGATTCTAAATTCCAGTCTGAATAACCTTTCAATTTGTTCCAGTAATTTTTTCCCCTCCTGCATTTGCATTGGCAATACGGCTGGAGTCATTTCAAAGCCCAGGCCCTGAGCACTGAGCCTTTTGTACCCAGGCTCCCCCCTTCAGCAGAGACTGGGGGTGCCAGATTTGACATTTCTATGAAGCTGTTTGCACAAGAAAAACCATTTACTTTTCAAAGATCAAGATTAAAGTGAGCTTAGGAAAAAGAAAGAGAGAATGTAGTATTTTTCATTGCTCTAGTGATTACCTGGGGGCTGAGGTAGGGATTTGGACAACGAATTAAGTCACTTCAAGATTCCTGGAGTAGTTAAAAGTGCTGCAAACAAACGTGGCTCTCGGTTAATAACTCTGTCTACACCCCAAAGCCCCTGTTTCTTTATCGATAACCATCACTTCCCTTTGGGTTCTATTGCAAGTCTCCGACTGGCACGTTTTCCAACCTGGAGTGTGAGGGACATTCACAAAGAAACTTTGGTGTGAGGTGCACATTGTGAACTCGACCACTTTTTATGTGACATCTCCTTCCTAAATATCCATGGGAAAAAGAGACCTTTGCAGAAATGGGAACACGGTACAAGGATTCAGTTTTGTCTCAATTTTTTTTTTTTTAATCTAAGTTACAGGCCACCATTCCAATTGGGGGGACACTAGGTATTCTGAAGAAAATGTAATACTACTCAAGAATCTGGAAACTACTTGTATGTGTATTTTCCCAGAACAGAGTTGGTCCTATAAGATTCTTAAAGGTAAATTCTAGCCATAAAGGCTAAAATGAATCTTGTGTAGGTGGCTTTGAATGAGACAAATTTCATGGTACTTGTCCAACCTAAAACTTTTAAATGACCTTGTATACAGAATGAACTTCTGTAAGACATATTCACATCTTTTAAGCACATGCTCTGAACAGGAGCTAGTTGTGCTGGGTACAGAGAGAATAGGGAACAAAACAAAACAAAAAAAAAAAAGAATGGGGAAAAAAAGCCCAGTTTTATCAGACACAAAGAAGTCCGATAATTTCTTGCAAACAAGTCTCAGCTTCTTGTAGTCAGTAGGGCTCATCTTCTTTTCATTAAGATCACTAGTTTTTAAAACCTTGATGACATACCAGTTTCTCATATAATTTGTTTCTGACCCATTCTTTTTAGCAGTAGCTAACATTTACAGAATATTCTTATGTGTGATTGGTATGAATTATTTTAATAAATATACACAATGATCTATAAGGTACATATTATAATATATTATAGTTCTTCCCATTTTACAGATGAGGGTCAGAGCAGTTTATTTACCCAAGGTCACAGAAGTAGCAAAGGGGTGCAGTCAATATTTAAAGACTGTCTGAGTCTCAAAATGTGTTCTTAATCAATTTGTCTCTCTGCCCATCTATACACCGAATGCTTTCTTTTTTTTTTTTTAGCTTTTAACACTGTTGCACTGCTTTTTTGATTTTAAAAAATTGCTACTGAAGCGTAATTGACATACAGTGTTATATTAGTTTCAGGTGTACACAATATTGATTCGACAATTCTGCACATGACTCAGTTATCACCGTGATAAGTGTAATGACCATACAACATTATTACAATATTTTTGACTATATTCCCTACGCTGTCCTTTTCATCTCCATGACTTATCTATAATGGAGATTTGTACATCATTGTCCTCTTTATCTCTGATCACTTTTGACTATCAGATGATCTTTTTTTAATGGACTGCACATATTTTTGTTGGTAGAAATAAAGCCAATGTATAGGACCAGAGATGATTTTTTTAAGGCCTAGAGAAAAACTTAGGTTCAGTTGCCAAAAAGGCACTAGGAAAAGATTCTGACTTCTTTCCCACACTGTGGCCCAGTTCCACTTAAATTCAAAACAGAGAATCCTGCTGCCTCTACCTTTAGAATTAATAGCTCATACTTTTGAGAACTTGCGGTGACTCTGTGAGAGGCAATGCAGCAGCTAAGGGCGAGCGCTCTCCAGTCCACTGGCTTGGTGTTGGGCTCATGGTCTCCCACCGACCAGTTCTGAGACCTCAGAACAGTGACTTTCCAACCCTATTTAAAGGGGCTCATGACAGTGCCTACCTCACTGGGCTGCTACAAGAATTAAATGAGACAACTCACGGAAAGCACCTTTCACAAAACTCAACACGCACTATAAACTCCATTAAATCAAAATGTAATCTTATAAGTATCTGCCGTTCTTCTACCAGCTGGTGAGCCAATGTCTCATCTGTTACAAAACACGAAGGGTAGAACCATGTGTATCAGAAAAAAAATAAATAAATAAAACCCCGCATCTTGACTGTTATTTATTTGAGGCATTCTGTGGAGCAGTACTGGCCAAAAGAACTTTCTGTAGTGAGGAAAAAATTATATATCTGGGATAACATGATGGCCATGAAGTAAATGTAACTGTTGAACACTTGAAATGTGGTCACTGTGATTGAGGAACTAAATTTTGCATTTTATTTAATTTCCATTAACTTCAAGTGTGAATTTAAGTAGCCGTACATGGCTCACTGCCACCCAAGTGGACAGCAGAGTCAGCCCCGGAGTGGGTGAGAACAGGATGAAGATCACAAATCAACAAAGAAAGAAGCATCAGTGGGAAAAGCCATGTTTGGACGAGAACAATTACTTAGCATTCACCCGGCAAACATCTGAGGGGTCACATGGGGTTAGGCAGCTGAGGGTGAGTCCAAACACTGGATCCACCACTTTCAGGCTGTGTGAGTCAGGGCAAATCTATGAGCTTCCCTGGCCTTGGCTGCCCCTGGCTGTGATTAGTTGGAAAGGGAGATCATAAAGACTAGGAATGGGTTCTCTCCTTAAGGAGCATCCCTGTGTCACACAGGCATCCCATAAACACACAATTTAACATCATGGCTAACGTGATGGTTTGGGTTGGCCTATTTCTGGTCATTCATTCAACTAGGGCCCAAGGGGTCTCCTCAAGCACCCTTGCTGTGGGGTGGGACTTACAGGGTTGGAGGAATAGCTAAATTAGCATGCCTTAACACAAGCTAAGTACTTTTTATACATCTCCTCCTTTACTCTCCTGGCAACCCAGGAGGAAAGCAGCATTGTAATTTGCATTTTACCCAGACTATAAACTGAGGCACAGAGTGGATGGTTAGAGAGCTCACCCAAAGGCATGCAACAGGGCAGGGCTCAAATTCAGCTTGGTAAAGTCTCCATTCAAAAGAAGCACTGCTGAGAACCACACCAGTAAATGGAGTATGACTTAGAGCAGAATGCTACTCGCCTAACGGGGAAGGTAAGTCAGACCCAAGACAAGGTCAAGAGTTATACATATGATGTCACGGGGAGAAGAGAAGAGGCCACAAGGAAATGTTGGCTTCTGGGCAATTTGGATGTGGAGTGAGTGACTAAGTGAGTAAGCAAGTCATTTTCCAGAGGAGGACAAGGCTTTGGTTCATCATGACAAGATCAGGACACTTTTTACGCCATTAGGGGAAGCACTCATGGACCTTCATGTCTCAGCCCCTTTCCACCTCACTCCTCCAGCATCCTGACCAGTCCTCCCCTCCTCTTGCTGGTCCTCTCCTGCCTGCTGCTTCTCCCCAGCACTCCAGCACTGTCTGGCGCTCTCAGAGAACTGGTATGGGGTCCATAAGAAGGAACAAAAATTTAAAAACTGGAAATCAGATACCGCCAACTACTTATGACTTGTTTCAGTCACTTTTTTACACCCTTAGGTTTTGTGCTTCCCTGATGCTTTTGTCCTACTTTTATCTTGTCTTTTGAGGAAGTTCGGGGTCTTCTGTTGTCTCTACAAAGCACGCTGTCAGTATCCAGTAAGTGTTAAATAGTAACAGTAAGTAAAGCCTTCTTATCCAAATGCTTCCTATGGTTTCAATAATCTTCGATATCAGTCTGCAACCCTTGCTGAGCTGCCGGCATTTGCGTGGTTGTTAGTGATTTGTGCAATCTCTCACTCCCCCTGCCTTACATTCTCCTAATGGTCTAAAGGGCTGTATTTGGGGGGAAAACCACAGGATGGGAGAATATACGCAAGCCAATGCCCGTGTATCAATGTATAAAATGCATAACAAGAGATGAAAAGTCTTAGGCAAATGTACTTATCATCTCTCTGCCGTTACCATTTTCCCCAGTCACATCGCATCTCCCTCCCCAAGTGTTCTAATCACATTTTATTCTGACTGTAGGAATTCTGCTCACTGGAATGTTCTCCTGTCTTCAAAGACAAAGGCAAGCAGGGAGCAGAGATTCTGTTTTAATCCTTTGCTTGCCCTCCTGAATGTCAAGTGGGAGTTCAGTATTTTGTTCAGCATTTTCAAAATCAATGGGGACCGAAAACATATCAGAATGAATATCAGATCGTTCGGAGCAGAATATTAAATGTGTCTTAATGTTTTTCTACGGCAACTTTTAAGCACAGGACAGGCCACAAAGCAAGCTGAAAGTTTATGAAAACAGACAGCGCTCGCTGTATTCTATTTCCCTTTGTCTGGGAGCCAGTTCTTTTGAAGGAGTTCAAAGGAAAACAGGATCGTGACTCATCTTCTAAACAAACAACATCATCCTTGTATGTCAATAAGTTAACCTTTCCCCCAGCTCCTGATGTCCCAACCTCTTCCCCCGTAATTTGCCACCCGCATTCCTGAGCCTGCTCCTTGGTTACAAATCCGCTATTGTTGGCATTTAATTCTACACCCCGGGGGCAGTTTCCTGGGAAGCGCTGCAAGGAATCAATTGTCGCTATGCTCTAACAATAGCTAGAAAATATTGTTATTTGGATTGTCTGCAGTTGGTTGTTTTCAATGGAGGTAAGGAGTGAGCAGCGGCAGCGACAGCAGAGTTAAAAAGGGGCAATGCACATTATTTTCTGTTTGTGGAAAGTGTTGCTAAGATAACATATTGGCCATAATTTAGAAAATAAGAATGAACAACAGGCCAACAATGCTGGTCACCATGCCCATCAGTGAAATGAGACTCTGGAAGGAAAAACCTACGTTGGGCTAAGGGAAAAAGGAATTAGCTGTTCCATCTTAGAGATATTTAGCAAACAGCCTTCCTCATCCCCTCCCCCACTCCCTTCTCAGCAGTGGCTTTGCATCCATTAAAACGGGTGATTTGAATTCATGGAAGGTAGTTAAGAAAGGACTAGAAGTATCTTGCCTACAGCACTCTTGCTCTGACTCCCTCTCTCTGGAATGCATGAAAAATAAGTTAAGTGTGTGCACTGCTCCACTCCCTTCCAGCCAGAAGAGGGGGTGGGGGGCACCTTGCAGCCTGGGAGGGAAGGAGCAGGGAAGAGGAGAGGCCGGGCAAGGGTAGCAAACATGCATGACTGTGAGCTGGGTTTCCATGCACATGGGTCAGAGGGGGACTTTTCTCCACACACTCGGACTCTCCTCGTCCCTCAAAACTGGAGAGATTTAGAAATTGCTGCTGCTGCTGCTGCTGCTGCTGTTGTTGCTACCAAGAACCTACCTTGGAATGCAAGCTGTTCAAAGGCCTGCCTTGAGGAAATTCAGTAGAGCTCAAGAATCTTCTGGAAGCACACAGATTCTTATCCCTCTTCTGAGTCTCGGGGGGACTCACGGAGGATACCATGGGATTGGCCTCTCACAGGAGGCCCCTTTGTCCTCCAAAATCAGACAAAAATCAGAGCCTCTCTTTCCTGTGAGGCTGTCTGTTCCCCCAAGTCCATGGCCTAAGCCCCGTCCTGAGGAGTGTGTGAGAAAGGGACTGCACTGGCCAATACAGCTTAACCACTCAGTCACCGTGCCCAAGAGGTGGTCCCTTGACCTTCTTTTAGGGTTCCACATGCTCGTAAATTCAGAAAGGAAGCATGAGAAGTGCCATATGACCTGAGAAGCGCTATGCCCTGCAACCGCCCTCCCGGAGTGTGGTCTAACTCCCAGCAAGTCCTCATCACCTGTCTGCCTTCCCCGGGAGGGCTCTGTTGAGGGGAAGGCCGTCACACCCCCCGCAAGCTCCACAGGGACACAGACCAGAGTTTGAAGGGGCTTCTCTGAAGCAGAGGGTCTCATGCTTCCTCGTGGTTAGTTATCACCATGGGTGCTTGTTAAAGTGCAGAGAGCTGGAACTGACCCCAGATGCAGAGGCGGAAGTTTAGGGGGTGGGGCCCCGGATTGGACGTCTGTAAAGAGACTCCGGGAGACCCCAAAGCCAGGAGGGCTCGAGTCACGGGTTCAAGAACGCTGCTTCTCCTCAGCAGGTTCCCCAAGCAGAAGAACTCTGTGTACACTCTTGGGCCTGTAGGAAACAGGCCAAGAGACGATGAAAAGTAAGAAAGGATAACTTTTAATGTAGTTTTGCTGGCTTACTTACGAGATCACACTCATTTTAGCATCCTTTAAAATGTCATCTGGGGCGCCTGGGTGGCTCAGTGGGTTAAGCCTCTGCCTTGGGCTCAAGTCATGATCTCAGGGTGCTGGGATCGAGCCCCACATCGGGCTCTCTGCTCAGTGGGGAGCCTGCTTCCCCCTCTCTCTGCCTGCTTGTGATCTCTTTCTGTCTGTCAAATAAATAAATAAAATCTTAAAAAAATAAAATAAAATGTCATCTAGAAGGATACCTGGGTGGCTCAGTCAGTTAAGCATCTGCTTTTGGCTCAGGTCATGATCCCAGGGTTCTGGGATTGAGTCCTGCAGCAAGCTCCCTGTTCACTGGGAAGACTGCTTCTCCCTCTGCCTGCTGCTCCCCCTGCTTCTGCTCTCTCTCTCTCTCTCTCTCTTTCAAATAAATCAATAAAATCTTTAAAAAATGTCATCTGGAGTATAGTCATGAGCAGAGAACTGGGGTCCTCCGGGAGGTGGAAGAAGAGAAAGATGTGATCTGCCCAGCGACATGGTGGCAGTAAGTGCTTGTCGTGCCACAGGTTGGATGAATCTCACCAGGGAAACAAAACCCTTCTCCCAAGGAAACAACCTATGACAAGGAAAAGCAAACAGAGTGAATTACAAACTTTGCTGATGAAAGAAAACAAATGCATTTCTATGCTTTGCTGATAGCATCGAACCTCAGAGACTTTGAAAAGAGTTCCTTCATGTCAGTGCAGCCAAAATGGACTCTTCCTGGCCACACAGAACGTCACTGCTTCCAGGACAGGGACTCTCCCACCAACCATCCCGGGATGAAATGAGAAGGCTGTAGTAGGGCCCCATCTGTCCACCTGAGGAGGGATGGGCCGAGATAACACCCGTCATTATTAAGTTCCAGCTGTCAACAGCTGTCATTGAAGCTACCAAGAAGATTTTATCTGATGGCAACGATGGAGTTACTAGAAGCCAGAGCACAAGATTTGAGAAGAAGCAAATCCCAAAGCAATAGAGGAGTCAAACCAGAGAGAAAAATAAGAAGCGGGAACTCGTCCCCCTCACGGACCTTGGCCATGCCTCCCACCTCTCTCCCCAGCCCCGTGGACCATGCAGGACACAAGTGAAGAGGAAAAAGAGAAAATGAGGCAGATATGAGAGGAAATAGGAAAGCAAAGTTGTCCTTTTCAGGAGCATTAGCCAAAGCAGAAGCCATAAAGGGAATTAATCAATCACCTGACTTAACACAAATTTTAAACGTTGACTGGTAAAAGCCACCATGAAGATCACAAGGCAAATAAAGAAGTCAGGAGAATATTTGTGGATGATGGCAAAAATTATTAAACTTATGTAACAAGACCTCTTACAAACTAATAAGGAAAACATTGAATTCCTTCATTTGAAATAAAAGAAAGCCCAGGCCCTGGTAAGTCATTCACAGAGAAGGAAATACAAATGACTATATGAAATCTTATTAGTAATGAAAGAAGTGCAAAATAAGAGGCAATTCCACTTACTCTGCAATTGATGGGCTAAGGTATTTTATTTTTTATTTTATTTTATTTTTTAAAAAGATTTTATTTACGTGAGAGAGAGAGCAAAAGAGCAAGCTCACAAGATGGGGGGTGGGGGAGGCAGAGGATGGAAGGAGACTCCCTGCTGAGCAGGGAGCCCAACCTGGGGCTCCGTCCCAGGACCCTGAGATCATGAACTGAGTCAAAGGCAGACACTTAACTGACTGAGCCCCCAGGTGCCCTAAGGTGTTTCATTTTTAATAGCTTTCCTGAGGTATTGCTGATATTCAGAGAACTGCTTATATTTCATACGTACAATTTGGTGAGTTTGGACATTTGCAAACACCCAAGATCCTATCACCATCATCAAGGTAATAGACAAGTCCAACAGCTGTGGGTTTTCAAAGCTCATCTCCAGCCACGGTTAGTGGGTGGTGGGAAGGTGACACCAGCATAGATCAAGTGGACATGTGCATTGCTTGGATTCTCTTTCAAGGCCAGCTGGAAGCAGGGAGCCACAGCTTTAAAGTGCTCTTAACTTTGGATGCACTCACTGCACTTCGATGTATCCTAAAAACAACTTGTGGCTTGCACTGAGATTGTACTTCAAAAAAAAAAAAAAAAGCAAAGAGAAAAAGGAAAAATCTGAACTTGAATATTACTCTATCATTGAAATTAAGTTTTTTTAAGCTATTGCATCCTACGACAAAGTGGTAATGATGCAATAGAAAGAGGGGTCAAAATGCAAGATGATTGGAAAGATGGTAGGATCTTCATTCTTTTGGAAAAGGCTCGGATAACTACATCAGTAATTTGGCCATGTGCTCTAGGAGGTACACTTACAGGACAAATTTGCTTTTCTCTTATATTTTTCTGTCATTTCTCAGAACAAAAATAACATGGCAAAGGCGTAAAGCTACACCAAGAGAGAGAAGGGCGTGGCATCGGCACGCAGCGGCAGAGTAGGGGGTGGGCAGAATGGATCTTCTCAAACAGAAGGGACCCCAACTCAGCTAACAGAGTCTCAGCTTCTTTCTCAGAGTGGCTGCATGAGGCTGTGAATTGTGGCATTTTGAATGTGTGGACCACAAAGCATCCCCGAAATATCTTGTCACAGGACCTGAGCTGTGGACCCACGGAATCCTTTTGTTAATGGGTCCTGGAGTCACCAAATGCTGACAGGTGGAGCAGCCCATCTCTGAGAACCTGTCGCCACCAGTCCAAGGGATGGGCAAAATAGAATGCGTGCACAGTTTTCCATAAAGTTAAATGCATTCTGTTCAGAGGACTATATTTCATTCTGAGATAATGTCCTGCCTATACTTTAGTATTAAAATGTCCATTCTTGGGGCACCTGGGTGGCTCAGTCTTCAAGCATCGCTCTTCGGCTCAGGTCATGATCCCAGGGTCCTGGGATGGAGCCCTGTGTCCAGCTTCCAGCTCAGTGGGAAGTCTGCTTCTCCTTCTCCCTCTGCCACTCCCCCTGCTTGTGGTTGCTCTCTGTGTCTCTCTCTCTCAAACAAATAAATAAAATCTTTAAAAAAAATAAAAACATCCATTCTTCTATGAGATGATAGACACCAGATAATGGTTGTTCCATTTTGTTTCTCTTCACATGCTGACCAAGCACAATAACCGTGTGCCAACCTCATGCTACTGCATACTTTTTCTTTCTGACATTTTATTGGTGCATGAAATCCAGATATCCGGCAGCCAACTCCTCAACTTACAAGCCCTAATTAAAAAGAACTGGCAATTTCATTCGTGGGAACAAAACCCAAATGGCTTTGTTCTCGAGGCCCTTGCGGGATACACTGTCAGCAGAGGGTGGGAGATAACCACGTCAGAGTGTCACGGTTTGGCTGGGCAGAGACACATGTAAAACGAGAGGAGCTCTTTCCAAAAAAGGCTGCTAGAGACACGCAGAGCTGCCTGCAGAATGAGAGGAACGGGTGACTGGACTGCGGCCCATCCTGGCCATTGGCGAGTTGAAACAGGTAACTGGGCTGGAGTCCGTCCCGCTTGTCGGTGGATTGTACTTAGAGAGCCGAGGGCTAGGAGTTTCTAGGAAATCTGGGGAGCTTCCGTTGTGAAGATGGAAGCTTAGTTCTTTTTTGTTTTTTAAAGATTTTATTTACTTATTTGAGACAGAGAGGGATCTAGCATGAGGGGGAGGGGCGGAGGGCAGAGGGAGACACAGACTCCCCGCTTAGCAGGGAGCCCTGCCTGATCCCTGACAGACACGGGGCTCGATCCCAGGACCCCAGGATCACGACCTGAGCTGAAGGCAGACGCTTCGCCGACTGAGCCCCCCAGGCGCCCCGATGGAAGCTTACTTGCTTGCCATAGCTGTCTGAAGAGTCACCTGACTGAGCAGGGAAGAAAGAAAGCAGGGAGCCCAGGAGTCTCGGCAGCTACATCTGCCCCTGGCCCCCCTGCTCACTCTGTAGGCAGGGGCCCTGGCCCTGCTGGGGAACACGGGACAGGGGATGTGTGAGCTGGCCTGCTCCCAGAGTGTGCTCCTCAGGAGACAGAGTGGCTGGAAAGGGACTCGGGGGCGGGGGGGGGCGCAAGTCTGTGCGCAGCACCTATAGAAATTAGTATTACTCACTTACCTAGCTATCAGCTGTGCATGATGAATGACATCATGGTAACTTGTGGGATGTTCACAGAGTCAGAATTAAAAGATACAGAGAGATTGCTGGAGGCTACCACTGCACTCTTACTTACAAGTCAACTCCTGAAGCTTAACCAAACAAACAAAAAAACAAAACAAAACAAAATCCCATTAAAAAAAAACCCAAAACCAAAAAACACTGCCAACGTGAACACCTTAAGCACATTGTAAATAAATTAAAACTCTGTCCTTCGGGCAAAGGCAGCCGCACCCCCACTCGCACAGACCTAGAGCTGGCCCTTCTCCATGCCACTGAAGTCTGAAGGAATTCAGCATTTGCTCATTTTCATGTTAATAAACTAAGGACTTTGAGCTAGAGATTACTATAATTACTTTTCTTTCTAAGCTGTCTGCTGGGAATACACTTCCAGCACCTTCTCCTGGCGTTCTGATAACCTCTTCCCAGTGAGGCGAGCTAATATGGTCAGGCCTCCCTCCTGCGGCCCCCCAACCCCCCTTCTCGCTGAACACCACGGCCACGTGTGACTGGAAGCTAATCAAGTGAACCCTCCACAATATGTTCCTTTGCTGATTATACACACTGGGCTATGTATATGGCCTCCTGGAGCCCACGGGAAGTCACCTGGTAGCAAAGTGACCAGTTGCTATGGAAATCTGGACAGGATACCCTGGAGAGGGGGGGCAGGAGAGTCAGTCCAGGGGGACCCCACTTTGAGCTGACAGGGAGGCTATTTCTGTGGCCTGCAATGGATATTTCAAACACATGGACAACTCTGTCGGGGTACAGCTTCATTTTCTTTCATTTAGGGGTCAGCCACAAAGGGCTGGAGAGGGCTTTGGATGGTTGGGACCCAGGTCTCTCTTCTCCAAGAAGAGACAGAGCCCAGCTCAGTAGAGTCGAGGGCTATGATATGTATAGACTCATCTTTACACACACCAATCAAACAAACAGGCATTGGTGGTGACTCCAAGCTTCTGGTCTGTGCAGTCAGAAGGACAGCATTACCATCTGACGTGAGGGCGGTGCCTGGGAGGGCAGCAGGCTGGTGAGGAGCTGAGCTGTGGGCAGGAAAGATCCGAGATGCCCAGGAGACACCCAGGTGGGGCAGTGCCTGGACAAACAGGTCAGAGCCTCGGAAGAGGTGCACACCCTGGGCGCACAGGCTTGGGAGGTGTTAATACGTAGGCAGAATTGAACAAAACACACCAGGGAAGTGCATGCAGACAGAAGACAGAGGAAAAAGCAGCACCAAGCATGCACCTGGAGCATTCAAGGTCAAAGGAGTGAGATGGAAGCAGAAAGGACATCAAGAAGGAGAGGCTGGTGGGGAGGGCGGGGGTGGAAACCAAGACACCTGAGCTTCCTGGCAGCCAAGTAAAGAAAACATCCAAGGAGATAAGATCAACTATGTCAAATGCTGCCGCTAAGGAAGCAAGGGAAAGGCTACAAACTGCAAGGTTTAACAAGGATCACCAGAATTACTAGCACTGCCAAGGGCAGCTAGGACTGTCCAGCTCCTCCTCTTTGTCAGGGATCTTATCTCCTTTAGTCCTTAGGGATCTTATCTCCTTTAGTCCTTACAACCATCCACAGAGCCCACCTTACTGGCTGAAAACTGAGGTCTGGAGGAGTGAAGTGTGTGCAGCCAAGGTGGAGAAAGCAGATGTCAGTGCACACCTCGTGGAATCCACCATGGGTGCTCTTAGCGGCTGGGAAGCCTCCGTCCTCCCCCCCCAAAAACCCCCTCCTTCCAATGTTCACAGGAAAGGAGACAGGAGGAAAGCAGGAAAGGAAAAGTTAAAAAGGTAGCAAACAAAAAATGAGTATGGAGAAGAGGGAGGAAAGAAGGAAATAAATGAAAGGCTCTTTATGGATACAAATGGCATCTTTTTGGGCTAACATCAGCAGGTACTTTGGAAGACACAGGATATTTATAATGAATATCTGACCAGTTAATAGAAAGTAAGGAATAAGAGCCCCATGCTCTTGGGGACAAAGACCCATTTTTGCCATTAATTAAAGATTTATCTGCCAATCCTTTTCCTCTGTTTTTAAAGGCCAGTGTGTTTCTTGTAAACAATGAGAAAATATGAAACATAAGAAGTTGCCTATATGACACGCAAGATAATAAAACTGAGAGGAAACTCAATGGGTATCACTGAGGGAGAAGATTCTGGTTAATGGCTGTGCCAAACAAAACTCCACAGTGTTTCTCATGGGTTACAAAATATCTCTTGGGCAAGGTGTTGAGACAAAGGATAGCTGTGGGGGTCTGTTTATAGAAGAATCATTCTCCGTAATAAAGTTTTTCTAGTGATTGCATGAACCTAAGACCAGTATGATTTCTCTTGCAAAAGCACTGCACTCAACAACCCCTTTGAAAATCAAACGCAGCTGAGTGTGGAAGAGACTCACGACATTTAGGAAGCCAAACTGCATTGTCAAAATGATTCCTACAATGACTCCTGCAAGCACCTGCCTTTCTGTTCGGTGTCATGTCTCCAACATATAGAAAGCATTAAATTATTATTTATTAAAGAAGCTGAATCCAAGTGATTCCTTTTGGTTTAGATACTTCGGGATATATTACACTTTGGGATATATTAACCAGCAACTTTTAAGACGCTCAATTTCCTGTTTTCCCTTCTCCCGGCATGTTTTATAGCCTTTGTTTTCCCAAGAAAAAGACAAGTCCCACTTGAATATCAAAATATATTGAGTGCTTCTTCTTAACACTCAGATATGCTACTTACAAAGACCACAGACCAGAGTGCCAAAACTTTCTTGATTTACAATAACTCCAGGCCAAAATATCTAATAGTCCTGTTTAGTAAGTAGCTGTGTCCTAGCAATTCAGCAGGCATTTGAAAAAAAGAGTATTTTATATCATTCCTAAACAAGGATATTTATACCTGATGGACAAGGCACACATTCTCAAGCCTTGAAGGCATCACCCTGGATAGTAACACTCTCATTTCCTGTTCCACACTGATTTTCACATGGTACTTGCTTTTTTAATCATGGCAACTGCCGAACCCCATCCTTATAAAGATGTGACATCACTGAGAGGAAGTTGCATGAAACACTAGCTCCGGTGGATCACTGTGTTGAAGGTTACTGTGCTTCCCCTAGAAATTTAAAATATCCTACAGGGCTCCTGGGATTTTGCTGCTATGCCTAGGGTGCCTTGGCAACAATTTGGGAACTACAGCTATGTACTATGCTTAAATTTTAGCATGTCGGAAACCCAATACAATGTAAATTGGGAAGACATCTAAAATTAAATTTGGTAATTGAAACTTGCTTTTGTTGGTTGGTAGATTCAATCTTAATATTACTTTAACACTTGACCATGAGTCTTGAAATAGGCAAACAATGCTCTATCTCTGCACACACAGTCTGAAGTTCTAGATAGAAATCACCTGCAGTTTAATGACAAATGTTAGGGTACTAACATTTGAATTAGCCCGGAGTCAACAAACTTTTTCTGTAAATATTTCAGGCCTGTGGGCCATATGGTCTCTGTTGCAATGACTCAACTCAGTTGCATAGTGAAAAAGCAGCCATAGACAATATGTAAATGAATGAGCATCACTGTGTTCCAATAAAACTTTACTTACAAGAACAGGTGGCAGGCCAGATTTGGCCCACCGGTTGTATTTGGGCCAACCTGGTCTAGCTAGATGAGGAGGCTGCTCTATTTCCTGATTTGTATTAATACAGTGGTGCTTGGACACTTCAAGGGACAGTTCAAATTCAATAAGACAGTTCACTTCAATAGGACAGTTCAAAACGTCATAGTAAAAAGCATTTCTGTAATAGACAGGTAACTCACAAGCATTTGCTCATCACTATTTGGAGCAGGTACAGAAGTAGGATACAGAGACATGAGGACACTCCTTGCTCTCTCTAATCCCACAGACTACAAGGACGCACAAGTATAAGTTAGTAACTATAGCTCAAAAGCACACAAGAGTGTGATGATTTTGACCTGCTGGGGTAGAGGAAGGAATCAAGTGACAGCAACTGAAAAAAGCCAAAAAACAAAAAACAAACTCACAAAACACAAAATGACCATCCAGAGGTGGTCTTCATGACCAAGAAATCTTTCTACACTTGTTTGTACTAATAGCTAAACACTATTATTACACAGTTATTATGGGTCAGCTACCATACTAAGCACTTTATATGGATTATATCATGTTCCCCAAGGAAAAAACATAAGGCAACAGCCACTTTGCAAGTCAATGGCAACAGCAGAATATCAACCCAGGAGTTGTTCCTCTAGAATCTGACTCTTCATCACTGCACTACATAGCTTCGAGAGACAGGAAGGAAGTGAGCTCCTACAATATCAAATATAGAAAATAGCTTCTAGAAACCAGAAGCAAATTAATCAGATTGACTGATTCATTCCAGGGTTTGGCAAACTAGGGCTGATGAGCTATATCTGGGCCCCTCCCTGTTTTTGCAAATAAAGTTTTATTGGAACACTACCGTGTCCCTTTATTTACATATTGTCTGTGGCTGCTCTCATACTACAGCAGTAGTGTTGATAAGCACAACAGAAACTGTCATGGCCTGTGAAGTCTAAAACATTTACTCTCTGGTACTTTGCATAGAAATGTTGAAAACCCCTGATTCCCTCACTCAATTCAAGGTTTCTGTTTGTTTGCTTCCTTGTTTGTTTTGTTCTGTTTGCTTGCTTGCTTGCTTGCTTTAGTTGTTTTTGTTCTTTCTCCTATTTCAAAGCCAGTGCATAAGCTCTCAGCCTCACGGGGTCTGTCCCTCTGCCCTTCCAGCTGCTGAGCCGTCCTCTGAGATCCACTTCACAGGCCTCTGTTCCCCAGGAACGCTGTCATTTTCCACATTTGGCCCAGCTGCCAAGATGCACATGCAGAAGATAGATGGTAAGGTGACATTTAATCAAAGTCAGGGCTTTCTAGTCTTGCTAAATTTGAAGGTAAACAGATGTCTCTGCTGATTCCTATGATCCAAGCAGGTGGGATCCATGCGTCAAGCCAACAGAAGGGCTTGAAGGGTGAGGCGACTCTGTAGACCCTTCTCTTATCTGGCTGAGTTTCCTACCATTCAGCCAATACCTGCCCTTATCAGACAGGACCCACTAGGCTGCTCACACCATTCTGTGATCCACTAAGAGCTTCTCAATGCAGAGATTTTTTTTCTGAACATGACAAACACTTAATAATGGTTTTTAATTCTGTATGCTGTCTCCCGTGTCTCACAGGAAATGAAGGTAAGAGTATCTCCTGTCGTTTTATCAAACATGTACGATATCTGCTCAAATCATGAAATGCATCGGGGGGAAAACAAGACAGAACAAGTCCCATGAAGCAGTCACTAAACAAGTGTTAGTGCCATCAGCAAGGCCCACTCATGGACGAAGAGAAGATACAGCAGCTGGCAAAGCAGGTGACTTTACAGGATGTACCTGATCAAGGATGAAGTCAGGGCTTCCTTGGGTCTAAAGTAAAGACAGTGTTTGTTGTGGGCTGAATTCCATATCCCAAAAAGGTATGTCAAAGTCCTAAGCCACGGTAACTGTGGTTGTGGCCTTTATTGGAAACAGGGTCTTTGTAATGTAATCAAGTTAAGGTGAGATCATACCAGATAAGGGGGGCTAATCCCATGACTGGTCATCTTCTAAGAAGAGAGGAATGTGGGCCCTGAGAAAAGACAGCCTTTTAAAGACAGAGGGAGAGATTGGAATTATGCTGCCCCAGGCTAATTAACACTAAGGATTTATGGCAACCACCAGAAGGTAGTGGGGAGTCATGGGAGAGATCCTTCTCTAGAGCCCCGGCAACAACAGAATCCTGCCAACACCTTGATTTCAGACTTGTAGTCTCCAGAACCATGAGAGAATACATTTTTGTGTCTGAGACCATCTACCGTGTGGAATTTTGTGACAGCAGCCTAAGAAACTGTACATGGTGATGGTGTTGAGCAAAAAATGGGAGGAGAGGGAGAATGGCAGCGAACATAAAGGGACAGATTTCCACACCCCAAGTACCATGCTAGCTTGGTTGTGTACATTACTGTAAACCTCACCAGTTTTGAGATAAGCATTGGTTATTTCCATGTTACAGCTGAAGAAACCCCTGGAGGGCTTATCCAGAGTCTCAGGGCCAGTGAACAGCAAGGTCTGGATTCGAACACTGGTCACTGGACTCCAAAACCACTATTTCATACTGTTGCCCATGTCCACATGGAAGGTTTTTGTGTGTCTGTCTTTGTGTTTTTATTTTGGGACCTAGCAAGCTGGTGCACACGGTGAAGCTGGCTCCAAGGGCCTCTTCCCAGGAGAACACAAGACTCTCAGTGACGGAAGCCTCCACCTGCGTGAACTCCCAGGAATGAAGCGGAGAAGGGGGGAGGGGAGCTGTGAAACTTGTGTAGGAATCCGACATGAAGCGTTTCATCTCAGAAATGAACTTCCAGTTCTCTCTGTTTCCTTTTTATTCCTGTCAGTGAGAAACTTTGGAGAGAGAGTGCAAAGGAAGAGGATACAATCTCTATTGGTTTGCTTATAGGGACCTTTATCTAGTTGCCTTTGCAAGATAACCAGGATTCAATTTTCATTTTTCATACTTTCACTACACTGTGTTGTCACACAATTTAATCAGCTCAGAAGTTAAAATTAATAACTCAGCCTCAGAGATGTCATCAGGCCCAGCCCAGTGGTGAGGCAGGCAGCACATCTTGGGGTGGTAAGAACATAGTTAGTCCCCAGTCGGGAGCCCAGGCAGAGGGAGCCCAGCCCAGCCCAACACCTCTGGCTGCTCCTGGTGCCCACCGCTTTGGCATCAGTGTTGATGACCTTGTGAGAAGATAAATCTGCCTTTTCAGGTTTCCAGGCATGTTTATGAAAAGGGATATATTTTAAGACCATTCTCTAAGCATGAACATTTGCCTTCTGAACTTAAAATTCTTTAATTCTACTCCTTGTTGATTTCATTCTCCACATGCTAACGATGTAAAATGGAAGAGATTTTGGTCCACACACATCCTTAAGCTCCTCCATTTTCTTCTCATCTCTCTATGGAAATACTTGTCTTCATTATCATTACATTACTATGGTTGTGAGGAGGGGGTGTGTGTGTATAGTGTTTTTGTGTTGTTTAGTGTGAGACCCAATAAGGAGGCAGCACAACACAGTGGCAACATAACACTTCACAATCGTGCCAACGTGGATTCGAACTCTGAGCCCCTGTATATTACTTCTGCAGCCTTGAGAAAGTTACTTATTTTCTCTGCCCCTAACTTGTTCCTGAGTTAAAAACTTGGATCATACAAGCATTTAAATGTTAACTCACGTTTTCCTGCCCACTCACCCTTCCACCTTCTTCTATGTTTGCTCCTCTTTCATATTGTAACCATCCTTTTCTATCTGCATACACGATGGCATAGTGACATAGACTTAACAGATATGGTCAGGAGAAGTTGGGGCTTTTGTCTTTATTTTTCCTCTCACCCCTAGACAGCCTTATAAACTAGAATAGAAAGGGAAATGTTTATAAATAAGAACTTAATACAGCTATATGGTTCGAGGGGCAAAAAGCCATTAGCTAATAACCAAACAAATAACCAAAATATGTTCTCTCTTGGCAGCGGAGCTCTCTCACTTAGAAGTAACATTCCATGGACTAATTCTGTGGCCCAAGGCATCTACACTTCCCCTGAGTTGTTGTGCCATGCCCCCCGTGGCCACATAGGGAGTGAGTGCTCACTACATGCGTGGGAGTTAACAGACTCCGGGGATGGGCTCACTCACCTCTACCTCCTGTTGATCATAACTCCACTTAAAAAATGTAACAACAAAAAAAAAAAGTAACAAAAGAGTTATAACTTTCCTAAACCTCCCAAGCATTCAAAGGTCTTGGCTGCAATATGAAAGCCAATGTTCTTCTCTGTTGACAATGTCTTAGTGGATACTTACTTAGGACCACATTGGCTGGATCAATTCTTGCCATCTGAAGAGAAAATCATCACTAGTGAATCCACCATCTTGTGGTCCTGATCCTAAGCTTATGGGCACTATTTTCCCTTTTTCATATATTTTAATTATGGTAGCATGTGGAGGCAAAGATCAGGGAAACCCTGGGAAACCCTGAGGATACTAAGACAGTAGAATGAGTTTCTTCAGACAAGACCCAAACTGGGGGTACAGGGCAAGTTGAAGAAGCTTAAGCTCGCTTTTACTATCTGAAAGCTACATATAAATTCAATAAAAACTCCATTCATCAGCACAGCCTCAGAAACTTGCAAACATATAAACGCACCCTGAAAAATCAAAAACATCTGTGTAGCCAACAGAACAAAACCTTAAAATAAAAAGGAAACGTTGTTGAGCTGGGTAAGATTATCAGCTTCTCCTTTTCCACAATTATGTGAGGGCATATCTTTAGAAGTATCTACACATTTGATCCTGGGGCATAGTCGAAGATTGACCCCACCCCCCCGGCAAACAATTTTTTTTAGCCTCTAAGTGAATTTGGAGGCTATTTTACAATCCCAGCCTACCCTAGCCATGCCCTACACCCATCCTTACAAAAGTGATTTGCATGAAAAAATTCTCTTTTGTCCTTACATGAAAGATGAACTAAAGTATCTCTTTCTACTGCTATCAGTGTTCATAGAGTATAGGTTTTAGAATTTAAATTAATGGGAAGAAAAAACTTCACTCAGATCTATCATACCAGTTCAGGGGCAGAGAGGCAATAAAAGATTTGATTCTGCATGTTAGAAGTTTCAAAATTTTAATAAATTTAAAAATTTGGCAATTGCCAAAAAGGTGATTTTATTCCCTAGAGGAAATATTTAGCTGTGATTTGCCATTTTATTTCAAAATAAGAAGTGGTTTCTCCTTTGAATCTAATTCACCTTCTTGATGCTCTGGGTCTCATTTTGTTGACCTTGAACCTGCTATGAAGCACATTGTGAAGGAATGGTCTGCATGGACTCTTGAATACACTTAAGTCACCAATGGCCAGTAGGGAGGGGATTTCTGAGTGGGGACTTGAAGGATGAGGAGGAATGTGACAGACAGATAAAGGGCCATCCTAGGCGAGGGTACAGCATTGAGCAAACATATGGAGGTACAGCACATTTTGGGAAACCACAAAGTACTTGAGCAAGGCTTAGATCCCTTGCGGCTCCAACTCCTCTGGGGGTTGATACATCTAGAGTAGCTCCTAGCTCTGGGTTTGGAGTTTTTGGTCTCTGCCTCAATAGTTGCTTAACTTCTTTCTATTCCTTCGACCTCTTTCTTTGGCATCTATCTAAGGCAGGATAAGAAAAATGTACTTTGAGAAGACCTAGGAAGAGCTGAGCCTCTTTGAATATAATACCCAGAAATATGAGCCTTGAAGGTTTTATGTTGTTGTCACAACCTCGGGATTCAAAGGGCCCCAAGGCCCCTTCCCTTCTGGGTCGAGCCCAAGGAAGCCTTAGGAAGGCCAAGAAAAAGGATTGATGGGACTCTACTGGAAAGGGGACCCAGAGAGAGAAGGATTCGGTTCCTCTGTGAGCCTGAAGATATTCTCTACAGAGTATGGTCAACAGATAAGTCTTGAGCCTTTTTATCCATCTTCTGGACTCTGTGTACTTGGCTAGCCAAATATAAGGGTCTTTAATCATTGCTTGTACCACCATGCAATGGATTCTTAATACTTGTATTTCAAAGAACCAGTTTCCTTGGGATTCTCATGCAGCCCCTTACTGAGCTGCCGCTGCATATTTTCCCCATCTGATCATAAAGCCAGTGTTTTTGCCTGGAATTCTCTGTCAACTGCAGGAAATGTCATCATTTATATTTTTAAACTTAAGAAAAAAGCAAATTTTTGTGAACACAGAAATGTTTATAGAGTTAATGGACTTGTTGATCTATTTTTTAATTTGTTCATTGCCCTTGTGTATGATTGGTTTTATGGGATTTCCTACATGTCCCTCCTTTCCTACTTAAAATCTCTCTCTTGAATTCTTTTACTGCAAATCTCCCTTCTTGCCTCGTTATTCTATGTGAACAGCAAACTTGAAATCATACAGACACCAAATCTTAGTGCAAAAAGATTTCAACTCCTGCCACAGCCAGACCATGTCACTCTTGGAGACCTCTAGCCAAGTTAGAAAGATCCATCTAAAATGGAAGGCAAGCCTACTGTCCTAATATTCTCTCAGACCCCTCCATCCCCACTGATCTAAGCCCTTCAAACTTTTCTTAGATTCCTCAGATTCAGATCATTATATGCAATGGAAGTCTTCAAAAACAAGGTCCATCTGCAGCTACCTCCTCTATCCCCTGAGCCTTTTTTAGAATTCTGTGAATTCCTGTTCTGTGAATTTCTCACCTCTTGCTTCATTTCTTTCTTACCACAAATGTATCACTCAAGATTCTAAAAGGAACCTGACTTTCTCATCTAAATACTGTGGACTATTGCTCTGTCCCTGTCTCTGATGAAGATCTATTTTTTAAGATTAAAATTCCTTCTCCCTGGCATCCTCCTAGCTTAAACAACTAAACTCTACTCCTATGGACACGACAACATGATTCCAATATTCTCTTTGGTTTAGAGATTTTACTTTTTTCCCACCTAAATAATGAATCAACTGGGATAGAAATGATAATATTTCATAATAATAAAACACAATTTATAACATATCCCTGGGACAGAAGAGTAAAAGAGAAAGTACTTTGGCTACATAAGGCAATTCTTCAAATACCACTAAGTTGTCTCAAACTGTTCACTGAATTTTCATCTAATCACTTTATACAGTTCATAATTAATGCCTGGCTTTCGAAGGTATGTTAAACCTTGATGTGTATTTGAAGAGAATTTAAATCTATTTGTCTTGAAATAGGCCAATGAGACCAATTCTTTTTTACTAAAGATTACCATCTGTTAGCCCAGGTGATGAGAGCTAATTTTTTCCTTAGTTCAAATATCATATCAATCTTGCCATTTACAGCTCTTGGCCATGAAATCTCAAGAGAAACTTGGAAGATACTGCATACACTTAGGTCTGCCTTTTCTTTTTATTTTTCACCTCCCTGTAGAACTACCAAAATTAGGGGTCTTTGTATCAAATAAGCCAGATGAATTTACCTCCTACCAACTGGCTAGAAGGCTTAAGGTACCAAATAATTCTACTAGTTCCCATTTGAGAATAATCGACATCACAATGGTTTTAAGTTCAGTGTATAAAGTTATTTTGGGGTACTATAAAGGAAAATCCAAGCTTCTAAAGTAGGTTGGATAAGTTTTTGTCCAGGGAAAATATCCAGTATGTGCCTGGGCCTATGCTCAAGGGCCAAAATATAACAGCTCCTCTCTGATTCTCAAATACAATGCATTCGAGTTTCAAAAGAAAAAAAAAAAATGCTGTAACTACCACCTCCCTGAATGTGCTCAGCCGGAACTTACAGGGTGTGAAAAATAATTGCTCTTCCTCGGTCATTTTAAGGGGTCAAAGTTAAATGCAAAGGAGACCGCCTCAAAATTTTTAGCTCTGGATAATCCATCTTCCCTCCACCTACAAGAGCAATTCCAGTCAAGGTTTATTTTTAGTTTTAATTAATCCACTCTGTCCTCTCTTTGGCAGACAGCTGGCAACACTCCTCTGACCTTCTCCAGCTAAAAGAACATCAGGAAGACTCCTTGGAAAAAGTGGGTTGGGTCTCTGCTCATTGGAATTCTTGCCAGCCCATGGGAAGGACAGTCCTAATGATCTAGATATCAAGATAAAGCAGAAGGTCATTTCCCCAGATTTGAGCCACCTGGCTCATTTATCCAAACCCTTCTGTCCTACAAACAGCTCAACATGTAGGACCCAGCACCCACCTGTGTTCACCACCCCACAACATACACACTGCTGCAAGAGGGACCAAGCAGCCCAACAGTGCCAAGGACAGAGTCAGCATCCATCAAGGTCCTAGCAAGACTCAGGCACGATGAAACCAATGTGCCTATTCCAAGTCCCCATTCACTACCCCCTTAGTCAACTCTGTTATGTGTGAAGAGCATGACTTTTTCTTTTTTTTAAAGATTTTACTTATTTATTTAACAGAGAGAGAGATCACAAGTAGGCAGGGAAGCAGGCAGAGAGAGAGAGGAGGAAGCAGGCTCCCTGCTGAGCAGAGCCCAATGCGGAGCTCGATCCCAGGACCCCGAGACCATAACCTGAGCCGAAGGCAGAGGGTTTAACCCACTGAGCCACTCAGGCACCCCGAGCATGACTCCTTTAACAGATGGAATTTGTGGCTCAAGTTCTAACATCGAGATCACCCAGAAGCTACTGGGGCAGGGGCAGTAAGGAAGGGGATGCTCATTTACTGAGGAGGGGCTATAAGCCAAGCATCGAGTCAAGGCTCTTACATCTGTTCACTCACAATTCCCACAACCACTCTGCACACGGTCCATGTTACCAAAGGTGAGACACTAGAGGCTCAGGAATGTAAGTGATGGGCAGCTTGTGGTTGTACTGGGATTCAAAGCTGGCACCTCCAGAAGCATGTTCCAGAGAAGGCTACCTCTGCAGAATATCAACAAAGGTTCTATGGAAGAAAGAAAAACTGATCCAAAATTTAGGCAACAACTACTGGGTATTTACCCCAAAGATACAGATGTAGTGAAAAGGAGGGTCATATGCACCCCAATGTTCATAGCAGCAATGTCCACAATAGCCAAACTGTGGAAAAAGCCAAGATGCACTTCAGTAGACGAATGGATAAAGAAGATATTGCCCATATATACAATGGGATATTACTCAGCCATCAGAAAGGATGAATACCCAACTTTTTTATCAACATGGACGGGACTGGAGGAGATTACGCTGAGTGAAATAAGTCAAGCAGAGAAAGTCAATTATCATACAGTTTCACTTACTTGTGGAACATAAGGAATAACATGGAGGACATTAGAAGAAGGAAGGGAAAAGTGAACGGGGGGAATAAGAGGGGGAGATGAACCATGAGAGACCGTGGACTCTGAGAAACAAATGGAGGCTTTCAGAGGAGAGGAGGTGGGGGGATGGGTGAGCCTGGTGGTAGGTATTAAGGAGGGCATGCATTGCATGGAGCACTGGGGGTGGTGCATAAACAATGAATCTTGGAAGATTTCATCAAAGACTAAGGATGTATTTTATGATGACTAACATGATACAATTAAAAAAAAATCTAGGCAACAACCATGGAAGCAGATGGTTGAAGTGGGTAGAGGACACCACCTGTGGGAGGGATGGTGTAAAGCAATTCAGAAACCAGGATGTCAGATGACCCATCTGTATGAATGTTAATGTCACCAAGAATGACAACAGGAAGATGAGGGGGACAGAGGCAGTGAGCCCACTGCTGAAGTATTCATGAGTGATCAGGAGATCATGGGAGCAAAAAGAGGGCACCTAGATGGTCTAGGCTGATGGAAAGTCATTATCACTGTCTACACTTTATTACTGTCGATACTGTGTTACCTCCAAAATCTCAATTTTCTCTCCTCAGTTATCAGGCCACCAGTTCACTTCTGTCCACTGGAACCTCAGCATAGTAGATGATAGATCTAGATCATAGATCTAGATCATAGATCATAGATCCATTCTCCATCACCTGCCTCTTAGTGTCACTTCCTTCCTTACCCACCTCAGATTCTAAGGCTCATTTCATTTCCTTCCATCCAGCTCGCACCCCATCCTTGATTAGACCCAACTTTTCACCTCCCCTGGCCTGTACCAAAGCACCTAAATACAGCTGGAGAAAAACACATCGAAGTGTTGATCAGTCCCACTTTAAATTGATAATTAAAGGGGCGCCTGGGTGGCTCAGTCGGTTAAGCATCCAACTCTTGGTTTCAGCACAGGTCAGGATCTCAGGGCCCAGAGATCAAGCCCTGCGTAGGGCTCCATGCTCAGCGTGGAGTCTGCTTGTTCCTCTCCTTCCCCTTCTTCCCCTCCCCCAACTCATGAATGTGCTCACATTCTCTCTCTCTCTCTCTCTAAAATAAAGAAATAAAATCTTTAAAAATAAATAAATAAATTGATAATTAAAAATCTCAAGTGGGTCCTCCCATGTCAGGGTCTCCTATTTTACCTCTAGTCGATTCTCTGCCCAAACCTCCTGGGACGACTACCACACCTCTTCCTTGCCCCAATCTCCATCCTCCTTTCCTTTCTCACCCTTGCCCTCCAACACTCCCCACCCTCACTCACTCACTCATGAATAAGTGAGTGAGTGAATGGGACAGGCCTGTGCTCTGCAGGAACTCTTTAGGGAAATAACGCCCCGTGTCACCCAACAGAAGAGAAGAACACTGGGGACCATATCTACATTCTAACGTCCTCAGATTTCGCTTGCTAAAAGAGACCAATTACACAAAGCTACTGTATAGCATTATTGATACTGAGAAAATAATTTCAACCACCTTTGGAGAGAATACAAAAGAGAAAGTTATTTATTGATGACAAATGAGAAATCGACACAAACCTTTCAGTTTCTTTCTTTTTTTTAAAAGATTTTGTTTATTTATTTCACAGAGAGAGGCAGATCACAAGTAGGCAGAGAGGCAGGCAGAGAGAGAGGAGGAAGCAGGCTCCCCGCTGAGCAGCGAGCCGATGTGGGGCTCGATCCCAGGACCCTGAGATCATGACCTGAGCAGAAGGCAGAGGCTTTAACCCACTGAGCCACCCAGGGGCCCCCAAATCTTTCAGTTTCTGATGCCTTCAGGGCTCATCCTTATTATTCCTCCCCTGCCGTAGAAAACACAGTGACCAGAGTGACTGTAAAAGACAGACTGGGGCTTTCCTCTGCCTCTCCAGACAGCTCAGAGAGGATGACGAGGGGACAGGGGTCTCAGGTGGAGAGGAGAGGGTGCTGTGTCTCTCCACAGGTCCTCAGTATAGACCAGCCCAGAGAGGAAAGTCAAATACTGAGAAAGAAGTCATAGAGTAAAGCCTTCAGTTCGACCTGTACCTAAAGTGGAGATTCAGAACGAAGTGTTTGTAAATGTTAAGGGTTAGTGTTTTCCTAAGTATCACCTTTGCTCTTGTTCAAAGGTGGTCCAAGCCAATGGAGAGTCATCATTTAAATATGGCTTTAACAGTTGCATTTTTGGTAAGATATGAAAAGCCCATGGTGGAGAGAGGCAGTCATTAAATTATCTAAGTTTTTGAGACTTAATAGCTTTCCAGACTTTGGAGAGCAAGAATGGACCTTGGGGATTATCTCATTTTGCTCGTACGTGCAACACAAGCCTCACCACTTGCCACTGTTATGAAAACAAATGTGTTCGCAATCAGGTAAGTTTGGGAAGCATGTCTCCGCTTGGAATTTTTGGCACATTAAAGGTTCTGAGAAGTCCTGCAATAAGGAGACCTACCTTTACTTGTTAAATTATCCATGGCATTTCCAAAACCTACCCGAAGACCATTTTCTACACCTGCTCCCACCATCTTCTAACACTCAGCTGAACGCTTCCAAGAAAACCGATCTGGCCCAGCCTCCCCATTGTGTGTATGGGTTAAAGAAAAATGATTCCAAGAGAAGTGAATCTAGCCCGGATCACACAGCTAGTGAGGGCTGTAATAAAACATTAAAAAGACAGCAAATTCACAACGCATGTCATCACCCTTGGTTCTGCCTCCAAAGGCAAATATCCCTAATTGATTTCTCACCGGGCCCAGAAGCAGGCTCAGTGTTTTGCTCACACAGTCATCCCACCAGCAGACACTGGCATATGGAGTGAAATCCACTGCTCATCTGCAAACTAGCTTCCAGGTGTTCGGGCTATGGGTGTCCAAGGTAACAACATCACCATCCTTGTTGTTGCCCCATCCTTGTTGTTGCCCCATCATCATCATCATCAAAAATGTCCCCCGTTGAGTACTGACTTTGGGCCAGCACCACGCTATGGCTTTGCACGGCTGTCTGCTTCAATCCTTACAACAACCTCAAAAGAGTTCACATGGCAACCTCTATTCATACGAAGGAGAGCTGAGGCACGGATACCTTACGCATCTCGCACAAGGTCACCCAGCTTGGAAGTGGCTTATCCAACATCTTAGCTACAACCAGGCATGTCACCCCCAGGCTACCTCCCCAGTCGTGACCAAGTCACAAGTGTGATACTGACTTAAACAGCCAACACGTTCAGGCCTCGGACAGACTACTCTCAATAAACATTTTTTTCTCTTTAATTTTCATTCTGGAAACAACCACCTAACATGAGGCCAGAGTCTCTATCAGCAGATTTTAGAGAAGAGAAATGTGATATATGAACAAGTTCTGGGATCTGCCCAGGTCTCAGAGGAAGGAAAAGGCCTAAGTGGGGTTAGAACATGGCGCTGGGGGCAGGGCACTGAATCAAGACCCTTCAGCTGTTTTCTCATCTTGGCTTCATTCCTTGGGACCTACCAGCATGCCCAGCCCACTCTGGTGTGCTCTCTCTCTCACACACACTCTCTCTCACTCTCTCTCACTCTCTTACCAAGAAGTGCAAAGTAGTCGATTCGATTAGGAAACCCCAACCAATTACACTACCATTTGCTCCAACAGCAAAGGTGCTAATTGCCTGCTATGGCTCAGCCAGTTTCAAATGGAAACCTTAAATAAAAGCAGCCATATGGGTTCAACACCCTACAGCAGATGAGGTCTCCTGACACACACTTGGTCCTAGAGTGAAGTCCCGTACTGGGTGCTGGGATCTTGATGAAGCAGGATGATGAGGGCACTTTCATTCTACCTGGAGAATCCCCTTGGGAGGGTCGACTACTTTTCCCCTCGGCAGAGCATGATCATCTCAATCAATACATTAATGTCCCTCTGTGACCCCATCAAGTCTTCCTAGCTTTCCCATTCCAGCAGGGCAGATGGGCAGACCCACTGGTGGCCAGTTGCTAACTCCTCCAGGATTTGATTTTTTCTCTGAGTCTTGGGGGGCCGAGCCTTGGCCACCTCCCAATGTGCAAAGCAGCACCTGGCTTTGAGTCTCTATTTCCAGGAAGGGAGTGACTCTGTCTCTTCCCTCCCTCCGTGGACCATTGCATAACTCTGCTGAAAGAGAGCTCGAAATATCCCCTGTGCCTGCTCCAGGGCAGCTGTATTTGCATGCAGAGTCCGTGAACCTTACCTGGCCATCTGCTGGGGAAAACACTGGAAGAAAGGTGTTATGTAAATATGAGGGTAGCTGAGGCTGATGGAGGAGCTCTGTTCTCCTTGTCACTTTTGATAAATCGTGCACTCCCTCACTTGCTTCTCCTCTGCCTTCCCAGAGGCACCAGGCCAGCCTTCAGGAAAAGGAATAGGTGCTGCCGGATATAGCCCACTCTCTGGGGGGCCCCAGAAACTTCTCTACAAACACAGATGAGCCGCCCAGGCACCTCCAGAGCTCCTCCATGGCCCTGCGAAGGGCAGGAGCACAGACCACTAAGGGTGAAAAGGCAGGAAAAACAAAACGGTCGGTGGTCGCTTGGAGGTAACTAGATGTAACTCTTTTCTTCAATGAATGAGACCTCAGCTACTAGGTTCAAAGGAAATCATCAGTCTGTTTACTTCCCAAACGGGTGATGGGTTCCTCTGTGAAAATGTCTAAGCATCAAAAACAAATTTCTCACTTTTCTAGGCACTGTTTTTAGTATGATTCATACATACATACATTCATACATTTATTTATTTATGCATTGATTGATTGGTTGATTGACTGTACATCTGGTAAACCTCCACCAGGGACAAGTTGATTTCTCAGCCAGAATAATGCATTTCTGTCTATCACCACGTAGTTAGTAATAATTTCCATAGTTGCTTGGCTCTCCTCACACATCTCTGCACTAGTGAGGGAAGGCAGAGAGAGAGATGACCGCCCCCTCCCCCCACAAGCTTGGCAACCATTCCGGGTTAGCTGAGAGCACACCTTATTAAGATAACGGAACGTAAATCAAAGTGAATTGGTCCACACGTCATGCTGAGGGTGTGTGTTGTCTTGCACTGCTTGTAAGACAGCAAACAGGTCTGGAAATTAAACGTGAAAAATCAGGGAAGACCCGAGGCCCATCACAGGAAGGGAGAACAGGACCCTGACAGTCCAGCTAATGCCTATAATCACAGTGATAAAGGCTTGTAAATGGCTTCATTCCACCCTGTCATTCCCAGCCCGGGCTGCCGCCCCCTGCTCCTGCTACCTGCAATGACCTTTGTCATACTTGAGAAAACAGCTCCCACTTTGCCTTTTCTCTTACAGAGTGGCCAGATGGGGCGGTTTTGCTCCATTATTTGCGCCTGTAAAGGGAAAATGCCAACAGAAAGATTCATTATGGCCCAGCCCATCTCCACAAAGCGTCTCTGATTTATTAGGGCATAAACTGCTGCACGGGCTGTAATGAGACATAAATGTTCTGGAAGGCCTATGAACTCCGGGAGGAAACGCCTTGCCATCACACTTCTGTGCACCTAATTTATTAACAGCGTGTGCCGGCACAGCCTGGAAAATCCTGCCAGCTCCACAGTCTGTGGCAGTCACCTTTGGGGTGGGCGAGGGGGAAATGGGGAAACCTGTCCAGCCCAGACAATTGACAGAGAACGTGTGGGCACGCTGTATAACACGGGGAAGGCTTGCGTTTTCTCCCCAACTCTTCGGCAGACTTTTAGCCAAGCTTACTGTGCGAGAGAGCAAGGCTTCCCAACTGTGTGATGGGAAGATCAAACTGGACATTTTGTTATTTCAGTGTTTCCTTGGCCCTGCATGAACATACGGGAAAGTGTTTGTATCTGCTTCCTAGGAGCCCCAGCCACTGTATCAACTTCCTCTATCATGTGAAGGATACAGCCTCCAACATGGTGTTGGCCTCAGCTTACCACAGCACCCTTTGCAAGACAATTAGCATTTTTCCCTTTCTGTCCTAAATTTAGAACAAAAATGAACAACAGACTAGCCCATTTTTATACTTCCTATGGTTTGCAACCAATTTTTGCTCTTAAATCATAATACGCATGTCTCTTTAATTTAATTTTGGTTGTATGTGCCAAACTTCATGAAAAGAATAAGAGTAGGTAGTGAGCTGCCAGGAAAATATATAATGTCCTGACTTGAAATTAGGTATTAGCCATTGTTTACTTCATGCACTAATGAAAAGAGATCATCTTTTGTCAATGAAACATTCATTTACAAAATACTCCTTGAATGTACACCATGTGCTGGAGATCCGAGAGAAACAGACGTGGCCCAACCCAGGACCGACTACATGATTCATGGGGCCTATCGCAAATGAAATTGTGGGTCCCTGTTTCAAAAGGTGTGAGGGAGCTCAGGACAGCAACAGTAGAACATCAAGACGACCCAGGGCCCTTCTAAACGCGGACTCCTGAGCAACGATGCTGTAGCATGCCCAAGAATACGGCCCTGACTCTACAGTGCAGAGAATATAGCTCAGCGAAGAAGCTAAACAATAAGGCAACACCCCTGATGAGGATGGAAGAGGCAGACACTAATGCTCAGAGGGAAAGGAATGCTGTGTCCCATGTGAAGCCGTGACGACCGAGGTGTGCATGCTATTGAGTCAGGAATGGAAAGGGGAGTATGGCAAGGTGTGGAGCAGCATATGCAAATGCCCTCTGGGGGAGCGTGTGGTGCGTTGGTGCAGAAAAAGCCCAGGTTTGAGGTGAAGCCTGAGGCAGAGCAGATGCCAGCCCTGCAGGGCCCTGCAGGCTAGTCTTGAAGGCCCACTGGCAGTGGTTCGACTAGTTTGCTACCATTCGTATGGGCCCTCATCCGGGGTCCTGTCCCCTGCCTCAGGTGACTGGAGTGACAAACCTATTCCCCACTAGAGCAATCTGGGTGGGCTTGTGATGATATTTGCTTTGATAACCCCAGAAGGAATGAATGATTTCGTTTCTAATTTAAAAGATGAAGAGCAGAGGCACCTGAGGGGCTTAGTTTGTTAAGCATCCAACTCTGTTATTTTTTTTTTTTAATTTTAATTATTTGAGAGAGAAAGAATGACAGAGCACAAGCAAGGGGGAAGGGGCAGAAGGACAAGCAGGCTCCCTGCTGAGCAGGGAGCTCAACGTGGGTCTCACTCCCAGGACCCTGGGATCATGATCTGAGCTGAAGGCAGATACTTTGGCCAAACCACCCAGGTGCTCAAGCGTCCAATTCTTGATTTAGGCTCAAATAAAACAAACAAACAAACAAACAAATAAATAAATAAATAAAATCTTAAAAAAAAAAATAAGCTGAGGAGCTCCCCTTGTTGCAGAGCAAATGCCAAGAGTGAGCTCAGAGTGTGTTTCTACACGAGAGGAATAAACCTGTGTAAACAGTGACTGAGATTTTTGTCACTGTTATTCAACACTGCAAAAAGGCCAAGGATGCCTCCTTGAACAATGCCAGAGTCTACCCACACATTAACTTCATCATTTCCCATCCCCAGAGTGTTGGACCCATTGTCCCATAAGCACCATGTTGGCAGATCCTGGCCTCCTGGACTCTGCCAGGCTATTCACACTTGAGTAAATATTAGTGTGAGAAGGAAGAACAAAGGCCAGGGTCTTCTGCCTCTCAGCCACAGAGTAATGACTCAGCATGGAAAGAGTAGGAACTCAAGGCATATAATGTTGGATTGACCCACTTTTTTTTATGAGACCTAATTTATTACCAATATATAAAGCATCCTCTCCCACACTCAGAGGATTTGCTTTTCTTGAGGCCTACTGATGATATTTGTTCTTAAAATAAAGTCCTTAAACACTGCGTAATAGTTATAAGAAATCAGTGGTCCTTTGAATGTTTGAATTAAGAAATGCTTTCTTCATGCCAAATCTGCTTTTTTTCTTTGCCACCTGAAGTTGGTTACGAAAGTAAAAATTAAAAATGCCCATTTTGACTCTTAATACATAGTCCAAACATTTAGCACAATTGTTCAAAAATGTAGACTGTATCTCTCCCTAGAGCTCAACACAAAGTGGTCTGTTGGTACCAGGCAGTGCATCAATTATCGGGGTTCAACACCCTGGCCTGGTTGAGAGTGAGGCTGCTGTCTCTGAAGGAACTGAGATTAAATGGAAACCTGTTCACGTAATCGATGCACACACCCAAGACAAACGCCGCCTGACCTATTACTGCTTCTTTCCGCCTCTGCCTCGGTGATGATGATATATCCAATTAGCACGAAAGAAAACTGCAGATGTCATGTTTTAGCCTTCAAGACCAATTCCTATCTTTCACTACATCAAGTGAGGTTCTAGGGTTCCTGAGGTTCTAGGATCCCAATGTTATATTTGAAAGAATAGTTCAAGGAAAGGTCCTTTCGTGTGACTGTCTCATGAAGGGGCCCAATGCAGAGGTTTTTTAAAACAATGTTCATGGAGCTATGGTGCTGTGCCCGCCGGAACACAGATGAGTGAGTAACACAACGGGACCTGATCTTTGGGAATTTAAGCCAGGGTGAAGTGCTTCTGCTAAAACATGAAAGAACAAATCCTTTGGGCAGTGGAGAGTTCACGAATGGTTCATTGGATGGGAAGAGACTCCAACCCTAGAGCCGAAGAACAGCCCACAGGTGCTCCACGGGCATTCAGCCACCAAGCAAATGGACAGGATCTTGTAAGGATACCTCTCTCCGCCCCAGGTGCTAGGCTGGACGGAAGGCGTTTAATGGTGCAAAGTATTTCCAAGTGTTCTGGGGATACCGCAAGCGTCGGTGGCCCTCACACTGCTAGGCAACTCCTCAGTCTCCCCGCATCACGTGTCATAAAACAAGACATCTTTTGTCTTAGGAAAACTTGGTCTAACACCTTTCCAGGGTTTTCTTGCTATGTATTTTTTAAGGCATATTTGGAAAGGAGGTGACTTCACAACAAACAGCAAAAACGCCTTTGGTGCTTATGCCCATCGGAAGAGAATCACGACTGCTTAAATTGGGGGAGGAAAACCAGTGGGCATCCCTGTAGTTTCTCCATGGCTGTGTCAACAATAGGATTGGACAGGGTATCTTCAGTACTAAATGTAAAAATTGAGGCAGAAACACTCCATAAATGTTACTCTGAATGGCTCCTTCTTGGCTTGGGTTTCGTTCACTAATGTGATTTGGAACAGTCTACTTTCCAGTGAAATTTAAGCAGAGCTTTGTTCTAATTTTGGCTATGAATGACTTATTTATAGAGAATAAATTTGTATCTGATATTTTCTGCTGTTGGAACGTAATATTCTCTCTTACCTGGTTTGTCTCAGAGATGTTTCTTCTCTTTCCTGCCCAAGCCAACTTTCCCTACATCTTTGCTGTTACCTTCCAGAGCTGTCTACTGAGCAATTAAAAGAATTTTGAGCTCTCCTTTTACCAATAAGAAATTATCAGAAAAAACAAAATAGGGGCGCCTGGGTGGCTCAGTCGTTAAGCATCTGCCTTCAGCTCAGGTCATGATCCCAGGGTCCTGGGATCGAGCCCCGCATCAGGATCCCTGCTCTGCGGGGAGCCTGCTTCTCCCTCTCCCACTCCCCCTGCTTGTCTTCCCTCTCTAGCTGTGTTTCTCTCTGTCAAATAAATAAAATCTTAAAAAGAAAAAAAAAGAAAAAACAAAATGCCCTCTTGTTCTTCTTAATTTTCTCTAACAATCAAGTTTGGAATAATATATGCAAAGGTAGATTTTTGTGCACTAGCTCTGTTCCATCTATATCCCTTCCTGGTTAAATACTCATCCATCTGCTCAAATAGACATCTGCCCTCCCATTTCACCATCCGCTTGCTTCTCCACCCACCCATCCGCCCATCTATTTAACTCTTTTCCCAAGTACTAATGTTACAGATAATGCAATTCCGAGTCAAAGAAATCATTCCCTTTGGCCCTGTCATTATTCACTTCCTACCTCTGGCAGTTTTTCTGGTATTAGGAATCTTAGTGATTCATTTGGGGGTGGGGGGATCTTTATGTTTGGGGATCAGTACAGCTACTTTACACATGGCCATTTACTCAGTCTATGAGGCTAGGGAAAACTGACTTTCTAAGAAGGAATAAAGAGAGAAGCACATAACAAAATAACTTTGTATCTTGTTTCTAAGTTCTGTGGCTGTAAACAAAGCTTCGCTCATGGAGCTAGAAGGGGAGCCCCAAAGGACTGACTCGGAGCTCAGTGCTAAGCAACAGACAGCTTGCCAGAGAGATGAATGCATTTCATTATCTTGAGCTGATTCCATAGGCATAATTAGAACTCCTTTGAGAAGTCAACTCATTATGTAATAGCCAACAAAATATGTGAGGATTTCATTTTGGCATTAAGCAGAATCTATCAAACTCTGTTTTAATTTATGATTTCCTATTAGAAGGGAACCGAACAGGACAAGTCGTTTCCACGGCAATGGTTTCTGATTAGTACCACCGGATAACATAAAGGTAGAGTATCTGTCTTCCCCTTGGGTCAGCGCTGGAGAAAAGGCAGCTTAGATCAGCCCGATATATTATTAGATGTCCCCGTTGTCCTACAGAAACACAGCTGCAGGTATATTATTTCTGGCTGGGGCAACGGTAATGTGAAGTATCAGCAGAGACATCAAATGAACAACCTTTACTAGCTGGCTCGTTTCTCCTTTCTATACTTAGTCTGTATGGAGCAGGGGGATCTGGCCCAGAGGCTGAGGTTCCAGCTGGAGCCCCAGGTCCCTGCCCACAGCCAGCGTCTCTGTCTTCAGCCACAGTGACAGGAACCATCAGCTATCTCGCTGGCCTCTGGACCCTTCTGCTCCGCCTTGTCCCATCTCCAGGGGATCTCACCCCCCAGTCCAGGCCCAGGAAAAGGCTTTGGCACTTTTTTTTTTCCAGAAAGAAAGAAAAGTGAGCGCAATAATGTTGCAGAACTCTTTAAACTGCATTCCTGAGAGTTTCTCAAATTCGTGTAATAAAAGGCAAAAACAGAGTAACAAAGACATTTTGCAACAAGAGGAAAATGAGAGGCAAAACCAGGCAGTTTCATTTGCAGGTAACTTATAAAACGAATGTGACTTTTTCCCCCCAAAGCCCAAGTTACTCCTAGATAAATTAGCTTCAGATGATGCTTAAAAAAAAAATGGTGGGGAAGTAAGCAATCCAGCTGCTATGTGACTGCCAAGTAGCCAAAAAAGTTGTTCAAGAGATTTTTGAAAATTTCTAATGACAGACTTTTTTGGAACATGTAGATTGAGCTTCCCAGGTTCAGGAAGGCAAGGCTGGGCCTTCAGAAGGCAAAGAGACCACAGAGGCGGCGGTGGGGGGTGGCAGATGCGCGGCCCCAGGGCTTCCTTTGGCCTTCTAGCACATGCAGACACCGCCCTGTGGCCCTGGCCCCGTCCCCTCCCAGCCAGACGGGGCCCCTGCGCCCCTTCCCGAGCCAGTGCTCCAGGGAGCCCCACCCCAGGCCTGGGGCTGGCCCTCCAGATGACTCGGAGCAGAACAGCTGGAGTTCATGAAAGAGTTAATGTGATTTTCCACTCTCCCCGCTAGCTTTGAGGAACTCTAGTGAGAACTGGCCTGATCGAATCACCTTTAGGGAATGGAAAAATCTAACTCCCCACACATGAAGGCAAGCACAGAAAGGAATGCTGGAGATGAACTAAGGCCAGGCGGCACGGAACCGCACAGGCAGGCCTCAAGGAAGGCGCGCATGGACCGGAGGGAGAGCAGACGGCGGCGGCGAGGCGGCCATCTCCCTAAGTGCGCAGAGCCGGCCCCGCTCCCATGTCCCAGTCCCACCGTGGGGTGCAGGTCGCAGGCCTGGTGTGCACATGGCACAGAGCGCGCTCGGCCCCCACCCCCTTTCGCATCTCACAGATGTGGCAGCTGGTACGAGTTAGCCAGGCAGTGACCACATTTTGGGGAGAAATCACCCATTGATTTATCACAGGGGCATAAATCATAAATGCATTTAGTTGTCTTCATTGCCTTTCCTGTTATCCTGCCCCTCTGAAGTGAAATGAAGAGGCAGATGTATTATCTGGGATCAATTCCAGATCCCATTTCTGTTTAAAAAAAAAAAAAAAGGAGGAGGAGGGAAGAAAGAAAACCAGGAAGGGTTTCACACAAACCTTCTGCTACAGGTTGATCAAAGTCTCACGTCCTAAAGACCAAGTCACCGGACCGACTGCTCAGAGAGAAGCCCGGGCTTCACATGGGGTGTGGACACATTAACCCACACTCGCCCCTTGGACTTAGATGGGGTGAAGGATGACAGGGGGTCCCGCACTGTCCCTAAACGCAAGCCAACCCCATCTCCAGCTCACAGATGCGTAGGCCCGCAGAGCCCCATGCCCGCAATAAACTGGGCAAGGTCGCAGAGGTCCCAGGGCAGACAGCGGTCAGTCACAGCCCCAAAGTCCAGAATTAAGTCAGTGAAAACAGGGGCCACAGCAAGGGCAGAGAGCAATCCTCGCAGAAAGGTCTAGAGGACTCCTCTGAAGCATTTTTGCATCCTCGAGATCTCAAGTTCCATCTAGGTCTCTTCAAGGATTCTGTCTCATTCATTTGTTCCCCTTCTTCGAGAATCCTGTCCCGTGTCCCTCACTGGATCTGTGGACCAGAAGCTACTGCCAGGTGCTTTTTCTCGTGGTGTTTGCAAGAAAAGTGGAAAGGAGCTACTACTGGCAAGGCCAGTTTACAAATTAGAAGCTCAGAGTGTTCCACCCCTTTCCCCTGATGTCAGGGGACCAGCCGTCCATCCCTAACTCAAGACAACTCTCCACTGGACATTGTCTTTTAAAGGGGGCCCCAACTGTTTTTAATAAGACAAGCTCATAACGGGCCATTTCCTAAGTCCGCAGGAAGAGAAAGGATAAGGATTTTTAGCAGGGTTCAGATAATTATTCTGTGGGGAGAAAACACATTTTAGTAAGTATCTTCCTTCGGCTTATACAGACATCCTTTCATTTGGAGTCTGAACACTCTTCTTTGAAATTCCAACGCCATCATTTTTCTGTCCCATGGAGGCACAGAAACAAATCGGGTAAAAGCAAAATTAAAATGATCCAAATATTAAAAGTCTTAAAGTTTCTAGGAGTTCTAAGGAACAGATTCATGGAACCAAGGGTCGGGGAGTGCCAAAAAATCAGGCTTCTGACCCAAAAGGCATCAGACTCTTGCCCCCAGCTAGATACACCCTCTCCAAATTAGAGGGCACAGTGCAAATCTGTTGCAGGGCCTGAGGTGGCCCCAGGAGGCTGCATGGCTGGTTAGCCACCTCCCTGTACACCTCACCTTCATTTGCTGGGCCTCTTGCTTTATAATAAGGCCCGTGAGGCAGCAGGCTTCCCACTGGGCAGGTAGCACGCAGTTCATACCAGGCCACCCCAGAGAGGCCCCACTGCTCACCACCATCAGCTGTTCTCATCCAGGTAGGAGTCCCCGAGCAGTGAAGAGTATCGCACAGAATCTATTTTTAGATTACAGACCACTGAAGAATGAAGCAAAGTGAACTTTGCTGTGATGTGGAGAGGGAGGGAGGAGGCTCTGAGCTGAGAGCAGGGCCCTCAGTGCAGGCCGCAGGGATGCAACATGTTCAGGAAGCTCTATCAATCTCCTCCCTTCGTATTTTTTTTTTTTTTTTTTAAGATTTTATTTATTTGACAGAGAGAAACACAGCGAGAGAGGGAACACAAGCAGAGGGAATGGTAGCGGGAGAAGCAGGCTTCCTGCCGAGCAAGGAGCCCGATGCGGGGCTCGATCCCAGGACCCTGGAATCATGACCTGAGCCGGAGGCAGACGCTTAACAACTGAGCCACCCAGGCTCAGTTTTCTCTTTCTGCTACTTCATACCCCTCCCTTCGTATTTTTTATGGGGATGATTAAGGTAAGGCCTGCCAGGCGGATACCGGGTCGCCAGCCAGAACCGTTTGGCACTGGGAGCCTCAGGTTTTCTCCCCAGATGTTCGAAAAGGGCACGTAAGGGTCAGCCTACAAAGAATATTGGATTTCCTGAAATCTACTGTAAAAAGGAATTCCATTTATGAGGAATCGAGGTGACTTCAGTGTTAGCTAAAGTAACTTCAGTAAAGTTAGCTAAAAAGCAAAGGGGCTCCTCTATGAGGAAGACCCGGCAGCAAGTTTCCGGTGAAAACAAGCAAGAGGTCCCAAGGGGTGCCAGGCTCAGGGTCAGGTTGGAGTTGGGGATCCTTTCTGCTGGGCTGTGGGGATCGAGCTCGAGGGGCAAGTTAAACCTCCGTGCACATGACATTCAAAACTCAAAGCAGGTGAGGATTCGCAAGGGGGATGCAGAAATCCCCTCTTGACCTAAATCTAGTTGTTCTTCCCTCCCCTCCCCAACTGTCTACTGAGCACCTAGCACGTATCCAGCATGGCGTCAAGTACTAAGCTTCAGGGGAAAATGAAACAGGAGCCAATCTGGTGCCTAATGGAAAGATGATCATTGCAGAGATAATGACACCAATCATCAATCAGCATGGGATTAAGTGCTGCCCCGACTTTCAGGTGCTAGAAATTCCATTACCTGGTGGAGGCCTTTCACCAGGTCCCAGAGAAGCTCAGCTGGGAAGTCCTCGGGCTTCTGTGCTCTGTCCACCCAGGGCCTCACACCAGAAGGGGGTGCTGGCGAGCAGGTTAAAGCTAGGGCTTTGCCTGCTGAGTTACTTAACCTGCTGTAAAGTCTCGTCCCTTTATAGTAAAAGGGATGTACTATAAATTCTATCCCATAAAGGTGCTGCCAGAATCAAATGAGATGATACTTGGAAAGCGCTCAGCAAAGTGCCTCGCTTGCACAGGCTCGTTCCTGCTGGGAAGGCTCCCTAAGCACACACGGTGTGCCAGGCACCGCTGCGGTCGCTGGGGCCACAACAATGGCCAAACCAGACATAGCACCTGCTCTGTTTCGTACGCACGGTCATGTTTCTAGTGGATGGGACACTGGGCACAGTTTACTTCCTTGGGAAGGTTACCTAGTATGTTCCAGACCAGACCCAAAACGCTACCATTTAGAGGGAAGCAGTAACTAAGATGGCTGGTGGTCAGGGCTGGGGATAACTTTAATTCGTAGAGTCAGGGTAGGTCTCATTGAAAAGCTGGAGTCCAGACAAGGACATGAAGAAAATGAGGGATGAGTCACCTGGGAATCTGGGGAGAGTTTCTGGGCAGAGAAAACAACCAGTGCTCCCGCCATAAGGTGACCGTGTGCCGGGCGTGGCTAAGAGCCACGGGCTGTGCAGAGGGCATGAGGCCACAGCAGTGGAGAGGAGTCTGGGGTGAATGGGCACCCATCAGGCCAGGCCCTATGGGCCTATCTTGGGACTTCTACTCGGACACAGGGCAGCGCAGGGAGCCAGTCGCGTATGGGGGAGTTCACTGGCACAGTCAGCCTCTGGTTTTCTAAGCGCCTGACTGTTGTGTGAGGAGGGCGTTCTGAGGAAGCCAATCCATCCAAAGCCTGGGAGGAAATGTGCTTTGACTGAAATGTATGTGCAGGTATGAGAGCAACCGAGGCTGGAGGTGCACAGTCGGTTTCTAGGCCTGGAGGCTCCTGACCCCCCCGCCTCCCGGGGCACGTTTCCAGACAGTAGAGGTGTGCTCCACCCCCCTCTCAGTCCTGCTAAGCAACCCATCCAGCCCATCCGAGGATAGAAGCACAGCAAAGTGGGCAAGAGCTCACCTGAACAGGCAGCGAGCCTACAAGATGGGCCGAGTCTGAGCTCGGCTCTCCTAGACGGCCTCCAGACAGCCTCCGTCAGCAGAGCCACGGGCTCCTCTGCCGAGGGCTCCTCTGTTCACTTGGCCTGACCAGCTCACGAGCCAAGGTCCCCCACAAGCACCTGCTCGTGAGACTTCCCGCCAAACCATCTACAGGGGGAGTTTTATGAAGGAAGCCAATGAGGAAAGGAGACGATCCGAGGTTGCTTACGAGAACCTGGCACTTGCAAACCCACACACATTCCCAAACCCACCACGTTCCCAAACCCGCCGTGCAAAGGCAACATCCTCTCCTGCTTTGGGGCAGTGCCGGCCACCTGAGGATGCGCTCATAGAGCCCAGTCCAAATCCTGCAGACCACAGCCTCTTCTCCATCACTAACGTTCGCCAAGTACCTGCTGCCCGCCCCCCAATGACAGCTCTGCCCGGATAGCATGCCGCCCCCTCCTATTACCTAGATGAGGATACTAAGCATGGGAGATCCAATCACTTGCCCAAAGTCACCCTGCTCAGACACAGTGAAGCCTGGAGCCTTAACCACCGCTCAAGAAAAGAGAGAACTCGTATAAAAGCAATACTACTTTGCAAACCTCCTTTTCACATTTCACTAATACAGGTAGCTGCTTGTCTGAATTGAGGAGTATCAGCTGTTATGTGGACTAATTAACTAATGATAGTGAATGGCCAAATAGATCTCAGTGTATTTTACAGGGTTTCAGAAGTTTACTTCTCTGTGTATGTTTATTCATGAGACAGGTAAAAGGAAAGGTTTAAAAATGTTTTCAAAATGCCTCTGAATACTTTAATCTTCTTATAAGTCAACCAAGACACTGCCTAAGATTAATCCATATTCAGGGATAAAAATGTATTTTCCATCTCCACATCTGAAAAACTATTGCTACCCCATCTCGAATTCAGCCCGTACCACCGCATTCTAGCTATAACAAGATTTTAACAATACTGGTGCTTGTCAATCATGGTGACAATGATGAAAATATAGCATCCCGTTCCCGCCTCCCCTGTGCCCAGCACTGATCTTGCCAGCATATCATCTCATTTCATTCTGAACAACGCTGCAAGGTGTGTATAATTAACCCGACAGACAGATGTGGGGGACAGAACTGTCAGCATCCCGACACCGCCCTCTTCCCGTCACACAGTGTTGCTTCCCTACCCTTGCCCACTCACCAAGAGTCCTACTCAATAGACCAAGAGGAATAAAACCCAGGAAATAAGACCTTGACGTGTCCTTAGCCTGCAAACGAGGCTGAACTCATTCAGGAAGCTTCTAGTTCTTACTGGGGGTGCCGGTTAACAAGCTAGAATTGCTTCAGCCCCAAATCCACCTGGCTTTATGAGGCTGGGGCTCACGCTCTGCAAACCCCCTTTCTGCTTTGCCAGCTATTTCCGATGAGGCTCTGCCAGAAGGGTCAGGTAGGGGAGGCTGCAGGTATGGAGGAAGGGCATGGGACTTGCTCCCTCCTGCTCGGTTCCTGTGGGCTTCCGGTTGCCAGGCCACTGCTCCAGCAAGGCCCCTTGCCCCGGCCGGGCACAGTTCATGCCCATAGCAGCGAACGAAGCTAGTTTATAGTTTTTCCAACACTTACGGAATCACATCCATCCCCTCCAGAGACCCCAGCACCCCCTGCTCAAAAGCCTGCCTGCCCTCCTAATCAGTTTGCCTTTCTCAGAGGTCTGGGACCCCGCCCCCAAGGCCTCTTCTCCCAGCTTCTAAGTCTTACCAATGACCTCTCCTCCTCCCTTCCTCCCTGCTGCTCGCCCCCACCAGCCATGGGGTAGTAAAGTTGCTACTTCCATGACACCCTGTGCCTCCCCTTGTGCCCTCTCTGGTCAACTCTTAACATTAAATTCTCTGTTTAAAATAACTTTAGGGTTTCTGCCGCTGAGTAGACCCTGCCTGATCCACTGGGAACACAACTGCGCCTTGTGACGTTTCCCAGCATGCTCCACTGAGGATGGTCTTCACCCACTGGGGCCACGGAGGGGCGCACTAGGGAGGGTCCTAACTCACAAAGTGTGGTCCATGAGCCACCTACCAAAATGTCAATCCCAGGGCTGTACCTGCAGAGAACAGGATCTAGGAAACATTTTTTTTTTTTTTTTTGCAAGGGCCTCCAATTGCCAACCCCTTCGTTTGGGCGCACAGGTGTGGAAACAGTCTGATGGGAGTCAGGATCAAAGACCCCCAGTTTCATAGCTGTGTGCTCTGGGCAAGTAACTTGATCTCCCTGAGCCTGAGGTCCCTCCCCTGTGCCATAAGAATGGCACTCGGATCATCTATCCACAGCGCAGAGCTAAGAATGAAAGGAGCAGGGAAAGCATTTGACTCTGGGCCTAGCATGGAGACAGACGGCAGGGGTCGCAGGGGAAAGGAAGAAATGCACACTGTCCCCTGCCTGCCTCCTGAGGACAGTGGTGCCCAGGTGGAGGCCAAGGTCCCAAGGCCGAGCCCATGAAGAGAAGCAGCACTTGCTGCCTCAGGACAAGTCTGAGCCCCTGATGTGAAGTGATTTTCAATGGGTGGCAGTCAGCCATGCATCAGTGGGCCTCGTTCCTGACTTGTCTCGTCATGTTCTTCTTGCCAGAGTCACAAGATGTCTAATACCAGCAGAAGTAATTAAAAATAAACCGGGAGACAGTGAACCATTTCAACCCTCCCTTTGGTGGCAAGGAGGGCCTGCGTGAGCTCTCCTCGCAGTGACTGAAAATGCCTTTTCCTGTCCTACCGTTGACTGACCGTGAGAAATGAATGTTCCCGCTATTTTCCTAAGACAGGTGTGGGATTTATCACCCTTGAAAAAATAAAGCAATGACACCAACTGAGCTAAAACTTTCGGACCAAAATGTGACTGCTGGTGGAGAAGGAGCGAGAAACGGAGGAAGGAAGGGGGGAGAAGACAGAGAAATGTAACCACCCAACTGAACCCTGAAATCAAACAGCGGGCGTCTCGAAGCATTTAAAGGAAGCTGAAAACAGAAGAAGAAAAGTCTACTACCTACCTATTACCCACCGCCTGCCCCCACTGACGTCAATTACGATGAGGAGTCAGTACCAAACTGCATACCCAGCCAGGCCCATGCCTCATGGGCTGGTTCCTTGCGCAGCAGTCCGACGCACCTCAGAAAACAGTCCACTCACGTCTCTGCCCGGTTCAAAGACTCCCACAGCTCCCCTGTCCTTGGATCACGACCAAAGCCCCGTACTGTGCCCATCGCAGTGTGGGGCAGCTAACGCCCCCCTGGCGCCGCCCCCACACCCACGGGCCTCAGCCACCTGCTCTTCATCCAGCTCCTCACACACACCCAGCGGCTCCGGCACCGGGCCTTCGAAAATACTGTTCCCTCCGCCCTTCCCTGCCCAGCTCCCTTGACTCACACAGGCTCTTGGCAGGGAGACTCGCCCGGACCACCTCCTTCTCTGTCTCGGGCTGTTGTTTGTCTCCTTCAGAAGATTCATCATGGATCCTAACCAAGTAGTCTTTCCACTTGTTTAGTGATCTGCTCTCTGTCTGGGGTCTGCTTGTAGCCATCATGTCAGCCCCAGGCTCCTGGGCTCTGGTGCAGTGGCCTGGGACACGGTGAGTTCTCAGTACAAATCTGTTGAATGAAGGAATCAACCTCCCCCACACACCCTATATGGCTACTCTCTTCCCTCCACTTCCCTTGCCAACGTCTCTGGCACTCCCCAGCCCCCACACTGTCTGGTTCTGTGGCGTGAGGGAGAGAGCCAGAGTACGGGTGGGGCAGGGGTAGCAGGAGCACTCTGAGACCCCTCGCCTACAGGCAGTGTGACCTGAACTCCTTCCCCAGTTGCTCTGTTTTGGGTAAATCCCCTTTCCTCCTGACTAGCTCAAGGGAAGGCAAAGACGGAGCTTTGTAAAATCACTGGAAAATCAGAAAAGGAAACAATGTAGTTTAGGAAAAAAGGAAAGAACAAAACTCCCTTCTGGGTTGCTAGAGACTATTTAAGGCCTGGGTTCTTAAAAGGATGAGCACTGACTCAGCTCAGAAACTCTGCTCCCCAGAGTGGCACGTGTCCTGTGGAAAGATGAGGAAGGAGGGGTACTCGAGCTTTCTAAAACCACCCCAGGGGCACTAAGACAGAGCTCAGCCTTCTGGCACCTCCTTGAGGCCACAAAGACATGGCTGGCTTGAGGCTTCACCCTCCAAATTATGTCAAGGGAGGGAGGCCTGGGGCAAAATCCCCCAGAGAGCTCCTTCTTGGGGATCTCTGTGACACAGGTCAAAGAACAGTGCCTTCCAGTAGCATTGCCAAAGTGCTCCAAAGCCAGACCCCAAACCACTCAGTGATCAAAGGCTTCCCCCAGACCCCAAGCCAGGAGCCTATCTGGCCCCACCCCTCCGTGCCATCCCCACCAGCTCATGGAGAATCCTCCAGGGACCCTGAGCCCTACTTGTCTCTCCAAGGACCTCACCACGGCCACTGTCCTCGCTTTTGTTCTGGACGTAACTGATAATAGGACACAGAGCACACATAATAGAAATAGCAAGCACCTTTGAGGTTCTTTCTAAAAGAGGAAAACCATTTAATTATACCCAGACAGCCTTGACCTAAAGCTACCCATTTGCCATCCAATTACTCTCTGCCTACAGCCCTGAGGGGATCCGAATCTTTGACATTCTGCAGACCCCCTCCCCACACTTGGGAGTAGGAAGGCCAAGGAAAAGAACTTATTTTCTGGGTGATAATGTGTGTGGTATGGAGGGACAGCTCTTCGTGGGACCTGAGGCCATTTGGTTTCGCTATTCCCTCCAGGACGTCTGCATCCTGGTTCAGGAGATGGCCTCTGTGTTCGATGCTGGCTTGTGAGTTCAGCTCCAAATGCTAGTCGTGGAACCCTGACTCAGTGATGTGGCCTCAGTTTCCTCTTTTGTATAAAGGGGATAGAGAAGTGCTTGCCTCTTGGGGTTCTGTGCAAAATTAAATGTATGCATACCATTGAGAATGGCACCAGCCCTTTGGCATCTGATAAGAATGAGCTCTCATGGGGCGCCTGGGTGGCTCAGTGGGTTAAAGCCCCTGCCTTTGGCTCAGGTCAGGATCTCAGGGTCCTGGGATTGAGCCCCACATCGGGCTCTCTGCTCGACAGGGAGCCTGTTTCTCCCTCTCTTTGCCTGCCTCTCTGCCTATCTGTGATCTCTGTCAAATAAATAAATCTTAAAAAAAAAAATGAGCTCTCATTAGTTCTGTATATACATTTTGGCACAAGAAAGCAGTAGCTGAAGGCATTGTCTCATTGAGGGAGACTCAGGCTCAGGGAAGCGGAGGGAGCATCCCGGCGCTGCCTGCTCTCCTCATCACAGACCCGCATGAAGGACAGATGGTGCAGGGACATCTAACGGCCACAGAAGGGTCACCGTCCACACTGCACGCCCAGGCAAGATTCCACCGCTTCAGCTGCAGCAGAAGTGAGGGTGGCTGCAACCACACCTCACCCCCGGGATATCACGCCTAGGGAAGAGAGTGATTAGCCCCTGGGCAGGTGGATTCTGACAGGCATCCCAGGGATCCTGCTCTCCTTGGAGTCAAGGAGTCTCTGGCTTCCTGGGTCTCAGCAAAGAGGGAATGTGATTCTCTCTGGGGTGTTCCCTTTGTTACTCGGGTGATATGAAAACTGTGACACTGCCACGTGCTCCCCCTCGCCCCGCCCCCCCAGTCACCACCAAAACAGGATTCAAGGAGCCGTCAAGTCTGACGCTTAGGGTGACCCTCCATGCTGGGCACTGGGTTCAGGCCCAGACTGGGTACCCTCGGCGCAGCCCCGCCTGAATGGCCCCAGCACAGTGTCCTGTATCCCGGCCACGGTGGCAGCACTGGTGGAAAAGGGGGAAAAACAAAAACTACTCAGGCCAGAAGAACAGAAAGCAGTGCTCCAAACGTGGGAGATACTCCGAGGCACAGAGAGAGGGATTTGCTATCAAGGCTCCCACCCCTCCACCATTGATTATGTGGCTAGTATAGTTCATTCAGGTGGAAAAGAGCAGTAGAAAGGAGGCGAAAAACCACCAAGATCATCCTCTATTGAATTCAGCTAATGCACGGATTTCCAAGGGCATCTCAACGACTTTTAACAACCCACTGATTGATTCCTTTTAATCAGGGCTGACAAAAAGGCTTTCCTATAAGGCTAGATTCCTTAAATCACTTTCCCACCATTTTCTTACCTATCCACTATCCCCTCTGTCTTATGCAGCAGGGAAGGTGATGATAAATCATTCCATGACCTTCTTCTTATTATTATTTTTAGTTCACTTGGAAGAGCAACTAGATAGGTGGCAGGTATGACCATTTTTCTAATTTAAATGCAGGCAGCTTTATTTCTTGAGCAGATCCTGGAATGAGTCCCTTCGATGTTGAGAAGTTCATATTTTATTCCAAGTATGTAAGAGCGGCTGCTAAGCTGCTAACCAATGGATATTAGGCAAAAGTAAATGGCACCCAATAAATGAATAAATAGCTCCTCATTTCTGCCCTCGGAAATAAAATGCTGGCAAGGGACACATTGCATGGCAATCATGATGCTGTCTTCGGACTCACAGTTAAATCACCAATAATGTATTCCTTCTTCCAACTCATTCTAAAATGTTTTATGAAGCAGTTGCCTTGAATGAGGCCCTGGTTAGGTGATAGCTTTAAAAAATGACACCCACAAGTGCCCTTCTGGCAGGCTCCCCATTTCCTTCTGCTTTCCCCTTCTGGAATCCAGCTGCCATAGTGTAGGCAAGTCCAGGATACTGCACTGAGGGGAGAGGCCTCATGGTGTGGCTCTGGAGGGTTAGACATCACATGGAGAGGCAGGTCTTCGGAAGGAGAACCCCGAGAGTCCAACCAAGCTCCCAATTTCATAGAGCTTCATCAGGGACTCGACCTGACACCGTGTGGAGCAGAATCACCATCCAGTTAACTCACAGAATTGCAAGAAATAATAAATTGTTCTCTTAAGCCACTAGGTTTGGGGATATTTTATTGTGTTGTTATGATAAATGATTTCTTCTCTTTTTCCCCTCCTCCTTGCTTCTTCTACTAGTTTTCTATTGCAGCATCACAGGTCACCACAAATGTAGTGGCTTAGATAAACACACATTTGCAACCACACAGGAGTCTGGGCACAGCTTAGCTGAGTCTTCTGTCTGTGATCTCACAAAGCTGCAATCAAGGTACTGACTGGGCTGTGCTTTCATCTGGTGCTCAGCTGGGGGAATAATCTGCCTCCGAGCTCATTCAAATTGTTGGCAGGATTCATTTCCTTATGGCTACAAGACTGAGGGCTTAGCTTTTAGATGGCTGTTAGCTGGAGGATGTCCTCAGGTCCCAGCAGTTCCCCCCAGCCCCTTGCCAATGGGCTTCTCCAAAACCTGCTTACTTCATCAAACTGGCAAGGAGAACCTCTCTGCCCTCAGAGAGTGTCCAGATCCTCTTTTAAGGATCTCCTAAGTAAGGCTCACCCAGGATATCCTTTTTGATTAACTCAAACCAACCTGAGACTTCGATGATATCTACAAAATCTCCTTACCGTATTATATTCTATTGGTTAGAATCAAGTCACAAGGTCCACTCATACTCAAGATGAGGAGATTGTACAGGGGGTAAACACCAGGGGGCAGGTGTCCCTATGCCACACTTCTCAGCAGTGTTGGGATATGCTGCATGGTAATGGGACTGTTCAGAGATATAGATGTGTCCCCAAGATCTCGCCAAACCAGTGAAGATGAAAGATAGGCCTAGAAGTAATTACAGTGATGGACATGAATACAGGGCTTGGCCAGGGCTCTGGGAGTGGCTGAGCATGAGGTACCAGGGGGCTGTGAACTTCAAACTCGGATGAGGGAACTGGGCTGGTAGGGCTGGTGCAGGGGTGGGCAGTAGGGCAGTGAGAGGGAGAAGGAGAGAAGGAGGAGAAGACAGAATGGTGAGGTCATGGTCGAGAGCAGCATACACCTGCCATATCAGGGGGCAGCCATGTCTTAGCTCCAAGCATTTTTGTCATATAAGAATGTTGGCTCCAAAGGGCCAAGTGTACCCATTTATGAGAGAAACTAAAACTTTAAAGTTTTATATACTCTCTCCAGATTTTTAAATGATGATCAATAATTGGCAATTTTTTGAACAAAGTATGAGCCAAGAAACACATACTTGTAGCTGGATTTGACTAAGGGAACAGGTTCTTGTGAAGTAAACAGAGGGAACAAAAGTAGCCAAGCCCACAAAGGAACTAAATGCTGTTCCTTGGGCTGTTTCTTACTTATGGGAGTCATTCCCCAAGTGCGCAGCATCCACATCACCTGGGGACTTGTGAGAAATGCACATTCTCAGGCCCCAGCCAGCCCGACTGGATCAGAAACTCCCAGTGTGGGGTAAGCAGTCAGTGTTGGAACAAGTTCTCAGATGATTCTGACGTTTGCCCAAGCTCGAGAACCATGGTCTATGGGAATCACATTTCAGCCTTAAGATCATTTTCCTTTCTTCTGAATCTACTTCCTATTTCTATAATTTGGAAGACCGCCAACTACAGCATGGCATAACCTCCACTAAATATCTGACGTTCAGAATCAACACATGGGGATCCACGCAGACTCATTACCTGCCCCTCCAAAGAGAAGTCATCAAGAAGAATGTGTATGTGTGGGGCGCCTGGGTGGCTCAGTTGGTTAAACAGCTGCCTTCGGCCCAGGTCATAATCTGGAGTCCCGGGATCGAGTCCCACATCGGGCTCCCAGCTCCATGGGGAGTCTGCTTCTCTCTCTGACCTTTGCTCCTCTCATCCTCTCACTTTCTCTCTCTCTCAAATAAATAAATAAAATCTTTAGAAAAAAAAAAAAAGAAGAATGTGTATGTGTATGTACATGAATGCCGTAGAACTCTCCAGAGTGGAGCAGGAGGGATGGGATCCTGCTATTAATTTCTAATCATAGAAGACTCTTGCGGCAAAAACCAAATCTGCTTTGACATGATAATACTTTATTATAAGTAGATGAAACTCCTTGATGTGATGTTGAAATTTCCAGATTCTGGTTTCAATTAATCCAAGAAAGCACCAGGCCTAAAATCAATATTGTATCTTTGGCAAGATTGTTTAAATTTGTCTTTTATCTGAAGAATTGTGACTTTGAAGCCGCCTTCCTCTGCCTCTTCCTGCAGGTAAGGACTGGATATTTAAATACCAATATTACTGGGCAACTGCTATCCATCAGGTATCACCACGTGGGAGGAAGTCATAGAATCCAGTATGTGAGACTCATCTGATAATTTATTTGGACTTAATGGAGCTGTTTATAAAAAGCCCCTTTCACTTTCTTCTTTTATGTCAGATGGTCCTAAATCATTCAAAATACCCTCCAACATGCCATGCAATGTCATGGCATCTGCAAACATTCTACACGACTACAGAGTGTCCATGGCCCTACCCACGCTTACCAGTGCTGTGGCCTCTCACCCCACCAGGCCTCTCCATCACTCAGCCACACCTTAGGATTGTGCATTAGGTTCAGGCCACATGCCCAGCACTGTGTTGTATGATCCACAGGATCCACACACATCCAGCATGTTCTTCCCTTCACATGACATACATCTATCCAAGAATTAAGTCCCCAGAAATCATCACCTGAAACCCCATATCTAAAATACCTTGTCCAACAGTGAATTCCCATCTTATTCAAGGGTTGGGTTCTAAAGGCAGTGCTTACTGTGGGAGCTGCAATCAGCCAAATTTATTCTTGGACATCTCTCAGGCCCGTGCCACAACAGAGTCCCACATTCTCTCAGGAAGCCCGGCACACCTAACTTTTCCTTCAGCTTCAGCAGTGATGGCAGTTTCTAAGGTTGGGCACCAGAGAAAGGATTTGGCATCCATTTAGGGACCATGTTGTATAAAATGGATGTGTCTTTAAAAAGCAGACACACATTTGATGAGGTGAGATGTCAGTGTTAGCAGATAAATGCAGGGACCAAGAATGACTAAGGGAACATGGAATGACATCTCAGGTTCCCTCAAGGAAACATACTCTTTAGATACAGCTGAGGACACAGCTGTCACTTGTCTTCTCTTTCTTTTTGCCAAGTATGTATGGTTAGTTCAGTTCCAAGAAATTAAATACATAAAGTAGGAAAAGCAGGACGGACTTGTTTTGAAGGGTCTTACAGACACAAAGTAATGCCACTGGCTCATGGGACAGAAGAAAGCCTTTATGATGTCCCTGGGACAGCACCCTCTCTGACCAACCTTTTTCCTGTGAAAATTCCACCGGTCAAGTGAGAAAGGGATCACCGACTGCTAATCTATTGACTGGTGCCCACCGGAGGAACTTATTAAAAACATGGATCACCACACCACATCCTTAGACATTTTGATTCTGTAGGTATGGGATAGAGCACAAGTATCCATGATTTACAAATCTCCCCCAGAGAATCCAAACTAGCTAACAACTTGAGGAACATCTGCGTTTAGACACTCAGATGCACCAAAAAAGTTAATAGTCATCATTGATATATGGATTCATCAGATAAATAAATGTCAATCTGGAAAGCAAAGAAGGAATTAGAATAGAGAACAAGCTTTGACAAGGGTGAAGAACAGCCCTGGGGGATGGAGAGAAGCTTCTGGGTGGTAATGAGGGTGCAGGAGGAGGAACCACAGAAACACAGAAACGTCCAGAAGATGACTGAATGGCCACCACGGCTGACTTCACCACTTATAGATGCTGGACTCACCCAGCAGCTCTGGCTCCATGGAAAACAAAAGTGCTGCCCAATATGGATGAAGCACCCTTCTCAATGAAACATTTTACCGAACACGTTGACTATATCTTCATGGGTTTCTTCTCTCCTCCAAAAAAGTTTCATTTTGAAAATAAGGAAAGATACCGGATTCAGTTTGGTCCACCAGAAGACATGAGACAGAGAAACCACAGGCCATTGTGAGATTAAGTCTAGATGGGGCACCTGACCCTGGACAACCGGGGGTTACAGCACAACACGGGTTCTCCATCAACTGCGCTGCACAGCGGCACCAGCAACTTACCTTACGGTCTGGCCAGTTGTATTTGGCAAAGATGGTATCATAGGTGTCCACCGCCCCGTCGGTGATGAGCATGATGGCCTGGCTGCAGATGCTTCCTTGTCCGGTGTGGTTGAACTGCAGGAAGAAACAAGTTCCAATTAAAAAACACACCAGAGAGTTCTGTACGTCCACGAGACTTCAGAGGCGTGGGGGCTTGGGAAGCCTCCCAAAATGAGAGCTCGTTCTGCAAAACAGAACCTACACAATAAGCTCTTCCTCATGCATTCACCCTGTTTGCTTTGACAAATTGGAACTAAGTACTGGCCGCAGAGGGGATTTCTGAAAAACACACACAAGATGGGAAGTGAAATTCTAGGACAAATAACCTCTCTTACCTTCGGGCACAGACAGTGCCTCAGAATATAAGCATCTAAGGCACTGGCACAGTCATGCTTTAGGGACACACAATCCGCAGAATTAGAGGTAGGCAACGCCTCTTTCAAAATCTAAAGGAATCTGGTTTGATGCATTAGAGAATACAATTGACGAGGTTTTGGACTCATGGAGAATAAAATCAGGAACGTGCCAATTCAGGTTAGAAACCTAAGCACTCTTTTTGTAGGGTTTGTTTTAGATACATATTTGTTAGCATGTAACGTTATAGATTAGTTAATATGCCTTATTAGGTATAGCTGGCTGAAATTCCAAGATTGTACCCACTGGTGTTCAAGAACCGAAATTTCTTCAACTTTCAGTTTTATGTGGCACTGGAGACGTTTCCAGCCCTCGTGAGTGGTAGATTGGGGTGGACTGGTCGCCAGAACTCAGTGACCTTCCCTTGAATCAAGAATGAAGAATTCCCTTAATGAATACTATCAATGCTGCAATTCAAAGCAACACCAGGTCCTTTAAAAACCCTGCAATTGGAGTACATAGGTGGCTCAGTTGGTTAAGTGTCTGCCTTCAGCTCAGGGTCCTGGGATTGAGCCCTGCATCCGGTTCCCTGCTCAGTGGGGAATCTGCTTCTCCTTGTCCCTCTCCCCTCCCCTCCACTCATGCTCTCTCTTTCAAATAAATAAAATCCTAAAATAAATAAATACATAAATAAATAATCAAAATTAAAAACCCCACAATTAATAAATAGTGCCAAGGCATGAAAACATACAAAAAGTCTTTAACTTTCAGTAGAAAGTAGAAAGTTTTCAGTGAAAACTGCCACCATTATAAGTGATGTTTATTTATTAATTCTAAAATTACTTACTAAGTGCCCATGGAGAGCTGGGGATAAAACATGCAAAAATCCCTTCCCTCCTATAGCTCACAATTCTATGTGGAGAGACATATAGAACAAAGTAAATGAGTCAATTTTGTTGTATGTGTAGTAATAGTGATGGTAAGGAACAAAAAAAGAAAGCAGAGCAGAGGGATAAGAAATGGGAAGGGGGTAACTTTAGGAAAAAACAGAGAAGACCTCACTGAGAAGTTGCTATATGAGTGACATCTGCAGACTTGAGTATCTAGGGGAGGGACATCCCAGAGAGGGCCAAGAGCACATGCAAAGGCACTGAGTGGGCACATTAGATCTGTTGACCAAGGCCCTGGGGAAGGATGGAGACCGTTGGATTTGCTGCTAGGTGCTCCTGAAGCAGAGAGCTGATAAAGCATTCAAGATGAGATTTAATGCCTAGTCTCTGTGTACTTAGAATTCTAATGTACAGACTGAAGTTGCAACTCAAGAGAGAAGACTCTAAGTGCATAAATGAATGGATAAAAGGATGGACAGACGGGAGAGAGGCTTTGCTCTGCCCCAATATGGCCCTGAGCAATTCCTTCCTCCCTCCTTTTTTCCCTTCCTTCCTTTCCTTTCTTCCCTCCTGCATCCCTTCCTCCCTCCCTCCCTTCCTTCCCTCCCTCCTTCCCTCCTTCCTTCCCCTTCACTCTGAAAGACCCACCTTCAACTAGGCTTCATAGCCTCCATAAATGGCATTGCCCTTTCCACTCCGAGACACCGCTAAGATTCTATCATCATAGTGCATTTTCTTCCTTGCTGTGGTAGGAAGAAACATCCCTGTGGTCCTGTCCTATCAATAGGTTGTTCTGGCCATGTTTTGGGGGAGCCTGCATTCAACACGGTCTTCAGATCATTGAATAAACCCAGCAGTGGGCCACTGAATAAAGGTTATCTCTGCTTCAGTTCGCAGAGGCTGAAGAAAGGGGAAAAATCAACACACCTTGCAACTGTTGTTCATGCAGCTCATTAGAAAGCATCCTGGCAACATTCTTCCAAATGAAAGGCAAGAGAGGGAAATGAAGATATCTGAATAATGCAGACTGGAAGAAGGGGTTGCCCTGAGTTGTTTATTTAAAAACATCACTTTCCTCTCTGGCTGAGTCCCTGGTATTCTCCGCAGCAATCTGCAGTTGGAGAATTTTGAAGAATGCAATTAAATTCAAATGCTTTGATGAGTAATATCTCTTCTCTTCATATTTGTCTAGAACTTTTTTTTTTTGAATAGCGGGAGTGATGAAAGTGTTTTCCATAATAATAACAATGACAAGGGCCTGATGATGAACTACAATTAGCTCAGCGATTCATCAGTTAGCAGCGAAAATTTCAATGCATCCTGACATTTAGAGCATTTGGTTGTGATTAGCAGTCTTTGAAATGTCACCGAATTTTATTTAATTGGCTAAGAAAAATTTTTAAAAGGTAATCACCGCAAAGATCATATTCATCGCCAAAAAAGATAATTGCGGTTGTCACATGACAAGGTAGATGCGAACTACTGTAGCAAGCTGGCTTGGTGTTCTTACAGAAACTAATGAATGCAGCACAGATCAATAGCTGGAAGGGTCTTAGAAGTTTATTTGAGTTCTCCTTTCAAAGCCATTTGTACGACAACTGCAAGCCCTTAAGTCACTGGAGCAAATACGGACACTGAAATGTAGGTAATTGCGAAACCGAATTTACTTCATTTGGTTAGAGTGACCTCTGAACCACTCTGAGCCCCAGCCACAATCACACTTTCGATTATGTGAGTGTGAGAGAGAGAGAGAGGGAGAGAAGGAGAGAGAGGGAGAGACAGAGAGAAAGAGAGACTCACACACAGAGGGAGAAGGTGTGCTTGTGTGATTGAGAAATAACTATTTATTCATATTGGCTTGCAAGGGCAGGCCTAACACGCAGAAGAGAATTATATCACTTAAAGATCATATTGATGAAGTGGAAAATAGCTAAAGCTTCATTTTCATGGGAGATTAACCATCTCTGTGTTTTTCAGAATGTTTGGCTATTTAAAAGCCCAGTGGCAAGAGATGAGATGGAAATGTTTCTCTCTCTCTGAGATAAACGAGCACTCAAAATATGGTGCCACCCATCAACCAACCTCAAAGATATTCTATAACGTTTTTGTTCCTTCCATTTCTTGCTATACTGGAGTTTACATTGGATCCCTTGGGTTTTCTGACTGGCCAGACCCCAGAGGGATTTTACAGGTGAAGGCAGAGCAGGGAGGTGTGTGGAAGGTTTCCCTGGTTCAAAAATATTTCTGTCACCAGGATTTAAGGAAAGAAATCCACCACGTGTTGGTGATTTCTCTGGATCTGAGAGGTGTTGGGAGGTTAATATCTTGGAACACACAAACATATTATGCCTGAAGGTGAACTTGGTGAGCTGTGACTTCGACAAGATTCTATCCCTGAGGTTCTGATATGAGATAAAGAGTTCCTGAGTCAATACGTTTGAGTACCAGCATAAATACATTTTGAAAAGGTCTGTTATGCAAAGGTGTGCTGTCAGTCTCTGGGAGAGGAGGCCTTGCATCTTGCCACCTTGACAATGCCTTTGTTGGACTACCTCAACAGACCAGCATGAGCCAGGCGTGCAGTGGGAAACACTGGCTTGGAAGGGTCTGCGAACAAAACCGGTAAGTGGACAGGATGGGGAGAGAGAAGGTCACGGGCAAGGAAAAGGAGAGAGGGGACAATGAAGGAAAGCAGACGATCCTAAGGACAGGGGCAGGAAGTAAGACCAAAGCATCAGGAGCTCAAGTTGCTTCTAGAAGCCACAGGCAGCCTGGCCAGAGTGGAGGTTGCCCAATGTCTCCGTGGTCACAGAGATGGCACGTCCCACCCACCCCAGCCCTGCTAAAAGGGAGGCAGGTATGGCTTCATTGTGCTGAATCCTCAACCCTGCCCTACCAGGGCCAGGTTCATGGGCATGCGATGGGCAAAGCTGCACAGGACCCCTTGCTCTATTTCACACTCTGCTGCCTTTCTCTTAAGAGTCCTAATGACTTCTAGACAAGGGACAAAATTCATTTTGCCTTGGGCTTCACCAATTATGTGGCCAGGGCTGCGTCTATTGCTATCCCCATTTTACAGATGAGGAAAATAAAGGTGAGGCTAAGCAGAGTTTTCTCAAGGTCACACAGCAAGCTCTGACCAAGTCAGGCTTCTCAGCCCAACCTGCCTGATCCCAGAGACCACAGGCTTCACATGACAAGCATCCCCACTCTCGCTCCTTCACCGCTTCAAAGAGCCAGGAAACAGAAATTCACTGCAGGGCTCGTTTCCACTCAAGGGACTCACCAGCTCAGAGTAGCCTCCCCCTACTGTAGACACAAGGCTCTTGAGATGAAAAAAAAAAAACCAAAAAACCAATCTTATCATTGTGACGAGTCCCTCCAATGTGACCCGCTAGAAAGAGCCAGCTGAAGATGCCGAGCTTGGCATCTCCAAGCCCGGAGAAGGTTCCAAGCCCTATCCAGGGTTCAACTCAGAATTTAAAGGTGCAGCATGGCCCATTGCTCTGGTCAGCTATGCTCATACATTACTCATAAGCTCTTAACAGGGATGGGCTGTCCCAAGCACCGAACCTCACCTAAATGTGAATTCTCTGCAGCCAGCAGCCTCGGGGCAGCAAAGTAAGAGGGAATAGCCATGGGTTTGATTTGAGTTTAATTCAAGACGCTGATGTGGCACCTTACCTCCTGATTTTTCCCTCCCCCACCCTCTTGACACTGGCTCAGAACCGCAACCTGAATGGCCTTCTGTGTGCCAACAGGTACTGATTGTAAAACGGAATCGAGAATTAGGGCCTACCCTCGGCTTGAGAGGTGAGCGTCGGTGAGCAAGTGAAGCTAGAGTTTTGGAGTTGGGCCCGCCTGACCACTGGGCCGAGCTGCCTGACGGGTGGGTGCGAGCCCCCTGCCGACGAACACGCGGGTCCCCCACGGCAGCCTGGAGACTGAGTGACGGGCGGCCCCTGAGCCTCTGGGACTCTCCCAGCTTCTGCAACACCTCAGTGGGGCTGTGGTTCTGTTTAGTGCCTGCTGGCGCTCAGTTCCACCCCACGCCCTTCCCCAGGATGCCACAGTCCCCAGGCTCCCCAGGAGTCTGGACCAGGTTCATCCAAAGGAGAGTACTAGAGGGTGCCAGAGAGAAGCCAAGGCCTTCCTCGGCTATGTCTTTCTTTTTCTGCTGCGGAGGCAGGGGCACTTTCTGGCAATGGTTGCATCTTCTGAGGTACCAGCTTCCGCAGGGCAAGCCTTCCTCCCTGTGACTCCAGCTCTCGCTGGTAGCCCCTCCACGGTTCGATTCCTATCTGGATGGCCACGGGGCAGAGGCTCCAACAGGGTCCGTCCCTCCAGTTGTCCCTCCTACCCTAGAGAGGAGCTACCTCCTGCTGGTGCTAATCCAAGACTGTTTCATTCTCTGTTCGGTCTCTGAGCTTTTCCATCCCTCATGCAGCCGAATGCCTGAGGCAAACCCCTGCTGTTGGACACATCTAGAGTGATGTCTATTTTTTTTTATTTCTTAACATCCTAACCTACCTCCCCGGTCCAAGCCACCCAGTACACGTCACCCAGATAATGTCATGGCATCCTTGCTGTTGTCTTTGTTTCTCAGTACAGCGGCCAGAGAAATCCTGCTAAAACTCAAGTGGGTCATGTTATTCCCTGCTCAGACTCCAGGGACTGTCCATCCCACACAGAGCAAGAGCACAAGACCCCACAGGAGTCATGTAGTCTGGTCCCTGTTTCCTCCCTGATCTCATTCCCTAGTCTTCCTTCCCTGACTTTCCTCCTAACACTGCTCTCCTCAATGTACGGTACATATGCCCAACAGCTCTGCCTCAGGGCCTTTGTACCTGCTCCTCTTGCTGGAAACTTCTTCCCCAAAATGAAATCACTGCTCCCTCTCTTCTTTAAGGTCTCTACTCTGACCAAGTGCACCTAGGAGAAATCTTTCCTGACCACGCTGTATAAAGCAGCAAGTCCTTATTAAGCTAGAACAATGGGCCTGTTGTTTTCCACAAGACTACACACTTCATCTGCCTTTTCCCAATAGATATGGGGTCAGCAAACTTCTACTGTAAAGGGCCATGCGGTAACTATTTTAGGTTTTACAGACCATAGGGTCTCTATCGGAACTAATCAACTCTGCCCTTGCAGTGCAAAAGGAGCCAAAGAGGATAGATGGGCATGAATGCAGCCCAATAAAACAATTTTTACAAACACAAGATAGAGGCAGGATTTGGCTCATGGGCCATAATTTCCCAACCTTTGCACTGGAACACGAGGTCCATTAAGGCAGACGCTTTGTCTATTCTCTTCTCTGATACGTTCCCAGTGTCTGGCATTAAAAGCACACAGCATCGACCAGTTACATAAATGATACAGAACCTGCATTAATAGAGATAGTCATTATTTTCCTAATAGTCTTCCAGACTAACAAGAACACAAAAGTTACATGCATATTCTTTTAGCTTAACACAGTTGGATTCAAAGGGCAGAATCACCAGCCCAGGAACCCCCAGAGGTTTTCATGGAACTTTAACAGGTGCTACTTGAAAAACGGATTCTTGTTCCAAGAAGTGTAAGGAACAGTCGGTTGAGCAATGTTCCTTCCTATTGTGCTTCCTGGAAACTTGATTATGCTACTGTGTATTGTGAATCTGCAAGGAGCTGGGAGAGAGGGAAGGATGGGTAGGGGACACCCTAAGCCTACCGCACAGAGAAAGCCCTTCCGGTAAACATTGCCACAGGCAGGGATTCAGTGCGAAACACAATGAGAAATGAGTCCACTGCATGAAGAAATTAAAAGTTTCTGAGACAAGATCCACATTGGAAGGTATTCAAGTGCGGGTGGTCCCAGAGCCAACAAGCATGATGGGTGAGAATCACAATCAGAGGGCATGACTGGCTCTGTCCAGTGGGGTGGGGAGTTGGTTTGGTCTCACTGGCTAGACCTGGCTCCCCAGATGACTCAAATGGCCAGCCTCACCCTCCCTTCTGGTGCCTAAAGATACTCAGTGACAGCCAGAGCCAACAGTAATGCTGGTCCGCAACTAATACAGAAATAAATAAATAAACAAATTTAAAAAAATAAAATAAAATAAAATTCCATCCCTTCTCCCAGACATAAGAAAGGCAAAGTAAAGAGGAGCTTACGTCACTGAGAATGTTGAAGGCCTCATTCAGAGCTATATCCAGCATTCCAATGCCTTTGGCAAAAAGTTTGTCCAAATGCTCCCGGAAGTGCTGTAAAAACAGAGTAGAGAATTCATTAGCATCCAAACTGTTACATGAAACACCATCCTCCAACGAACAGGTGCACACTAAGACCAATGAGTCTTGGACCATGGTCATAATATGTTTTTATCCTTCAGAATGCAAAACATAAGAATCTATTCAATATAAAATTTACTTTCCATATGCATTTTAAGATTTGATTGCATTCTAGGGGGAAAATTCACTGAATTCTGGTAGAAAGTACTTAATTTATCTGAAGTTCCTATTTTCCTTTCTGGGTTCAGCTCTCATGACCTACTCTATCCCCTGACCCTCAAGTTTCCCACTCCTGATCACTCGTAGGACTCTGCACATGCTCTCCTCCCTGGAAATCCACTCTCCATCCATTTCCTGGCTCTCCTGTCACATTTTCCTCCCACCTACTTTTGGGACCTCAGTGTGGACACCACCCACTTCTGGCCTAGGGGTACTTCCGAGACCCCCATCTCTGAGACTGCCTCAGAATGCTTTCTTAGTAAAAATGGATCAAAGACCTCAATGTGAGACAGGACTCCATCAAAATCCTGGAGGAGAACACAGGCAGCAATCTCTTCGACCTTAGCCACAGCAACTTCTTCCTAGAAACATCTCCAAAGGCAAGGGAAGCAAGGGCAAAAATGAACTATTGGGACTTCATCAAGATCAAAAGCTTTTGCACAGCAAAGGAAACAGTCAACAAAACCAAAAGACAACCAACAGAATGAGAGAAGATATTCGCAAATGACATATCAGATAAAGGGCTAGTATCCAAAATCTATAAAGACCTTCTCAAACTCAACACTCAAAGAACAAATAATCCAATCAAGAAATGGGCCGAAGTATGAACAGATATTTCTGCAAAAAGGACATCCAAATGGCCAACAGACACATGAAAAAGTGCTCAACATCACTCAGCATCAAAGAAATACAAACCAAAACCACAGTGAGATACCACCTCACACCAGTAAGAATGACTAAAATTAGCAAGGCAGGAAACGACAGATGTTGGCGAGGATGCAAAGAAAGGGGAACCCTCCTACACTGTTGGTGGGAATGCAAGCTGGTACAGCCACTCTGGAAAACAGTATGGAGGTTCCTTAAAAAGTTGAAAATAGAGCTACCCTACGATCCAGCAATCGCACTACTGGGTGTTTACCCTAAAGATACAAACGTCGTGATCCGAAGGGGCATGTGCACCTGAATGTTTATAGCAGCAATGTCCACAATAGCCAAACTATGGAAAGACCCTAGATGTCCATCAACAGATGAATGGATAAAGAAGATGTGAGATATATATATATATATATATATATATATATATATATATATATATATATATGATGGAATACTATGCAGCCATCAAGAGAAATGAAATCTGGCCATTTGCAATGACATGGATGGAACTGGAGGGTATTATGCTAAGCGAAATAAGTCAGTCAGAGAAAGAAAGGTATCACATGTTCTCTCTGATATGAAGAATCTGAGAGGCAAGGCAGGAGTTTGTGGGGGAGTGGGGGAGAAAAATGAAACAGGAGGGGATGGGGAGGGAGACAAACCATAAGAGACTCCTAGACTCATGAAACGAACTAAGGTTGGCTGGGAGGCAGGGGTGGGGGGGTAGGGATAGGTGGGTTGGGTTGTGGACATTGGGGAGGGTATGTGCTATGGTGAGTGCTGTGAAATGTGTAAGCCTGACGATTCACAGACATGTACCCTGGGGCAAATAATACATTATATGTTAATTAAAAAAAAAAAAAAAAGAATGCCTTCTTAGGACCCCATGCTGCATTGCATGCTCAGACCCATCTTGTACTTAGCACTCCAGGTACAGAACTGCCAGTTAGATTCTGCCCCCACCTAAGACTATGACATTCCAGAGACCAGGCATGTCTGGTGGCCTACTCTGTCTCCCTTGAAGACCACACATCTGAGACACAAAAGATGCCCAAACCATCTCCAAAGAGCAAAGATAAAGACTGGATCACAAGGGAGCAAGATGGAGTAGGAAACCTAAATTTTGTCTGGTCCTAGGAATTCAGCTAGATAGTTATCAAAGCATTCTGAACACCTACAAAGTTAACAAGAGATCAAGGAAAAGAACAGCAGCAACTCTATAAAGAGAAAAACTACTTTCTGGAAGGTAGGACGTGCAGAGAAGTGAATCTGAGGCGATAACAAGGAAGGTAAGCTGAGGGGTGGGGGGAGGGAGCCTCCGCCAGCCGGCTCCCGGAAAGTAAGAGAGTAGTGGAGCACAAAATCAGAGCTTTTAGAAATCTGCTCCGTGGAGGGACGTCACTCCAGTGGCTAAACAGGGGGTGGAACTCTCGCTGGGATAGTGTGGTCTCAGGACCCTCAGGGTCACAAAAAGACCAGGGGTGCCTGAGTGTGGCAGAGACCCCAGGTATTAGAATGGGGAAGCCAACTGCAAAGATGGAGCCAAGCAGTGAGCTCTCAGCTCAGAGTTGTCATAAACCATAATCTAAGGCACAGTCAGGCCACTGCTCTTCAAGCAGGGACCCCATAAGTGACAGATTTGGGGAGACCACCCCTCTACCTCCAACAGAAGGAGTGGCGCGGCCACACGCTGCAGGAATCGGCTGGGTTTGGAGACGCCAATGGGGCTGTGCGCCAGAGACAGAAACACACAGTCACAGGCCGGGAGAGTGCAGAGTGTGGCCGGAGACCACGGAGACAGGAGGGATTGACTGCATTCCTCTGAGGGCGCACTGAGGAGTGGGGCCTCAAGTTCTTGGCTCCTGCAGGGCCAGAGATTCGGAGGCCGCCATGTTCATTCCCAGCCTCCAGGGCAGTACGGAAAGCGTTCAGGGAACAAAAGCTCCCATAGCAAACCTGAGCAGATTGCTTGGCCCCACCCCTGGCAAGGGTGGTACAATTCTGCCTCGGGCAAAGACATTTGAGAATCACTGCAACAGGCCCCTCCCCTAGAAGATGAGCAAGAACATCCAGCCAAGACCAAGTTCACCGATCAATGAGATCTGCAGAACTCCAGAGCTAGGGGAAATACAGCACATAGACTTCACGGCTTTCTTTCCCCGTGATTGTTTAGTCTTTCAAAGTTAATTTTTTAAAATTTTATTTTTTTCTTTTTCTATCTTTTTTGAATTTTTCCTATTTTAACCAACTTATCAATACCTTTTTAAAAATCTTTTCTAATTTCCATTTTTATAGTCATATTCTAGCCCTTCATTGTATTTAACCTTATCATTTATACACATACAAATTTTTTTCTTTGAAATTTTGAGTTACAATTTCTTCCAACAGACCAAAATATACCCTAAATCTAGTGTATGGCTTTGTTCTAGTCTCCTGTCTGATCATATTTATTTTTTTAACTTTTTTTCTTTCTTTTTTCAACCGACTTCTTATCTTATCGTTTTTTAAAATCTTTTCTAATTTTCATCTTTACAGTCATATTCCATCCCTTCATCATATTCACCTTTGTGTGTGTGTGTGTGTGTGTGTGTATTTTTTTTCTTTCTTTAAAATTTTGGGAGGCAGTTTCTTCTAACAGGCCAAAATACACCCAAAATCAGGTGTGGGGCTCTGTTCTGTTCCACACAATGATATTTTTTTTTCTTTTTCCTCCCATTTCCCCCCAGTTTTGGGTCTCTTCTGATTTGTTTAGTGTATATTTTTCTGGGGTCATTGTTACCTTTATGGCATTTTGTTCTCTCGTTCATCTATTCTTCTCTGGACAAAATGACAAGGCAGAAAAACTTACCTCAAAAAAACAACAACAACAACAACAACAACAAAAAACACAAGAGGTAGTATCAACTGCTAGGGACCTAATCCATACGGACATTAGGAAGATGTCAGAACTAGAGTTCAGAATGATGATTTCAAAGATACTAGCTGGGCTTGAAAAAAGCATAGAAGATACTAGAGAACCCTTTCTGAGGATATAAAAGAACTAAGATCTAACCAAGTTGAAATAAAAAAAGCTAAAAAAAAAAAAAAATGGAGGTTCTTACTGCTAGGATAAATGAAGCAGAAGAGAAAATTATTGATACAGAATACCAAATGATGGAGAATAAAGAAGCTGAGAAAAAGGGAGATAAATAACTAATGGATCAAGAGGGGAGAATTTGAGAGATAAGTGACATCATAAGATGAAACAATGTTAGAACAATTGGGATCCCAGAAGAAGAGAGAGGGGCACAGAAGGTACAATGGAGCAAGTTATAGTGGAGAACTTTCCTAATTTGGGGAAGAAAACAGGCATCAAAATCCAAGAGGCACAGAAGGAGAACCCCCCTCAAAATCCATAAAAATAGGTCCACACCCCATCATCTAATAGTAAAACTTAAAAGTCTCAGAGACAAAGAAAATCCTAAAAGGAGCTCAGGACAAGAAGTCTGTAACCTACAAAGCTACAAATATTAGACTGGCAGGAGACCTACCCACAGAGATCTGGAAGGCCAGAAAGGATTGGCATAATATATTCAGAGCATTAAAGAAGAAAAAAATGCAGTAAAAAATACTATATCCAGCTAGGCTCTCACTGAAAATAGAAAGAGAAATAAAAAGCTTTCAGGACAAACAAAATCTGAAAGAATTTGCAAACACCAAATAAGCCCTACAGGAAACATTGAAAGAGGTCCACCAAGCAAAGAGAGAACCTAAAAGTAACAGACAAGAAAGGAACAGAGATAATATACAGTAACGGTTACCTTCAGGCAATCCAATGGCACTAAAGTCATATCTTTCAATAGTTACCCTGAATGTAAATGTGCTAAATGTCCCAATCAAAAGACACAGAGTATCAGAATGGATTAAAAAACAAAAAAAAAAAACAAAAAAAAAACAAGACCCATTGATATGCTGTCTACCAGAAACTCATTTTAGACCCAAAGACACCTCCAGATTTAAAATGAGGGAGTGGAAAACAATTTACCATGCTAATGGACATCAAAAGAAAGCTGGGGTGGCAATCCTTATATCAGATAAATTAGATTTTAAGCCAAAGACTACAATAAGAGATGAAGAAGGACAGTATATCATACTTAAAGGGTCTGTCCAACAAGAAGATCTAACAATTGTAACATGGGAGGAGCCAATTATATAAACCAATTAATAACAAAATCAAAGAAACACATCAATAATAATACAATAATAGTGGGGACTTTAACCACCCCCCTCACTGAAATGGACAGATTATCTAAGCAAAAGATCAACAAAGAAATAAAGGCTTTAAATGACACACAGGACCAAATGAACATCACAGATAATATTCAGAACATTCCATCCCAAGGCAACAGAATACACATTCTTCTCTAGTGCACATGGAACATTCTCCAGAATAGATCATATCTTGGGTCACAAATCAGGTCTCAAAAGGTACCAAAAGACTGGGATCATTCCAGGCATATTTTCAGACCACAATGCTTTGAAACTAGAACTCAACCACAAGAGGAAAGTTGGACAGAATTCGAAAACATGGAGGCTAAAGAGCATCCTATTAAAGAACGAGTGGGTCAACCAGGAAATTAAAGAATTAAAAAAATTCATGGAAACAAATGAAGATGAAAACACACCTGTTCAAAATCTTTGAGATGCAGCAAAGGTGGTCCGAAGAGGAAAGTATCTAACAATATAAGTCTTTCTCAAAAACAAGAAAGGACTCAAATACACAACCTGACCCTACACCTAAAGGAGCTGGAGAGAGTATAACAAATAAAGCCTAAACCTAGCAGGAGAAGAGAAATAAGAAAGATCAGAGCAGAAATCCATGAAATAGAAACCAAAAGAACAATAGAACAGATCAATGAAACTAGGAGCTGTTTCTTTGAAAGAATAAGATTGATAAACCCCTGGGGAACCTGGGTGGCTCAGTGGGTTAAAGCCTCTGCCTTTGGCTCAGGTCATGATCTCAGGGTCCTGGGATCAAGCCCCGCATTGGGCTCTCTGCTCCTCAGCGGGGAGCCTGCTTCCCCCTCTTTCTCTGCCTGCCTTTATGCCTACTTGTGACCTCTCTCTCTCTCCCTGTCAAATAACTAAATAAAATATTTTTTAAAAAAGGATTGATAAACCCCTGGCCAGACCTATCAAAAAGAAAAGAGAAAGGACCCAAATTAATAAAATCATGAATGAAAGAGGAGAAATCACAACCAAAACCAAAGAAATACAAACAATTATAAGAACATATTATGAGCAACTATACTCCAGCAAATCAGACTATCTGGAAGAAATGGATGCATTCCTAGAGATATATAAATGACCAAAACTGAACCAGGAAGAAAACCTGAACAGACCAATAACCAGTAAGGAAATTGAAGCAGTCATCAAAACTCTCTCAACAAACAAGAACCCAGGGCCAGAATGACTTCCCAGGGAATTCTACCAAACATTTAAAAAGGAATTAATACCTATTTTCCTGAAACTGTTCCAAAAAATATAAATGGAAAGAAAACTTCCAAGCACATTTTATGAAGCCAATGTTACCTCAATCCCCAAACCAGACAAAGATGCCATTAAAAAGGAAAATTACAGACCAATATCCCTGATGAACATGGATGCAAAAATTCTAATCAAAATACTAGCCAACAGGATCCAACAGTACATTAAAAGTACACTTTTAATGCACATGTAATGTAAAAAAGTACATTAAAAATGTACCACAACCAAGTGGGATTTGTGCCTGGGCTGCAAGGATGGTTCAACATCCACAAATAAATCAATATGATACAATACATTAATAAAAGAAAGAAAAAGAACCATATGATCCTCTCAATAGATGCTGAAAAAGCATTTGACAAAGTACAGCATCCTTTCTTGATCAAAACTCTTCACAGTGTAGGGACAGAGGGTACATACCTCAATATCATAAAAGCCATCTATGAAAAACCCACAGTGAATATCATTCTCAATGGGGAAAAACTGAAAGCTTTTCCCCTAAGGTCAGGAACACGGTAGGGATGTCCACTATCTCCACTGCTATTCAACATAGTACTAGAAGTCCTAGCCTCAGCAACCAGACAACAAAAAGAAATAAAAGGCACCTTAATCAGCAAAGAAGAAGTCAAACTCTCACTTTTTGCAGATGATATGACACTTTATAGGGAAAATCCAAGAGACTCCACTCCAATACTGCTAGAACACATAGAGGAATTCAGTGAGTGTCAGGATATAAAATCAATGCACAGAAATCAGTTGCATTTCTATACACCAGCAACAAGACAGAAGAAAGAGAAATTAAGGAGTCAATCCTATTTACAATTGTACCCAAAACCATAAGATACTTAGGAGTAAACCTAACCAAAGAGGCAAAGAAAACTATAGAGTACTCATGAAAGAAATTGAGGAAGACAGAAAGAAATGGAAAACATTCCATGCTAATGGATTGCAAGAACAAATATTGTGAAAGTGTCTATGCTACCTAGAGCAATCTACACATTTAATGCAATCCCTATCAAAATACCACCAACCTTTTTCAAATAAATGGAACAAATAATCCTAAAATTTATATGGAACCAGAAAAGACCATGAATAGCCAGAGGAATGTTGAAAAAGAAAACCAAAGCTGGAAGCATCACAATTCCAGACTTCTAGCTCTATTACAAAGCCATAATTATTAAGACAGTATCATACTAGCACAAAAACAGACACATAGATCAATGAAACAGAACAGAGAGCCCAGAAATGAACCCCAACTCCATGGTCAACTAATCTTCAACAAAGCACAAAAGAATGTCCAGTGGAAAAAAGACAGTCTCTTCAACAAGTGGTGTTGGGAAAATTGGACAGCCATGCAGAAGAATGAAACTGGACCATTTCCTTATACCACACAAAAAATTAGACTCAAAATGGATGAAAGATCTCAGGGTGAGACAGGAATCCATCCAAATCATTGAAAAGAACACAGGCAGCAACCTCTTTGACGTCAGCCGCAGCAACTTCCTAGAAACATTGCCAAAGGCAAGAGAAGCAAAGGCAAAAATGAACTATTGGGAATTTATCAAGATAAAAAACTTTTTCACAGCAAAGGAAACACTCAACAAAACCAAAAGACAACCAACAGAATGGAAGAAGATATTTGTAAATGATAAATCAGATAAAGGGCTAGTATCCAAAATCTACAAAGAACTTAAACTCAACACCCAAAGAACAAACAATCCAATCAAGAAATGGGCAGAAGACATGAACAGATATTTCTGCAAAGAGGACATCCAAATGGCCAACAGACACATGAAAATTGCCCAGCATCACTTGGCATCAAGGAAATACAAATCAAAACCACAGTGAGATACCACCTCACACCAGTCAGAATGGCTAAAATTAACCAGTCAGGAAATGACAGTTGTTGGTGAGGATGCAAAGAAAGAGGAACCCTCCTGCACTGTTGGTGGGAATGGTACAGCCACTCTGGAGAACAGTATGGAGGTTCCTCAAAAAGTTGAAAATAGAGCTACCCTATGACACAGCAATTGCTCTACTGAGTATTTGCCCTAAAGATACAAATGTAGTGATCTGAAGGGGCACATGCACCTGAATGTTTATAGCAGCAATGTCCACAATAGCCAAATTATGGAAAGAGCCTAGATGTCCTTCAACAGATGAATGGATAAACAAAATGTGATAGATATAGATATAGATATATAGATATAGATATAGATATAGATATAGATATAGATATAGATATAGATATAGATATAAATGGAATACTATGCAGCCATCAAAACTCCCGAAATCTTGCCATTTGCAATGATGTGGATGGAACTAGAGGGTATTATGCTAATCGAAATAAGTCAATCAGAGAAAGACAATTATCACATGACCTCACTGATATGAGGAATTTGAGAAACAAGACAGAAGATCATAAGGGGAAGGGAGGGAGAAATGGAACACGATGAAACCAGAGAGGGAGACAAACCATAAGTGACTCTTAATCTCAGGAAACAAACTGAGGGCTGCTGGAGGGGAGGGGAATGGATGGGCCGGGGTGGCTGGTTGATGGACATTGGGGAGGGTATGAGCAAATAGGAGTGCTGTGAATTGTGTAAGACTGATGAATCACAGACCCATACCCTTGAAACAAATAATACATTATATGTTAATAAAAAATGGGTCACAAGGTAAGACTTGTGATTATGGCAAGGGGGATAGAGGCTAGAAATCAGAAGAGCTTCAAGGAATATGCAAAATGGGAACAAATCTCTTCAGAGACATCCCTAAGGCCCATGTGCGTAGTTGGTTCCACAAATGCCCAGCATGAGTTGGAGAGTAAAGGCAGCAAAAGGAAGTAACTGTGGAGCCCATTACATTTCTGCTTCTCAGCAAAGAGGCAAGAGTGGGTGAAGGCATGTGCCCAGGAAAACATGAGCCAGTGGGATGTCCACTGACCCAAAGCTCATGTCCACAGTGGCACAGCTGCTTGGCATTACTTTCCAACTGCCCTACTCCAAAACCACTTCTTTTGTACTGAAATGAATTTCTCTCTCCTCAAAGGCATCCATCCACACCCTTGTCTGCTGGAGAAACTGGACGGAGGAGTCATGAGGAGGGAGAGGGGAAGGAAGGGTGTGCTCATGGAAAATGGTGGCTGGTGATTTCCTGGCTGAGGAATGGCTTTCTTTCTTTTCCATTCCCTGGGCTCATCAACACCCCAAACATTCCATCAGCATGGTGACACCTACTCACCATGTGTCTGCCTTAGAACCCCAAAACTGATTGTGGAATAAGAATAGAGAGATCACTCCTCAGACATGGCCAATGGTTCTAAGATGCTATTCTCCCTGGACACCCTCAGGAAGCAGCAGGGGCCACTGGTCATGGGGGGGAGTGGGTTTCAGGTTTGCTGGCAAACTGGACTGGAAAGTTTTGGTGGGCTCCTCAGAGTGATGCAGCTTTAATGACAACTAACATGAATCAAGACTGGATTTGAAGTTGGCTGCTCACCCTGGGAATATTCATGTATCCCACAAGACCCCTTCCTGGGTCCATCCCTCCCTCACAGCAATCATGCCGTCATGCTCACCAGAGAAGCCACGGTTATGGAAATCTGCTTCATGTTAGGTTCCTAGCAAATATCTTGCAACTGCATCCTCACAACCACCTTATAAGGTTCCATCAACCCACTTAGCAGATGGGAAGAGTGAGGCTCAGCCCTGCTCCTCAGTTCACGTGCCTCCTAGCTGCATGGCCCAGGGTCCACCCCAGGTCTGCTTCACCCATTCTAATGCCTCCTTCCTTCTGCTATACCCCTGTTACTTTTTTTTTTTTTTTGCTTGTTGGTTTTTTAGTACTTTGTATGCCAGCCCCTGGCCAGGAGCTCTTAATCTCTACTCCTGGGATACAGCAGAATCTATAGGTGACTATCTGAGTCTGCAAGCCTGCATGATGGGGGAGAGAAATGCCAAGGGCCAAGGACCCAGGCAAACCACACAGCTGAGAGCCAAACCTTGTGCTTCTCTGCTCTTCCAGCTGGATGTCCAAGGCCCAGCAGGATGCTGAGCACATGGCATGTCCTTCAGGAGCACTCGGTGAACAAATCCAGACAGTTAACTAAATCTGAGGGTGCCCAGGTGTCCTGGCTGCAGGTGGGTGGGAAGGGATCAAGCCAGATCAGTCCGCCTTCAAAAACCTCCACCCTAGGAGACCTGACTCGTAGGTGAGTAACGACCACCAGGAAGGCTCTGCAGGCACCCCAGGGCAGATCCCACACACTCTACAGGACATTGTGACACGCCCATCATGCAGCCTGCAGAGAGGCTGGACTATAACGGGCCCCAGGTTCACATTGCTGTGGCCAGACCCTGCCTTGACAAAGTTTATTCTATTCATCTGATGTTATTTCTGTCAACTGCATTTAATTGTGCTTAGCCACACAAGTTTACACAGTATCATTTTTTTTAATAACATAGCAACCCATTTAATTTGTCTTTTAATCCATGTGTGCCTGCATTTCCTTTTAATCCATGTGTCATGTGCAGAAAGAAGGCTTCAGGCAATGGTTGCTTTTATTGTCGGACACTTACAGGAAAATGCAATAACATGCCACAGAGTTCCCCTCCACTCGATATTATAACAAGGGCAGTTCTGATTTTATTTCTTCCTGGCACAAATCTGGTCCCTAGGGTACATGGAAAAAATATGTCCCTGGGTTAAGAGGTTCCAAATGCCATCACAGATGAAGGACACTCTGTTTCTTTCCTTCTCCTCTCCCTTAAGTCCAGACTCCGTTTTCTCCTATGCCACACCTGGACCAAATCTGCTCCATCACCCTGGTCTTCCAGGCTGCGTTCAACCCTCAGCCACCTCTCATCTTACACAAAACCAGGGCCTTGCCTTCCAGGGAACCATCTCCAGGGATGTGGCTCCACCAAGAGCTGCCCTGTCCCCTATGGCAGTCATGAGCTAAACGTAGTCACTGACATTTTACATAAAATGAAAAAAGTTGCTTCATCCCCTAGTCACATTTCAAGTGCTCAATAGCCCCCTGTGTCTGGTGGCTATTGCACTGGGGAATGAAGATCAAAGGACTTCTCCATCATCGCCTAAAGCTCTATTGGACAGAACTCACCTGGAGACATTCGGGCTAGAGGGGTCCTTCCTCCTCACCAAGCCACTGACCAAGGGTGAGTCGAAGGAAACTCTAAGGCTTGAACCCAGTGGATATGTGTGATTTTTGCCTGTTCAACACCCATTCCCCTTCTGATTTTCCTTCTCATCCAGCACCTCATCATTCCTATGGCTGGGGTGAGGCTAATATCTCTCTTCCTCCTCCCCAGATCAAGGGATGAGCCCATTTATCAGGCTTGGCCAATCTGTGAATTCCATCCCAAATTCTACTAGCACCATCAGGTATGGGCATATGACCTAGTCCCTAGGCCTCTCCTGAAATGTGGGGAAGAAAACTCTCTCTCCCCCGAGACTACTGAGAGGTAGGGAAGAAGCCTGGGGCTGCCAACAGCCATCAAGCCACCAGGCAGGAAGGGCTCCCTGAATAAAGGTAACGGCCAAGGTAACAGACACATAATGGAGGGGGTAAGACAGAATCCTGACAGCAGGCCTGAGCTCCTAGAACCAGGCACACTTAGCTTTTTCATTTAAGTGAGCCAATAAATTTTCTCCCTTGCCTGGCCAGATCTAGCTGGATTTGGACCACTTAACTGAAAGAAAAGGACCTTGATGACCACCAACCATCACAAGGACCCTGGCCAGGACAGTGTCTCCAAAGCCCCGCCCCCAGATTACAAGGATCCTCTACATCTCCTCCATCCCAACACTCTCCGCCCCCCTTTTTTTTTTAAAGATTTTATTTATTTATTTATTTGACAGAGAGAGAGATCACAAGTAGGCAGAGAGGCAGGCAGAGAGAGAGGGGGAAGCAGGCTCCCCGCTGAGCAGAGAGCCCGATGTGGGGCTCGATCCCAGGACCCAGAGATCATGACCTGAGCCGAAGGCAGGGGCTTTAACCCACTGAGCCACCCAGGCGCCCCCCTCTGCCCCTTTCTAATCACCACATCACATCAAGAGGTTTACTGTCCTGTGAGTGCTCGCCCCGTACAGAGTAAAGCACCTCACCTCGTGGACTGAACGCCCCCTGCTTTCACACTCATGACATGGAATAATCTGCTAAGGAGGAATCCTAAGCACGTGCATTCCAAGGGTAGAGTCTGGAAGAGAAGGAAAGGGCCTGGCCCACCCCTCTGCAGCCTCTCCATCGTCACAGATTTCTGCTTCTCTACTCTCAGTTCTGGTGGCTCTGAGATTCAAAATGTGTCATATTCAATGCCATCACATTATAATTGTTGTATGTAAGCAATTGCTATTTAGACTCCATGGACTCTGGAAGAAAAAAAAAAAAACTGAACTAGAAGACGGAGACTGAGACTGAGACTGAGTCCTAGTTTCTGGTTATGCTATTTACCAGCCCTGAGACCCTGAGGCAAGCAGCTTTGGCTCTCAAGCCTCAGTTTTGCTCCCTGTGGAGACAGGGACACTGTTACACTGTGGTGGGAGAGTGAGGGTGCAGCAGGGCCTCAGAGAAGCAGCCAGAAGCCAGGCAGCCTGAATTCTAGCTCCTGTGCTGCCCCCTACCCTCTCTCAACACCTGAATAAGACGCTGCCTTCATCTGGGCCTTGAGCTCTCTCTTAACGCAAGGGGTGTTGGGCTGACCTCTCGCTGAGAGTACAGGAAAGAAGTCATCGGAAAGAACAGTCATGGCAGAAAAATGGGAGGCTATCTCAATTTCATATTCACTAAAATAAATGGAAAAAAAATCCTACAAAACTAAACCTCCAATACCTTTTATGCCAACTTCCGGCTTTGCAGCTTTACAGCCTAATATAGGCCTTGGACAATGACTTCTTTTGCCCTGCCAGGGCCAGATTTTATTACACGGAGAAAGACATGTCGTTGATTTCACCGGCACCGAGACCCGAGTGCCTTCCAGAGCCCGCTCCAGAGAACAGAAGGTTCAACATGGCCTGAGCCAGGAATACGCGCCCCAACTGTGTGCCAGAAGGTGCCCATTTCCATAATTCTTTTCCTAAATTAAAATAAACAATTTATTGGAAATGGGGACAGTTCCATTTTATTATTAAACTTCAGTAAAGGAGGAGGAGGGTGGCTTTTTATCTCTGCTTCATGCACTCAGGCAGCATATGCTGCTGCCCAGGAAAAGGCCTGGTTTCCAAGGCAATTAGCGCAGCTTAATGCCTGGGGAGATAACAGAGCGCAGCGCGGCCCCGCGCACCCGAGTGCCAGCAGCCCCCATGCGGCTGCTTATCTCCGTGCAACAGTCACAACGTCCAGGCCAGCAGAGGGGCCTGGAGAAATAACCCTCTCCCTCCACCAGCATTTGATTTGGTTGAATCCACACTGATGGTGCTCTCCGTAATACGAGCAATCATGTTTCCTCCTGTCGACATAATTATAATGAATGCTTGAGTCCTCCCAATTAAAAGCAGGGGACTAAAGGGAGAAGTGGACATCGGGAGACAAAACCATCCTCCATCCACAGAGCTGGTTAGTGGTCCTGGCTGGGAGGCTTTGTGGAGGGGTGAGGCTAATGCCCCACCCCTCACCCCATCGACGATCCTCAACCAGGCCACTGGCATTCAGCAGACCTGAATTTTATACCCACTAGGTGTGGAGGAGGGTCATGGCAGCATCTCAGCCATGGGAAGGCTTTCAGAAATTCTCACCCAAGTCCTCCTGTGGCGGCCAACACTGACCGAAGGACAATTGTGTGCTAGGCACCGTGGGCCTTTCATGCATCACCTCGTCTGATCCTCCTAACACCCTTAAAAGGTACCATCGGGTTCCTATTTGACATAGGAGCCAATGGAGTCTCCGAAAGGTGAAATGTTTGCCCAAGGTGGCCGAGCAAGTATGAGGAGAGGGAGTCTCCAAATGTTGAGCCCCGTCCCTGAACCCCTGTGCCACATAACCCCTCCCAACACTCAGAGCACAGCTCTCCACATCCCGGACCCAGTCTAGCCTGCGGTGCGGGGGTGGGGGGGTGGTCCAGAGTCTGGGGGATCATGCGTAAAGCTGCAATCCCAGCCTTCCCCATGGCCGGGAGCCCAGAATCCCAGGGAAGAGCGACAGTGTGAGCCTTATCAGAAGTGCCTGACTTTATAGCTACTTTAGAACCATGCTGTCCAGTGGCTTAAGGGACATGTTTTTTTGTTTGTTTGTTTTTAAGATTTTTATTTATTTGACAGAAAGAGAGAGAGAGATTACAGGTAGGCAGAGAGGTAGGCGGGGGAGGGGGGGGGTAGGAAGCAGGCTTCCCGCCAAGCAGAGAGCCCGATGCGGGGCTCAATTTCAGGACCCTGAGATCATGACCTGAGCCAGAGGCAGAGGCTTTAACCCACTGAGCCCCCCAGGTGCCCCTACTTAAGGGACATGTTTACTGACAAACTAAACTTCAGAAACTACAAGCGAGTGTGTCCTGTACAGGAACCCCCCCCCCCCCACTGTCAGCTCTATTAGTAATAGACACACTCCCACTTGCCTTCTCAAATAGGGACATGGCCCGTGTCAGTTAAGTGAGCCCAAACAGAAAAGTATCTGTCTTATTCTGACAGCAGACTCCTCACTGAAAGCCCTGTGGTCCCCTTTGGCACTGAGCTGCAAACACAAACCACAGAGGCCGATTGGCCAGAGACCCAGAAGGCGCTCATACCTGTCTTCTGACTCAATGGAAGGGTATGTGATAATTAGTGTAAATATGGATATAATCCCTCCTGACCACACCCCAGCAACCCCAGCCCTGGGATGATCCTCCCACCCTCCAGTTCCAGCTGAGAAATTCCCTGGTTGAACTTAACTGCATATTAGCAGGTACACACACACACACACACACACACACACCAGGAACCGAGGGCAGTGCCCAGTCAACACAGTTTACAGGAAGGGCATAAGTCTTGTTGCCCGGGCTCTGGTGCATCAGACTGGCATTTGATTCCAGTGGGGGAAGGAGACGGTGATGTGGTGTTTCTCAAACACGACAATGGAATGGCCCAAGAAGCTGGTGGTATTGAAGAGCAGGCCCAGATGTTTGCAGTTTGGGGGAGAAAGTACAGACACCGAGAGAACCTTGTCTGAGCCAGGCCCGCTTTCTCCTTCATGACATCTATAACGAACTGAAGGGTCTGAAGGTGGCAGCTGTTTCATGCTAATGCCAAACTGGAGACCGGGACGATCTCCTGGAAGTGAATGACCAACACTGTTTCACACCAGGTGGTGACATTTGTGACGACATCATCTTGATGGCAAAGGCTCAACTTACACCAGGTGAGATGGCGGCAACGAACCCAGAGCCTGTGGGTCTCCACAATGGGAAAACACCTCTGGTGGGACAGGTGCCTCCACCAAAGCCGTCTACAGCAGGGCGAGGCTGTGACCCAAATGACTCGCAGCTAGAGCCTGTGAGATCACTGTCCTCTCTGTCAGGCTTCGGAGGGAACGTGCTCTGGGCCTCTCTGAGAGAGCAAACCCCCAGCCCAAATGCCACTCGGACAGAAATGCCCGCTTTGTGTCTCAACTCCGTGCGACAGCGTGTTTCTCAACAGTAGGCCCCACCCTTCACATCTTTCAGACATTTCTGAAGGTCCAAGTTCATCCTCTATAAACTTTATGAGGACCTTGATTTTATTCAAATCTGCTTCTCGGAGGAAGAATGTTCTCATCTGTTTCAGTGGCAAGAGCAGACAGAAGTCACAGTTTCAGCTCATTCCGAGCACCGCGCCAAGCTCCGTGGAAGCTTTGACTCAAAAGGGATGTGTACGTAGAGCCAGCATCCAGGGGGAACGGAATGCAGAGGCAGCCCTGGGGAGGCCGAGGGCTCTTCTTCATCAAGCCATCCCCTCACGGTCAGGGTCAGGAGACAGACACAGATGCAAAGCTACAGCCCTGAGTGGAAGGTGGTCGATGCTGGGAACACACATCTGGAGTCACAGTCTAGGGGGTGGGAGTGAAGGATGTGCCCTGTCCCACCCCCTGCTCACCCACTCAGTGACGGCAACACTCATTTCTGGGACAGCCTGGCAAGGATGCGGGACCCCAGGAGATGGCTAAATGAGAACTTTTTTGGTATAATCACTTGGAAGATTGGCGTAGTTTTATAAAACTTGTACTCAATTAAAACATATTTGTTTTAGTAACCTCTGTGTTTTGCCAAATTAACTACATATGGATATCAAATTTAATTGTCTGAATGGAAGAATTCACTCTCATTCAAGTCTGCAAATAAACAAATACCCTGTATGGCACTGTGATTTTTTTTTAAGGGATGTATCAACATTTGACCAGTCCCCTACTGATGAAAGCTTAGTTTTTCAGTGTCTTGTTTTTGACATTACTACGGTCAACATATTTGTACACACATCACAGCATCACAATGCATATACGTATAGTGATACCAGTATAACAACTTCACAGAAAGTTCCATAGGTCATCAATTTCTTCATTTACACCAGGCAGGGTTACAATGAGAATTTAATGAGATAATGTAGACCAAGTTCTTAGTACAGCCCACCATATATATATCAAGCAGTCACTAAAGGCTGGTGTTACAACTAACGCACCGATGGCACTATATTTTGAGGCTATGCAAGTACCCAAAGCAAAATTCTAAAGACAAAAACAGAAAACCCCTATGAGTCTTTCTAAGTGAAAGCAAAGTCATGGGCTCCTATTAGTGGACAACTGGGAGCAAGGGCTCAATGATGCATTCCAGGATGGAATCATTTGGCTTTATTCTGCCAGCAGGCTCTTGACCACACAGCTGCCTACAGCAGTGGTGTCGCATGTACCCGGCTCAGGCTGCCCAGTGGCCAGAGCCAAGGCTGCCAGATAAAATCAGAACGCCCAATCAACTTTGAATTTCAGATAAGCAATCATGCTGGAAATGTATCCCATGTTTATCTGAAATTCAAAGTTAAGTGGGTGCCCTGTTTGTTTGTTTTGCTAAATCTGGCACCTCTGCACCAGACCAATTTCCACAATATTTCTATCAGAAAAGCCCCCAGAAACACTCCGATTAGCCCAGTCTAGCTATGTGGCTGGGCCTGTGCCCATCAGGTGACCAGAGAATGGGACCGTTGGCTTACCCACGTCTGGATCATGTGCCCATCTTTTTTTTTTTTTAAAGATTTTTATTTATTTATTTGACACAGAGAGAGAGAGATCATAAGTAGACAGAGAGGCAGGCAGAGAGAGAGGGGGAAGCAGGCTCCCTGCTGAGCAGAGAGCCCAATGCGGGGCTCGATCCCAGGACCCTGAGATCATGACCTGAGCTGAAGGCAGAGGCTTGTGCCCATCTTTTGAACTCGAGGTTGCAGTAGCAAGAGCTGGGGAAAATCCCACCTAAACTCTACCAAACAGTTTTGGCATAGACAGAGGGATTTCACTGAGAAGAGGAAGGAGGGTAATTCAGGACAGAGGAGAAATAATATATAAGCAGCTTGTGGGTGAGGTGCAGCCCTTCACTGGCTTCGTCCACATTCTCAATGTGCTGACACAGCTGGCAAAGCAAAGACGTGTCCAAACGCACACATACTTCCCCAGGGAGCAAGGGCTTTAGTTTGCAGCATAGTGACAGGCAAACACATGTAGAGAGGAGATAAGAAATAAATGGCAGCTTTCCCCAGAGAAAATCACAATATGCCTCTAAAAAGTGAGAGTACAGGACTTCTAGAAAAATAGGTGGTCCTGTGAATGGTTTGAGATCTAGTGCGACAGAAGAAAAGATAACACTGATGATAACTAGTATTTATTGGGTGCTTTCTAAGTACCAGCTTCGGCTTGAGCACTCACAAGTAGTATGTCCTTCAAGCCTTACAATAAGCCCAAAAGATACAGCATTCTCATTACCCTCCTTTTATAAACGGAGAAACAGATTCAGATGGTTCACATCACTTGACAAGATCTCACAGCTAATGAATGGCAGGGCTGAAATTTAAATCCAAGCATCTCTTCTTTAAAATATATATTGTCACCACCACCTACCCCAAAAAAGTATTTTTGTTATAGAAAATTTCAGTTACCAACTCATGGTGAACCTTATTTTATCAATATTCCACTACCACCATCTTCCATCTCCCTTATGGGAGCCACCCTCCAAGATGGCCTCCAATTATCCTCCCCTCCTGATATTCACACCCTTGTAGGGGGTCCACCCAGGGATTCAGCTCTGAGACCTAGAGTTGGTCTCCGTGACCAAGAGAATACAGCAGTGATGATACGCCACTTGTAAGGTTAGGTTGTAAATGACACCATGGCTTCCATTATGATTGCTTTCCCAATCTCTATTGGATAATTCCCTCTAGCGAGGCCAACCACCTTGATGGGAACAGCCCTATGGAGTTACCCACATGGTAAGACACTGAATCTTCCAACCAATAGCTACCAAGGAACTGAGATCTTTTCCCAACAGCCACATAAATGAGCTTACAAGTAGATCTTCCCTCCTAGTCAAGTCTTCAGATGACTGCAGCCCTTAGCCAGCATCCTGCATGCAACCTTATGGGAGACCCTGGCCCAGAACCATCCAGCCAAACCATTCCTAGATTCTTGACCCTCATAAAATGTGTGAAATAATAAATGTTTCTTATTTTAAGCTATTACATTTTGGGATAATTTGTTCTACGACAACAGATAACTAACACACTTTTATCCAGATTATTTTGAAGTGCATCCCAGAAATCACATTATTTCATCTGTGAACATGTCAATATAACATGCATCTCTGAAAGAAAAAGACTTTTAAGACCAAAAGCATAATAGTCATTCTACATTATGTCAGTCACGGTCACAGTCACAGTTTGAATTGGGATTCAAATAAAGTCCCCACATAGTGCTTTGCTGAGGGAGTCTCTGAAATCTCTCTTTCTAGAGTTTTCCCTTCATTATTTTTCTCACAGTTTTTCTTTGAAGAAACCAAGTTGCTTGTCACAAAGAATGTCTCAGAATCCAAATTTTACTGAGTGCCAGTCTGAGGTGTTACTTAACATGTTCCTCTGTCGCCTACACATTAATAAATTGATGGTTAGATTTAGGGCTTGATTAGCTTCAGGGCTGACTACTAATGGATGGACAGGCATATTTACTTCATTTACGCTATTGTTACTTCCCTCAGACAAATGTCTGATAGTCTTCTTGTGATGCTGACAGCCACTGACACCCAATGCTTAGATTCACTAATTCATTAGGGGTCATAGTTTAATTCTATCAGCACTCACCATTTATTACATTAAAAGTTTCTAGAAATTTCTAGAAAGAGAAGCTTCCCTTCTTGCACTACTGAGCTGCCTGAGGAACCATTTGTAGAGTAAATTTGGATAAATGCTTGCTATTCTTCATTCGCTTATTGGTTTCCAAAACAAAGATTTGTCCAAAGGTGACCAATAAGGAGTTCCCTCCCTCTTTTTTGAGTATCATTATGAACTTGTGGTTTTATTGCCTCATATTTTTATCATCAGCATGGGTTGTAACATACATCATGCATTTCAATCTGTTGGTAACTTTTTAGGGAAAGATGCTCAATTTACCCCATCTTTGGCCAGTAGGAGTCTCTTCCCTTTTGGGTTGTAATCAAGTCCTTTTACAGGAGTTGATATTTTCAGGTTCATCTTGTTCATTTCCTGCTCTGATCTAGAATGGGCCACTTTTCCAAGGAGCCCAATAAAACCCCTGTTCTTAACTACTCGCACTCTACAGCCTCTGTGTTTTCCTTGGGTAACACCTGGGAAATGAGAAGGAAGGAGCAACAGTTGAAAAAGCCAAAATGAGCTGACAGAAGACTCAGAGAAAAGTCACCAGAGAAGATCATGAAGGGCATAAAATGTGGTATGAATCTCATGGTGGGCAAAGGACAAGGAAACAAGGTGGGGAAGTACTTTCTAGACACAGGTCAGGAATTTACTCCAAGAATAGGAAACATGGTGAGAAAATTTTAAAAAATGGAGCTAGAAGATGAATTTTATGAAAGGGGCAGGCTCTGCATGCTTAACCAGAGTGGGCTCTGTGCTTGGCCGGGACCATAGTGAGACCTCAAATTCCACTACCTCAGAACTGGAAGTGGTCTCCAAGGGCATCCATTTGATCTAACCCCCCATCTGTACTGCATAAAGTGAAGTCTGACTACATTGACCCTACATCTTTCTTATTACAGCCTCTTCTTCCCTTTACCCATGGTCCACATTTTATCTCAATTATCCTTAGCCTGCTGCTCGCTTACACATATTCAGTAAGTTATCAAATACTGATTAAGAATCCATGAAATGTCACATACTACACCTAATTGATTAAGCAAGAGCAGATCTGGAGTATAGACTGCAATCAATGAGTACCCAGATATATGCAAAAGTTACAAGAGCCATCAAGGAAATGCTCATGGTAGTTTGATAGTACAGCCTAGGAGCACTGAGGGAAGGCCCAGAGATTAAGTAGGCAAAGATAAGGAGACTAGGACATGAGAGTTGTAGGAAGAGAAAGAGCATGTGCCAAGGTCCTGTGGGAGGAAGAAACAGTGCACATAAATGACTGTAATAAAGTCACTCAGCACAGAAAGGGGAAAGAAACATAGGCCTTGAGACACAGGAAGGAGTCAGACCTGGTAGGAACTTGTAGGCAACATTCAGGACTGTTTTCAATAAGTTATTAATTATAGGTTTTTAAGGCTCAAGAGGCTTTAAGACTCAGAGCTAAGACAGAATGACATAATGTGGGACAAGAAGCCTTTCCCAGGGACTCCCAGATCAGCAGCAGGGGGGCCATGAGAGTAAACCAGAGCACAGACTTCACCCAACAGGTGACAGAGACCCAGGGCCACGGATCCTCAATCACAGGACATGAGACAGCTTCACAGACCACAGGCATGCTCTCATTCCAGAAAATTTAAGATTCAGTCGCTGGCAAGGTGCACAACATACCAGAAGAAATCTCTCCAACAAAGAGTTTTCTGACATGTGAATAAGGGAATTTTTCTTTAAATTCACTGTCATTGTAAGATTAAAGATACAACCCCTCTAAATATCCCAGTTGTTTTTCCAAAGGAAAATGCCTCTTTACAAAGGTGCAGTCTACCTGACAAGTACAAATGCACATTAATAAGCACATACATTATAAGAAATCCCATGTCTCCAAGTCACAGATCAACCGAACGTCAATCGTGCTAAGTCCTGCTGCTTTGATCTACTGACAGGGACAGTCTCACAATGTTCCTTCTTTGTATCCACCTGCACAGGTCACCTGCCCTGCCACCGAGGCAGTGTATGTTCACAGAGGTTCACTGTGACCCCTCCCGGCGTCTGGCAGCCCCAGGGGACACAGGGGCCCAGCTTCAGCCCGAAGACTGCTGGTCTGAGGAAGGCAAGGGTTGCTCCCATGTCCTAGCGGCTGCTGGAGTGCCAGTCATTTCAGCTGGCCCCAAAACCGGGTTTTCGCGTGCTGATCAGCCACTCGGCATCCTCCCACAGGTTAGCTGACCTGATCCCTTCCCACAGTCCATTGCACCCTGGTTGCAAGGGCATCTTCCTGGTGCCCTGGAGGCTATCTCCTCCTCTGCCTGGTAGGCAGTAGGGTGGATGCATTTAATCTCTACTCACCTCTCACTGAAATTAAAGGGACTTTAGGGAGAACATCATTATTCCCATCAGGTGGAGAAAAATAGCCAAATAATCATCTGACTTCTGGATAATGCTCTTCACAAATCTAATAAAGGCGGGAGCAGAGGTAGGTCCGTTACTTGGGGTTTAAGCCCTCTCTGGGCTGCTCCTGACTTCACCTGCACAAAGCCGATCTGTCCTCTTCCTCGGTGGGTGCCAGGTCTTTGGGCTGCTTCTATTTCCAGGGGAGGTACGATGACAAGTCGCCAGCACGGGGATTGAAGTGTCAGCAGTCCAGGAGAGGGTCTCCGGGATCCATCTGGAGAAGGGCCCTGCAGTCCACCTAGGTCAAGGTGCCCCGGCAGGGACAAGTTCAGCCATTAAAGAAAAACAGATTCTCCTCCAACAGGAAGCAGCACTTTATGGAAGTCACCTTATCAGCTCCACAGGTTGTCAGGCTGTGAGCCTGCCTCGCTCTCCGCGGAGAGCAGAGGAAAGGGAAGGTGGCCAGCGGGGAGAGGGAGCAGGCTGCTGGAGTGATCTCAACGACGGGACAAGACCGTGAGGACATGCACACACTTTCTTTAAATCTGTCCTTTTAATGTGCTCCTCCCGAAAATATGTTACAGCACTAGGAGTAAGTTAATATGATGCTTGATCTTTTAAAAAGAGATAAAACACAAACACTCCTCTAACATTCTGTGTGCTGAAATTCATTTATTTAAAAAAGAAAAATGCTACACGACTCACATATGGAATTCTGCAACAGGCACTTTTTTTTTTTTGGACTCTTCTTCTCCCTGCCAGAATCTGAATGTCATTTTCAGGGTAGCACCATGTTTTAAATACAACCTTCCCTAAGATGGCAATTCTGCTCCAAGTCTGCAAAGATTCTTCTGAGCATTCCATCCCTTCTCTGGTACCAAGTTTGAGAAAGAATGATGGCCATGCGCCCCAGGCTTCATCCTTCCACGTTTCTAGCTTTATGGAAACTTCTCCTTTGAGCGCAGGAGCAGGCATACTAACTGAATAAAATGGCCTCTTCTGGTCAGCACGTTAGATGAAAACTGAGCACCCTGAGGATCTTGAGGACAAAGACGAAAGACCACCCCGCTAAGGGGGTGCTGAGAATTCAGAGAGTCATTTCAAAGCTGCTTAACAATGATCTTTCAAATAATTCCCTAAAGCAGAAATATAGTCTGAGAATCGGTCAACAGTTAGAAATGTCACGTGACTCAAAACCCCAGCTCAGCTCCATGTAACTCCCACGCAAGAAACACCATGCACAGAGCACAACTTTAACACGATTTTCAATCCAGCCCACCTGCGTCCATACTTTGCCCGGGCCCAGGGACCCGGAGGGAAAGCTCTCCAAGGTTATTGCTGCAAGAGGCTCGGCCAAGCCATGTGATCAGGCCCCCACACGCAACCCTCACCAACGTGTACTTCCTTGGGTTCTAGGATGAGACTGATGTCCCATGCATCATGACCGCATACTTGCAACAAGGGCAGCATGACTTTTTGGTGAAGGAGAAACTATGAAAACGAGGTATTAGAGGTATGTGAAAAGAAGATCCAAATGTGGGCCCTGGAAAACTCTGGAACACAGAAGCCAGACAGTCACATCTAGTCTCTCAAATGCAACAGTTTTCAAACGGGCCTGTGTTAAAGTCTATCAGGCTGCCTGTGCTGGATCAGAATCTTGAGGTGGGCAGGGGACAGAAACGGACTTTTTAAAAGTACATGTGATTATTCTATGCACTGCTATTGAAATCTGCTGCTTTAGGGGTGCCTGCGTGGCTCAGACGGTTGAGCCTCTGACTCCTGATTTTGACTCAGGTTAAGATCTCGGGGTTGGGAGATCGAGCCCCACCCAGGGCTCCATGCTCAGCAGGGAGTCCACTTGAGATAGTCTCCCTCCTTCTCCCTCTAACACCCCACCCTGCCCTGCACTCACTCATTCTCTCTCTAAAATAAATAATCTTTAAAAGGCTCTAGGCAGTCCTGTAGCAAAGAAGTTTATTTAAATATATTTAATCTGTCATTACTAAGCTATATTTGATCACAAAACCTCCTCCTCCCTGTTCCCCATCAGCACATCTATTCACGTCTCATTGTGGAACTACTGTTTCTTCAAATATATTTTTAAGAAACACTGGCTTGGACAATTAAAAATAGGTTCGGGGGGCGGGGAGTGTGGTACAGACTTGCTACAAACACAATTGGATATAGATTTCCCTGCCACCCACCTGCATGATATGCAATCTGGGCTCTAGACTTCCCTAATGCTGTCAGATCCTGTCTGAGTTATCTCCTGTATTGGTTTGCTACGGCTGTGCGATATTGTGACTTACAGTAAGAGATAGTATTTGATTTCCATTCATCGCCTTTTTGGGCATAGATCTCCTAAAGCCCTTGGGATTTCCTATGTGATAAGAGCTATGAGGTAACAGGAGCATCCTTTTACCTGAAAGCAAGCCTCTTTTAACATAGGGTGTCTTTGGAAAGTCCCCAAAGATGGGGGGTGGTTGTCAGGGAAACCTAACAAGGTTAGATGGTTGGCCCTTCAGCGCTCCCGCCCCCAAGACCTCCAGTTCAGTCACCAATAGCCAGTGATTTAATCAAGCATGCCTATACAATGAATCCTCCATAAAAGCACAAAAGGACAAGGTTCGGAGAGCTTCTGAGTTGGTGATCACACAGAGGTGCAGGGAAAGTGGCAGCCCCAGAGAGAGACGGCCTGGAAGTTCTACACCCCCTTCCCCACACTCCGCCCTGTGCGTCTCTTCCATCTGGCTCCCTCCGAGTGGTATCCTTTATAATAACCAGTAATACAGTAGATAAGCTGTTTTTCTGAGTTCCGTGAACTGCTCTAGCAAATTCAACGAATCCAAGGCAGGTGTCTTGGGAATCTCTGCTTTCTGGCCAGTCGGTCAAAATCACAGGTCCAGCCTGGACTTGCAAACTGGTGTCTGGACAGGGTGGAGTGGGGGCGGGGTGGGCAGTCTTTTGGGACTAAGCCTGCACCCAAGGGATCTGAGGCTATCTCTAGGTAGACAGTGTGAGAACACAGTGAAATCTGTGGGACACCCGGTCAGTGCCCAGTGAGAACTGGAGAACCGCTTGGTGCTGGTGGGAAAATACAGGTCAGAGGCTGCTGTGACAAAGGACCACCGACTGGGCAGCTTCAGGAACAAAAATGCGTTTTCGCACAGTTGTAGGTATGGCGGTTGGAAGTCCTAGATCAATGGGTGAGCAAGGGTGGATTCTCCTGGGGCCACTCTTGTTGGCTCGCTGCTGGTGCCTTCTTGCTGTGTCCTCATATGGCCCTCCTGTGCGTACATCTCTGTGTCTCCTCCTCCTCGTATAAGAACAGCCCTCATAGCAGATTATGGCCCCACTCGCATGACTTCATTTAATTACTTTAATTACCTCTTTAAAAGCCCCATCTGAAAACATAGTTACACTGGGAGTTAGGGCTTCAACATACGGACTTTAGGGAAACACAATTCGATCCATTCCACTCTTCCAACTGCTCAGTCGGGGGCATAGATCTCTGTTTTGTAGGTAAAACAGACCAGAGAGGTTAAGTAAGTTGCTCATGGTCACCAGCAAGTATCAGAGTCCAGATCACAACTCAACAGCCTCAAAGTCAAGGGCTCCTTTCCCTTCCCTACACTGCTTAGCCCCCGACTCCCAGCAAGCTGCTTCCATGGCAAGGGGTTCTCTAATAATGCATGTCTATGATAGATTAAGCATTCTCGTTAATACATTCTCATTCCTTTGTTGCAAAAAGAAATTTGTACAAGACACTTTTAAGTCTGCAAGTGCTATGTTCATCGCAGCAAAGGACAAAACCCACATCTTTCGGCAACACCACTGAGATCCTCAGCAATGTGGTTTACTCACAGTGTGGTCGCCACTGGTGTTTGCCTGATAAGGGAGGAAGAACCTAGTTCAATGCACAGATCCTGGAGCCAGGCCACCAGTATTCAAAATCCTGTTCCTTTTCATTGTGTGTATGATGTTGGGAAAGTCTCCTCGCCAGTAAGTGGGGAAAAGAGAACATACCAGCCAAGGCTGTTTGGGAAGCTCAAGTGAGAGTATAAATGTCAGTTACTGAGCAAAAGGCCTGAGACTAGTAAATATTCAGAAGTTGTTAGCTTATTAAGGACATTTAAAAAATCTTTTTAGTTTTAAATAATTGCAGAAACACACGGAAATTGCAAAAATATAGTAACATGGAGTTCCTATAGCCTCCCCCAGCCTCCCCCACTAACAATATCTGTCCCATTCAATTATCAAAACCAGGAAATGGACAAGAGGGATAACACTATTAAACTAAACCACAGAGTTTATTTGGGGTGCATCACTTTTTACGCACATTATTTTTATTGCGTGTACAGCTTTATGGAACTTCATCATGCGAATAAACTCTTGTAATCGCCACCATAATCAGGATACAGAGCTGTCCCACCACTACAAACAAACTCCCTGGTCCTGGCCCTTTATCTTCACGTCCTTCACTCTCTCCTGACCTCTGGCAACCACTGACAGTTCTCTATAATTTTATTTTGAGAATGTCATACAAAGGAAATCCTGCAGTATGTAACCTTTTAGGACTGTTTCTTTTCAGCAACATAATCACCATACTATCCATCTATCTGAGTTGTCAGACGTCCCCACCGGTCTTCCTTTTCACTCCACTGTATGGCTGGACTAGCCCTTGTTTATTCCTCTGCCTGCTGAAGGACATTTGGGTTGTTTCCAATTATAACAACCCAATTTGGATCGTTGGCAATTATAATGAAAACTCTTACGAACGTTCATGGACAGGTTTTTCTGGACATACGTTTTCACTTCTCTGGGGCACATATCCATAAGCAGGCTTGCTGGGTCATGTGGTAAGGAGTATGTTTAAACTAATACGAACGGCAGAGGCTGGCACTAAATGAGATGAAAAGGTGCGTCCACATGGGGACAAGGTATGCGGTGAAGAGCTTGGAAGTTCTGGTCACTGTCTGGAACTTCAGCCAGTGTTAGGGGTTGAATGGTGTCCCTGAAACTAGACATGTTGAAGTCCTAACCCCACTACCTTAGAACCGGAAGCACAGGGGTCACTGCAGATGTAATTAGTTAAGATACAGTCATAGTGGAGTCGGGTGGCCCCTCAATCTGATATGACTGTTATCTTTTTTTTTAAAGATTTTATTTATTTATTTTGACAGAGAGAGAGAGGCAGCGAGAAAGGGAATACAAGCAGGGGGAGTGGGAGAGGGAGAAGCAGGCGTTCTGCCAAGCAGGGAGCTCGATGTGGGGCTCGATCTCAGGACCCTGGGATCATGACCTGAGCCGAAGGCAGACGCTTCATGACTGAGCCATCCAGGTGTCCCATGACTGGTATCTTTATGCTATAGATGGAATGTTTGTATCTCCCTCAAAATCCACATGTTGAAACAATCCCCAGTGGGGTGATATGTGAAGGCGGGGCATTGGAGAGGTATTTAAAAGCCTTGTAGAGGAGGCCGCCGGGAGCTCCGTCAGCCCTTCTACCATCTGTGAACCAGGAAGCGGGCTCTCAACCACACTCTCAATCCGCCCACACCCTGACCTTGGACTCCTGGCCTCCAGAGCTGTGAGAAATAGACGTTGGTTCCCGAAGTCACTCAGTCTATGGTGTTTGTCAGAGCAGCCCAGAGGAAGAAACCTCATGTGAAGACAGAGGCGTCGGGAGAGTAGCTCATGAGGACAGGAAGGAAGGGATGTCGCTGTAGAGACTGCGGGCAAGCGGTCGCACACGAGGACGGAATCCCCTCCAGGTGTCAGGGGAAGCAGGGCCCTGTGGATGCTCTGATTTTTTTTTTCAGACTTCTGGCCTCCGTCACTGTGACACCACCCATCCCTGATGTAGCAAGCACCCCAGTCAGTGGTGCTTCATCACGAGGCCCTAGCACATCACCGCACCACGCAGCTCAGGCTGCGTGATTTTCAACGTCTCCGAGAAATTCAAATCCATGAACTCTGCCGACAAACGCCCCTGGCTTACAATTCTCCGAGGCTTTGAAAGTCACACAGCTCAAGGCATCTGGTCATATATTCTGTAGGCTTCAGCAGTCATCTGTCTGCTAGGTTTTACCCGGGAGAGGCCTAAGTCGCACATCTTCAGAAGCCACACTCGTGCTCACGCTAAGGGACACACGCAGGGAGCCGGAGTCCGCCCCTCTCCTGAATGCACGACACTCGTGGTGACGGTGCATACGCTCAAACTTACTAACACGCTCACTTGCTGACGCACCAGCATTCTCTGGTTGCAAGCGACAGAAACGAACTATGTCGGGCTCGTGTCAGATAACTTTCGGGATCCCCCGGGAAGAGTGGGGGTGCAGACCACAGTCAGCGGCTTCCAACAGCTCCTCCCTGTCTTGACCTGTTGGGAGTTCCGAACAGAAATCTCATCAACCTCTATGAGGGGCAGCACACCTAGATTTATCAATTTATCCTGCCATGGTTTCGAACTCAGGGTGTCACAAAAGAGGATGGCACACGCAGGGCAGCCCAGCGCCCCCAGAGGAGCAGAACGTAGCTCGTAAAGAAGCACAGGCCACAGGACACAGGGTCCTGCGGCTGGTGGCTCCCTACTCAGCAGACCTTGGAGATGCTTATTCCTCAAGTCAAAAACCCAACGAAGTAAAACGCATCCCTAACATTTTCCTCTCTTGAACAACCTCCGTGGCTCAATTACACACCTGCAGTGTCACATCTCTTCTGTTCTTCTGCACAAACGTTACGGGGCATCCTTTTTGGGGATTCCCCTTATTTTCAAAAAATGGTCCCCTGAATCTCTTTTTCAAGCATGATAACTCCTGTTATCTGTTATGATATCTTATGATTATGATATCTTATGAAGTCTGTTTCCCTGTGGATATAAGGCCTTTCCTTCCCTGCATATTGTAACCAATTCCTGGGAGCAGCGGGGCAGCTCAGCTCATCTGCATGGTGGGGTGGTCCTAGCCGCTCCCTAGTGAGCCTCCATATTCTTGCCGCAGAAGGATCTTAAATGAATGGGAAAAAAATCATTTTTCAAATCTTCTAGTCAGTGACCTTTCTTCCACAACACTGGTGATCACTTTCCTATAAACCTACAGAGATTTTCAGAAGTCATAACTAGCTCATTACACAGGAACACAGTTGCTCTAATTAATAGTACTGCAGTTCACACATGTAACAAACTGCGAGGTTTTTTTTAACTGTTTTCATAGATAAAAATGAACCTTATTCCAACTTAGCAGGGTAAAATTTCAATGTTTAATGTGTCATAGCTGTTCGTGAAATCTCTTCTATAAACCCAAGTTTAGTTATAATCACGGCAATATAGATATTGCAGTGTCAGAAGCTGTCTCTCATGGAGAACCATGAGTAGTGAAATCACCACCATTGTTTATTTACAACAAGGTAAGCCTCCCCTGAAAATTGCAAAAGCAGTGATTTGCATTAGTATAGTTCTTTATGATTTAGAATATCCTTTCACAGATCTGGTCCCTTCAAGATCCCTCCATAACATTTTGTGTCCCTCAAAGAACCAGGTATTATTATTATTATCATTATCATTATTAGCTTATTAACTCATTACTGCACTCTTTTCCTTCAATATTTTCCTCCTTCTTTCATTTTCTATTTACGTAGAGAAAGAGTCATATTACTTGCTAAACCTATATTCCTTGCTAAATCCTTCCCCCTTCCCAGAGAACACTGGGAGTGCTACAATCTATCGGGATTGGTCCTCTTCTCCCTGGAATTAACATGAGCTCTTCAGAAAAATTCAAACCCTTCTGGGGAAGAAACAGGAGGATCTCACTCAGTCTATCCACCTTTATCACCAGACTAATCTACATGACAGTCCTCTGTATGTCATCACATAGTACACTGGATATGCAGTATGTTCATAAAGTATATGCATGCTGTGTAATATATATTCATATAGCATATATAAATAGTCAACCTCACCTGGTCCTGGGCAACCCCCTATATGACCACTGAAATTAGTACAGTCCCCCTGAAAAGTATCCAATTTCTTTCCATCATTGACCTCATTCAATCCACCAGCAAACACTGCCAAGTCAATTTCTAGAACACGCTCCAAACCTATTCACTTTTTGCCCCCTCCACGGCACCCCTCTCCTACACTGAGACTCAGAGAAGAACTCTCTGCTTTTCTTCATGATAGGACCATTCTCCTCATAGCACTCAGAGTTATTTTGGTTGTTGTGTTATTTTTAATGAACATCACATCCTGCCATTCCCCTATGTAATGCATTCCACTGGCTTTCAGAAGCTTTGTGTGTGGAGCGTGACCTCCTCAGAACTGCCAGGACATGGCCTCAGCCAGCCTCTGACAAGGCAGCAGGAAGCAGCCTTCTCTCATGCTGGTCCCCTTTCAGCGGGCACCTCCTCCGAGAGGCCCTCCCTGCCAACCCACCCCCACCTAGTTGCCTTCCACCACCTTATTCCGCTATCTTCTTTTACAACACTTGGCTCTTTATTTCCATGTTTAAAGATTTTATTTATTTATTTGACAGAGAGAGAGAGATCACAAGTAGGCAGAGAATCAGGCGGGGGTGGGGGGAGCAGGCTCCCTGCTGAGCAGAGAGCCCAATGTGGGGCTCGATCCCAGGACCCTGAGATCATGACCTGAGCCGAAGGCAGAAGCTAAACCACTGAGCCATCCAGGTGCCCCTGTATGTTTGGTCACTTCAACAGACATATATTAGTACCTGTTATGAGCCAGGCCATCATGGAATTTGTAGTCGGATATATGAGGGAGACACTCAATGACTGAGTACAAGACAGAATTCCTGGGGTAAGTGCCCCAGATGACAGCGACATAGGGCAAAAGGATGTCAAGGCTACAGTTTCCAACAGAGAGGCTGGGAAGGCGGCTCTGGGGAGACAGCTCTTGAGCAGAGACTGGCAATGAGGGAGTTTGTCACATGGCTATCTGGGCAGGTCCATCCAAGCACAAGGAACACAAGTGCGAAGACCTCCAGGATGGCAGCAAGTTCTATGGGCCCAAGGAACAGCATGGAGGCCAGCATGGCTGGAGCTGGGTGAGTAGGAGGTAATGGAGAGATGAGGTCTGAGACAGAAGGGTGACCGGTAATGCAGGTCCTCATGGTGGTTAGTCTAAGACCTTGAGCCACTGCAGGGTATTACCTACACAAGGGGCATGATATGACCTTTGCTTTAAAAAGATAAAGCACCACTCTGCCTGCTGAGTGAAGAATGGACTATACGTGAGGAGTTGCTGGGGGTGGAGAACAGTGTCGGCAGGGAGACCAGTCAGGAAACCGTTGCCACACTTCAGGGAACAGCATGGTGGCTCAGCCCAGGGTGCCATGAAGGAAGACGTGAGGTAAGGCAGATTCTGGTTCTGAGGAAGACAGAGGTGACAGGACTTGCTGGAGGTGGGAGGAAGGGAAAAACACAAGGAGGATGGCAGGCTTGGGGGCCTGACTCTTGAGAGTCTGGGCTGCCATATGCTAAGATAAGGAAGATGGGGGTGAGGAAGGTGGGTTTGGATGCCAGAGACTTGAGACTCTTGACGGATGTTCCAAAGGCAGGGCTGAGATCACCGCTAGAGGTGTGAGTGCTGCTATTACTGGGGTCTACAGTTCTGGTCTAATAATCACTCTGGTTATTATAAGTCTCCTCACACCAGAATGTAACATCTCCACAGAAGGGACTTCATGAGTCTTGCTCACATTACACCCCAATGCCCTAATGGGGCCCAGCTCAAGGCAGACATTCAAATATTTGTTGAACTGGTGAACAAACTCATACCTATAAAATCCTTACATGTATGCGAAAATTAAATATTATTTGACCCAATTTCAATTCCATAAATATATTCTAAGGAATTAATTAAGCAAATGCTCTAATGTTCATTTATAGATTTAAACACAAGTATCTGTATTACAGCATTGTTTAAAATAGCAAAAAAAAAAAAAAAAAGGAAAGCAAGCTATATTTTTCAACAATGAGGAGAGGCTGGAATGCTATGTAGCCACCTAAAATATTGTGGAAGCCTATTTCAAAGTCTGAAGGGTAATCACAACTTACTGTTAGTTTTAAAAGGCACTTAACTTAAAATCTACCTTTTTATTTTAAGCACATATGCCTGATGTGATGACCTTCAGGATAAACACAAAAATATTACAGGTTTTTCTTATAATAGGACTATAATGTGACTTTGAAATTTTCCTTTCTTTTATCCATGTTCTTGATTATTTTGTATACTAATCAATGATAAAAAAAAAATAATTAACAAATACTGTGAAGGGCTCATCATACAGACAAAGCCTCATGGCTGTGGATAAATCTCTCTTCTCAGCGTGTCTATGTTTGCAGAACAATGCCATATTTTGGAAACTTGGTCTCAAAGCCACCTTCCAAGTGGCCAGCGACACCAGCTTGCCCCACAGGACAATGGGCATGCTATCAAGGACCTGCTGAGTACCCATCCGACCCTGGGCCTGGAGCAGTGGGGACGGTGAAAGAAAAGATGGCGCCTGCCTTGGAGGGAGCCAGGAAGACCTCCAGTGCTAACTTGGGAGGGGCAGTCCCTTGAGAGAAAGGGACACTGGACAGAGGGATGGGAGGAATTCTCAGAAAATAAAAGAACTGGACACAGTCATGAAACCAGCACCCCTGGAGCCTTACTGAGGAGGGAGCAGGGACAGCACCTCTTCCTCAGGGGGTGGGGGTTGGGGGGCCACCGACAGGAGCTCTGCGGGCCTGGTAGGCTACAGGGCCAGCTCCCTAATTCATTCTGCCTGGGCTGCAAATGGAGCCAACTCGCCAATTAAGGCAGAGGTGACTGAAGCCTGCCCGCATCTCCGGTGATTTCTTCCTTGCACACGTTTGTTGCTAGTGACAGGGAGCAGAGGAGGACCACCCACCACCACCTCCAACTTCAGACGACAGCAACGTGTAAACAACCCCAGACACTGCACTGTTTCAAATCTCAAATTATGAGGCTGGTGTCTCAAAAAGGGTCCCAATCCAGGTCCCCTCCTGGGCGGGGGTAGAAGAGTTGTCTCCTCTGGCCAGTGAAGTGGAAACAAATGTTATTGTGGCTAAAGGAATAATACAGACACAACCCTAAAACTCAGTCTACCTCCTTCAGAAATCTCTATGGTAACTTAAGACTCTTTTCTTATTTTTTACATAAATGCTCTTTCTAAGGCATCTTGTGAACAGATAGAAAAAAGGAACTATTGATTTTCAGAGCGAATACATTTGAGATCAATCCCAGGGTTGGTCTTAACAGAGGAACTCATCTGTAGAGGAGCCCGGTTCTTGGTTTAATGCTCTTTGTCACCGCCCTGAAATTTTTAATGTTTGAACAAGGGGCCCTGCATTTTCTTTTTACCAGGGCTGCAAATTATGTAGCCAGTCCTGATGACAGCTGTGGCTTGGGCAGACAGAGGGACAGAAGCCTGACATTGTGTTAGAAGACTGTCTCCATTCATGGAATTTCTGTCCTATATAAAGGCCACCCATATTCACCAACGCTTGGGTTTATTTTGCAATGTCCTGAAAGGCTAAAATAAGAGTACAGCATTTCTTTCTTAACTGAGAACTGCTCACAGAGTCCTTCACGACTGTAAGTTTGATGATGTGCTGACCCTTAAAATTAACTGATGTTGAACATGAGTAAAAAATGAAGAGATTTAGAAAACAACTCATAACCATGAAAATATTTAATACTTTACTCCAAAACTGAGTCATACATTTAAATAAGGCTCCAAAACTTGGATCAGCAATGGCAACGAGAGATCAGAAGGTATGTGTGTGCTCATGAAGCACCTATATTCAAACAGATCCAAGCAGAATTGCTAATTTCTGTAGAGTGACTCAAGCAAGCAATTTGGGGTCATACTAGACCCCCATGGTGTCTAATGGTAGGTTTGTGGACTATAAGAGCATTCCCTGGAAACAATTTTTTAAAGATCTTTATTTATTATTATTAATTTGAGAGAGAGAGATAGAGAGAGCACGAGTTGGGGGAGGGACAAGGGGAGAGGGAGAAGCAGGCCCCCCGCTGAGCAGGGAGCCCTATGAGGCACTGGATCCCAGGATCCTGGGACCTGAGCCAAAGGCAGATGCTTAGCCAACTGAGCCACCCGGCACCCCTGGATACTTATTTTAAAAACATCCTGGGGCTCCAGAATGAAAGGTTCTGATCAGAAATCCATGCATGAGATTCTTAGGACCAGCTGCCACATTCTGATCATCCACTACCTCCGAGACCAGAATGGGAATTTAGAAAATATCTAAGTCAACGTGCTTTTAGCCAAATGTAGCCAATCTCACGCAGCAGGATGCATATATGATGCAAATGCAGTGAGTGTGTGGAGTTGGTCAGCTACTCTGCATCCCCAAGGGCCAGACTTCGGGCATTTGACCTGAGAGTCACCAAAACAGACAGACACCTGTTGGATTATCAGTCACAATGTATCAGAAGTAGGAAAACCCAGGGGCAGGAAGATCAAGTGCAGCCTCCCAGAGTATGATGACAGGGAAGGTTCCAGAGGGCAGGTCTGGGCTGTACTTGGTGAGCTGCTCCTTCTAAGACCTAAGCACGGCTCATTAGATGGACACACAATGAAGCCATCACAGGGGAAGCTCTGAGAGCTGGTGAGCAAGGAAAGCCAGAAACAAGCAAGGAAATCGTGATGGGAGGTTCCATTTATGAGGTGTCCTCCTGGGGTGGCTCACAGCACACTCCTCGACTACCCGGCCGTCCGCACTTTCAAAAACCTGTCCTTGAGGAAAAGACAGGCTTCTGACCCCACCCAGTGGGATGATCATGAAAACTCAGCTCCCACCGCCTGCTGATCTGTGCTGGATGCACCCTTGGGAGACCCAGCTAGCTGCTAAATAAGGTCAGTCCAGAACAAGAGCTCATAGCAAATATCCAAGGAAGCTGCTGAACGGAAGGCAAATCTTGTAAGTAACATCTTCTCTCTGTAAACATAAGGAAGAGGTGGTGACCCAAGCGGAAATACCTTCTGCTCTGTGCAGCAAGTGTGTTTCATAGGGAAGGGACAGTCCCTGCAGAAGCGACAGGACCCAAGGAGGGAAGCTCAGCGGGCTCAGGCGGGAGGGAGCAAGGCGGCAGGCAGTCCCTTCCCTTCTCTGTAGGCCCTCTATCCAAGCGTGTCATTTGATGGCATCACCCCTCCTCTCCCGGCAGGTGACAGGCTACACCCCCAAAAGCTTGAAAATGCAGAGCTGGCAAGTTTCAGGTGAGGCAGCAGCTTCTGCCCTGGGAAATGAATTCAGCTCCACAAGACCCTCAAGTGTTCGGGGCGACTAAAAACCACAAAGCCTGAGGCTGTGCAGGGCCCATGCCTGCTGGCCGACACCTCCAGGGCCCTCGGCGGGCAGAGCAGAGGGTCTGGGCCTGGCATCGAGATGGTCCTCCCCAGGCTCAGTGGTTGTGCTCTCGGCTGAGCCAAGGACCCTGACAGCCAGTCCCTCCCCAGTGACTCTCAGGTCACTCTGCCCGTGTTCGGGTGGGCTAGGTAATGCTCACACTGCATCCAGAGCCAGACCACAGGAACAAGCATGGGGTACAGTAAAGTGGCATCAAAACCCTCAGTAATTTCTCAAAGCCCATTTTAACCAGGTTTGGCAAAAACAACAGGGTTGATCCCCCGCTCCCAAAAATCACTGTAGAGGGCAGACCACAGGGCTTTCCCACATCGATGGGGCAGTCTTCACATCAAAGCCCATCATCTTGCCTGCCAGATTGGCTTTTCAAATTATTAATGAATTATTTCATGTCCTTGTAGGCTCCTGCACAGTCAATTAATACAATTAATAGTGATATTAATTGAATCTGCAATACAACCAAATTGGGAGCACATGGGCTAATGGGTCACATCTGAGGTTACCTCCAATTGACAAGGACTGGCCGCAGCCATATCTAAAAGAAACACGGAACTATCACACGGCACTCCTAGGACATAGCTAACGTTCAACCATGTTTTGATTTACAAAAACAGCAATATAAGATGGTTCCTCCTAATAGCTTCTTATTCTGGGCAAGGCTCCCAGGATTCATTTCATCTAATTAAAAAAAAAAAAAAGACAATGCAGGGCATGAGAGTCAGTGATGCCCAAATGAAAGAAGAGATAAGATGAGGCTTTAGTAAGTGAGGATTCATAACCCAAGCATGAAGGAGGCATGCCTGTGTTCCCATTATCCTGATCGCACTTGCGATGTTCCAGCCAGTTAGCAAGAGAGGAGCCAAGCTGGCTGCACCACTGCGTCACACTCGTTAGGGCAGGATTTTAAGTGCACAGTGGGACCACTTGCCAGTAGCGCTTTCTTTTCTATCTTCCTATCCACCTGTCATTAAAGATCACATGGATTTTCATGCAAGACAGGAGTTTCTTGGACACTCAGTGCCCATCAAAACTCCAGCCTCTTGACCACAGTCACCCAATTATTATTCGAACACATCTCTGGGGTGGTCTACAGTGTGGGCTAGATGCTCTGGGACATTCGGTCATGTTTTACTCAAAGATTGTTACATTTATTGATGGCCAAAAACCCGTGTGCCACCAAGTGTCGGCCTATTTCTGTGTCACATTCTAAGGCAAAATTCCCATCATGATTAACTAAATATTTGTGAAATCATGGACGGCACACTCTAGCTTAGTAGATGCTGCCATTAGAAATGTCAAAGGGTGGGCGGCTTGGAGGTCATTGATGCAAGTGAGAACCTGATGCAGAAGGCGGTTCCTCTAGGAGAGATGCTCCAGAAAGTGGTTTATTCTGGAAAGTTCAGTTTATCCTTCATATGCTCCGTCTTTCTATATGTCAATCATTTGGGGGGACAGGTGTAGGAAGGAAGGGCACCACTGATTCTGTGGTTGGGAAAGGGTGACTTTCAGAGGTGGTCCCGTGGCCAGGACCCACAGCCACGTTCACCTAGTTCTTACCCACCATGCATTAAAATTAACTCCTCTCTCCAAAATAGAGACTACTGAGGATAATTTATATTCATCCCATTGACTGAAATCACCTGGCCATACAGTAACACTATTGGATATACATACATTGCTGTCCCTTTTCCCCAAATTCCAGACGCCCCAAGGGTCTGCCTCTGGACTGCTTTTGTTGTACCTGAATGGCTTTGGGTTCGTGCCCCTCTACCCTGCCCACAAATATCAGGCTGTCAGCTCCCATTTTCCAATGTCGGTTTGCCTACTTTTTCTAGCTTTTCCTTTTACTAAAGACTTGAGGCTTTATTTTATCTTATTTTTAAAGATTTATTTATTTATTTATTTGTTTGTTTGAGAAAAGGAGGGAGGGGCCAAGGGAGACAAAGTCCCAAGCAGACTCCATGCTGAGTGTGGAGCCCGATATGAGGTTCAGTCCCAGGACCCCAAGATCATGACTTGAGCCAAAACCAAGAGTCAGATACTTAACCGACTGCGCCACCCAGGTGGCCCCTTGAGGCCCCATTTTAAACCACAGCAGATGAGAAAACTTGTATTCCTATATCCCTTCACTCACATACTCAGAATCTGAGCTTTCTTAGGATCGAGAACCTTCTAAGAGATGCCACTCTTAGATAAAATGCAGAGAACGAGAGGCTACAGATTAGACTCTCAGGTTGTGATGAAGGTGGGTAAGAGACAGGCAAATGAATAAGTAAAGAAAAGAGAGAGAGCTATCTGTCATGAGAGCTGCAAGAGTTGGAGCAGAGAAGCATGGATAAAAAAGGAGCAGGTCTCCTTCTTCCGGGAGGAAGAGCTGGTGGGAAGGAGCCCGAGGTGGAGGGCAAAGAAAGGGACAGCAGGCCTGTGTGTGCAGACGGCAGGGGGAGTGTAGACCAGCAGGGTGGGATCCCCCAAGGCCTGTGCTCCCTCATTCTAGCTGCAGTAGGAGTCCGTGAAGAGGGTTTTGATCCACAGACTGATTTGATCTGGTTTGCTCCTTCCTTCCTTCACTGCCCTCTCAGGGCCAGCCCATTCCTGCACTGGATGAGCCAGGAACAGGGAGATTATGACATCACCCAGGAGGCCCCGGCCAGTGGGGAGGGCAGAGAGAGGCCAGGCCACCACACAGCCTTGTGGGGAAAGCACAGGGGCACTAAGCCCTCTTTTGGGAGGGAAGGAAGGTGTTCTAGAGGCAGTAGTATTTTATCTGGGATCAGAGGTTGAAAACCAGTTCACTGGGCAAAGGGGACATGCGGGAGGAGAGAAGCAGTATGTCCCAGACAAGGGGAGCAGAACCTGTGTTCTAAGAAGGTGCACAATGGCCTCAAGAACAGAGGGATTTCAGCATGGCTGGATCAGGAGAGGAAGAGGGAAGGAGGGAGGGAGAGAAAGAGACATAACAGAGGTTAGGGGTTGGGGGAAAATGCCATAACAGCAAGAGAGGAGAACACAAAGATAAACAGACAGATAAATCTAATAATGCAATCATCCAAGCTGGGATATTTCTTACCAATTAAACCTTGACAGCAGGCATATATGGGGATGGCCCCAGTGGGGCAGATGTGACTATCTGGCCCTTAATGCTAGGGGGACGTATGCTTCCTAGTTACTAATAGGGAGTTTACCCTTATCCCAGGAGCAACAGGGAGGTAATGAAGGAAGGTAAGCAGGGAAGGCACAGAGCAGCACTCGGCTTTGCCAGGACCCTCTGCCTGCAGGGCAGAAGCATATGTGCTGTGGGGCAGGGGAAAATGGCACCAATGGGGCATAGGACCAGGAGAGAGGAACCTGGAGCAGAGGTGTGAGAGCCTGGACACGTGAAGAGGAAGAGTCAGCGGGGTTTAGAGACTGAGGAAGGGATCCAGCGGAACTTGGAGGTTTACATTCTGGGAATCTGGATAAAAGTGGGAACCATGCCCAGGATGGAGAATGCTGAGAGGAAAAAAAGTGTCTCTGGATAGTTCTGCTTGCCTTGTCCTCCTCATCCAATTGGTCTCCCTTCAGTGTCGGCCAATACTCAAATTGGTTAAAACTGTGTGTCAAGTAAGAGTTAACGGTCTCTGAGAGTTGAAGGGGCTCCACGGAAGGTAAGTAGCCTTGCTCCCCCACTGGAGTCTAAGTAGTGGATGCATCTGTGTTCTGGGTGAATGAGGTGTGAACATTTATGATAAGATATCTGAGTGTATCTGGGAAACTACCCTCTGCGGTCTCAGGATTTGATCATTGTTTATCTCTGTCACCCCAAGGCCCCACAGAACCTGAGATATCAAGACAGGGCACTAGAGAGGAAGCCTGGGAGGAGGGTCATCTGAGTGTTTGATGGGATGCTGAAATGAAACACGGGCAAGGCTACTGGGGCCTGAACAGCTGTCAGAGCAAATCAAGACATGGGCACTAGAGGACAGAGTTTATAAAAGGCAGTCGCCATAGTGTTTCCTGGTGAGGCGCTGGGAAAATGGCAGGAGCACAACCCCCACTTGCCACCACCAAGCAAACATAGGACAACATTTTGCTTCAAAAGTCACCTCCTTAGCTAAGCCGTAGAACCCAGAGGAACACACACACACACACAAACACACACACACACACACAGCTTGCAGCAGACCTGCCACGTGCAGCCACAGAGAAGTTCAAGATAAAGAACTCAATGGACTCCCACATGGGAAAAGAAAAATGGTGGACAAACATCTGGATTCTCGTTCACAGACACGTGGTTCAGCCCTTTCTATTAGGGAGGACACTGCGGCTGAGTAAGATATCCCCAACACATCACAATCAATGGCTTTCTCTTACAACCTATATCTGAATTAGGCTTTCCCTCCATGACAAGACTGTAGTAGAATGGAGTAGTGTTGAGCCGTGTGAGGAGGTGACCCTACTTGTTCATGTAGTGAGGGGGATGGAGGGATAGTATCTGGAGTATAAGATGGGTACTAGTGATGGGGTTCTGCACACACTGAACGGGTGCACCTGCCCAAGTCACCTGCGCCACCTGTATTTCCATCTCTCATTCCTCTGCCCACTTAGCTGACTGTAAGCACCTGGGCCCAGGACTACAGATGTGCAAGTTGGGAATAACAATGAAAGAACCATGATAATCAAATGAGAAGTATTTTCTGAATTGTAGAATGCTGTATTATTGATGGTACTATTTTTTATATCCACCACTATTAACAACATACAGCCACATCTTCTTGTCCTTAAGTAGTTCTCAGCTCACACAGAACTGGAAAGTCAGAAATGAGTGAACTGGCTGATCTATTCAAAGTAAAAAAATCAATCTAAGGTTTGGATCTACCCAAACCCTCATTTACCATAAAAGTTAAATGAGAAGAGTGAAGGGATAGGACACACTCTACTCTAGCTCTCAAATACCAATTTCTGTGCGGCCGTTTCAGAAAAATTTTAACCTGACTATAACGTATGTTCTTCATTTAATAAAAACTTCTCCTTCTAGTCTTGTCCACAGTCTAGACCAGTGATCAGCAAACTACAGCCCATGGTCTACATGAACCTGTGCCAATTGTTGTGAATAAAGCTTTATTGGAACAGAGCCTTGCCCTCTTTATTGATGTATTGCCTATAGCTACTTTTGTGCCACAATGCCAAAGTTGAGTAGTTGCAGCAGGGCCTGCATGGCCCACAATGCCTAAAATATTTACTATCTGGCCCTGAACAAAAAATGTCTTCTGACCCCTGAACTAGACTCATACAAGGAACTCACCATCAGCACACTATACTGCAGTGGAGATTAACAAAAAAATGTTTGTACTATATTAGTGGTTTTAAGCCAAACTATGTAGTAGTAGTTTGGCTATTTTCAAACAAGTGAGTTTTATCAAATAACATAAATATATAATAGAATATAAAGGGGGAAATAATTAAGCACTATTTCTAGAACATATTTCCTCTAGAAACAGTCCCTAGATCCTCATTTTGATGACTTTAATTCTACAGAGCTACTACACAAGGAATGTGGAAAATTAGTAACAGTATTCTAATTCACGTAAACCCACAAGGTGATGTGGATTTAAAATATGGCTCTTCCCCTTGATAAGCAGAAATCAGTCCATTTTCTGATTTTTTTTTTTTTTTCAGAAAAACCTATTTGGAAATTAGTAGAAGGGACATTCTCACAACCACAAGAAAACAATTGGATTAGTATTCCTAGACCTACAGAAATATTTTTTAAACATCTGCATTAATTTCAAGAATAAGAAACTAATTATTAAAATATTTTATTTCTGCTTGCAAAAGGGGCTCAGTGTAAACATTTGCTACTCAATAGATATAAAGTTTCAGTTATGCAAGATGAATAAGTTCTAGAAATCTGCTGTAGAACATCATGCTTATAGTTAATTTAATTATATACCCCTATTACTCTTTCATGGTAATATACATAAACATACCTTATTCTTATTTAACGTTGCACGGTGTGAAGTTATATTGGATCTAGAAGAATTTATTTACATTAAGTTGTTCCAAATTTTTCTCTATGTGAGCTATTTTTAAAGTACTCATGACATTTTAAAAGCAATGCAATTCTCATTACCTTTTGTTAGTTTTGCGTTGAATAAAAGTGGGTTGGTGTTTGTTCTCTCTTGGTGCGTGGGCAGCCAACACTCAGTAATGGGCGGAGGGCTACCTTCTGCTTACATAACATACCTCTTACTTCCATATCATTAGTATGTATGCTGGATGCCCATAACACCATGGGTGGCAAGTTTTAGAATGTAGGGTGCCTCTTTTGATGTATCTCAGGCTAGAAACAACAGTACTGTGGAAAGCCCAGAAACTCTGATGTGTACTTTTGTCAATTCACAGAGGTTCAGTGTCTCTTGATTCCACAGGAAAAGGTCAAAACTGCCAAGGAAGATGAGAGTTACATGGGTTCCTAAGATTGGTTGATTTTGCAACAAATATTCGCACAAGAATCTTAAACAGAGCCATGAAATTCAGTGGATTTCGGAACATCTTCATTATAAAACCAGGGAAAAACTGCATCACTCTCCCTCCCTCCTCCCCCCAGAGAGACCACAGGAGGTTCATTTTTAGGTCTGATGCAGGGTTCAGGGGGTCTGAAGTAGATTAGGAGGAGAGTTTACTCATTTGAATTCTATATTTGAGCTCCAGGCTCACCCAATTTGTCATGGTTCCTTTCTTCTTAAAGGAAAAAAAAAAAGCCAGTTATCTGGTACATATAAAACAACAAAGTAAAATTCTCTCCAGACAGTAAACAATACCTTTAAAAGACAAAAAACAAAAACTTAGAACCTGGAGATCACTTGTTTAGGGAAGATGTGTCATAGGCTATTTCAAGCAAAATCACAGGAAATCTTTGAACCAGGACAATTTAGTCTGACGGAGGCCAACATTTTCACCCTAACCTTTTCTTCAAGCTCACGACACACTCAGATGCCCCCAGTCCTGTTTTCAAGTTTTTTTTTTAAGGAATTTTATCAAATACTGTTTTACTTAAAATTACCTAGCTCTGATTTTTCGGGAGGTCACCGGAATATGATAAAACCAGAGCGTGAGACCCCTGGACTCAAGGTACATGACATAATAATCCCCCGTGTCACTTTCCAGAAGCCCTTTCATTAACTGGAAGTAACGTTACGGCGGCCACCAGGGAAACTGTCACAAGATGAAAAGGGATGGGAAAGAAAGGATCTCGGTTATTTGGCTGTCAGGAGAGCTCGTCAGGATACACACAGATAATTGTGAGTGAAGGACGAAGCCTCCCACAGGATCGGGCACACCGCAGTCGGAATTACTGAGCGCAGAGGAAGGAAGGCTGGCGCCACTGCACCCTCTGCCAGTCCCAGGCAGGTTTATGTAGAGGGCTATAACCCCCGTCCCCCATTTCACAGACAACATGAGAAAATGGCTTCCAAGCTGCCACTCCAGGGATGTGGCCTCCACTCACGAGGATGGCCAAGGCTGGAATCTGATCATTTCGCCCACAATCTAATTCAGAGTGTGCTAGTTACATTAAAATGTAATGAGCTTCATGTTTTTGTGTTTAATGTTTTGTGGATCTTCTATTGAAACCAACGAAACAGAAAATTTGATTTGCAACCAGAATCCTCCCCAGGTGGCCCATCTATCCCTTCCTTCATGCCTGCGTGCTTCCCCCGAGCATCTCCCTCCTAGGTACTGGCCTGGTTCCGCAGTCTCTTCCTTTGGGAACACCAAGCAGCTCTTCCAACACAGGCCTGCCTTCTGGCCACAGTTACACACACCTGGCCCAGGCTGCTGGCTGGGCTGCCCCACATACCGCAGACATGGTTACGGACCCAGAACGGGCATCTGGCCTCGCAGAATCCATCAGAGCCCACAGAGGGCACATCAGGGAGGCAGCTGGGGAGAGGAGGGTGACCCCTGACATCATGTTTAAGGTGTGATGGATACGGTCTTTCCACCTGAGGACTTTGCAGTTAGGTGAGCTGATGTAAGTTCTCATTTTGCTTTATATGAATTCACTAGTCTTTGTCACATGACACTGAGTCCTAAATATACACTGCTTAACTTCAATTTGATGATAACCTGGAAATCGGTTCACAATAGCCAGAGGATCGGAGCCTGGGTGGCTCAGTCAGTTAAAGGTCTGCCTTTGGCTCCGGTCATGATCCCAGGGTCCTGGGATCGAGCCTCACATCAGGCTCCCTACTGAGCAGAGAGCCTGCCTCTCCTTCTACCCTCTGCCCACACTCCCTCCCCCCGCCCCAACTCCGCAGCTTGTGCTCACTCTCTCTCTCAAATAAATAAAACCTTAAAAAAAACAAAAAGCCAAAGGGGCACACCTGGTTTTTATCTTTTATTTATTTTTTAATCTTTTTTTTTAAAGATTTTATTTATTTATTTGACAGAGAGAGAGAGAGATCACAAGTAGGCAGAGAGGCAGGCAGAGCGGGGGGCGGGGGGTAGGGCAGGGGAAGCAGTCTCCCCGCTGAGTGGAGAGCCCGATGCGGGGCTCGATCGCAGGACCCTGAGACCATGACCTGAGCCGAAGGCAGAGGCTTAACCCACTGAGCCACCCAGGTGCCCCCAGAGCACACCTTGGTTTTTAAAATGTCCCAATGTTTCAATGCAAAATAAATACTTTGTCTTCTGAGATTTCCTCCAAATAAAAAGGCCCATGAGGGGCACCTGTGTGGCTTAGTTGGTTAAGCATCCAACACTTGGTTTAGGCCCAGCTCATGACCTTGGGGTCCTGTGATCAAGCCCTGTGTGATCTCAGCGCTCACATGGAGTCTGCTTGTCCCTCTCCCTCTGTTCCCCCTCCCGCCCCCTGCTCTCTCCAATAAGTAAATAAAATCTTAAAAAAAAAAAAAAAAAAAAAGGCCCCTAAGGTAAGAACATTGAAATCTCTTGCTATCAGAAACTGCACTACGGTTAGCACTTTTTAAAAGATAACTAAAGCAACCTAAATTTGCTTCACCCTTATTTGATAAAGTCCCTTTTAAATACTTCTGCATAGATTTCGGATTATTTTTAATTCAACTCTCATTTGAAGGGAATTAGAGATCCACACACAGGTGTCAGAATAACACAGCAGTACAGCGTAGCCTTTACCCAGCATTCTCCAATCACATCTTGCAAAACAATGGCACGAGATGGGCACTGACGCAGTCCAGTGACAAAGTGCTTCCCCCATCACAAGGATCTCTCCAGCTGCCCTTCTATAACCCCTCACCCCTGGCTGCCACTAATCTACTCCCCATTTCTATAATTTTGTCATTTTAAGGGATGCCTGGGTGGCTCAGTTGGTTAAGCGGCTGCCTTCAGCTCAGGTCATGATCCCCGGATCCTGGGATCAAGCCCCACATCGGGCTCCATACTCAGCGGGGAGCCTGCTTCTCCCTCTGCCTCTGCCTGCCTCTGCCTGCTTGTGCTCTCTCTCTCTCTCTGACAAATAAATAAATAAATACAATCTTTAAAAAAATTTGTCATTTCAAGAACAGTATATGAATGAAATCATGCAGTATATATTATTTTTTTATATATATTTTTTTTTACTCAAGATAATTCCCAAATGATTCAAAGACTCATTCTGTGGTATGGATATATCCGTTTGTTTAACCATTCACCTCCTGAAGGATATCTGGATGGTTTCCTGTCTGGAGCTACCATGAATCAAAGCTGCTATGAACATTCGCACACAGGTTTTTGTGTGAACATAAGTTTTCATTTTTCTGAGATAAATGCCCAAGAGTGTGATTGCTGAAACACAAAATAATTGCATGTAAGGTTTTATAAGAAACTACCCAATGTTTTCTAGAATGGCTATTACCGTTTTGCATTCCCATCAGCCCAGTTTCTCCAAGTCCTTATCAACATTTGGTGTTCTTTTATTCCTTTCTTTTTTATTCTAGCCTTTCTGATAGGTGTGTAGTAATATCTCATTGGGGTTTTAATTTGTATTTCCCTAGCTAAGGATGTCGAATATCTTTTCATGTACTTACTTGCCATCTGCCTACCCTCTTCAGTAAAGTGTCTCTTCATGTCTTTTGACTATTTTCTAATCAGATTATTTGTTTTTGCTGTTGAGTTTGAGTTATTTATATATTCCCTATATGCTCATTCTTTATCAGATATGTGGCTTGCAAATATAACTTGGGAGAGGATATTTACAAGCCACATATCTATTCATCCTTTTATCAGGGTCTTTCAATGGCAGAAGATTTTTGGTCTGTTTTTGTTTTGTTTTGTTTTGTTTTGTTTCCTTGATGTTAATGAGACCTATTTTATCAAATTTCCCTTTTATAGATTGTGCTTTCGCTATCAATCTTAAGAACTCTATTTAGCCCTAGAGTCTAAAGATTTTTTTCCTATGTTTTTTAAAGTGTCAAAGTTGTCCACTTTTTATTTAAGTCTTTGACCCATTTGAGGTAAATTTTGTTTAAGTGCGGAAGTTTGGGTCAAGGTTGTTTTTTGTTTGTTTTTTGTTTATTGATGTTCAATTGTTCCAGCACCATCTTTTGAAAAGGGTATTCTTCCTCCATTGAACTGTTTTGCACCTGTGTCAAAAATCAATTGGTCCTATTTGTGCGGGTATATTCTGTGTTCTTTTCTTCTGTTCTGCTGATCTAGATGCTTACTCCTCCACCAATAGCACATTGTTTTGATTACTGTAACTATATAACAGACCTTAACATAGGGTAAACTGATTCCTCCTACTTTTATTCTTCCTTTTCACCTGGTTTTACTAATCTAGGTCCTGTGCCTATGTAGATTTTAGTCTACCCTTGTCTATGTCTACAAAAACCTTGATGGAATTGATAGGAATTGCATTAAACTTATAGATCTATAAGTCTAATTAAACAACTAGACAAGAATGAACATCTTGACTATGTTGAGTCTTTCCATCCATGAACATGGTAAGTCCTTCCATTTATTTAGGCCCCTTTCGCTTTCATCACATAGAAGCTGTACATGTTTTATTACGTTTATTTCTTTGGAGCAATTGTAAATGGTATCGGATTTTATAAATTTCCATTTCCATGTGTTTGTTGTTAGTATATAGAAATGTGACTGGTGTTTATGTGTTGATCTTGTATATGTGACTTGGCCTAACTCAGTTATTAGTTCAGATGTTGCTTTCTGGTAGAGTCTTGGGAATTTTCTACACATACAATCATATCGTCTGAAAACAGGGACAGTTTAATTTCTTCTTTTCAGAACTGTATGCTATTTTTTTCCCTAGTTTTATTGTACTGGCTAGAAATTACAACACTATGTTGAATAAGAGTGGTGAGTGTGGACATGCTTACATGTTCCCAATTGTAAGAGGAAAGGTTTTCAAACCTTTACTGTTAAGTTTGATATTAGCTGTAGGTTTTTGTAGATGGTCTTTACCAATTTAAGGAAGTTACCTCTGTTTCTATTTCACTGAGTTGTTTTTTCTTTTAAACGATGAATGAGTGTTGGATTTTTCAAATGCTTTTTCTGAGTTAATTGCTATGATCATATGATTTTTCATCTTTAGTCTGTTGATTTGATAAATTACATTAATTGATTTTACACTAATGTCGAGCCAGCCCTGCATATCTGGAATAAATCCTTCTTTGCAGGGTTGTATTATTCTGTAAAAATAGATATATATATCGTTAGATTTGATGTGCTAAAATTTTGTTGAGGACTCTTGCTGTAAGGGTCCTTATGAGGACCTTCATGAGGGTTATGATTGATATGCTTCTTTTTCTCATCACGGTATTTCCCCTGCCAGGTAAGTATAGGTTTCTTCTGTACTATTTTGGTATGGTTTATCAGGGAACCACTAGCCTCATAAAATTAGTTGGAGAGCTTTCCCTCCTCTTCTATTTTTCTGGAAGAGATTCTGTAAAATTCATACTAATTCTTCTTTAAATGTTTAGTAGAATTGTTCAGTGAAACCATCTGGGACTTGCGATTTATTTTTGGAACTTTTAAATCATGAATTCAATGTCTTTAATATTTATAGGACTATTCAGATTATCTATTTTATCTTGCTTGGATTTTGGTAGCTTATAGTTTTTAAGGATTTGGTTCATTTCTTCTAAGTTGTCAAATTTATGAGTGTAAAGTTGTTTTTAATATTCCCTTATTATCCTTTTAATGACCGCAATTTTGTAGTAATATTGTTTCATGCCTGATGTTGATGATTTGTGATTTCTCTCCTTTTATGTCAGTCTTTCTATTTTGTCAGTTTTTGTTTGTTTGTTTGTTTGTTTGCTATTTATGTCAGTTTTATTAATAAATTTTTTTAGAAGGACCAGGTTTTGGTGCCATTGATTTTTCTCTGTGGTTTTCCTGCTTCAATTTAATTGATTTCTGCTTTGTATTATTTCCTTCCGTTTGCTATGGGTTTATTTTCTTCTCCTTTTTCTAATTTCTTGCAGTAGGAAGTTAGATTATGAATTTGAGGGTTTCCCCTTTCTAATATAAGCATTTAGTGCTATAACTTTCCACCTCAACACTGTGATGGCATTGTCCCACATATTTTGATATATTATCTTTTCATTTTCATTCAGTTTTATATTTTCAAAATTTCCTTCAAGACTTCTCCTCTTGGCCCATGCATTATTTAGTAGTATACTTAATTTCTAAGTGTCTAGAGATTGTTTTGTTGTCTCTCTGTTATTGATTTCTAGTTTGATTCTGTTAGAAAACTTGTTCTATATGATTTCACAACTCTGTGTAAGTTATTAAGGTTTGTATTTTGACCCCAAAAATTCTTTATCTTGGTTAATGTTCCATGACTGCCTGAAAACAATGCATATTCTGCTGTTGTTGGGTAGAGTGTCCTATCAATGTTATTTAGATCTTATCAGTTGATGATGTGGTTCAGTTCTTCTATAACCTTGCTGACTTTCTTTTTAGTAGTCTATTAGTTACTGACAGTGAAGCACACAAGTCCCCAACTATAACTGGAGGTTTATCTATTTCTATTCTCCGTTCTATTAGTTTTTGTTTCATGTATTTTGAAACTCTGTAGTCTGATCCAAACACATTAGCTTTGTTATGTCTTCCTGGTGGATTGATTCTTTAATTCTTATGTAGTGCCCTTCATTGTCTCTAGCGATAGGAGTGAAGATGACTTTATCTGATATCGATATAGCCGCTCCTGATTTAAAAAAAAAAAATGTTTGCATAGTATTTCTTTTCCCATCCTTTTACTTTTGACATATCTGTGTCATTGTATTTTAAGTGAAATTCCAGCATATGGTTAGACTTTTTTTTTTTTAATCCACTTGCCAATCTCTTTTCATTGCTGTGCTCAGACCATTTACATTTAAGATAATTAGCGACATGTTAGGGCTTACATCTGCCAATTAATCTTTTTTTTTCCTGTTCATTTCCTCTGTGTCTTATTTCTTACATTCTTATGAATCACTTGTTAAGTACATTCCCCCCACCTCCCCGCTATCTGAAAGTAGAACATTCCTATGGAACTTATCATAAACTGAAATGGCATAAAGCAAAAAAGCAATTACCAGTAATTTATATGGAAAAATGTTTGCGCATTCCCAGACCCAAAAATAATCTCTCTTAGGCTTTTCTGATACCTTAGGATACATCTTGCTAAGTGACGCAGAAAATAAATGGAGATAAAGCACAGATGCTCACAGACAGAGTTCAAAGCTATGGAGGCTTCATGTTATGTTGCGGAGTGTGGTTCCTGGGGAAGGAGCTTGGCAGGGATGCTCTCACTGCTCAGGGTGCGCCCTGCCTTGATAATGGCTCACTGCAAAACAAATGCTGGATGCTATTTTTGCTTTTTGCCTTTTCTCATAAAAGTGAAAATCCTGTTCAGCCATCTTTCAGTTAGCAAAAATAGGTGCTAATGTAGGTCTTTTGTAAAAGCAAAGTGGTGTAAAGTGAACTTTCAAAAACTGGGGGATATCCATAAGCATCTTTTCACTGCTTCCTTAATGGTTGCTATGGGTATCATACTAGAAATATGAAATTTATCAGTCTACTGGTATCAGCATTTACCACTTCCAGTAAGTGGTGGAAATATTTCCGGTTAGGTTCTTTTACCCTCCATACTTTTAAAATATAATTGGCTTGTTTCCTCACCAACAGTGGGCTCTACATCAAACAATCCTACAATTTTTGTTTCAAATATCCAATATGATTTAATAATGTGATAATTAGGATACTCTATTATATTTACTCCTATTCTTACCCATTCTGATATTCTTTCCTTTTTGAAGTTTCAAGCCTTTTTTTTGCTTTTTCCTTTCTATTTTACAAGTAGATTTGCTGGTAAGAAATTTGTAGAGTTTTCCTTCATCTGAATATGTCTTTACAACCCTTTCATTCATTGAGGACATTTACACTGAATATACAGTTGTTTTCTTTCAATACTTAAATGCTCTGCCACTTTCTTCTGGCCACCATGATTTCTTAGGAGAAGTCTGCTGTCATTCAAATTGGTAGTATAAACAACGTGCCCTTTTTCCTCTGTTGTTATCAAGTTATTTTTTTCCCCTTGTCTAATTTGTTCAGCTCTTGAATATGTATGTTTATGCCTTTCACTAATTTTAGGAAGTTTTCAGTCAATACATCTTCAAATATATATCTAGTTCTGCTCTCCCTCTCCTCTCCTGGGACTTTTGTAATATGAATGTTAGCTCTTCTGTTATCCCCCCACATGTCCCTGAGACCCTGTTCATTTTGTTCCAGTCTATTTTCTCTCTGCTGCTCAAATTGGGTTATTTCTATTGATCTGTCCTGGCATTTACTGATTTTATCTTCTGTCATCTCCACTCTACTACTGAGCTGGTCCAGTGAGTTTTCTATTTTGGTGACTGTATTTTCTATTTCTATAATTTCCATTTGGATCTGTTTAACAACTTCTATTTCTTTGCTGAGATTTTCTAATTTTTTTTATTTGTTTCAAGAGAATTTCTAATTGCTTGTTGAAGCTATTTTATAATTTCAACATCTGACTCATGTCAATATTGGCTTCTGTTGATTGTCTTTTCTCACTCATATTGTGATTTTCCTGGTTTGGGGGATGACAAGGGGTTTTCTATTGCATTCTGGGCATTTTAGGTTTTACACTGTGAGACTCCAGATCCTAGATAATCTTTTTCTTAGCCTCTGTGTTGAGGTGTAGTAGCATGAGGGCCAAGTGGATGGGGATTGGTTGGTAGGTCAATTTATCATTCAGCCCTGTTGAAACTGTGGAGGATTGGTCTATGGCTGTTCCACTGGTGTCTGTCTGGAGTAGGAAAGGTATTGTCACAAAGGTTTTCTGTTATGAGGCTACCACTTTCCTGGCTGTTTGCTAGAAGGGACAAGCTTTTCTTAGATTTTTTTTAATTATTATTTTTGGTCTCTGCCTATTGTAGGTACAGGAAGGAGGCTTCTGGAATGCTCCATTCAGACGAATGGTGGGAATCAACAAGGAGACCCAGGGAACCCAGCTCCATGTCTTTAGGTCGAGGCAGCTCACCTTGCAGAGTCTTCCTACACTTGTGTGTAGGTTTCCATCCAGGGTGTTTTACTTGTAAGGGGGAGAATATGATTGGAATGTGGCTACTCCCCATTAGCAGAATCAGATGTCCAGATAAATTTTTACATTCAAACCACTCCAGTCTTTAGTAGCCATACATTTTCAAAGATAATTTTAAATAAATGCTCATCTCACTCTCTCTAATATTTTTTTTTTCCTTCGGAAGACCTCAGATATCTAAGTGTCACACTGCTCTTTGTTTATTTGGGATGCAACCTAAAGGGAGGCCTTGATCATCTTAAGCATCTTTTCTATTTAATGTTACAGGCACCATCACTGTACACACATCTGAGGCTCTGGAGGACATTTTAAGATTACACTATTGGGAAAGGGGTGGAATCCAGACCCAGGCAATGGTCAAACAAGGGGAACTTCCCTAGGAAAATTCAGTGATAAATTTTAAATAATTTAAAATTATTTAAAAAGATAAATGGAGTTCTAAGTCATTCTTTCCTACCTTACCCTACAAAATGACCATGAACAAACCTTCTCTAGATACACTTATTCTTTGAACTACCATGTACTTCTTTCTCCCTCCAAACATAAAGCTTATTATGGTGTTTCTTCCCCCTCAAATTGAAGCCTGGATATTAACTCTGGTATAATTTTTCCTTCTCACTTTGTATTCTAGCTGGAAGAAATTTCCCCCAATCCTCTGTTGTTCACTCCCTCAGAGATGCTCAACCAAATGCTTCTACCATCTGTACCTAAGAGAGTACCAATGCCACTCCCTGCCCCTTTGAGCCAGGAGGGTCTCCCCAGCACAGGCACAGTGCTTCACATGAACCTGCCTCACCACTGCTGTCAGCCACCTCATGGGAGCCTGCTCTGCAGGGGGAGGAGCAGCCGGCACGGCCGATATAACAAAGCAAAATGAGTAGCGGCAGCTCTGTGTCCTAGGAGGTGTGATATTGTTGCTGCCACAGCCACATCTTTGACCTAAATCATTGCCCGGCCCTGTAGGGGGTGGTATGGTGGTAGCTGAGGTGCTTTGCACTGACAAATTTAAAGATGGCCAAGGGGAGGGGCGCCTGGGTGGCTCAGTTGGCTGAGTGTCCAACTCTTGATCTCAGCTCAGGTCATGAACTCAGGGTCGTGACATCAAGCCCCACATCAGGCCCTGCACTGAGCATGGAGCCTGCTTAAAATTCTCTCTCTCTCCCCCTCTGCCCTTCCCCCTCCTACTTGTGTGCTCTCTGTCTCTCCCTTTCTCTCTCTAAAAAAAGATAAATAAAAATAAAAAATAAATATGGCTAAGGGGAAACAGGATTTATTTTATTGAAATTTGTTCTGGGAATTTTCCTAGAATGCTGCAACTAGAAGGACAACTTCTACCCCACTTCCTAAGGTCCTCGTTTAACACATCTTCCTTTTGTTCCACAGTATTTACACAGCAGGCAATGCTTCAGAGCACCGAATATATAGCAGTGAGCAGACATCACTCTTATCCTCATAAAGCTTACCTTCCAACTGGGGAGGAAAGTTACCCCAATAGCTACCTCAATGACTATTTAATCAATTATAGTAAGAGCAACAAGAGATTCAGCAAGGAGGTTGAAATCTCAGCAAAAGCCATATTCTTCCAATGGCGTCAACACAGGTATCAAGGATAACACAGGATGTGCATAGAGCAAGAAAAAAAGTAAACAATGCAAGTATTTCAGAACTATGGAGCTTCTGAACTCAATGACATTATTTTATTGCCATGATCTTATTTATGCCTCTTCATAACTGTCCTGTGCACTGGGGTTCCAAGGCCCTCAGCAAAAGGCCAATACTTTGATGAGTTTTTAAAAATTAGAACAGAATTACTGTCAGCAAGTGCTGTGAGGGGGCCAAGGCCCCGCCCCGCCCCCCAATGCACCTGGTCGGCGGCAGGCCCTACCTCCTTGTTTGTCCTGTCAGCTTGCACCAACGTCCCGTTCAGGCAAGGTTCCACGTAGTGAAGCTCCTCGTTATACTGCAAAGAGACAAAAGAGCCAAGAGGACACACGTAATTAATCATCTGAGGGGTACCAGGTAATTGAAGGGTACATGCCAACAAACAAAAAAGGGCTCAGTTCATCACATAGGTGACTTTCTCCATTGGTGCCCGTATATAAGATTGTGCTGAAGAGCCAGATAGTCTTCTCTTGTTTGAGAAAGTTCTAGAGTGTGTGCTGGTATGTAGTACTGTTAAGGGTATACACAGTTAATGGACAATCCTTCAGGGGTGACTCCGAACACTAGGGTGCTGTGGCCATGGCTGATAGTGCATGACCCAAGTGGGATCTGAAGAGCATCCCAGACTGAGGTGAATACAGCTGCAACTCCTGTCTTTGGTTTTCTGGAGCACAAGGACTTGTGCGTGGGTTGCACATGAGTGACAAAAGAATGGACGAAAAGAGAAGCCTTGGTGTTTGCCCATTACTCTGGGAGGTTCTGTGGTTTTTGGTCAGAGCACTTCCCATGAGCAGCAGCACCACCTTCCACACAGGCCATTACTATTTATTCCAGATTACCCAGAATATGACCATTTGTTTTTGTCCAAAGCTCACAATAAGGAAGTAGAAATTTAAGCATGATTCTCTGCACTGGGGTTACGCTGGGTCCTTCTAAAATGCAAATCAGGTCATGTCACTTCCTGCCAACCCATTCACACTTTCCACTGCTTTGCACAGAAACCTCCTCAGGGTGTGGCAGGGCTCTGGACATGTGGCCTTGTTGACCTTTCCAACTTCACTCACTCATTAGCCCTCCTCGGAAACTTCACGCTAGCCAGCCCTTTCCCTTCCTGTCCTCTAAGCTATCTATCCCTTCATCTCCTCCCACACAGGGCCCTCTGCCTGGAGTCTTGCTCTAGCATCTCCCATCCCGACTCTTGTCCATCCTCTGGGCAAGCTCATTCCTGCCTCCTCCAGAGGCTGGTGTAGCTGAGGCTCCTTTCCCGTAAACTCCCAGATCCTGACAAGGTGGAGCCTGGATCCCTTACCACAGGTGGGCCCACATTGTCAGGGTCCACATCTGGCTCCTCAGTGTGTTCTCGGTGACAAGCACAGGGCAGGGCCCATGGTCGGTGCTCAAGAACAATGTGCTCAAGGATGTCTTCATATCTCCACTCTGGCTACCAAAAGCCCAACCCAGAACTTCAGAGAAGAGGAACCGGAACCATCTTTTGAAGGTCCAGCCCTCAAGCAAAGTCTGGCTAAGAAGTTCAGACTTTAAGTGTGTGGACAGTGAGGACCATGGAGGGCTGCACACAGGGAAGTGAGTGACTAAAGGAATAAGCGTGGGCCCACTGCAGGGACACATCCACTGCAAGGACAGATTGAAGAGGGCCAGGCATGCAGCTGCTCCAGCAGTGACAGAGACACAGCCTGTTTTGAAGCCGAAGTGCTGGCTAAGCAGGCAGGATCGGTGATAACAATGACATCGGCCCATTGTTACTGAGCGCTCACTTCATCTGGGCACAGGCTAGACTTCATTCACAGCATAACTCAACCTCATGTGGTAAGCCCTTCCAACCATGCCCCCTTTGCAGATGGGGAAACCAAGGCAGAGCAAGGATGACCACCTTGCCCCAAATCACAGCCAATGACCTCAGGGCCCCCAAAACCCCCAATTTCTCCTCTCTGGCCCCCAAAGCCTCCATGCCTCTCATTGGTCTGCTTTTGCTCCCTCTTTAGTCTTTGGTCTTAATCATGCAGAGCATTTGAAAAAATGACAGTTCCATGGTCATACAGCTTGGATCTCCTCTGAAGAGGCACAGAGGAAAAACACATTCATGTGATTCTGAAATTAGCTATTGACAAATAGGAGCACAACTTCCAGTCAACAAATGGAACACCATCTGAGGATTCAGGAAGCAATTCACAGTCCAACCTCAGTCCATATTGGACTGACGCTGGAAGTTGCTGAAAAAAGTAGCCATTCCCCTGTCCTCTACCTCCCTTGCTGACTGAGTTGGTCAAGGGTGACAAGATGCCCATTCCTAAAGCCGGAAGCAGAAGCAGTCTTAGCCAATCACAGCCATCCCCTCCTCTGCTGGCTGCATGCTTACCTACCCTGTCTTGAAGCTAGAGGTGGTCACGTGACCCATTCCCAGCCAACAAAACCTAAGCAGTCATTTTCTGGGCAGTGTCAGTGAATTTCTTTTCTTGCCATTAGAGGAAAACTCTTCTCTACCCACTGCCTTCCTTCCCACTTGGGATGCACCTCGCAGTTGCAGCAGCCATTTTGCAACTCTGAGTGACAAGATTGAGCATGGAGAGCAACATGCAGGAAGATGGAGCCAGTGTGGGTCTTTGATGACACTGCTGAAACATCGAACCAAACCTGCAGTGGCCCTGCTCCCATCCGTGAGATCATGAGATGCCTACATGCTGAAGCAGCCTTTATTTAGTCATTCTGTAATTTGCACTCCCAAACTTCCCAATTCCATTTGCCAGGAAAATTTTAAACTTTATCTACATTCTGCCTAATACACATTACCAATATTGATTCCTGGGGTTGTGGAGTCTGAGCTGAGTGTCAAGACCCTTGGGTCCACGTTCTGCCTCTGCCACGTACTACCTGTGTGGCCTTGGGAAAGTCACTGAACCTCAAGTTCCGCATTCTTCTGCATAAGAAGGTGCTAATTCATCTTCTGTTTACCCTCCAGGGACTCCTGCAAGGATCCCATGAGGCAATAGACTTGAAATTGCTTTGCTAGTGTGAAGGCATGTACACGTTGGGGGGCTGCCTTGGGGGCCGGTAAGGAAAGAAGACCAAGATGTTCTTGCCCTCATCAGGGAGGAACATGTGCAGTAATCAAAACCATGCTCCCCATCACTGTGTGAGCCGTGGCCACAGTGGAGGAATCTGCTCTTCTGAACCCCCGCCAGCTTGTTAGTGGCATCATCCAAGCTTGCAGTTGACTAATTTCCCTTGACTGCATCAGGATAAAGCTATGCTGAGCAATCTGGTCTGGATCACCGAAGGGAGTTGGGCTCAGCCGTCCCTGCAAGGGAACAGGGCACACCGGGCGGCTGTGCCAAGGAGGCCCATTTGCTGTGCTTGCTCACCACACTTCCCAGGGCTCCTCCCTAGGGGAGCACCAAGGGCACTCTGGATGTAAAATTGTTTCCAAGCTCCCAGCAGCTCTCCATTTGGAAACCTTCCAGTTTCTACATTTTAATGGATGCTCCCTAGATTTCTGCTTTGTGAAACAATGATGTGGGGTGGCTGTATCAATTTGCAACTGGAGATCTGGTCACCTCCAGCCCTAAAATAAAATGGCCCAATAAATAACTCTCCTTCATCCCTACTTAAACAATCAGATATCAGTCATCTGAAAAAGAAAAGGATGCAGTAAACAACATCATCATTGGCTAGGTGGAATTTTCTTCCGCCATCTGCTTTTGCTCCATCTCACTACCAGGAATGAACCCTAGAGAGGGACTCAGTCATCTCCCTCTCCACCTGAAGTAGGGAGTCCTTCCTAAAAATTTCTGGGAAATAGGAAGAGTCTCATCACAGGATAGGAGAGGGCCCAGGCATCCCTGGAGATGGTCCAGCCAGCCCACCAACCACTTGGTAAGAAGATGGACAAAGAATTTTAACCCCTTCAAGAGCTAGGACTGTCCCATGGTCAACATCTGTCTCCTCCCTCCTCTTCTGACTCACACAGAGATAGAGTAGTGGAGCTAAAGTGATGGAGGCAGGCAGGCCTGGGTTCAAATCCTTGCTCTGCCACATGCCACCTGGGTGATGGCCCAGGCCAAGGCCTCTCTGCTCTCTAAGTCTCAGGCTTTGTGTTACGGACTGTTGGACTTTGTGATGGAATTCTGACTGAACTTCTGTCATGAAGTCACTGTGAGGATGAAATGAAGTAATTCAGTGAAGAGTCAACACAGAACTCAGCATGTAAGAGAGAAGGCATTTGAATGCACGTGCACCAGGAAGAAAGAAAATACATATGTGTCACCAGAGAGAAAGACCAGCAAACACGCCCTCCAGCTGGAGCTGGCGTTTGCTAAGTAGACAGGGGGTGGTGAGGACAGGGGTCATGTGCTCCTGACCTCCTCTGGAGAGCACAGACTCATTGGATGGAAGTGATACACCAATAGGCACAGGGTACTGTCTAAATATCCAAGACAGAAACCTCCAGGGTGCGTGGCTGTCCACTGTCCCACTCCCTGCCACACTCTGACCCCTCTCAGTGACCAGGGTCTTCAGCAGACATGGAGCCACGACAGTGCATCCAGCTTCCTACCAAATCCCCTCCCAGGAAGGACCTGCCATGGAGCTCTTTGGTCCTTAGTTTGCCCACTGAATATCAATTAAGCACTGGCTATGTCCAAGGGACATAAAACACTTGCTAAACTGGCACACGACTTTCACTGGGGAATGATCACGAACCATTCTTTCCTACATTTCTCCATAGAAGAATATGCTCATTACATCTAAAGATAATGGCTGTTTTTCCTTTTCATGATAAAAAGTGCTCATCTAGGATGCTACCACAGTCCATCCAAAAACAAAAGCAGACTTGAGGTAAACTCATGATCTTCTTTCAGGGGATGGACTACATCCCACTCATCCCTTCTCTCAGGAACTGTCCCTCCCTCTCTCCCACGCCAACCATACAACACTGCACTCTGACAGCAAGGATACACTGTCATCTGCCTTCTCCTTCTGTGAAATCCTTGTAACCGTTCCCTACATCTACCATTTTAAGGACATGGCGAGATCCTCGATGGGAATTTTAATGATTATCTAAAATAGGAAAGCCAAGCTTCAAGTTCCATTAGATGAATGGCCAGAACGTGCTGGAGAAAGATCTAAACACAAAGAATAGATGGGCGGGGCTCACCCACCAAGGCGCACACAAGCTTTGGCGTTGGTGTAGAATTGTGTCACATGCTGGTTCCCGTAAACCGAAGCCTAGAGCCCAAGAGTGAAAACCAGCCGACTCCAGGCTCTAAATGAGAGTGAGAACTCAGCCCCACTCCATGTTAGAAGTAGTGGAGCTTTCAGACGTAACAGAAGAAGGCTGTTAGTTGCCTGAGAAAGAGGATGAAGGGAGACCTAACTAAGAAGGAAGAAACTTTAAGGGGACAACCCCACAGGTCACCCTGCAACTGACCCCCCATGTCTTCCCCTGTCTCCAGATGAAGTCCCAATCGTTCTATGTGGCTGCCCAGACTTGCTGGGTCTGGCCTGCCTCTCTCAGCCCAGCCCTTCTTTTTATCATCAACCACCTCCATGCCCCCTCCATCTCGCACATTCGCCCCCAACTCCAGTGAGTCCACACAATGAACTCCTTTCAGTCAATCCGACCAGGCCTGTACTTCCTGGGGTGGGTGGGAAAGAGTGACTACCGCCAGCAAATAGCATCTTCCTCCTGCAGATGCCCCCAACCTTGATCACCTTTTCCAAAAAGCCATCACTGAGTCCCTGGCTGGTTACTTGCCCGCCCTGCCTCCTCCAAGATGGCATGGCCCAACTCTGCCGTGAGCACCAGCTTCTCCCTTGTTCCCACACCCAACACTGACACACACAAAACCTCAAGTTCCACGGAGGGTGGACAACCTGTCTTCCTTATTTACAGAGGCAGCCCTAGTACAATACTCAGTTCTTGGCACTGAACAGAATTTGTTAATGAATAATCAGAACAAAGAAATGAAAAGTTATAGAGAAGATTACAGAGGGAAAAGAAGAGAAACAAAGCCTAGACCTCCCCCCAAAAAATTTACACAGAGGAAAAAAAGAGAATCTCTACCCCTTTCAAAAAAACAGATAAACCAAAAGTAAACGAAGTAAGTGGGTATGTTGTAGAGAACCATAAGTTTAAAAAAAACCCATAGAATTAAATGCTGGCATGCTCATGCAATGCAAGAAAGTGATGTAGAATTACTGGAACCTCATTAAATATTTATATGGTTTTATTGGTGCGCTTTTGATTAAACAACTTTTAGAATGAAAATGTGTAGGGCTTATGTAACGAAGCAGATGAACCCACAATATTTTCACCAACACAGGCATCCCAGGGATCTTCTGCATTACAAAAGCTTCTTGTGTAATTTGAAACACGACTGGACGTAATTAGTAGTACAGAACAAATGAGCACTGCAAGAAAATACCATCCTCATACTTTTAATACGGAATCGATTACTTTAAAAAGCAAATCCATAGCAGACAAAGCACTGGAGAAAGGGTTCTAAAGAAAATCCTGCAAATTGAAACCAGGGCACCAGAAAGTTCTGGGCTGAACTAACAAATGATGCTCTTCACTATTCAGCTCTGCACAAACACAGGCTGCAGGAGGCATTTAAATTGATTTAACAATATCGGTCCAGTTAATACTGTGTTCATTTAATGCATGGCTTAGGCTTCTGTAAAATCATTTTTCAAATTTCAGCATTGGACAGAATTAGCACCCTCATTTTTATGATAATATTGCTAATTTAATGCATGGCTTGTAGTTAAACTTCAAAGCAAATCAGAAAAATATGCCTTTTCTCTTGTCAGTGACATCTCTCTTCATGGACCAGTGGTTTGACCTTAAATCTTAACTTCGGCTGCACAAAATCCCTCTCGTATTTCTTCTCTTCTTCTATAATTCGATCATTTAGTTCATCAGTCTTAGATTTTGTAATACCCTGCCCATGAAAGCTAAAACAGTTTTTAACATCATCATTTCATGTTTATTCCCCAGAAAGACCTGAATTGGAAGCTTTCAGTATAATATATAAGATGCATTTAGTCAATGAGCTTCACACAAACATGTAAACATGCAAAAATGACTGAAACAGCCAAGGAAAGGCTTTTTCACTATTTACCCACCTCTCCTCCCCTCTCTATCACAGCCCTGAAAACCAAGAGGCAATGATGAAGTAGATTTGTATAAACAAATACCTATAATGCACAAGGGCTTCCGCCACGGAAAAACAGGAATATACTCTTTACTTCCTCCCTAAACTCTGAAATGTCTCCTCACACATCTATCCAGCCAGCAGGAGAAAGCTGACCGTGTAATGAAGGGTGAAATGATAATGTCCTCTCCCGTAAATGGAATCCAGCCGACAAGAACGATGCCCTCAAACAGATTTACAGGGCATTCTGGATGGGGCTTCAGACCTCCCAACCCCCTGTCCTTATAAGACCTCCCATCCCCCTGCCCTTACAAGAGCCTGCAGTGGAGTCTCCCTCTAGAAGGAGGCAAGTAACCATTTAAATAGATGGAAAAACTGGCATACACTGTATTACCAGAGCAATGCTGCCAGGGTAGAAATATAAGGTAATGGCAAGAAAAACCCCACCACCATGATGAGGCAAGGCATCACTGGTGAAACATACTTAGCGTTGAGAGAGACAATTCCAGGGCACACACATGGAGATCCACCAACTATCATTTCACTGTTTAGAACCCTCAAAGTGTTGGTGGAATGGACTGACTGTGTCCACCCCCTCCCCACAACTATCCCACCGTGTGGTGTGGTGGTATTTGGAGATGGGGCCTTGGGCAGGGGATCGGGGCTAGGTGAGGTCATGACGTCCAGCCTCATGATGGAATTAGGGATTAGTGCTCCCATAAGGAGAGACAGGACCCAACCCACTCCCTCTCTTTTTCTCTCTCCCAGAGCACACACAGTAAGAAGGGGGCTGTCTACAAGTCAGGAAGGGAATCCTCACAGAAAACAAACCCTACTGGACCTTGATCTTGGGACTTTCCAGCTTCTACAACTGTAAGAAAATACATTTTGGTGTGTCAGCACCCAGTTTATGGTCTTTTGTTACAGCCAGTGTTGCTAAAACAGGCATACCTTGTTTCATTGTACTTCGCAGATACTGTGATTTTTTTACAAGGTTACTTTTTAAAGGTTTGTGGCAACTCTCTGTAGAGCAGGTCCATTGGCACCATTTTTTCAATGGTGTTTGCTGACTTTGAGTCTCTGTCACATTCTGGTAATTCTCACAATACTTCAAACTTTTTCATTATTATATTTGTTACGGTGCTCTGGGATCAGCATTGAAAGCTCAGATGATGGTTAGCATTTTTTAGCAATAAAGTATCTTAGAATTCAGGTGCACACATTGTTTTTTAGACATGATGCTACTGCACATTTACAGACTACAGTATAGTGTAAACATAACTTTTACGTGTACCGGGAAACCAAAAACTTCATTTGTCTTACTTTGTTGGAATATCCGCAAAATTTCGGTGGTCTGGTCCCAATGCTGCCATACCTCCAAGGTACACCTGTACACTTTCTGAGTGTGTCAACATTATGCCAGCCTACTTAATGGGCACCCTCACAATACCTAAGTATGTGCATACCCTTTGGCGCAGCAATGTCTCTTTTAATACTATTCAATAGAAGCATACCCAACACACCCAAGCCCATTCTCTGTAGCACTCTAGAAGGGAAAAGAGACCCATAACAAAAGGATGCCCAGCAAAGGAGGACTGGTCAAATAATTAATGTCAACTAGAGGTGATGAAATACTCTGCTCTTCTAATGTACTTGCCTACGGCACGAGTATAGAATCAAGTGGCTGAATATTCCAGAAAATAGGATTCTATTGCTCTGGGAAAATTATGTATGTTTATATACATGTTAGAACTTGGAACAATGGTAAACAGCAAAGGAAGGGGAACTTTTTGGAATTGTTTAAAGTTTTCACATACGTTTCCTATAATAAAACAATCAATGTGTAAAAGTTACTGTTAATTAGTGGTTCCTTTTATCACCTCGGCCTTTAAATATAAATTCACAAATAAACTTGATCATTCTCTTACCCATTATGGGGACAGAGTTCATAGGTTTTACTATAGAGGCTTCAAATAAAAAAAGTTCAGAGTATCTTCCTATTCATCAAAATAATGATGTAAACGGTCTCGAAGCCGATCATTTATGTCGAAAACTAACAAGCAGATGTACAGTGTGGGTTAATGGGACCTCTAATGGGTTTCTTTATATAAGGGGACAATTTGGAGTAAAAACAAAACAAAACACTTTTTTCCCCTTAACTATTCTAAAATAACTAGCACGTCTATTTTTTAATTATCTTAATCACTCTGTCTTCATTATTGAGTTGACACTGTTTGTATATCTTAATGAACTTACAGAGATTATTTCAATCGATTGGTTTTGTTAACAGAACAATAAATCCTGACTGATAAAGGATCCACGAAGTAATTAGTTAGCACTTCTTATTATGCTAATTTCGGATACTTCTGTAATGAGTAATTAAAGATTAATAAGAAAGATAGCCCCAAATTAGCTGCTTCTTATCTGTAAGTGCTTCAGGACGTGTGGGGGATGGAGCTACATTTGCATATTCACAGGGAGACTGGTAACAAGAATAACCGGCTTGATTTGGAAACCCCAAGTTCTGTCTGAAAGTGTCCCTGAAAGGACGGCTCCCTGGGGCCGTCCAGGTTCTGGGCAAGCAGGTGCGGCCGGCCAACCAGTCTCTCGGCCTCCCCTCATGAAGCAGAATGAGGGAAAGCCAGGCAGATTCTGAGTTCTTCCTGGGCCACTTCTCCAGCTGTGTGACCCCAAGCTGGTGGCTTCTGCCCCATGGTGCCTCTGCCTCCGCGCCACAGGGCGCCGAGCCGGGGTGACACCCCCAGGAGATCATCCACATCGGACACAATAGGAGTAGGCGAGGCACTGTAGGGATTATTCTTTCAATACATATTTAAACCCTCACTCTTTGCCAGGCCCTGTCCCAGGCACAGGGTCTAGCTGATTAAATACACAGTAAATAAACTAACCCCTGCTCCCATGGAATTTCTTGTTCTCTTTCTCTTCCTTTTCTTCGTTAGGGCTTTTTAAAATCGGAAGTTACAAATCACGGGTGGTCTGCAGCTGCGCCTTCTTGCTCAGTCTGATCAGAAGCACGCAGGCAGGACACGAAGTCAAGCAATCTCAGCGCAATGGAAATCCAATGTCATTTAAACCCCTATGCTCTTCCCCTCGCATATTTTGCCCAGCAAGCAAAAGCAGCTGTTGTGCCCATGCAGAGGCTGCCCAGAGGGTATCGTGACCACGAACTCTGCTCAGGAGCCTGAGGAAGCCACATGGACCACATGCTTGGAGCCCGTCTGTGCTGCTCTTCAAATAACATCCCTTCCTTCACATCCTGCCCTCTGTGTGGGCCTCCTGGGCCCGGGCTCAGGTAATCCTGGCAGCGACTGTGTGGACGATGTGAGCACTCAAGCTTCAGCGGGTGCGCTGATGGTTCAGATGCATATGGTTTGCCCCAAGATGTGCAGCTAGCTATATGTGGCAGCACTCGGGTTCAAACTAAGTCCCAACCCCAAAGCCCAAGCTCCGTCCCCTTGCGTGCTGCCTCGGCTGCCTGCTGCAGCCCCACTCGGCGTCCTAGGTAGAGGGCAAAGCACAGTTGACCACCGGGCAGGAGCACCTGGTTAAGTACCCAGGGAAAAGAAGCAGGCATGTGGCTCTAATCTCTGGGGAAAGAGCAGGAGGAACATCACACCATAGAACTGGGGAGAAGAGGAAAAAGAACCGGAGATGGAAACCAGAAATCACTGCTCCTTTCCAGGAAGCATACTGCTGCCCTTCTTGGGTCTTGGGTCTCCCACGTCCCTTCTCTAGGACTTCAGGCAAGCCCCTGACCCTCTCAACCCCAGCCGCTGCACCTGAGAAAACGACAAAACCACCTCCTGCCTCCCATAGCTGCTGTGAGGAACAAAGAAATGCAAATAGCATTCAGTAGGCGCTTAATAAATGACACTTCTGTTTCTGAAGCTGAGACCAAGTGTTCTGTGAGCCTTAGACAGCTCTCCATGGTTTATTTGTTTTGGCAGCAAGATTATTCTTATTATTATTGTCATCAGACTAATCTAGCTTAAAGTTAATTTCCACTAGCTGTTTAAGGAACATCTTGCAAGGTCCAATTCCTCAAGGTTCCTAAAAGGTTGGCTCCCAGGAAAACCAAATCTGGTGCTACTCTTCCAGATGGCAGCGCCTGAGTGCTAGGTACAGAGAGGAAATGTGCTCCACTGCTCTCCCAGACTCTGAAAGCCATTCCAACATCCTGATGCAGTGAACCCCCACGGGACTAACCGGCCCTCATCTCGGGTGGGACATCCAATGCCGTGCGCACAAAAGCAATGAGAATGGGAACCGGTTTCTGCTAAAAGATCAGACGAACCCCAAAAGCACAAAACAGCTGCACTCACGGCAATTATGTTGAAAAAGTCATCATCCCCCAGCGTATCCAGAATAGACGAGACGGTTTGCTTCGCAATAGTGAGACGGAGGCCTTTCATGCTGCCGCTGACGTCCACCAAAATGACCACGTCTTTCGGAGAAGTCGCTGCCTGGATGTACCTAGGTCAGGGGACAATTTAATGGAAATGA
>CM053603.1:17070551-17098450 GCA_028646535.1 Procyon lotor | reverse complement strand
GGGGGGGGGGGGGACGGGGAGATGGCTCTAATTATGCTGCATTACAAAGTTTGATTTTCAGGCTTTGAAGCCTGGGGAGTTTCCCTATGTGTAAGATGGGGTCCCATATCCTTCGTCTTGTGGTTTGCAGACTGGTCAGGACACATCCAAAGTTGACATTCTCTATTTACAATCTGGTTGTTAAGAATAAAATTTCATTTAAAAAGAAAAGCGGTTGCTGCCTGAAAATAAGATAGCAAATCATTGTTTTCAACCGTCGGTGCTGCTCAGGGATGGAGGATTTAAAATACAGACTTCAGAGCGAAGAAAATAAAAACAGAAAAATGATTTTCACAGGAGGAAATCCTGACTCAGACAATAGCTTTGGGAGTTTTCTGTCCAATTCCTGATGGCCAGCTTTCTGGGCCATGTTGAAATAATAATACTTGCTTGAAGTATCACCCTCAAATTAGTACTCAGAAAACCATGAGATGGCAGTTTGCTTCCCAAAGAATCGTTTTATTCTGTTCTCCTTGTACCTACATGCCCCACCTACAAATGGGTCTGATTTACAGACTTTCCTGTAGCAAATCAGAAACCAGGGGTAAGAGAATTGAAGGTCATTAGGCAATGAAGACAAAATAAATGTGACATGATAGTGTACACTAAGGGACAAGAACACTGTTTATTTCAAAATAACAAACACACTGCTTTGTAGAAAGGCCAAGTACAGTTAGGGTAGCAAGGTCTTAACACATAGTGAAATTACATCCATGGTGAGGCTAGGTAATGCTCCAATCTCACAAAGCATTGGTCTGAACCCCAATAAAGAGAATTCTTTTTTAATGTGTTGACCCATGGGAAACCTCCAGCGGATGTTTGTTTCTTGAATCAAACTGTGGTGAGTGTTCTTAGACCAGGACTGTACCCGATCCTGCTCCACTCCTCCCCACTGGGCCATCGCAGCCCCCTCCCCATTGGGACAACAAAAGGTGCAAGTCTTTTTTACAGTCCCAGCATTTAGGCTAGGGCCTGGGGGGAAGGGCTTAATGACATTCGACACTCTCCTTCTGGATTGAGATCTTTCCCTGCAACTGGGCTCGTAACTCCTCCCAGGCACCGCTGGACTTGGCGCTTTTTGAAAAGTTGACATGAAATCTGTCTGTTGGGAAAACTGGGAAAGGATACAATTCCAGAGGAAAATGGAACAGATGGGACAACCCCAAAGCCTTTTGCCTACTCATCACAATGTTCATCAAACTCCAGTAATCTGCCAGTGGGTAGACAGAGCAGTGACTGAGAATCACGGGCCTGGCCCCTGCCTGCCCGCAGGAGGCCTTGTGTCAAGCAGGCCAGCTGACGCATGGTAAGAAATCACATGCACCAGAGATGTCACAAAGGAGAAGTGCCTGAGGCTATGGTAGTACGCAGAAGGTGATTCCAATCTCTGATGGGAAGAAGGATCTTCTTCCAGCTGAGAGTAGAAGGATGATATCTTAGTCTTCTAGAGCTGATGTAACAAAAGTTCTACAAATTGGGTGGCTTAACAGGCAAAAACTCTCTCACAGTTCTGGAGAAAAGAAGTCGAAAATCAAGGTGTTGGCAGGGCCACACTCCCTCTAAAGCTCTAGAGAGGAAGCCTCCCTCATCTCTTCTCAGCTTCTGCTGGTTTCTAGCAATCCTTGGTGCTCCCTGACTTGTAGCTGCATCACCTCAGTCTGTGTCTCTGTCTTCCTTCTGTATCTGTCCCCTCCTCTTATAAGGATATCAGTTATACTGTATTTAGGGCCCACCCTAATTCATTGTGATCTCATCCCAACTTACCACCCCTGTTTCCAAGTCAAGTCACATTCTGAGGCTCCAGGTGGACAGAAATTTGGCAGGAGACACTACTCAATCTACCACAGACAGGTAGCACTTATAAAACAAAAATAAGTGGTGACCACAGGGTGAATAACAATACCCCAGGTGTAGAGAATGACATGTGCAAAAGTCCTGAGGTTGAGAAGGTCATGTCAAGGTCAAGGAACTGGAGGAATTCTGGTATGGCTGTGCCTAGAGAATGTCTATGCCAGATGAAAGGAGCATCAGTGGCAGCAGGAACCATGAGACCCAGGCCCTTCCTGGTGAGGACTTGAGGTATACATTGAGTAGGGATGAAGATAGTACCTTGAGACATTTCTAGGCATAGCTGCCTAAGGTAGAACAACAAAGGTCACACCTTAACTCAAGTCAGGACTGGACGGGCCCTGAGGGGCCATCTTGCCCAAACCTGACTCTTGGGTCAAAATCTTCAACTCAGAGCAGGGACTCTAGGCTCCCAAAGTTCAAAAGATTTTCCTGAGATTTCCAGTTATGACTAGGACTTGTCTCCCAAGTTCCCACTCACATACTTTTCCTTACATAGGCATTTCCATGAAGATGTCCCATGAGAAGTTCTCTGGGTATTAGCATGAGTTAAATGAATAAAAAACTGGTTTCTATGCCCTGAATGGGAAGACACCGAAGGGCCTTTAATCTGTTGATATCATCTTGAATCTCTGCAACTGGATCCACAGAGGCAGCATTGACCAAGCTAACTGACCACTGAACCCTTCCTTTTCCAATCTCACAATAAAATATTTCAGGAGACAAACTTCAGGAAACCCTGTCCCAGGTGATACTATCTCCCCTAGAATATATCAACTTTCCAGTATATAATGTTTTGTACACACAGATATTTTGAATACGTTCAAGTAACTTCAAATCCCAGAGAAGTAATAGTTGGCTCATCCTAAATCTTTCAGAACCAGGAAAGCAACACTTAAACAAGAAGAACCTACACGAGCTATGTAATTTCTAGAATTGATGATATGTCTTTTTGGGATGCCACCCAGGTTGGCATGAATCTCTAAACAAAAGGAATGATGCAGTCATTGGCTTGGGAAGACTTGGAGGAAGAGGAGCAGTAGAGAAAAGAAAGGGACCATAGCTCTATACTTTATTTATGCCAGTTCCCCACTTGGTCACTGAGTCCCACCAGACAGTAGCCGCTGATCAGCTTCCCAGAGGAGCAGTAGCTCTACCATATCTGTGGAGGCTGGGCTGCTGCTACCAGTGTGACGGGTCAATAGATCTGGTAAACTTTGATCTACTTAGTGATTCGTTCATTCAACAAATGCATACTAATATGCAAGCTTGAAGATAGTAACAGAGTGATAGCCAGATGTCTCCATCCTCCTGGAGCAGATATCCTAGCAAAGGACATGGGGATTGAAATCCTGATGGCTCAGAATTACAGGGCAGAGTTCATATTTTATAGAACAAAAAGCATGAAAGAGGTGGTGAAAATATCAACACCATCACCAACTCCCTTTAATCCCGCCAGTATGACTTGGTCAGTCTGTTAAGCTCTTGGTCTGTTTCCTCATTGGTAAAATGAGGCAGATTATAATAACTCCTGCTCACAGGATCACTATGAGGATTAAATCAGACAATGCTTGTGTAAGCGCTCAGCATAACACTGAATAAATGGGGGCCACTTTCAACTATCGTCAGCACTAATATTAATATGACATTAATATTAACAGCACCACCAGAGATTCCCAAGGATGACACTCAACTAAACAGAGCTTTGATAAGGCCTGAGTAACCAACCCTGTAGAGTTCACAGGCCCTTTACTGGCATTCTGTTGCTGTGGTGGCTGCTGGTGTTCAGAAGAGCCTCCCCGATGTTTTCTCTGTCTGGTGAGACCTTTCTGTAATACAGGTACTGAAAGATACACCAGTACCTCAGATAGTGGGCATCAGACCACGGAAGTCTTTTCCCATAGAGTTACACTGTTCAATGTGATAGCTACAAGCCACATGTGACGATTTAATTTCAGATTTAAATTAATTCAAGTTAAATAAAATTCTCATTTTAGTTTCTCAGTCTCATCAGGCACATCTCACGTGCTCATTACCATATCAGACCTCGTAGACATAGAACACAACATCAACCAAAATGCAGCACATGGAAGCATTGCCACATGTCCCCAGGACCTACCTGCATGCCCCCAGGTGAGTATGGGGATGCTCAATCTATACAGATAGAGAAAACATCATGACAGGTACGCTACTTCCCGTTCCAAAACTCCATCTTCCTACCTCCAGACGCTGAGATTGTGCTCCTTCTTAGTGATCTCCTAGCATCTTCCATTTCCCCAATCTTAGCATGAAACCCACTGTACCGTCATGACCTGTTCATTTTTCGCTGTCTCCCTGGTGGTCCTTGTTCCTCCCTGTAGGATCTCCTCCAGGCAAGGCCACAGTAATCCAGACCAATCCCCATGGTTTCAGGTGGCTAGGCTCCCCACTGTGCTGGCTCCCTTGCTTGAGGATGTGGGGTCATGTGACTCACACCAGACTAATCCTGGAACTTCTAAGCTACTGGGACAGATGCTCTCTCTTCCTCTGCAACCATAGTTGAAAAATAATCTTGCAAGCACACGGCCATGTTCCCCATCACTAGGGGATCACCTGCCAGTGAAACGTGGTCAGACTAGAGAAAGGTGGAGATGAAAGGGCGAAGGAAATACTCACAATCCAAATGACAATGCTGAATACTGGGACCCAGCTGTGTCTCAAAACAACACATTTCCTAGATAGCCAATAAATACATTCCTTGCCAGAGCTAGCTGGAATGGGGTTTCTGTCACTTGCAACCCAAACCTCTAAGGAATGCATTTCCCCACAAGTGGGAGCTGCATGAGGGCAGAGATCTTATCTGTTAAGTTTCACCATTTTCTCCTCTGGACCTCACATAGTGTTTGGAACAAAATACAAACTCAGGACACACTTTTGTAAGAATGAAGATAGAAGAACTATCCCTTCTGTTTAAGGACATGCACACTTACCACTGATTCACACTATTATACCACTCTAAACCTGGAAAGAAGTATCTGGAAAATAAGAAATCCTAGCAAAAAAAAGGTCCATGGGTCACTCTTCTAATGATCATTTTATGTCCAAGAGACAAGAGGTGCGTTCTCTGTTCAGAACCAAGCACCGAGTGAGCACAAGGCATTCAGGGCAGTGAAACCCCTTAGGAAGGCTGTGACTCATGTCTCTATTAACATAGAAAAGAGGCAGGAATTTTATAAAGTCAAAATTCTGCCACAAATATCATAAAAATGGTAAGCATTTCTCAGTCCACTGTTCTGACTGATAAAATCCTTGTATATAAATTAGATTAGTCTCCCCTTTTACATACAACCTTCAAGAGGATTCCTTTTTGTTATGGAGTGAAGTTTATCACCTCCCACCCCCCCCCCCCAAAATTCATAGGTTGAAGACTAACATTACCCTATGTGATGGTGTGAAGAGGTGGGGCCTTTTGGGAGATAAGTAGTTTTAGATGAGGTTATGAGGATAGAGCCCCCATGGTAGGATTAGTGCCCTTCTACAAAGAATATGAAACACCCAAGCTTCCTCTCTCTACCATGTGGGGAGACAGGGAGAAGGTGGTCATCTGCAAGCCAGAAAGAGGGCTCTCACCAAGAACCAAATCCGCCAGCACCTTGATCTTAGACTTCCCAGCCCCCAGAACTATGACAGATGAACGTCTGTGGTTTAAACCACCCAGTCTCTGGCATTTTGTTATGGGCAGCCTGAGATGACTAATGCACCTTCTTACTTTTATTTTTTCAAATTCCATCATGACCATAGTTTGAGGACTTCCTATGGGTGGACACAACAGATGATCGGTGGTTTCTTCTTATCGGTTCCACCTTGATCCAAATGCCACATGGTAGGATGGGTAAGAGTTCCCTGTGGCTTCCTCAATGGATCAGCCCCTACCATGCTTGATTTTCAGCAACATCTGCGTTGAATTTACTCTCTGTCGAGGGTATCAAAGCAGACTGCAATTTGGTGACCCCAGAGCTTTAACAGACCACTGTTTATTATAACATTATCTTTACTAGGATGCTTATTGCTGAAATTTCCATGAGCTCCAGGAGGAACCACGCATGCCCTGCTAAACAAGCTCTTGGGAAATGTTGAATAATCTGGCAAAGCAGACACTTGGCAGGCAAATCTCAGGGGACAGATGCTGTGTGCAGGGCAAAGAGCTCCTCGAGGCGGAGGCTGACGGTCTCTGTGCCTCAAAGTGGGAAGACATCAGGTGCCTAGTCTTACTTAATGAAAACATAAAAGACTCCACTTAATTGCTCCAAGATTATGCAGGGCGTTTTTTCCTTCTTTTAGGTTGAGCTTGTTAATTTCTGCAGCTGTGATGTTGGCACGATTGTAGCCTCAAGTCCTGTTTTCACAACTTGTGAGCAAAATTAAAACTTCCCTTCTTAATTAAAATTCAAACCAAGCCAGAATTAAAATCTTATTGCAAAGCAGAGTCCTGGGGAGGCCTCAGAAGGAACACCTGCTCCAAAGGTATGATGGACAAACACTGACCGATATACCCATTTGGGGGTGTGATTGGTGGCCCTAAGGATGAGTTGCTGACCTCAGTGGTGCTTTGGCCATCGCAAGGTCTCCCACCGAGGGCAGTCAGCTCTGGAGTGGGGAAACCTAAATCTGAATTTTCCATTTCTTACAGCTTGGGTTAGAATTTAATTCAGCCCAATGATGACTTGCTCTTTTCCATGGTAACAACGACAACAAGAAGAATTGTAGTAGTTTAATACTAATAAAAGCAAGCTCTTGTCCAGAAAGATCAAATATGGCATGTCTCACACTCCAGTGCCTCACTTTTAGTGGGAGATTCATAAACTGCTCTATTGAGAAAGACATGGAAACCATATGCAGATCTAAATGTCTGTGTGTGCGCGCACATCCAACACACTCTCCTGCGCACGTACACGCATGTGTGTGCGTGCTGACACCGTGCTCCCATGCCTATCTGCACCCTGACAAGAGATTTAACCTATCTGAATTTAATCTTCCATTTTCTCTTAATTGGAGGGGAAAAAATTTAACCTTGCACATGAAAGAAAAATATCACAGGATCATTAATCTCCATCATGACTCTCAAGGCAAGGATAGATACTCACCTGGATACTGCCTAAAAAAGCCCTTTGCACTTCCAAAGTACTGCCATATGAGGGACGGGTCACGATCAAAGTTATCCACGAAAACTTTGTTTAGGGATTCGGACCAATAAACCCCGTTGACGATTGCTGGGTCTGAAAAAAAAGGGGAGAGGAATGTTACAAACCAAAGCAAGAGAGAACCCCACCAGCATCCCTCAGAGCTGGCCGATACCAGCATGAGATTCATCTTGCAGGAAGCTATGAAGAAAGAAACAGCTCCCCAAATGTTCAGCTCCTGGGAATTCTATACATTAGCGCTTCCTTGTCCTGCCCAAGCCCCCACAGCCACCCAGGAGCTTTTATCCATGACTCCTTAGTTGAAAGACCCATCACTGTTTTTGTAACTTTCAACCTTGCACAGCACAGAGTTCTTGAGAAAGCAAAGAGAGACCTTCTTAGCATTATTTTCCACCTTTTCTTCTCCTGAGTCAGAACTCAGCATTAAAAATTGGAAAAATGTGTTTTCTCTCATTGCGATGACTTCAGCCAATACTGTCCTGTTCCAATTCTCTCCATCTCTGACTTCAAAGTTTGCTTTTTAAAAAATAAATAAGTAAATTGGAATTACATAACTACATCTCTCTATTTCTTTTGTTCAGCAGATGGTGCGCTCCAGGAGGGCAGGAACCATTTCCCTCAGTCTTCTGCTGAACCCCTTTGACCAGTACATGGCAGAAATTCCAAACATTTATGGACGCATGAAGAGAAGGATGGATGGACAAATGTATGAAAATGAAGGTTGTTCGCCAAATTCCAGATAACTGTCCACTCTTCTACCCTTGTGATCCCATGAACAAATCTCTTTTCCTCACCCTTGGCAGCTGAAAGCTAACCCCTTGCCTTCTGTCCATTGCTAAGAATGAAGGGCAAAGACAAAGAAAGAAAATAAGCAAGTGTTGTTTGAACACTGGTTGAATGGATCACTAAGGATGCTTTGTGATGATCCACCTTTTTTTTTAAACTACTAGAGAGCCTATTTCAAAATGATGCCACATAAAGCAACATTCTGTTAAGAGGGGAGATCACTATCCAGTCCCAGCATGATGAGGGTAAGAATGACAACAAGGTGAGCATGTTAGTGATAAGGAAGAGGATGGGGAGGAGCAGAAACCTTTCTAAGTCTGTCCTGTGGGGCAGGCACTGTGCTTAGCTCATCTCCTGTCACCCCTACCACAGCCCTCCAAGACAGGTTCTGGTGCTGTCCACCATACTCCACAGGTGGAAACAGAGTACCAGGAGGTTAGGTTCTTTCCTAAAAGCACCCACTCATCAATGACAAAGCTTCTGATCTGTGATTTGTAAAACAGCATAATAATGTACATCTTAAAAGGCTGTTTGGAAGGTTAAACAAATCTACAGAAGAGGACAAATGGCAAAAGGCCTTCACAAAGTCATCAGTGTAACAATTCCATTCACCTAGATTCCAGCACCCTCACCAGAATTCCTTGTGGGACCACAAGTCACAGCCATCCCACCATGGCATCTTTATTCTAAAGATTCCTCCATTCTACACAGGGGGGATGAAAACAGATTTGGTCACTGTAGTCCTCAAGCGGTATAGCAAACCAATGAGCAAAATAATACTAGAAATGTTCAAGTGCATTAGGTACAGTGACAAGGAAACTCACTGTTGGCCAGCGTACCCCCCATTCCTCCTCCACAGTGGCCTGCCCACTGCCAGCCTACTGCCCCAAGACGCTCTTCAGAAGAGGTATGAGACAGAGTCCACAAAATGGCACCTGACCCAGTGGACAGATACGGCGTCTTGTATTATCTTACCTCTGGCCTGCCTATTCATTTAGATCACTTACCCAGATTCCATAGACAAGCAGGATTCTGACTCTTATCTCAAGGGTAAGTGCTCAAATTCTTATAAACTATAATAAACCACATCATAGGCTGGGAGAATGAAAATGACCAATTCAACCCTTTACCACAAAGTAATTTTGAGAAAGATTTTATCCTCACAATCTTGAAAAATGGAACCCTTTATTGTTCCTGTGCAAGCTTGACAATAATTATTGTGACTCACTCCTTGCTACAAAAGCCACTTACATTAATCCACAAAGAGGTAAATACAATAATGACACTGAAAACTCCATGGTTCTTGCCTCCTCCATCAATGGCTCCAATTATGTTGCCATCATATAAAAACTTTCCACAATTAGAAGCAAAAATTCCATTTCGCTCACTCATTGTCTCAACATGTTAAGGAATCAAACGGTTTCTACTTAGAGAATTTATTTTCTTGACTGTGGTTTCTTTGGGGGGTAGTAAAAGGCTACCCATGCCCGCAGGTGGTCCTAGAAACCTAAGATTGCCCCTTGGGGGATTGTGAGCACCTGTAGAAATGCAAAAGGAATGGTAATGGTCAGAGGATTATTTCACCAATCATTTGGACACTAAATCTCCCTCTGAAATTATACCTTTTTAAGAAAAGAGGGCTTTGATCTTCCCAGGGCATGGTGAACACAGGAAGAAGAATCACTAAAAATATGGTCTAGTTAAAATGAGGGTTGTGTTACACAAACCTATTTGATCAATTATTTGAGATAACACATCCTCTGGCTCGTCAAGTAATCACAGTGTGTTGATTTCACAATTTTGCTTAGCAAGCCATTTTAATAATATGGAAAATCCTGAATTGCCGTTGATTATTAGTCATCTAAGAGATGAAAAAAAGAGGAACGCCTAGGTGGCTCAGTCAGTCAAGTGGCCGACTCCTGACTTTGGCTCAGATCATGATCTCAGGGTCCCGAGATGGAGCTCCTTGAGGAAGACTCTGTGCTCAGCAGGGAGTCTGCTTGAGATTCTCTCTCCCTCTCTGCTCCTTCCCTTGCTCAGTTGTTCTCTCTCTAAAATAAATAAATCTTTTTAAAAAAGAGAGAGAAGAAAAAAAATGAAAACAGGAAAATGATAACATTATAAAACAAGGACTTCATCTAAATATCTGGATTTAAAAAAAGTTAAAAATCGCTTTCCCAATGTGGTTGGCAGAGAGCAGAAATGAAATAGCCCAAAGGCTCAGTACCTCGCATCATACCCCATGTAGCCAGGTCCCCAGTTCCTTCCACTCTTTACTGAGGGGGAGGTGAACATGATATTGGACCAACACCCTGGCTACATGCTCCCTCTGTGGCTGCTGAGCAGATGTGCTTTCTTACGGTCACTTGCAAAAACAACAGCAACCTCCTAAGCAGCAAGTTTCCCTTTTTCCTTGGTCATGTTTTGTTTCAAACTTTGTTTAAAAGGCCCGCTCCCCCACTGCCTCATTTACGGTTCTTCAGGAGTCTTAAACTAATCTGAGCTTTGGTGCCACTTCTACCCCTAATCTGCTTAGGGGGTTAATGTCCTGTATTAGCTTCCTGTGGCTGCTTTAACAAATTACCACCAACTGGGTGACTTAAAACTACAGAAATTTATTCAGAAATTTATTGTCAGGATAGGTTCTTTCTGCAGGCTCCGAAAGAGACTCTGTTCCAAGCCTCTCTCCTGGCCTCTGGTGGTCACCAGCAACCATTGGTTTTTCTTGCCTTGGAGACACAATCGCTCCAGTTTCTTCCTTCATCTACACACGGCCTTCCTTCTTTGTACCTCTGTGTCATACCTTCTTTTCTTTAAGGAAACAGACACTGGATTTAGGGTTCACCCTAAACTCAAGATGATGTCATCTCAAAATCTTTAACTTAATTATATCTGCAAGACCCTATGCTCAAATAAAGTCACATTTGCAGGATGAACTGGAGGTTAAGAGTTGGGCATATCTTCTGGGGCCACCATTAGACCCACTACATGTATTCATAGTCACTCAACTATGCTACATAACATGCTCATATTTTGTGGTTTGTATGTATTCTTTTTAAAATCTGAGTTTAATAGAGTATAGGCCTTTTTCCTAGTGAAGGATGTTTAAAGGCCTTTTAACAGAAACAATTCGGATTCTAAGGTCTGCATTATAATATTATGAGCTTACCATTCTTCCCAATCTCCGGCAATGGGCCCTACACATAATGCTCTAATTTGGGTTAAAATCATTTCTGTTAATGCCCAGTGTTTCCTGCTCAATAAAGTGAACTCCATGTCAGATGGCCATTTTCTCCAACATCCTTGTCCACTCAGCACCAACTTATTATTCACAGTGGTCAACATGAAGTTCAGGAATAGCAGTTCTGCCTCCTGCTTCCTCTACCTTCTGAGACATTAAATTACCTCTGATGCCAGCCAGAAATTTATCAGATGTTCAGCTTTTCGTAGAACAGACTACTAGCAGATGTTTAGAGAGTAAGAGTCCCCCGCCACCTTTGTGATCAATTTGGAATTTGTATCTGAAAAGCAGCTCACACATCCCTGCTTTGTCTTTATGATGTATCCTATAACCCATCCCACATCACATTTATAGTGCTCTTCTTTTATTTCCACCCAAAGAACTGCTCTCACCTGTGCTTCCCCATCCCCCAACAAGGTTGCATTTTGCTACATGGGGGTTGTCTGATGTTACAGAAAGCTGATGGTTTCTCTGCACACTCCCCCACACACTCACACACCTTTCCATTTCAGTTCTGTTTCTTTGAATGAGCAGCCCCTTTTGTCATCCGAAGGTCCATCCTCCTGAATCAATCAGCCCTTTGGGTTGAAGCAAATTAATGGATGTAAAGCACTTAGCACTGCCACTGGCACATCCAAAAACGGTCCATAAGCATGGCCATTACTTACGCCATGCGTGAGCAAATAAATAAATAAGGTCCCAAGAAAAGTTCCTCCACCCCTGTTTTCTGCAGTAAGAATCCCTGGGCAGCCCCCTAATCGTGCAGCACACCAGTCTGAAACGTAGGCTCTGGAGTTGGAATGTGGGATATGAGACCTCGCTTGGCACTTGTTAGCTAGTGGCCTTGGGCTTGCGACTTACCTTCCGGGATCCCCAGTGTCTCTATGAGTAGAAGGAGAATCAGAGCAGCTCTTGCTCAAAGGCTTCTGAGACTAGGCACAGGAGGGGCTCAGCTGTGGGAGGGCTGCATTACCAAGAGCAGGCACACCACTAGTCACAGCTCTGGGGTGAGTCCTCAACTCCCCACCCAGGATAGCTGTCCCAGGGCTATCCGGGAGAGTCTTTACCTAAGCTGCTTTGTCCCTTTCTCCACTTATCAGGGCAAGACACTCTTGATGACTCTGGAATTCACTCGTTCATTCAGCGAACATGCACTGAGCACCTCCTCCATCAGGCATTCAGCAGTGAACCAGACAGACCATGACGCTGACATTTCAGTCTGAGTAGAGTGACAATGGGCAAATAAATGAGGGCTCCAGATAGAAATAAGTGTGATGAAGAAAATAAAAAGGCACAGGAGGCTGAGAGTCACCACGTGTGGGAAGGGGAAAAGGGAGTTACTCTAATCAGGTAGACCAAGATCACCGCTTTGAGGACAGACCCAAATGCTAAGAAGGTGTCAGTTCAAAAACACGCTGGTTGGCGAAAGCTTCAAGGTAGAGTAATAAGTGCAAAGGCCCTGAGGCAGGAAGAAACCTGGATCCTGGGGACCAGCAAGGCAGTGAGTGCCCCTGGGGCCCCATAAGCAAGGGGACAACATTCCAGGTGGGGCTGGCAAAATGGGCAGGCCACAGTGAAGATCTCAGCAGATGGATAGTTTCCTACCAGGCATATGCTTTCTAGCAGACATAATCTGTGCTCTGCCAATGCCAGGGGCTACCACACTTTTATTCATGGTCCAAAAGTCAAATTTCTTATCTTCTGAAATCTCCTGCCACCATAGCCCACTTCCTTCGAGCAATCAGAATCTTTAGGGATGCCCTAGCACTCGAGTTTCTTCTCCAGACCTCAGTCCCTGGATAGGTACGCCATCTTTTTTCTCAATACCATTTATTCTCCAGTGAATGAGCAGCACTGTATTAACTTAAACTTGACCTTTTCTACCACAAAATATAGGTCCTTTCTAGTGAACTTGAGTGTCCATGAATAATTACAGACTAATATAGAATTACAAACTACTGTTAACCCCAAAACCACTGTTTGAAGGGTCTGAATTCACATTCAGTAGGGTTGAACTCAAAGCAGCTCTTGTAAAGGGGTTATTTCCTGCCTAGAACAAGCAGGAGAAAGGGTCTCAGGCTTTCCTAAAGGTCTCTGAAGACGTGAGTCTCCTGGATATAAATTATAACAGGCACAGGGAGGGCTGGGTGTCCTGAGCCCACATGGGAGCCTTGCTCGGTGCTGCACGTGGGACCACATACAAAGGGAGAATGGCTGCAGAGTCTTCGTGTCTCCCATTTCAGCAAGTAAACGACATCTCTCTCATTCATTCTAAATAGATCATAGATTAGTTTTGATGCTAATTATCGAGCACTTATATGTATTGGAAAATAGCCATTAATGTGTATTGAATTATAAAATAGATTTATTTGCCAAACATTTCCCCGTCCTCTAAACTTAGTGACGTGCTAGATATTAAATGCAGGTTGCCTTTCACAAAGCTGGAGCCAACTGCTGGAAGCTCCAAAACCAAAGAGATGAGGGGGATCCATGGTCCGATGCTGAGCCACTCTGCACGGATCTGGAAAGCTAAAGGAATGGGAAACACACCTACCACTTTGGCAAATGCCAGAAGGTGCTCTAGACTCCCTCAGAGTGTTGTCTCCATGTGCTAGATGTCAGGGTTAATTCTCCGGGGGGATTTCACATCAGTGACTCTACTTGTTTGTTTGATTTTGTTTGTCTTGCCTGAAATCTATCCACCTTAACTAGCCCTTCTCTTTTAACATATTTTAAATTTTGTGGTGAAACTCCCATTTCTTCCTCCTTGTCACTCCTTATCCTTCTGGAATAAACCATTCCCAAGTCTTTGTTGGAGGTAGTAAGAAGAGGGAAATTATATGATAGAAATCAAAGTATCACGATGACGATGACAGCGGCAGACGTTGCTATTTCCGGAACATTTGCAAAGTGCCATGTCCCAGGCAGAATAGTCACAAATTACTCTTCCTACCCCATTTTCCACCTGTGGAAACTGACCGGCTCTCAGCATCAAAGTCCATTTCCCCAGTACACTACTTTGCCCAAGGGTGAGATTAGCTAAGTCCCTTGTCTAAACTGTTAGATGAAGGAAGACTTGAGCAAAGGCCTTGAACTTCATTTACTGCCTACCAATAGTAGTAGAGGTGGGAGAAAGGGGAAGCATGAGATTCCTGGTCTAGACTCCAGATAACATGTGGTTCCCGCAGGCTGCCTGTCCCCAGCTCTTCGCAAATGAATGCAGTGGGAGGTCCCTGGAGAGAGTGACTGGGATTGGGGTGTCTTCCTGCCCAGACATAGCACCTTTGCACCACATGCTCAGGACCTGTGCATGAGCTGCAGAGGACATGGTGAGTGAAGATAAGGTAGTGCTGGGGACCAATTTGGGGCCCTCTGCAAGAATCCCCTAAGCATCCACCTCAGGTTCTCTGCTGCCGAGCCACCAGGAAGGGTCTTTGCTCCCCATCAGCATTTGGATTTGGGGTCTGCTCGCAGAGGAGACATTTACATGACATAAAATCTTGGATAAGACACTGCAGAGTGAAGATAAGCACATCTCACGGGACTTCTGATTCTAAAACAGCTTTTTTTTTCTTTTATATAAATTGCAGTTGAGCTGGTCTTTGATGGGTATGTAAGAGATTATTTTCCCACCAACCGAGTCTCCCCTCAGGCCTCTAACAAAAAGCTGAAGAACCAGAGCCTCATTCCTCCTTGAGGATTTGCTCTGGTTGGAAAGTGAACAAACCTCATGGTTGACGGGTTCAGAGATGGGGTCAGCACCCTTTTTCCACCAAAAAGTACGAGAACAACACCAGCCCTGCAAGACCCTCACAGCAGCTTTCCGGAACTCAGCATCTCACTCAAAAATCTGTGCCACAGAACACGGCCAGACCACTTCAGCCCACTCTGGAAGCATCAGCAGTTCCTGCTGACCCATCACACAGAGACCGCAGCCCACTGCCTGGTGCCCTACGACGCTCGGTTCGGGCCCAGGATCCCTTTTCAAATCCACTTCCTGTCCAGCCTCCAGCAGCCACCCACATCTGCACCCTGGTCAAGCTCACTGAGGCTTCTTTCTTTTAATTATTCCACTTGTAGTAGCTAGCTCTACTACCATTGGCCAAGCTGGTTAAAGGGTATAAATCATGCACTGGGTATAGTATGTATGCATTCATTCATTCATTCATTCATTCAGAAAACATTTGCTGACTGCCAGGCATTATGCTAGGATTTGGGGATAAAGCAGTGGGCAAAACCAGACATGGCCTTTAACCCAATGAAGCATACAGACCAGTGTGGGAAGCAGAGAACCCAATAATTATCTCGTTGTGGATGAAATTACAGTCAGGAGTAGTATAAGGGGCAAAGAACAATGTTAGGAAACGTGCTCTTCGGGAAGGCCCTGCTAGCACAGATTTGGTGGAACTGGAATCTTCAGAATGAATAGGCATTCAGAGGAGGGGCAAGGTGATGCTGGGATTGTCAACTGCGACTTTAAATACCCACAATGGGTGGGAGGAGCCCGGGCTAGGGGACCCAGCAGGGCCTTGAAGACCCTGGTCTGCAGTCTGCTGTCAATCTCAAGAACATTGGAGGTCCCTGGAGGGTTTGAAGAGAGGGCGGCAATATCTTGCCGTTCGGAGAGCAACCAAGCAGGGGCAGGTGGGCGAGGGTGGAGGGAGTGGTAGACGCTCCTGCTGTCATTCAAGGGGGCCATAATGGGGCCTGCGCTAGCGAGAGAAAGCCAGTGGTATGGACCAAGGGTGAGCTCAGCAAACCGGGAGGGGCCAGGTTCTGTGCTCTGAGAGCCAAGGCAGGAGCCCCCTTCTTCAACATCCCAGGATCCCTACGGGGCGTGGCCAACAGCAGAGAGCCCGGGCAGGGAGTCAGCCCGAGGGGAGCTGGCGTGCTCCTCAGATCCTGCACAAACAGGAAACTCTATTGACGGCAACAGGGAAAAGTGTGTCCCCTAAATAGCCAGACTGCCACAGATTTGCTAACACTGAAAAGTCATCAGCATGTACATCCCTGCCAGCCATCCTTGCAGGATGCCTCTCACCGATAGAAGTTATTCATAAGCAGCACGAAAGAATGGAAACCGTAAGAACAGGAGAGCCTCGACCACCCACATCTGGGAATGGCACACCTTCAGCGAGGCTTTCCCTCTGGTTGCTGCGTCCATAGGGGCCAGCTGCCCTACACCCTCATTCTCCAACACATTCACAGCTCCTGGGAGCTCCCGTACTCTTTCCAGAGGATGAGGCGACACATCTAGTGACCAGGAGGCCACACAGCCATGAGGGACTAAGCTGTTCCTTAGGGGAGGACGGGGCAGGGGATGTGGGACTTCAGAGCCACTCAGCCTGGGCCCCTGCCCCAAAACACACTCCTCTTCAAAGGAAAGACAAATGAAACCTTACCGGTTTCATCACCAAGCCCTTAAAAATAATTAGGGTATTTGAAGCCTTGTCCTATGTCCCAGGGAGGGCAGGGGGGGACACAAAGAAACAATTCCGGAGAAAACTGATATTATGACAAGTCACGCACAATAAAGGACAAGACCCAGCTAGTGAATATAGAGCCATCATCATTCAGTAAGAACCCATCCCTGATAGTCACTCCGAAAGTCTCCTCTCATTTTAACCTTTTGGAAGAGAGAACGAAATTTACACATTCTTTCCTTCCATCTTCTGGACAGGCCTCGCTCTCAGGAAGATATGATTTTGTGAGCCTGCCATCTGCACTGATGCTATCAGCTTTTTATTGATATTTAATGTAAACAGAACCCCGAGGCTAGCAGGTACCCTGACAGGGTCTGAAATATAATTGCCAGGGAACCACACAAATGCATGTAGCAATTAAGGAGCTGTCAGGGATACTGCTGGGACAGACACAGAGCTGCAGGCTGGAAAAAGGGGGGATGCGTGCGAGCAGGGAGACAGAAGGAGCAGAGGGCTGGGGGAAGGCAGTGGGGCGGCAGGCTCGCACATCCCTCCTGTAGTGGGCCCAGAAATGCCACGCAGGGAGATAAAGGGATTATGGACACTTACGAAGGGAAATGCAGCTGAGTTGCACTTGGTGTTTGTTTTCAACACACAGATGCCAAGCAAGAGCAGGCTCTCCTGTCTCTGCTGTGAGTATCATACTGAAGACACGACATGCAGCCCTGAGTCTGGCTTGGGTAGGGGGCCGCCAGGCCAGGGCACGGGAAGGAATCTGTATTCTGCTGTCAGAGTGAGAGGGGCTGGAAAAACTGGCTGTGGGTAAGAAAGACGGGGTGCATAGGGATGAAAGATGAGTTGTGAGTGAGGAAGAAGGGAAGACGCGTCAGCTGGATGGCCGGGCCAGCAGAAGGGGGATCCGAGGTGAGCCTTGAGGAGGACCAAGGAAGACCTTCGTGTCAGTTCCCATTCCAAGTCCTACCCACACCTGTGCTGTTACTGATTTCAGAGACAACACAGTAGTGGTGGGCAGGGGGACGGTCCTGGGGATGGAGGTGCAGACACAATCTCTAGTCATCTTTTGGAACCATGGTTGAAAAGGGTTCAACACAGCACAACACATTTGTTTCAACACAAACGTGCGTGCGCGCGCACGCACGCACACACACACACACACACACACACACACTTCATCCTAGGCAAGAGCTTTCAGGTAGAACACAAAGAAACTTGTAACAACTTTAGTAGTTACGTATTTGATGATGTTAGAGAACTTTTAACCAACACATGGAACAAGGGATACTCAGATCATTGCTCAGAATGTAGCTATTTTTATTTAGATAGAAATAAAGAACTGATTTAAAGGGAAGCATGAAGGAAACACACAGGCGTTGGGCAGAATCAGGTAATGTCACGAGTGTGGCCCGTGAGCTACGGGGGCTGGGAAAATGCATCCCAGTGGCTCGGCATAGCCATGTCTGTTCCTTCCCCTCCCACAGCTTCCCACGCAGGAAATTCACCTCCAGATCTTGACAGTGTGTGGGACGACATGGGACAAATGCATCCATTCCTTGTACAAAGAAAATTGTGTTTTTTCTTCAATAAAATATAATTTTACATCCTCTGTGTATCCCTGCTCTGAAACTGACAAATTCCTGAAGGCATTCAGACCCAAGAATATAAAAAGGTAGATGTGCTCACATCACAAAGGGCATTTCTAGTTCTGCACCCTGACAGCACGTGAGCAGGAGTCAGAAATCACCTGAGAAAGTGCAGAAAGAAGCCCCAAGAAGCAGAACATGTTCTCTGCTAGTAAACCACAGGGAAGATCTGTTCCCTCCCAGAGCCCCTGGGAGGAAGCCAATTTCATGCCAAGGTGGTTTTGATAGATATGGCACCAGGGGGCTGGGTTCACATGGCTAGAACATTATAGGAATTTGCTTTTGATGCCCAATTTCATGTGAAGATCTGCAGATTGTAAACTCCCCTGGACTGTACTACTGGAAGTTCAAACTACTCCCAGAGAGCATGATACACACTGAGAATAATGCCAGATGCCAATCCGTGGACCAAGCACTACCAACAATAAGCTTCCAGCTGTCTTTCCAAGTCACATTCATCCTGCAAATACTTTCATCAACTATTTTTTGCTGAACAATAGCATTTGGACCCAATTAATTGAGACCAAATGATTGAGTGTATGGACCTTCGGTAGCCAGTGCTCACTAACTCCCAACTGGCCCTTCCTCTTGCCATGAAAAATCACAGGGTATAGGTTTAATTCTATTATATGATTTATAACTAAGACGACCGTATAACTTATCATCCAAACCAGATCACTTTGAGAAGGGGCTCCTTTTTACTTATAGAGACAACCAGTATAAAACAGGCCTGTCCTTGGCAAACCAAAACGGACAAGCACCCCATTTATAACTCACCCCATTCCACAGTGAATGGAGCTGAATGACTGTGTGTGTATATGTTTGTGTGTGTACGCTTTAATCTCTGATATGATCATGATGTGCAATTGATTGGTTAACCAAAGAGGGTTAGATGCAAGAAATCATCTCTAAAATAATACATCCCTCACCTACTTTTAACACTTGGCCAGTCATTGCATGTAGGATCATGGCCTTTTGGGCACTGGGGCAGTTTGCTAGCTGCAGGCATAGCTATAGTATTCAGCACGCTATAGACACTAGACAAAGTGTTTAGCCAATGGGAGCAGAAATGAAGAATGTTAATTAATCCACTACATTGCTTAACTGGAGATTCCTTAAGAGTGTTCACTACAATTCAATCAATGCAGCCTCTACTACTTTAAGTTGGGAATCTTTTCAATTTAAAGAACCAAACATCCTACTCAAAATACCTTAAAAGTTAATGGTCTATAAAACTAAGAAGATGAGGGGTAGGAATGGTTAAGGTAAAGCTTGATCCCAAGATTGCCAATGGTTTCACCAAGGACCTGATTACTAGCTTTCTTTCTATCGTGCATCACGCTGAGTTGGTTGTATCCTCAGACCCTTTCTTTCACACATCTGGCCTTTCCCCCCTCCAGCCTTTGTCCCAGCATCTCCAGCTGTTCCTCTTAGAGGGTCACAAAACTGCTGCAGCATTTGTAGCCATGAATCTTTTTCCCACTTTACTCAAGGGTAGTATGTGAGATCTCCAAATTTCTCCTTACTTTTATTCACTTTGACCATTGTAAACCCATCTCTGAGTAGTCAGCACAGGATGGGGATGGGGCATGCTGACCTACCTCTGTAAACCTGCTGAGCCCTGGGTCTGATTTCAAGCCTAACGTCCGTAAAGAATGGGTCCCTAAAAGAAATCCAGGGTGCCACTGGCAAGAAGAAGAAGGTAAGTGTGCCAAACCATTAACCATTAACATGTCCTCTAAGTTTCCAATATGGTCAAAAACACCCAAAATATCATCTGAGAGGCCACAACACCCATGTGACTGAGTATTTCCCCAAGCACTAATTCACTTAAAGAATTTGGATTTGGCAGGACCATTCCCCAAGTGAAGCATTTCCATAGCATATTGGTGCACAAGAAGTTTGTTGAGCATTTCATAACTTCATGGCAGACAGAAGCGAAATTTAGGGCGAAAGGATAGATCTCTTGGGATGCAAAGAAAAAAACCAAAGAAGAAAGAAGTATTTCATGGGAAACAATGCTACAGTTTAGCAGATTACATGCTACAAATAACAATGAAAAGAAGAAAATATTGCCACTAATATAAGACCAACAAGACCAGACATATCTAACAGTAACTGCACCAAAAGAGGAAGAAGTCAGCTGCTACAAAAATGATGTATGACAAGGACAAACCTTCAGAAATGGAGATTGATCACCAAAACCTTCAAGGACAGAGCTACTTACAAATGTTTAGCTGGAACCGTTTTCATACAAGCATGCTTTAAGTCAACTTCTGAAAAATCTTTTAAAAATTTTAGTAGTCCAAACTTCATTATTTTCCTATTTGTAGAAATATTTGTTTGGAAAGATCTTCTAGTAATAAAGATGTAACCAGTTTGATTAAACAGTCTGGAACATATTTTAGACTGCCAGAAGTACAGAGTAAATCGAAACTCCAATAACATTTCGGAGCCCTAACACATTTGATGACTAATTTTATTATAGCAGTTCACGAGGAATAAGACAAGCCATCTCTGCAGCTAGAATCCAATTCCACTTTCTTATTTCATCCACCATGATTTCACCCTTTCGTCTGTTTGATTCTCTTTAAACAGCTTGGTTCTATTTTGTCTGTGAGTTAAAGGACATGTAAATTTAAAGGTGCTGCTATTCTAATACGTTCCCGTGTCGGTAAGAATGGAAAGCTATGTCACTCATTGAGTGTCCCAAAGCAAACAAGGATATCCATGATGCCAGGTCAAAGTTTACCAGGTCAAAATAAAGAAGGCCAGCTTGGTCGCTGTGTGGCCTGGGGTGGGTAGAATCAGCAGCAATAACAACAAAAGATGTGAAGAGAAGACGATAAAGCTTGTTCCAAAATAATAGCCCATCGCAAAAGGTAGAAACATTTAAGAAAAACCATGTTACTTAAAACAGATATTTAATTTTTAAGTTGTTTAATATTTGTTCTCTAAGACATACTATGTAATTTACCATATATACGTGGAGATCTTATCTCTTACAATTGAGTTAGGGACAAGACATAGTTAATTAGCATATGGGATCAGTACAAATTCATACCAGAGGGCCAAGCCAATCATCTTGAATAACACAAAGTCTATTTAAGGAGAAAAGGGAGGAAGGCCAAGAAAAAAAATGGGCCCTTTCGTCTTGAAAGTAGCTGACTACAGTGTACTGAGGGGTACAAAAAAATTAATAACTCTCTGGGTCCTTAACTTTCTCCAGACATTGTCTTTAAAGCAAGGGGGAAAAAAAGGTTCAAATGTTTAAAATCTCTCCAAAACTATTAGCAAAAACAATATGGAAATATATAACAGATGCACAAAGGCATCTTGGGATGAATATATTAAGGATCCACAACTGCAAATTCTAAAATCTATTTAATTGTGCCAAAAAGAAAGACCTTTTGATAAACAAAATGCAGACAGTGTTTCAAAAAAATGAGAACAAAAATCTTGAGGTCTTGAGCCAAGACTATTCCTCAGTTGGATATTTCAGACTCTAACTAGACCACCAAAACAGACCATGGTGTCATGTGGGCCACCTCTGAGAACGGTGACAGACCCCCAGCCTCAGTCTTACGTGGGGAGAGAGTGGAATAATAAATGTATTCTGCAAGAAGTTTCCACTTAGGGCTTTTTATCTTAGACCAAACATAGAGCTCTTTTTTAGGGGCAAGAGAGTGGAGAACACCCTCTAAAGATAGTCTTTTTCTTTTCCTTTAAAAAATAGCTTCCTTCTTTAAAAAAAAAGGGGGGGGCGCCTGGGTGGCTCAGTGGGTTAAAGCCTCTGCCTTTGGCTCAGGTCATGATCTCAGGGCCCTGGGATCGAGCCCCACATCGGGCTCTCTGCTCATCGGGGAGTCTGCTCCACCCCCGCCCCCACTCTCTGCCTGCCTCTCTGCCTACTTGTGATCTCTCTCCTCTCTGTCAAATAAATAAATAAAATCTTAAAAAAAAAAAATAGCTTCTTACTTAATGAACAAAAAACCCCAAATGACCAAAAAGAAAATGAAATTCACCCCAGTTTTATTGACATTCACTGTGAGCACCCTGGCAGGAGGCCACATACACCCCTGCCCCTGTGATTTAACTGTGTAACACAGGATTGTGCTATACACACTCCTTTCCACTCGAAACCCTCCCTCTCTGTTCCACATATAAGTTTCCTGGGCCACACACATGACACGCCTTGGGAATAGCAGCATGCATCCCATTTCAAGTGCAGAGACAGACCAAAAGGGGTCTGTTTTCACAAGTGACATTCTTAGCACCCAGAGTATTTGGAGTGATTTGCTTTAAAATCAATAAATAGACCTTCCTCACAAGAGTAAGAAGAAAAGTGGGGGCGTACTGAGAAACAATGGCTGTGTCTTCCCAACAGAAATGTGCACAGGAGCCAGCTCACAGTCCTGCCTATGTCCCAAATCATCCCTGCTCCTATACATGGTACTGTTAGAAATTTTCCTTATGAAATACTTTGACTTTAAAGCAGTTGCAAAAATGGAAAAAAACAAAAACAAAAAGCATCCATAGACCCTTCACCCAGCTTCCCCAAATGTTAAGCTCTTACGTAGCCAAAGTCCAATAGCCAAAAGCACAACAGCAACTCAAACACGGATCTGAGTTAAACTGTATCAACAGCCCCACCGCTGTGCTTTGTCTGGGCCTGGAACCAATCCAGGTTCACACATGACATTCGCTGTGTGGTCCCTTCGGTCTCTAATTCAGCATGGTTCCTCAGCCTCTTTCTCTCTTTCCTGACCCTTCTGTCCCCATGCATTCCCACCTCGACCCCCGCGTCCAGAAGGACTCAGAAGGCCCCTGGCTGGTGAGTCACTTTCCCAGTGCTGCCTCTCCCACTTCTGGAGGCAGGGTTTGAAATCTGGCATCAGAGGGCTGGTTCCTTCTGAAGGCTCTAAGGGAGAAACTGACCCATGCTCCTGTTCTACCTTCTGGTGGTTACTGGCAAGCCCTGGCATCCATTGGTGTGTCTACACAAAGCTCCAATCTCAACTTCTCTCTTTACGTGGCCTTCCTCTCTGTGTGCCTCTTCTTACAGGACAGCTGCCACTGGATTTAGGGCCTACCCGAAAATCCAATAAGTTCTCATCTCCAGATCCTTAAAAAATTGCATCTGCCAAGACCCCATTTCCAAATAAGGTCAGAGGTTGACTCTAAGTGGATAAGAATTTTTGAGAATATTATTCAACCCCTACTGGGTCTTCAATTCAGTTGTTTTAAAATATTTTTGAACAATAACTAGGCTGAATCCTGTTCAACAATTTCTCATATCACCTTCATATAAGACAGCAAGAGCAGGTGAAAGGATTATTTTAATTCTTAGTAGTATCACATAAACTCAAAACACCCACGGTATCTCGGGGAGGATAACGGCAAATTATATTTAGTTTTGCATTTGGCATTTCAATTACCGCTACAACTTAGCAGCAGCCTCCCAGTTCGATACTGTTTCTTACTCTCGCTGAAAATGGACCAGCAATCAGTCTGTTGATGAGAGGAGAAACACAAACACTTTTGTCTACGCAGGCAACAGGAGTTTAAAGCTGTTTCCGAACTGGGCGTTCTTGTAAGAGGTCATTATTTCCAAGAACTGCCAAGACTCTAGCTCTGCCTCACGGGCCAAGTGAAAAGGACAATTGGGACAATCATCATGTTCAATAGCCCGGCCGCCACTTGATTAGGGAAGGAGACGAGGCTGGCTTGGCAGGGTCTGTTCCCTGTAGAAATTCACGAGTGGAGAGACAGCAGCTTGTCCTTTCCAAGATGACTGCAAATGGAGTTGGTGGTAATTTTGCTAATACGCAAAGGCTTTCAAGGCTCACCTCTTCTTCTCTGAGTAAAATGGACCACAGTTCCTCTCCTCCAGCAAGGTGGCAGAGCCTGCTCCTTGCCAGGTTTGCACAGCTGGTCCTGAGATGCCCAGACACAAGCTGGCTGACCCTAAAGATACTCTCCAGCACATCTCACTAGTCTCACGGTTGAACATATTTCTTTCCTGGCAATTTCCTTACTCAAGCAGAGGAGACCCCTCAGGTTCACATTCTGCAAGCTGCTGCCCCAGGCTTGAGTCTCCCAATTTCGAAAAGAGAAAACTTTGGAAAGAGAGAAGAATATTCACAGCGTGCACACACACTAAACCCTCCTAAGCACCATTGTCCATGTGGCCCCACGGAGGTGAATTCCAGTTGAGCTGTCCTCAGTCGGGCAAGGCAAAGAGATATGAGTCTTCCCATGGAAACTGGGTGCACACCACACACAAACTCATGCAGAAGAAAAGCCAGTAACACACACTTACATCACACAGGCACACACTCAAAATACAAGGGAATATAAGCAATGCTGGTGGTCCTGGGAAGGGTACCAATAACTGTTCACCAGGCTCTGTTTGAATAAGAACGAACATAGGAAAAGGGAAAAATAGGTTCAATTGCAAAAACAGATCACACGAAAAGTAATGATCTGTGACGACATCCGTGTATGCACACCTTGCATGTGTCTAAGTACTTTTCCTGCTTCGGTCCATGTCATCCTGTCTATTCTAGGCCCTCTGTGCACATTTGCAAATGAGGAGCCTGGGCAATAGACAACTATCATTTAACACCCAGAGACATCTTTAAAAGGTTGTGGGAGATGAACACAGTCAACAAGTACTGACCTTTAAGGATGAGCCAGGAATTATTCTAAGACAACTAGCATTTGATTCTCCAAACGATGGTTAGGTAGGTTCTCCTATAATTCCCACTTGACAGATGGGGAAACTGAATCTAAGACGCTGAGTAACACACCCAAGGTCACACAGTTAGGAGCAGAGCCCCCTAGGTAGGTCTTCTGGACCACATTTTATTGGCAGAAACCAATGCAAAGAGAATAAATAAATTCCAGGGGTCACATTTCCACGAGCTCAAAATAACCCACGCACACAGAACAGGGGCCCCTCTGCACAGATAAAGCACGAGCCTTAGGAGAGGCGGGCCTGGGGTCTCCCATGCACGTGGGGGTGCCTCGAGCAGAAGCAGATGGAGGACCCTGAGATTTCGAGCATCTCTGTACCATGGCCAAGGGGAATGAGAACAAAGCCACACAGGATGACAGCAAATTCCCCAGAACGCTGGCTAACTGTGTTTGGATCGAGCTGCTCTTCCCTGGAGGGAGCAGTGATGAATGCCCAGAAACCTGGCATCCTCTCTCCCTGCTCCCCTGAATGCACAATCCCCTTTGCATTGTCGGAAGGGGATCAGAGCCATGGCAGGGCATCCTGATGACAGAGGACTCCTCCTGGGGACCTAAGAGGAAGGGGAGGGAAGGGGGCGGCAGGACCAAAGGAAAAGAAAGATTGCTGTGCGTCTTGGGAATGTGTACACAGCGCGTTGGTGCTCAGTTCATCAGGGAAGAGCTGAGATCCGTGTCCACATCATCTAACTTGCCTTTGTCGCTCTAAGTCAAGCCTCTTAGAGCACCGCAGGGCAGCCCCTGGGGAGGACAGAGGCAGCGCCGGCAGGTCCCAGGAGGTGATGGGACCTGTCCCAAGCCAATTCTCAGCAACTCGGAGACCAGAGCCCAGCCCTCTTCCTGGCTTCAATTCCACAAGCGGTGGACACAGACTGATGGGACATGCGTGGGTGTGGAGACAGTGAGCGAGAAGAGCACGGCCACGGTCAGGGGCATGGGTCACAGAAAGGAGCTAGGGCCACCCACTGCACACCTCTGCACCAGAGGACCAGAGCAGGGGGTGGCCACGCTGCTTCTCAGCAAAGGGAGGCCACCTCGGCTCCGGACCCAGGCCACAGCACAAGGCAGAGGCACTGCTCTCCCAGGGACGCCAGCGAGTGCTCAACTCTGCCACCAGTGCAGTCCCCACGTGCTCTGTCGCCATCTGCCTAGTCCCTAACCTCGAGAGGCAGGGACCTCACGTACCTGAGACGAAATCCACACTGGAGTCCAGTGTGAGCCCCCTGAATCCCTGCCAAACAGGGTACCCCGTGTCTGGCTCCCACTGTGACCGTGAGCATCGGGGACGCTGCGGGAAAAGCACTCAGCGTGTGGCCCAGCCCAGAGCAGGCACTCAGAACCTCATTGCCGCTATTAATCTCCAGCTTCTGCGGTGGGACCTGAGGGGCCCTCTACCCTCTGTCTGGGAATAACTGCCACACGCTGAGCTTCCCGGTGGGAGGTGCAAGCAGAGGGCAGAGCTGTGTGCTCAGCGCCAGGGTTGCAGAGCAGGCCTGAGGAAAGTCGGGAGATGCCGGGTGGGATGGAAGACGCTGGGCTGCGTGGCATGGGCTGAAGTCCTCCCCACGGCAAGCCGGGAAAGGCTCACTCCCAAGGAGCCCTTGTGCAGGCCGTGGGGAAGACCCGACCCCGGCCTTCAGGCAGGCAGACCCACCTACGGGAGCCTGGCCACCCCTGAGGTGCTGCTGTCACCACCAGCTTGTACTGTCCACTCACACTCTCACCAGGACAGTGAGACAGCCCACGGGCTGGGCCAGCGCAGGGTCGGGCATCCCTGGTCCAAGTGCTCAGGGCACAGAGCAAAGCCCGAACAAGCCCCTTTGGAAAGTCCCTTCACATGACGGTGCTCTAGACCGTGTTTTGAAATTCCAGAACCAAGGCTGGCAAAAGGGCTGGGGGAGCCGGTGAGGGGAGTCAAAGGATCCCTTTGCTGAGTGCTTGCACACAACAGTACCTGCTTTCCACACATCACCTCGCCAGCACCTGCCCCACTCGGATTTATGCAGTTAAATGTGTGTTCACTTGTTTGGTTTCCACCCTCTGTGAGGCTGGAAATGCCAGGGGAGCAGGGAAGCACAGCCACTGGATTTCCCAGCAGTCCAGCCCCAGGATCAGAGAAAGCAAGTCAAAGCCAGGACCTGTCGGACCCCCACAAGGGAGATACGAAGAGCCACTTTTAGATCTGGGCCATGTGTGGCTTCCCTAGACGGAAAAAGGAAGCCACCACACCAGCCGGATCCCTGTGGCTCTTGTCCCACAAGACAGCAGGAGGGCCATGAGATTAAAAGGCTGGAGAACTGCAGGGCGAGTTACGGCCCAGCCCACCGCCAGGGAGCCCTCGAGAGGCTGCAGCCCAGCGGCTGGGTATTCTGCAGCTCTGCTCTGGGCGTGCAGGGCAGAGAGCCCAGCTCCTCACCGGAACCCTACGCTCTTGGGGCGGGGGGACAACTGTCTCAGGACAGCCTCCCAGGGAAGAATGCAGCCCTCCTAAGCCCCCCAAAGTCCTCTCCTGTTCCAGGAGGACCCCAAGGCATCCGGCCAACACTCAGATTCAGGGTGACTCAAGGCTTCGCTAACGCCATCCATTTAGATAATGAGCAAAGTCACCAGGGCTCCCTGGTGGGGCCATTCCCCTGAATGTGCAGGGCACATAGTGAGTTTTTTTGTTAACCAGCTGACTCCTCTGAGGTGGTACTAGTAACACCCCCATTTGGCAAAGGGGCAGGTGAGGGACAGTGCTGGGAAAGTCGTCTCCCAAGGTCATGCAGCAGGGGAACGAGAGGGGAAGAATGACCCACACCTTGGTTCAACACCAGGGCCCACTTTCTTCCCTACCACACGTGGGCGTCTGGACAAGGTCACCCTCGCCACCCGTGTGGCCAACCCAGGAGCTCCCCACAACGTGCTGAGCCACACGCGGGCATCCTTGTCTCCCCACCACTCTCTGCCTGTCTGTCCCTTCCTC
>CM053603.1:17043138-17070451 GCA_028646535.1 Procyon lotor | reverse complement strand
GCTCTGTGCATGGCAGTTAGTCTTATAATATTAATAGTAGTAAAAATAATAACGAGCATGACAAAATAGACTTCGGCTATTCTATCAAGTAAGAGAAAGAGAAACAGGAAGAGCCTTCTCAGAAATGCCCAAGGTCCTCATCTTGGCCTGTTCTTGGCCAGGATCTCTGCCCCCAGCACACGGCCTCTGCCCTGGCCACCTACCCTGAGCTGCTCACAGAGCCGAAGCAAGCGAGCCCTGGAAACACATGATACCAGGACGTACGGCCACCCCAAGGAAAACACACTCGTTCACTGCCAGTCTGCAGGCACAGATGGTTTCTGGAGTGGTTTCAATCAGGGGATCTTGGATGATCCCTGGTGGGGAGGGCCCAAACGGTCCTTGCAGTTACCCAGCTCGCTCTCTGAATAGCCCAGAGATGGGAATGGAAAGTGGCCCAGCCTACCCAAATAATTTTCCGAAAACACTCACAAGATCTTTAAATCAGGTTCACTGTATGACTTCCCTCATGAGAAATTTAAGAAACAAAACAAACAAGCAAAGGAGAACCGAGGGAGGGAGAGAGAGAGAGGGAGAAACAAACCAAGATATAATTGCCTCTTAACTATAGAGAACAAACTGATCAGAGGGGAGGCGGGAGGGGGGATGGGGTAAACAGACGACAGGGATTAAGAGATGCACCTGCCATGACGTATGGAAGTGTTGGATCACTATATTACACACCTGAAACTAATATAACACTGTATATTAACTAACAAGAATTAAAATTTTTACAAATGTTCACTGTAGAAAATTCAGAAAGAGAGAACAACAACAACAACAGCAAGCCACAATCTGGTGACCCAAGATGACCGTCAGTAACACTGGGAAATGCCCACCCTACCACCTGCCAGGTCCCACGACACAGAACAGTGCCAACATGAGCCTGGCAATTCGTCATTAGCTCTCTACCATAGGTGAGAGAGAGAGGCGGAAAACTGGATGCTTTAATAACTTGTGTTCTGCTCTGGGGTAATTTGAGTGGAAATCCCACATTTTTAGATGCGATCATGAATGCTCATGTATAAACAGCTCTTAGCAGTAAAATCTCCAAGATATTCTCTTTAGGTTGAAACTTCCAATTTTCCAACAAATAGCCATTCAGTCCCTTTTACTTTGGCCGTTCTACTCGGTGGCCACTTCATCTGTTCTCTAGACAAGAAAGAATTCAGAGCCGACAGTGACAAACTGACCAGAAGAGGTTCTGGTCACACCAGACATTACTCAGCATCCCAACAGGTGACCTGTCCACCTCGAAACTTCAGCTTTTAGCTGGGTGATGAGGCCTGATATGAATCCCGACTTGGGCCACTCACCAGCTCAGGACACAGTGTCATCATATATTCTTTCAACAAATGTTCGGTAGCACAAACTGCTATTGCTATATTTATTATATAATTTGGAGCTCTCGATATTGTTTCCCCAATAACCATCATTGTCAGAAATGCAAGGAATAATAGAACAGCTTAGCATTAGGATAAAACAAAAGAGTCAAGAGGGACAGAAAGAATAAAAAGAGAAGTGCCATTTTAACCTTGAGTCCTCACAAAATCTGAGATTGAAACATTAACATTTTTATAATGAAAAACTTAGGTTTTTATCAACTAGCATTTTAAGGTTCCAAATCAAGAAGGTGACAGAAAGTGGACATTGTGACACAGACAGGCCCAAAATATTTGTTTATCATGTAAATGTTTCTTAGAATCGGGACTCCTGGGTGGCTCAGTTGGTTAAGTAATCAACTTCTGGTTTTGGCTCAGATCATAATCTCGGGGTCATAGGATCGAGACCCACATTGGGCTCTGCATTTGGCACAGAGTCTGCTTGAGATTCTCTCTCCCTCTGCCCTTAACCCACTCATGTGGGTGTGTGCACCTATATGTGCACATGTGCCCACTCTCTCTCAAGTAAAATCCTTTAAAAAATAAATATTTCGGGGCGCCTGGGTGGCTCAGTGGGTTAAAGCCTCTGCCTTCGGCTCAGGTCATGATCTCAGGGTCCTGGGATCAAGCCCCGCATGGGGCTCTCTGCTCAGGAGGGAGCCTGCTTCCCCCTCTCTCTCTGCCTGCCTCTCTGCCTACTTGTGATCTCTCTCTCTCTGTCAAATAAATAAATAAAATCTTTAAATAAGTAAATAAACGTTGCTTAGAATTTAACTTACGTGAGGCATTACTTAAAAGCAGTGATTCTCGTAATTTAAAATGCATCAGAATCAATTATCAATTGAGGGACTTATAGAACACAGATTGCTACTTTCCCCTCCCAACCAGAGTACCCAATTCAATAGGTCTGGGAAGGACTCAGGAATTTTCACTTCTAACAAGGCCCCAAGGTGATCCAGAGGCTGCTGTTCTGGGACCACAGTATGAGGACCATTGATCCAGGCTATGAAAATACAGCAGAGGACAAAGCAAAGCCCTTCTCCCCTATTGACCGTAATAACAATTAGGCATAAAATAATTTCTTTAGTGGCAAACTTATTTCCACTCTGAAAGATAAAGTCAGAAAAGAACTGAGGGTGAGAGAGGAGGTAGGGATTGCTTTTTAAAAGATGGTTCGAGAAGGCATCATTCCAACAAATGAAGCAAATGAAGGGGGAGGAGGCCATGCAAAATCAGAGGGGAAAGTGCCTCAGACAAAGGGAGCATCTCAGGGGAAGACCCATGTGTGATAGTGAGCTTCGGACATTCCAGAACAGTAAGACAGTCTAAACAGAGACACGCAAGAGAGGAGTTAAAAGCAGGTAGAGGGTGGAATAGAGTGACAGGGCTTTTATTGGAAGGAGATGAATGGAAAAGTGATGTGACTGCTGCTGATAATAATAATAATAATAATAATAATAATAATAATAATAATAGCAGCAGCAGCCGCCACCGCCTTGGCTATTTTGAGATGTGGAGAGAGAACTGTCTGGAGACCAAGAGGGAAAAGAGAAGGCCAGGTGGGAGGCAACTAGAGATGATTAATGCTCGGACCCAGTTGGTCACCACCAGCTCTGGTTGGAAAGGTAGAAGACGCCCTGCAGGGGGCGCTGACACACTTCCTGTGGGACGCGAGGTGAGAGGGAAGAGAAGCAAGAATGATAACAGTGTTTTGTCTTGTTTTTACTGGGGCTGGGGGAGGGCGGGTGGAAAGAAAACATTTATTTGGAAATATTCTCAAGCTTACAGAAGAGTTCCAAGAATAAAAATAGCACGGAGTACACCTGTACGTCCTTTGAGCTGCTCCTACCCTTACCACTATCCTATTTGCTTTAACATTTGCACACCCTCCACACACACACACACACACACACACACACACACACTTTTCCTTTCCAAACCACTTGAGAACATGCCACACACATTGTGGCCTTTCCTCCCTAAATACCTCAGAACCACAGCGTTCCCAGCCTGGTCTGTCCAGTTGTACGTGTGGCTGGTTGAGTGGTCATGACACTGGGTTCAACAGAAGACCCAGGATCAGCCCGTGATCCAACCCAGCAAGAGACCAGCACAATGGGAACAACGAACGAAAGCCACTAAGCCCTGGATTGCGCTGAGTCCACCAAGTTGTGCAAGAGCTCTGAGGTCAACAAGATGTGGGAGGTTTTCGGAGACCCAGCGCAGCCCGAGATGAGGCTCCATGGGGACAAGATTTCGACAGACTGGGGAGAGAAAGTAAGGAATGCTGGGCAGCGGGGAAGGCAGCCTGCACAGATCGCGAGGAGAAAATAGGTATGGCACACAAGAGTGATAGACAGAAGGCCGCCTCGTGCTGGCAGGGACTTGATGGCAGGGCTACGAAATGAGGTCAGGGAGGGAGGATGTGCGCATCAGAGAGGAAAGACACTGAGAGGCAGCCCAGGGATGAACTGAGAAAGGCTACAGCTCTGGGTCTGCTAGTTCCTGGGCCTCTGATCACTGATGGAGGGACCCTACATTTTCAAGAGGAAAATTAGCATGGCCAGAAGGCAAACAAACTGGCCACAATCCCCTTCCTTACATTTTCCCACGTTGCAAATTTCGAATGTTATCTCCTCTGCCTCAAAGTGCTCTTGGTCCATGTCCCACCCAAGCAATTCAAGTTTCTCAGAGTGACACCTGACGTTCCCGATGTGGACTTCACAGACACACACTTAACTCTGCTCCCCTTGAACTCTGCAGCACAGCCAGCAAGGCCTTCCACCCCTGAATGGCATTTGCAGAGCCTGGCTCTCGCTGCCATGCTCAAAGACGAGCTTATTCGCTCCAGCTTGATGAGTGCGGGCAGTAACCAAAAGTTTACTGGCACGGGGGGAAACACCTTCTTAGGGTATAGACGTAGCTCAAAATGAGATTGAAATGTGATGAACCACTGCCATTTAATTTTGAATAAGTAGGGTTTTTCAATTTGCCACTTAAAGGGAGCTGTGAATACCCTTCCATCACACACCCGTCAATTTGGTCCAGAAGGCAGCTCGGCCAAGAAGATCTGTAATTCTGAAGCACTAGAACTCCCAGCCCAAGTTTATCCCCAACAGGTGTGGGGAGATGAGAAGTGACAAAGAGCAGATGGGCAAAACTCCTCTTCGGAAAGGTACAGAATGCAGGAATAAGAATCAGGCCAACTGCTAGCACATGTCCTCTGCTCCCACAGCTCCTCACAATCCATCCGTGACCAGAACACAAGGCAGAGTGACGACATCCTGAAACCAGTGGCAGCCGCCAGCCTATATTTCTAGGCTCTTCTAGGCTCTTCAAGGGCTTTCGTTCTGGTGTTCTGAATTCTGTTGGGTAGGCCAAAAGAGGATCCATGTCTCCAGGACTATAGCACAGAAGGAAAATATTCTCTGGCCAGCTCAGCCCATTTGGCCAATCTAGGTAACGCTGGAGTATGCGTTTGGGGCGGGGCAAGAACAGGGCCTAACTATTCTTTTGTCAGCTTAGACAACACAACAGAATTTTCCAGATATCCAAGTCCTACAAAAAGATTTCACATCAGGCAATATTACATATGGTTGAGTATATTAATGGGCTGTGGGACCCCAGGCAAATTGCTGGGTATCTCTGAGCTCGATTCTTCATCTATAAAATGCGGGTAAAAACAGAGCTGATCTTCATAGGGTTGCTGTGAAGATTAAAGGAGATGTACATTTAAAACACTTAACTCTAGGAAATAAACTGAGGGTTTCTGGAGGGGAGGTAGGTAGAGGATAAGTTAACTGGATGATGGGCATTAAAGAGGGCACATGATGTGATGTGCTCTGGGCGTCATACACAACTGATGAATCACTAAACTCTACATCTGAAACTAATCACTATATGTTGGCTAATTAAACTTAAATTTTAAAAATATAAAATAAAATAAAACACTTAGCTCAGTGCCTGATGCACAGTAAGTACCTCAAAAATGTTAATATTATATTAGTTGAGCCAGGATTTCCTATCTTACTTTGAAGACACACAAGGCATGGTCTGGGCTGTTCCTGCAAGGTGCTGAAGAAAGGAAGGAAGAATTTCCCTGGGACTGTTTCTATTTTTCACTATACACAGCTGTGTCCAATGCCTTTCAGAGGAGAGAGAAACACTCCGTTCTTACTCCCTTCTGACTTGATCACATGTATGGAACAGCCCCCATTTCCAGCTTCAAGGGGCTCGTGGAATCTACCTGCGTCCTGCAGCCAACACCTATAGTGCCCCCAGCAAGTGCCCGGCTGGAGAGGGGGTGGCAGGCAGCCCCAGAGGTGATAACACAAAGCACAGTGCCTGCAAGACAACACTGGGGAGATGCCCAGTGTCATCTGTGCAATTAGGAGGGTCTTTCTGAAGGAGGTGACCAACAAACTGAACTGTGCTAAGACACTCCAAGAAGTGAAGCCTCCCAAAAGGAACTTCAGCCTAAGATCCTCTTATTCTCAGTGAGGCCTTTGTCCTGGGCACTGTCAGCTCTTCCCTGAAGGCTGCTAAGAATTCAGGACCTCACCCAAGGCCAAGGGAAAAGCATTTACACCCTGGGAGTCAGCAAGGCTGTCCCCTCTCTGCCCCCCTCTACCCTCCATGCCCAACTGTACACCCTGTATTCCTGATGAACACTTATGAAATCTAAAACATCTGAAGGAAAGCAATTTTAAAAATTCACATCAGTGAACATCTCAAATTGGGGAAGAAAAAACAAAAATAAGAGTTACATATAAAGTAAAAAAAAAAAACAAAACCAAAAAAAAAAAAGAGTTACATATAAAGTAAGATAACCAACTCTAAGAATATGATCTTTTCTTTAAGCTCAAAATTTACTTCAGAGAAATAATAATAGCTTGGTTATTACTATATGATATATGATTATATTTTTATTTTTCTACTTCCATGTTTTGCTGCGTTACTTATCTCATGCAGTAATCTCCTGGGGTGGGAACCATTCTCCTCCCTACTTCACAGATCAAGAAACTGATCTACAAGAGATATAGTGCCTAAGATTGCTAACTGTTGAATGTCAGGGCCGTGACTCCTCTCCAACACCCACGCTCCCATTCACCTAACACTGGGCACCCTAATCCTGGGTGCACACCCAGATCCCCTGGGGTTTTCCCAAGCCCTAGCCACATCTCAGACCTTCTGATCTTCCAGAGGGGGACTGGGCATCTGAGTATTTAAGAAGTACCCTGAGAGGTTCCACTTTTGGCACACCACCATATGGAGCTTCTCAGACCTGCTTCCCAGTGAAACTGATATAAATTACATTTAAAAATAATCATTTAAAGGATCTAGAAGTTGTCCTAATGACATATAGGAAATTAAGAAACATTTGTTAAAGAAAAACCACTAAAACTCTGGAAGAACAGCAAGAATCTACAATGTTTGAACTAAGATGCGCTTCCTCTCTCTCCCTTCCCAGTTCAGCAAGACACAAATTCCACTGCAGACCGGGACAGCCAAGATACAGGGCTCTCTCTCTCCCCCAAACTGGCAGTTGTAAGGCCTTCGATCTTGAAGGGGCAGAGCATTAGCTCACCTGTTGCTAAGGCTAAGTTCTGAGCAAGTATAGCTGGAAGGTAAGGGGTCCTTTCTTCCACACTGCCTATGACATCCACAGGATGAAGGCTTCCTTGAGCTCAGCATGCAGAGAAAACAGGGGCTCTGACTGTCCTTGACTGGACTTGTAAGGTGAAGGTTTCATGTTAGGAGAGGCAAGCTGAAAATACTTGAGGATACTGCTTCCCTTTCCAATGGGCATTTAGCTCCTAAAGGGTAGGTGTCACTCAGAGAGAATCATGCTCTGGTCCCCACCACCTGCCCCAAAGCCATGACTCAGAGATCTTGCCCAGGGGAGAAAAGCTACAGAAAAGCAGGTCACAACACAGAGAGTTAGAAATCTCTTCTGAAAGGAACTGACCTCATTTGTAACCAAGGGTGGAAAAGTTTAAGCCTAAGGCAACTCTCAAAACCATTAGAGGTCATAGTGCAGACAGTTGGGAGGAGAGTGACAAACTCGCTGGAGATACAAACTAAACTACAGGCTGGCAAGTTTGCTGGAGAAAATCCAAGGAAGGGAAAACTGGGAGGAAGGAGTCTCAAACACTGACTTGCTGTCCACAGGAGATACACTTTAAATTTAAAGATGCAATGGGGGCTCCTGGGTGGCTCAGTCGGTTAAGTGTCCAACTCTTGGTTCCTGCTCAGGTCATGATCTCAGGATTGTGAGATCAAGCCCTACATTGGGCTCTGTGCTCAGCAGGGAATTTGCTTGAGATTCTCTTTCTCTCTCTCCCTCTGCCCCTCCCTTGCTCTCTTTCACTCATAAATAAATCTTTAAAAAAATTTTAAAAATGCAAACAGATTAAAAGTAAAATGATGAAAAAAGCTATTTCGTGTAAACAGCAACCCCAAAAAGCTGGAGTGGCTACACTAATATCAGACAAATTAATAGACTTTAGAGCAAAAAAATGCTACTAGAGATAAAGAGGAACATTTCATAACGATAAAAGAGTAAATCCATTAGGAAGATGTAACATATACATGCTGAGCAACAGAGCACCAAATTTCATGAAGCTAAAACTGATAGAAATGATGAGGAAAATAGGTAACTCAACAATAATAGTTGGAGACTTCAGTATCACTTTGAATAAAGCGTAGGACAACTAGGGCAGAAGACTGAAAGGTAAATAAAAGACTTAAACATCATGATAAAATAATTAAACCTGACAGAAATCTGTAGAACACTCCAACCAACACCAGCCGGCTACACATTCTTCTCAAGTGCCCGTGGAATATTCTCCCGAATAAATCATAGGCTAGGTAGTGAAACAAATATGACAAATTTAAAAGGATATAAGTAATAAAGAATTATTTTATTACCATAATGAAATCAAATTACAAATTAGTAACAGGAAGAAATTCAGAAAATTCACAAATATGTGGAAAACAAATAATACTCTGAAATGACCAAAGGATCAAAAAAAATGAGGGCGCCTGGGTGGCTCAGTGGGTTAAAGCCTCTGCCTTTGGCCCAGGTAATGATCTCAGGGTCCTGGAATCAAGCCCCACATTGGGCTCTCTGCTCAGCAGGGAGCCTGCTTCTCCCTCTCTCTGCCTGCCTCTGCCTACTTGTGATCTCTCTCTGTCAAATAAATAAATATTTTTTAAAAAATGTTTTGAGATGAAGGAAAACAAATATACAACAGACAAAAATTCATGGGGTACAGCTAAATCAGCTCTAGAAGGAAATTTATATGTGCAAATGCCTATATTAAGAAAGAGAAAGAGAGAGAGAGAGAAGAGGGAGGGAGAGAGGAAGAAAGGGAGGAAAGGAAATCTTTTTTTTTTTAGGAAAGGAAATCTTAAATCTAAATTCCTACTCTAACACATTGCAAAAAGAAAAGCAAACTAAACCTAAAGCAAGCAGAGGAAAGGAAATAATCAAAGCTAGATTAAGAATTAATAAAATGGAGAATAGAAAAATAATTGAGAAAATCAATAATCTAAAAGAATATTCTTTAAAGTGATCAATAAAGCTGAAAATTTCTAGCTAGACTGAACAAGAAAAAGAAAGTCAAATTATTAGAAACATAAATGAAAGGGGACAGTACTACTAACCTTATAGAAACAAAAAGAATAAGAAAAAAATACTATGAATAATTATATACCAATAAAATGGATAACTTAGATGAAATGGAAAAATACCTAAAAGGTCTTATACTACTGAAACCACTCAAAAAACAAAACAAAACAAAGCAAAAGAAAACCCAGACAGTCTGAACAGATTTATAACTAGTAAAGAGATTGAATTATTAATCAAAAATATACTTCAGAAGGAAAAGCCATGGTCAAGATGGCTTTACTGGTGAAACATTTGAAGAATACCAATTCTTCACAAACTCTTCCAAAATAATAGAAGAGGGATGGACACTTCCCAACAAATCTCATGAGACCAGTGGTAACCTGTCAAAGACATCACAAGAAAAGAATACTGTAGACCATTATCCCTTATTAATATGGATTTAAAAACTGAATACTACGGGGCGCCTGGGTGGCTCAGTGGGTTAAGCCTCTGCCTTCAGCTCAGGTCATGATCTCAGAGTACTGGGATCGAGCCCCACATCAGGCTCTCTGCTCAGCAGGGAGCCTGCTTCCCCCTCTCTCCCTCTGTCTGCCTCTCTGCCTGCTTGTGATCTCTCTCTCTCTATGTCAAATAAATAAATAAAATCTTTAAAAAAAAAACTGAATACTAGCAAAACAAATCCAGCCACACACAGAAAGAATCATACATCATGACTAAGGGAAATCTATCCCAGGAATGCCAGGTTGGTTTAATACCTGAAAATCAATTAATGTAATATACCATATCAGTAGAATAGAAAACAAAAGCCACATGATCATCTCAACACATGTAGGAAAAGCATTTGACAAAATCCAACACTGCTTAGTGATTTAAAAGGAAGGAAGGAAGGAAGGAAGGAAGGAAGGAAGGAAGGAAGGAAGGAAGGAAGGAAGGAAGGGAGGGAGGGAGGGAGGGAGGAAGGAAGGAACTAAATCAACTAGGAATAAAAAAGAACTTCCTCAATTGGAAAAAGAGCAACAACATAAAATCTACAGCTAACATCACACTATAGAATCACTGGATGCTTTTTCTGAAGATCAGGAACAAGACAAGAAAGTCTTCTCCCAGCATTTTTTTTCAGTATTGTACTGAAAGTTCTACTCAGAGTGATTAGGCAAATAAATAGGAAAAAGAGAGAGAGAGGGAGGGAGGAAGGGAGGGAAGAAGGAAGGAAAGAAGAAAGGGAAAGAGGGAGCAAAAGAAGGAGGGAGGGAGGGAGGAAGGGAAAAAAGGAAGAAGGGAGGAAGAAAAAGGGAGAAAATTCAGATTGGAAGGGACTCTTCACTAATGGCATGAACTTGTACATAGAAAATCCTAAAAACACAGTTAAAAAAAACTATTAGAACAATAAACAAGTTGAGCAAGTTTCAGAATACAAGATCAAATATATAAAAATGAATTTCTATGTACTTGTTTTTCTTTTTTTCTTTTTTTTCTTTTAGGGAAAGTATTTAATTATGGATTCAATTTATTTAACAGTAATAAACAACCCAAAAATGAATTAAGAAAACAATTTCATTCACAATAACATCAAAAAAGTAAATACTGTGATATTTAACAAATAAATGCAAAACCTACACTCTGAAAATTACAAAACTGTGTTGAAAGAAATTAAAAATCCACATAAGTGGAAAAATATCTCATTTGCATGGATTGGAAAATTTAATATAGTTAAGATGGTAATGTACTCCAAAGCAATCTACAAGTTCAGCAAACTCTATCAGAATCCCAGCCGACTTTTTTGTAGAAATTGACAAGCTAACTCTGTAATTCAGATAGAGTTGCAAGAAATCCAGAATAGCCAAAACAATCTTGAGAAAGAAGAAAAAGTTGGCAGATTCACTTATTTCAAAGGTTATTTCAAAGCTTTTTAGGAAGCAATGGTAATCAAGACTGGCATAAGGATAGACATATAGAGAAATTAAATAAAATTGAAGATCCAGAAATAAGCCTTTGTGTTCGCAGTGAATTGATTTTTCACAGGGAGCCATGACCATTCAATGGAGGAAAGAATAATCTTTTCAACAGTCTAAGACAACTGGATTGCAACATGCAAAAGAATGAAGTTGGACCCTCACCTTACACCATATTAAAAAATGAACTAAAAATAGATCAAAGACCTAAAATTAAGGGCTAAAACTATATGACTCTTAGGAGAAAACACAGCTAAAAACACTTTTAGGTATGATACCAAAAGCATAACAACAAAATTTTAAAAATACACAAATTAGACCACCAAAATTAAAAACTTTTGTGTTTCAAAGAACACCATCAAAAGAGTGAAAAGACAACCCACAGAATGGAAGAAAACATTTGCCAATCATATATCTGATGTATGATAAACAAATCATATATTGTATCTAGAGTAAATGAACAACTCTTAGAACTCCATAATAAAAAGAAAATCCAATAAAAACAAAGGATCTAAATAAGCATCCCTCTAAATAAGATCTACAAATGGTCTCATACACCATGTAGTTTTAAACAGCAGCAAAGAAAGCGATAATAACAAACGTTAGCAAGAATGTAGAGAAATTAGAACACTCATACGTCACTGGTGGGAATGTCAGATGGTGCAGCTACTATGGAAAAGAATCTGGCCGTTCCTCACATGGTTAAGCGTAGAGTTACCCGTAGGACCTAGCAATTCCACTCCTAGGCATATACCCAAAGGAAATCAAAACATATCCACACAAAAACTTGTACTTGAATGTTTATGGCAGTATTATTCATAATAGTCAAGACGTAAGACCAACCTAAATATCTATCAATTGATGAATGGATAAATAAATTATAGTCTATCCTACAGAGGAATATTATTCAGCCCGGAAAAGGAACAAATACTGACGCATGCTACAACATGGAAAGATCCTGAAAAAAATGCTAGGTGAAATAAGGCAGTCACAAAAGACCACATATTATAGAATTACACTTATAGGAAATGCCCCAAAAAGGCAAATCTATAGAGATAGGACATAGACTAGTGATAGCTTCTGGCTGGGAGGAATGGGGAAGAGAATAGGTGGGTGATGTCTAAAGGGAACAGGGTTTCTTTCTGAGGTGAGGAAAATGTTCTAACGTGGCTGCACAACTCCGTGAATACATTTAAAACACAGATGTGTAGAGTTTGAATCAGCAAACTGTATCTCAATAAAGCTATTGTTCGTTGTTGTTTTAAGGAAGCTCTCTGAGTGGTAGTGATCAGTAAATGGTCTGAGATGAGAACCACCACCCCACCGTTTGCTGTCCGGTACCCCCAGATTTTCTGTGTAGCACAGAAGGTTATTTCTGGTTCCTTCATACCTTTATGATGCCGGCTCTGGACTGAATCGCTTCTGGGCTTTGTAACCAGCTGATGGGTCTGGGCCAACGACGTGGACAGAGTAGCTACGTGAAGCCCCAGCCTCCTCTGCTTCTCAGATTCCACACTAAAGCCAGTCCTCCAGCCGCTAGGCCCAGACACTGACCCCTCGGCTCTCAGGCTGGGACAAGTGCCAGCCCAGTACCTCGCATGGAAGAAAGTTACCTTTCGTGGTCGCTGAGTGTGTTGCCATCTGAGAAAGGCGGGGGCACTGCATGGAACATTCCTGAACTATCAGCAGCTGCACAGGTAAATGTCAATGCAGAGGGTTACTGAAGCCCTTAGGAATTTCACACATACTTGGACGGACCAGCCTCTTTGCTGCTAGCTATTGCAACTTCCACAGTACTGAGATCCCTCAATCCTGGTATTTTTATTTCTAACGTGGACACACCAACACATAAGATATATGTTCAGACTCCTTGCTTCACTTGCTGGCTGGCATTGCCCTGACCCCAGGACTCTTCCCTCCACCATCTGAGGCTGGACAAGCCCCCGGTGGCCTTTGCTTAAGCAACTCAGTGCCAACATACAGTTGTACTTTGCAGCAAATCAGTTAATAATCACCACCCATTTAAAACCAGTCCTTGATCTCCGTCCTTCGTCAACAGAATGTCTGACTTAGATTTCTGCCAGTTGAGCTAATATAAACCACATCCCTCCAGAGACGGAGGAACACTTCCTCCTAACTTGGCCATCCATTATCCAGAAATACATGCCATCAGCCTGGAAATGGAAGATAAAGCTCTTTCTGGCACAACCTGAAAGTGTATTACATATCTCCTATGACTAAGCTATTTATTAAGGAAAGAGACTGCTTAAAACGGGAAAAGCACATTATCTCTGTTAACGCATTATCTGCAAAGGGGACGAAGCTCAGCGTAGACTCTACCCCAGGCCCGGGAAGGTCTGACTTCATCTCAGATTCACTCTGTTGTGGGGCTGCTAGTCTCTAGACTTTGATTCCATGAAAAGGGTCATCCCTGCCTTTCAAATTCTAGTACGTATGACCAAGAACACAACGAGATCTTAGAGGGTGGATGGGAGTGTCCGCTCGATAGCATCCAGGCTGACGGCGGTCCAGGTCCAGACCCATCTGCAAGCCCCTTTCCTTAGCAAGAGTGCCCATGGCTAACGCCTGGAGAGGAACCTCTAACTGATGAATGGCCCCTAAGGAGCACCTCTCTTCAGTGGTAAGTTGGCAAGTGGGGAACCACTGACCTTTGTAACACCCACGCTGTGAATGCGTGTGGGTATTTCACTTCTCACGGGAACCGCCCGGCAGAAGCGGGCAGGTATGGACATCTCACTTCTCGCGAGAGCCACCTGAGGAAGCTGGCAAGCATGGGCACTTCACTTCTCGCGAGAGCTGCCCAGCAGAAGCCGGCAGGTTTGCGCATTTCACATCTCGCGAGAGCCACCCGACGGAAGCTGGCAAGTAGATGCCCTCTCCCACCTCACCCCCCCCGCAGACACGCTGGCTTAGAGCCAGGTCGGTGGGCCTTCCTCACTCAGGCAGCACATCAGTGCCCACGCTCAGGCAGACTCATTCGTTTTCCACCAGCATCCTCTGTGTCCTTTTTTTGCTAAAGTGACAATGTACTTGTTAATTCCTAATATGAGCTAATGAATGTCATTTCCAAATGCGTTATGCAACTCTGAATTTGAAGGAAGAAGGTGGATTTTTCTAAGTAAAAAATAACCACCAAACCCCCGGTCCTGTCTCCTTTTTTTATTAATTTGAGTGAGACTTGGGAAGGGAACAACGGGTGAAAAAGTGTCAAAAGACATTTCATATCTTGACAGTTGAAACAACTTCTCATTGTATCTTCTTCCAACTTTGTAGAATGAACTACATGGGAAAAGAAATCTCAACTCTAGAATGAAGTGTGTCAGGATAGTGGAGAACATTTCTGGAGTCAGGCTTTCATAATGACTAGCCAGGGGACACCTGGGTGGTTCATCAGTTAAGCGTCTGCCTTCAGCTCAGGTCATGATCTCAGGGTCCTGGGATGGAGCCCCACCTCCTTGGGTTCCCTGCTCAGTGGGGAGCCTGCCTCTCCCTCCTCCTCTGCCTGCCCCTCACCCCCAATGCCCACTCATGCACACACTCTCTCTCATAAAATCTTTAAAAATATATAAAAATAAAATAACTAGCCAGGTGGCTGAGACCAAGGGGAGCCTGGCCCTCTGTCTCTTCCCTCCTTCCCCTCTCTCTGTCCCTCCCATCCTCTCTTCCTCCTCCCTTTTCCCCTCCCCTCTCCTCTCTTCCCCCTCCCTCTTCCCCCATCCCTATCCCTCCTGAGCCCCTTCCCTCCCTCCACCCCTTTCTTCCCTCCACCCTCTCTACTGTCCTTTTCCATTCTCTCAGGTAGCTTCTGGCCATCACACAGTGGGGATCCTGGGCCCTACAGTGGTTGACTAGCTCTCACAGAGGCTAACTGGTCCAGTCAGAAGCCAGCAAGTGGAGGGGCAGGGACTGGACCCCAAGGCTGCCCTCATAATCACCCAAATATACAGCAGCTGTGGCGCTGGCTCAACCCCTGCCAGTGAAGATTCCACCCCTCCCCTACCCACCCCGGCAGAAAACCAGGAAGTCTCTGCAGCCCCTGCAAAGACTGTAACAAGGACACTTGTAGCAAGCCACTGTGTTTCATTAGGACACCAGGAAGACCTACCCAAGAATGAGAACCCCAGGGATTCCAAGGGCTATAGGCTGGGGTGTAGGCTACTAGGCTGGCTCCTCAGCTGAGTGGGCTCCTGGTCCCCTGGCTTTGAGAAAGCCCTGGAGGTCCTTCACCATCTCCAAGACTGTGTGGCCCCAACAGGGAGACAGAGCTGCTGGAACCCAGGACCATGGCCAGGCAGCCCAGGGGTACCTCAGAAGAAATGACACAGAGGCCTGGACCCCACAGAGGAGAGTGAAAACCCCCAGGGCTCCAAGAGAAGACACACGTTTACCTACTGCTGAAGTCACTGCCAATGAGCCATGTTAAATTGCAGCCAACGGAATGCAGAGCCACTCTACCTGAGTGACACTGAGTGTCTGCGACCCGGCAGGTGCCAACCGAGTACGACGGGTAGAAGATCAGCTCTCAGGGCTGGTCACCAACCCCATACATCATTCTAGCATTTGAACCACCAACTCAGCCACACTGAGGCTCCTGGGCTGGAGGACAGCCTGGCTACAGAAACTGTGATGGAGGATGAGCCACGGAGCCATCTCAATCTGGTTGTGACCAGGCTCGTGGTCAGTGAGGAGCAGCCTGGGTGCTGGGCTTCCCCCCGGCCCCTCTCCTGGGAGACTCCTGGTGCTCATTAAAGCATGGCAGATAAGACAAACGACTTTGGAGTCGGCAGATCTGGATCTGAATTCAGACTTGAATAAGACTTCCCCTCCTTGAGCCTCAGTCTTGTCATCTGTAACATGGGTGAGCAGTGGTCATCAGGGTGGCTACTGCTTTTTGAGCTTTCTGATATGCCAGAGTATCTGTCTGTCCCTCTCCCATCTAGTCCTCACAAAAACTTCAACTTGTATTGAGTTGGGTATGGATATTCTCCCCGGAGACCCTGAGTGATTAAATATGCTGTTTGAAATCATGCAGCAGCTCAATGGTGCATCTATGGTGCATTCTATCATGGCCGTCTGGCCTCACGGTCCATCCACTGACCCGCCATTTGATTATCTCCTGCTCATGGGGCTGGCTGTGCACATCCAAGGGGATAGTGTCGACAGAGTGCTTCAGATAGCATGGGCCCCCAGCATGCAGACAAGGCAACTGCTGTCCTACTTATCTATTGTTAGCCCTTGGGAAACAGGAGCATCTTGATGGAGCTTATGTTGATACTTGTTGGGTTTTTCCCTCGAAAGGAATGATGAGAATGAAACTTCTCTGTGAGTTCAGTGGTGCTTGTGCACGAAACTGACAGTTCTGTTCTTTAGAGTCCTTCTTTTCATTCATCACCATGGCCCCAAGAGTACTTAACATTTAACTAGCGCTTTCGGCAGATATGAGTATCACTCAGCCATTTGCTAGACTCAGTTCCCAAAAGAGAGGATGGGAAAAGAAGGGCAAGGAAGAAAGACCATCTGGGCTCAGGGGGAGAAGGATGATTTGGCCACTTTTTTACTGAAATCTTTGGAAGGAGAGAAAACTGGAAACTAAAAAACAAAAAGAATGAAGCCTTCTAAGTTGATCCATTTGAGTCACACGGATATCCTGTGAAGGGAAATATTCCATTACTCGTGAGGGAAGGATGGGAAAGGATCCTGAAGAAGGTGCTGCCAAGGGACAGGAGGGAACAAAAGAAATGAGAACAGAGAGTGTGACAACCTGTTCTTGAAATCCAAGAGATTATTCCAGGAACACTCAAAACTTACTGAGCCAACAGTTTCTAGACATTCTTTTAAGTCTGGTTTGTAAAAAGGAAAACCAGCTGCCTGTTCCGTGTGCACCTTAGGAGGGCACAACCAGGGCCTCCCTTTTCTCAAGGCTCCTGCTCCTGCCAAGGAAACCCATCCACCATCTCCCTAATGCTGGCCCCTCACAGGCATCTGACTGGTCTTGAACCTGACCCCCAACAGTGAGCCCCTCATCACTGCTTCATCTGGGTTCCTGAAGCACTTTGCCCTGCTATTTCCCATCCTCCATTCTGCCTTTGATGGTAGTGAGTGGAGGACCGGAAAACCCACTGGAGAAAAGTCTCAGAAGGATGAGAATGACCCAACTTCCCTGAACCCAGCACTGTGCCTTGAATAAAATAGACTTGAGTAAAGATGTGTCCACATGGATTCAACAACAGAGGCTCTGCTTCAAGCTCTAGTGAAAAAAAAACCCAGATTGTGAGCTGGAAGAATTTTGTTTTTAAATAGTCTCCATGCGGGGAGTCCAACTCAGGGCTTGAATTCATGACCCTGAGATCAAGACCAGAGCTGAAATCAAGAGTTGGACGCTTAACCAACTGAGCACCCAGCTGCCCTGTGAGCTGGGAGACTTTTAACTCCAGTCTGGGTTCCACTATGTAAAGTTGCATGGCTTCAGTCTCTCCGAGATATCTGCCAAAAGGTATAGCCATTGCGTGCTGCACCTGTCTGCATATGGAGATATGCAAACATTGACAGGTGTGCGTGAAACAGGGTGGTGGCAGTTGAGGGGGCAGAGAACACCGCAGGACTGTACCATCATGAAGTAAGAGGAGGAAAAAGAATAAGATCAGAAAAGTAGCTCTCCCACTTCAAACTGCAAAAATACAAGATGGTGGCCCTTGGAGATTAGGAAATGGAACTGCCCCCCTTGTATAGAGAATGATGTGTTGAAAAATAAGTAAGGTACCCAAGGTCATTTTTACTGGAAATTAACCTCAAATATCTGAGGTACAAATTTTTGGACATGACAGCTTTCACTAGCAAGTGTTTTGAGGACCTGGTGGCCCTGAGCAGAGAATACAGCTGGGAGTGGGGTCCTGTCCCCAAGGCCTCCCATGCTGTCAGATGTCTTTCAGGTAGTGATGTCACCTGTGGCTCCAGTCCCCCATGACACATGTCACCAATGCAGGCCAGCCTTGTCGAGGGGGCCTGACACAGAGGGTAAGCAAGAGGGACTGTCTAGGACAAGCTCTTACCCACCTTAGCTCTAGGCCTCTACTAGGTACTTCCTCACCTCTGAAGGGACTACTGAAGCCCAGAGACAGCTAATCTTCATGGTCCTTCTGCAAGTTATCTGAGATAATGCCAATAAGAGAGCACAAAACGAGACTGCACGCCCCTGCATTTGGCTGGAAACCAGAAACCCTCACTTCTAATCCCGGTTTTCCATCTGACCCTTGGAAGCACTGACACATTTCTTTTCCAAGGGCAGAATGTTCTTTGTATTTGAGGCAGGGCAGTCCCATGTCTGTAACACCTGTCAATGGGTGACTAGAGTATTCTGGAATCCCTTTGGAGGGAGCTCATTTCTCTTCTCCTAGGCCAGCATCATTTGTATGACAAAAACCACTACCACCATCAGGACACGACATGACACTAACTACAACCTCCAGTGACGGCAACATCCATGCAAGGTCTACTCAACAGTCCTCCCACCTTGAACAAAACCATTGTCAACCATGGCCACAAGGAAGCCAGAAGAATCATCAGCAGGAAAGCCACATTTGACATGCAGGTGTTTCCCTACACACCTGAAAATTACTTGTAGATGAGTAGCTTTTGTAAATCAAGTTGTTTTGTTCTTTGGCTTTTCATTCCCTCCAAAAAACACACGTTCATGATAAAACATTCAAACTGAACAGAAAGGTGGAAAGTGGAAAGAAAGTGAGTATTTAATTTCTTGTACATGCCTCCAGAAATGTTCTGTGTATACAGTCATTTATGTATATTCTTCACACACACATGCACACACACACACACACACACACACACACACACACACACATTGTACTATGCATTTTCTTCTACATCTTTTCCTCCTCATCTTGATCATTTGTGGATTTACCTCTGGGCCCAGCTACCTGAGCCCACAAAGCTCCAGTGTCCTAGCTCTCCTAATTCCAGGGAATCCTGTGCCTTCTTAGATAGTGGCTGCCCCATAGTAATAGAACAACAGACTCAAATAAGTCTGGAAAGAGCAGACTCATACAAGTAAATGGCCTTCTCTATGGTAGAAACACATGTTCCTTGAGTATTTCATGCACACAGTTGACCACCAAGCGTCATACAGCATCTCCTTCCCTTGTTTCATCCCAAGACATTTTTTTTCAAGGGCCCCTTAACAATGTATTGTGCAACCCCTCCCAGCCTTGACCAAATCATTTCCTACCCATCCTTCTTCAGGAAAATGCCCTCTGATCATGGCCATCCCCAAGCCCTAAATTGCCCTGGGCCCAGTGTGTCCCCCACCATGCGCCACACTGCCGCCAAGCCACAACTCTCTCTTACACAGCAACCCACTGGTTTCATCAAACGTTCAGTGGTGTGGTTACTTTCCATCTGCCTCCCTGTAACCTCTAAGCAATACGAGAGCATGGAGAGTGTCTGCCCATTCATCACCCCACCTCCTCATGCTAACACAGAACGTCTGTGACCAAGAGGTGCTCTGTGAATGTCTATTACATCAATATGTGGCAGTGGGATCCCCGGAGCCCAGCTCTGTAACTGTCGCTCCAGCCACTGCACTAAGGTGCTTCTCCTGAATACACTGCAGGGATCTTTCCAGTGAAGTGAAGAGCTTTTCTGCATTGCGAATCATTACCCCTTACTCCCTGGTGTGCATTCTGGTATGGCAGGTTTGCAGGATTAAATGTGGAATTGTCTCATCTTCTGCAGAAATATCCGCCATGTGCGAGCAGTTGGTACCCACTGACATTCTGATGTAGAATTTGCTTTACATTTTAAAAAAGGCTTTCTGCCACAACATTTATTTTGATCAGGGGAAGAGATTGGGAGTATTTATGTAAAATACGACTAGTTTTCATTTATGATGGATTTTTGTGTGCTGAGAAGAAAATAGCACACTTTGACAAAACAGGGCTTTCCACTTGCAGCACATGTGAAGTGTGCCCATGAACAGGCGTGACACAGCTAAAGGAACACTCGGGCACAGCGGGTGGGGAACATTGGCCGTGCATAGGACACAGAATAAAGAGGCAGGGATCCCAGTGGTTGCAAAGTCAGTGTCAGGGCTGCCTGCTGACTCACCCATCTTACTAGCTGAGTCATCCTCAGCAGGTCCCAAAGCTTCAGTATTCTCATCTGTGAAATGGGAACGATGAGGGCTCCTGCTTCACCAGGTTGTGAGTGGAACTGGATTGTAGTAGATCATGCTTGTGCTTGCACATAGCATGTTATCTAAAGGGTAAAAGCCAGTGGAGGGAGATATTGTGGACAGGTGAGTGTCTCCAAGGACAATGGGTAGTGCATCCTGGACAGAAGGTTCCATTAGTTTGGAACTACAAGGAGGGGAAGCAGTGTGAGAAGTGAAAAGGAAGAAGGCTTCCTTCATGTCCCTGCCAAGGGTAGTGCTCTCCTGAGAGTCCTGCATCCCAGACAAAAGGAAAGCAAAGGGCATTATTTGAAGCCCTATAATTGACATCGACAACCAACATGGACACTGAGGTTCCCAGTAGCCATGTGGCCTGAGCAACAGGACTGAACTGACAGAGACTCCCCGAGTGTCTGAACATGATGAGCAAGAGGAGGGCAGAGGTGAGGACTTGGGATCCCGCTGCTTATGGAAGGGGCTCGTCAGCTTCTGATACCCACAAGTACCTCTGACTCTACACTGTTTGCTATTCATTGAATTTTTTGATATAAAATCCAGTAATAAAAGGGCTCGCAAGGTGCAGGAGAAAAGAGAATGTTACCTCATTCAGTGTCAGTGACATTCCCAAGAAGAAGCCACACTACTGTGGACTTTTCAATATCACTCTTTTTGGGGGAGGGGGATGTTATTTTTTTTAATTTTTAAATTTAAATTCAATTAGCCAAGGTATAGTATATCATTGGCTTTTGATACAATGTTCAATAATTCATCAGTTCAGTGTAACATCCAGTGCTCATCACATCACATGCCCTCAAGAGTCTCACATGGTCTGCCTCCATCTCTGATTTCTTCCCATTCAGTTTTCCCTCCCTGCCCCTGTGATCCTCTGCGCTATTCCTTATGTTCCGTGTATATGTCACAAAAGTGACACTAAGCTCTTACGACATACTGGTTGCCGCACTGATGGTGTAGCAGCACCTCAGGTAATCCTCACAAACCAGCGAGGGAGAGGGGCTGCCATAATGCCCGCTTTACCGATGGTGGCCAGGGTCAGCCACGGGGCCACAAGCATCATCACACTCAGAGCACACAGCCCTGAACAAGCCGCACCCCGACCCAGAGCCTCCCGAACAGGGCTGCTGAGGAAGCCGGCAGCAATCATAGGACTGTCCACATAGCCACGTGTCTCCCTTGTGCTCCCCAAATCCTGGAGGCCTGGCACGCATTTCCAGCAAAGCGGTCCCTTTCTCCCTCTTGGGGACCTGTGGCATATTGACGGGGGCTGCGTCAGTCCAGGGACAGAGATTCCTACCCTGTTTCTCTTACGGAACACACCTGACTGCCAGCGCAGGCTGCAATACCCCTGCTGTCATTTCCAGCTCAAGGTGGTCCCCGCTCTCCCTCCCGATGTAAGACAGATCAGAAAGCAAGTTCCTATGAGTGATGTTATCATAGGAATGACTTTGAATTCCCTCTAAGTCATTAATTGTTTTTTAAAGCAAATCACCTACCAACTCTGGCTCTCTGTGATTACTGTGACATTTCACAAATGGGGAGACACTGGATGGAAAAAAAAAAAAAAAACACTATTAGCAACCAATCCAGTTCTTACATTGTCCTTAACTGCCTGGACACTGTCTTTTAAATTCCTCTTAGCCCAGATTCAGCTCCTATCCCACTGAAAGCCTCCATCTCAATTTCTATTATTCAGGAAGAAAAGGGAGAGACATTGCAAAATACAAACAAATAAAAAGACCATGGAATTAATATTTCATTAAGCATACTTCTAAAACTATTATCTTCAAAAGTAACACTCCCTCCCACATACCAAATTCAAATAGAAGTAGAAGGAACAGACTAATAAGGAAAAAAAAAAAACCCACACACCAATCCATTTGTGATGACCTGTAGTAATGTAGGATTCAGGTGGCAATGTAGAAAAGTAGGATTTAGGAAGTAGTACAGTAATGCAGGATTCAGGGAATAATGTAGAAATGTAGGAATCAAGGAGTAATGTAGGATTCAGGGAGCAATGTAATATTCATATAGTAATGTAGTAATATAGGATTCAGGGACTATGTAGAAATGCAGGATTCAGGGAATAATGTAGTAGTGTGGGATTCAGGGAGAAATGTAGGATTCAGGGAGTAATGTAGTAGTGTAGGACTTAAGGAGAAATGTAGAAATGTGGGCTTCAGGGAGAAATACAGAAATGTAGGATTCAGGGAGTAATGTAATAATGTAGGATTCAGAGGGTAATGTAGTAATGTAGGATTCAGGGAGTAATATAGTAATGTAGGATTCAGGGAGTAATGTAGTAAAAGTAGGATGCAGAGAGTAATGTAATATTCATATAGTAATGTAGTAACGTAGGATTCGGGTAGTAATATAACAATGTAGGATTCAGGGAGAAATGTAGAAATGTAGGATTCAGGTAGTAATGTAATATTCATATATTAATGTAGTAAAGTAGGATTCGGGTAGTAATGTGGAGAAGCAGGATTCAGGAAGTAATATAGTAATGCAGGATTCAGGTAGTAATAAAGTAGGATTCAGAGGGTAATATAATATGCATACAGTAATGTAGTAATGTAGAATTCAGGGAGTAATGTAATATTCATAGAGTAATGTGGGATTCAGAAAGTATAGGATTCAGGAAGTAATATAGTAATGTAGGATTCAGGTAGTAATATAGTAATACAGGACTCAGTTCAGTCCAATGGATAATTCTTCCTATTCCATCCCTTCTGTCCCTTCTGTTGGGTTACCAAGGGGATGGATTAACAAAACAAAACTGTCCCTATCTCCAAGTTCCAGGGGAGAGAGACAAATGAAAAAGAACCACTACCCTGTGGGACATAAAGACAAGTGGCTGTCCCGGAGAGGAGGACTGAGGCTAGAAGGCAAGGCAAGGCACTAGTGAAGCTCTCAGGAAAGGACCAGCCGGCCAGGGGGTGCAAGGAGAGCAGACTGGGGTGGAGGGCAGAGCCTAAGGGAAGCCTGCTGGGAGAACCAGAGTCCTGGATCACAACCAGGAGGAGGGGGTGATGAACAGGTGTCTGTTTGTGGGTGTGTTTGCACTTCATGCTACACACAAAGCTGAGGAGAAGAGCCAGGCTGGGCCAGGGTTTGCGGGCAGGGTCGCCCTGGGAACCCACCTCCAGAATGAGGAGCTGGAGACTGCTTTGGTGTGAGGAGCCAGAGTGCATCCCATCAGGTGTCCGTGTGTGTCAAGTGCTGTGCTGGGCGCTGCACCTCTATCTCCTGTAATGCTCCCGGTGATGCTCCACACCTTACAGATGGGGAAACTGAGGCTCGCGGAGTTCAGTGCTCTTCCGCCTGGGTCGCTGCCCAGGGTGAAGGAAACCGGAGGAACACGAAGTGTTTCGGAGATCCTCAGGCAGGGGCCGTAAACTCCTTTCTCACTTGCTTCGTAGGAAATTGCCCACTAACCCCTAAAGTCACGCGTTGAGCTTCACCCTGTTTAGCACGCCAGACCGGACTCTAGCATGGAGGCCATGGACACTGTGCCTCCGATTTCCTCGCTAGTAGGTTGGGAAGGACGGCAGAACCCCACTGCCTACAGCACGTGGGGTAGTGGCAGATGACCTCATCTAAAGTGCTAAACGGCACCTAAGCTAAGCTAAGGTACTCAGGACAGAGAAATCGACTCATCCATTCATTCATTCATTCACTCACTCATTCATTCAATAAGACAACCTCTGGGCTAAGCATAAGCCTAAGCATTAATGGGCCACTGTGGGCGCAGGACACCCTCCTTCCACTAACGCCATTTCTGAGGGAAAATAGACACAAGCCCATCATACACACATGAATACCTATGCAGACCTAGGTTCATGTCATGTCATGTACACACACACACACACACACACACACACACACACACACAGCTGCTGAGTGGGCTCCAGGCTCCCCCTGTGCTCTGGAGGTTCCCTGGTCAGACAGGCTGGAGACTGGAACCCATAAGGGTCACAGCTACAAAGTAGGTTCCCTGCCCGAACGCCGTGGGAGAAGCGGCTCTAAACCCAGTAAAGCTCTTTGTCGTCTCAACCCAAGCCTCTGGCACCCCCAGCTCCGGGCTGCACAGGACCCCCCGGCTTCGCACTGTCTGCTCATCTCTCAGCTCGAGGCCACCGGGGCCACACAGCTGCCAGGAGCTGGGGCCAGCCCCTCTGCTCAGAGGGGGCCAGGAGGCGCTCTCCAAGCAGGTGAGGCTGTGACTCAGAACCCTGTCTGAGTGTGGACGAACTTGTCTCCAGAGCAGAGCCGCACCCCACCAAGTTCTCTGGTCAGAGCGCACCCCTGACTTGGTTCTGCAGAGGAGCAAAGCCGCTGGCCGGGGGGCCAGCTGGGCGCTGCAGGTGTGAACTCAGTCTGCCAAGGCCCGGGGCCAGTTGTGGAAGCCCCTCCCCTTTCTTCATCAAGGTCAGATTCCCAGCGGCTGGGCCCCAAGAGTCCCCCGCAGTCCCCGTGGTGTGAGATCAGGGGAGGGGCTCCCACAGAGGGGGCTCCCACAGCACCTCCCCGGTGCTGGGGAAGGTTGGCGGTCACCCCTGGGCTCCCTTCTCTGGCTGGCGGAAGTGGAGATTCAGGGGGGACCTCTTGGTGGGCGCTGCACTGGCCCGGGGGAGGAGAAATGGGGTCACTGCGTAGCTGCTTCTCTGACCCAATGCTGTGTACCTGGGCCTCTGTGCTGCAGGGGTGCTCCTGCCTCACCTCTGCTTCTAGGTTTCTCTCAGTGGCGTCTTGTCCTCGAATGCACGTTAGTTGTTCTCAGGACAGGGAGCAAATCAGGAACAGCCTATGTCACCGTCTTGGTGATGGCCCTTTTTAACACAGCTCCTTAAAAGGTTTATGAGCCTTCTTGCACATCAAATGACTCTTAGACAACACTTTAATGATTTCTGTGTAAACAAATTAGAAACATATGCTTGGCAAAGCACGTTTTACGATTTATCAGACCCAACATCTGAAAAATAGGTTGAGACACCTGACAAACCCTAACCCAGCAATCTCGCCCAGGCCCCACAGTAGGGGACCCAAGTCCGCCTCCCCAGACCTCTGCCCTTCCCGAGGCTTTTTAGAAGAACCTATTAGATTGTAGCAGACAGACTGAATCCTTGGGCTCTGCAGTGGTGGTTCTGGCTCTCTCCTTCCCTAGGCCTGTTTTCATTTTCAGGGACTGTGTGCAACCCCCCTCCCCCCGTTTCCACCTCACCCCACACACAGGAGAGCTTTGCAGCCCAGGTGGCCCACCTGGACACTCTGCCCAGGTGGGTGAAGTCAAGAGGAGGAAGGGGCGGCTTGGGTCACATCCAGTGGCTCGACCTCCTGCCACCTCTGCCAGGCAGTCCACCTCTCCTTGCTCTTTCCCCCTTTCGGTCTTAAGCCAACATTTGGAGCTTTTGTATTTCTTGGGTCCAAAAGCTTTTGCAAGGCTGATATGCAGAAGCTCCAGGAGTCAGCACCTCCCTGCAGCCCACACAGGAACCTCAGGTCATTGAAATTATTGGGCTGAGCGTCATGGAGGAAAGAGAAAGGAGGGCCAGCCAGAGAGTGGCCGGAGACTAGACTCCGGAGCAGGTTCTGGGGCCTCATGACAGTGGGGCCTTGTGCCCTGGCAGTGCCCGGGGAGAGTTAGAGTTTCAGAGGAAGGCTGGTGATGGGCCTAGGGCTGAGGTTCTCAGCTTGAGCAAAAAATGTCTATATCCCAAGGTGGCCAGGAAGTAACTGAGCCCCAGACACAAGGGATCTGAGGGACAGGTCCTTCTCGTCTCAGTGTCCTGCCCAGAGACGCAGCAGAGTAAGCGGGAATGCTCATCAGAAATTCAAAGTCTACCCTGGCACGAGCCTTGATACCCGTGTGAGCAGGAGTAAGTCACTATGCTACTCTGACCTTTATTTTCATTTAAAGATTTTATTTATTTATTTATTTGGTAGAGAGCGAGTGAGAGAGAACATGAGTGGAGGGAGAGGGAGGGGCAGGAGAAGAGGGAGAAGGGGACTCCCGGCGGAGCAGGGAGCCCGATGTGGGGCTCAATCCCAGGGCCCCAAGATCACGACCTGAGCTGAGGGCAGAGGCTTAATCACTGAGCCTCCCAGGCGCCCCTCTCCTCTGACCTTTAGTGTCTTCATCTGAAAAACAGAGGCAAGAACACTGCCCAACCACTCTCATGCGGTTGAAGAGGGAAGAAAACAAGACCAAAGAGATAAAATGATGCAGAAGTTTAAATGGTCTCACTTTTAACATTTGTGTTTTTCTTTATCTAGCCTAAAACTGCTGCTTCTCTTCCCCGGGTCTAAAAATACTCAGAAGCTACAGGCTTTTCCTCCCCACCCACCCCCCAGCCAAATTACAGTCATTTGTGTTTACTCCGGGCACATTTATAACCCATCACCTTTTCTATCCCCCTATTATCACTGGGCCGCCTTCTGTCTTCGCAGCAGTGGCCTGACATCCTGGTGATGGTGAGGAGGAAAGCAGGGGAGCAAAGTGGGACAAGGAAGTAAGGGGGAAACACTCAGATTAGCACCCAAAACCCTAAAAACACAGAATCACAGAACACCCGTTGCTGTTCTGTGGCAGCTGTGAGAGAAGATAGAAGCAGAGGTTTTCTGTCCGAATTATGGTCTATTTCCAGTTCATGGGCTTCAAGCACTTGAGAAAAGTGGCTCCCATCCACCAACCCCAGCACGGTGGTGGCATGTGGTCCAGGGAGGACACGACGAAAATGCCTGCTTCGAATCCTGCCTCCTCTTGAAGTCGCTCCTGTCTTAACCATAATTGCCCCCGAGAACTGAACAAAGTCATAGGATCATCACAAGAGCAGAGTGCATCGGCCTATGTCAAGGACCCGGCTCCCTGATGGGCCACATGTTTTCCCGGGGCTATCGGACCCCAACCCCATGACATGGGTCTCATTTTTCCCTCCAGCAGGTGACAGGAGCCCATCAGTGGGCTCCCCACTGCTCCCCTGTCCACATGGGCATTATTCTCACAGCGCTCACCGCAAATCCCATAAGGTCAGTATGGATATTACACCCATTTTATAGCTAAGGATGCTGAGGGTCGGAGGCGAAG
>CM053603.1:17016834-17042638 GCA_028646535.1 Procyon lotor | reverse complement strand
CTCGGCACACATCGACCCAAGAGGTTCTGTGAAGGAGTGAAGAGGACCCTAAGACACAGTTCTCAGGACTCCGGGGTGGGGGCTATTTGAAGTCTCCCGGTCAGTGGGCCCGCTTGCCCCCAGGCTGCGGCCTCTAAAGCTCCAGTCTCCTCTAACGCCTGCGGGCAAGGCACCGTGAGCAGAGGCCGATGCTGACCTGGCCAGGGAGGTGAAGAACAGATTGAAGAAAACAGATTTTACCAGCTACATTCAGCAGCGACCAGCCTTTATGCCCAAGAGCACAGGGCACTGCAGCCCCCAGACAAATATCAGACCACTCTCCTAGGTACCCGCTCTGCTCTCTGAGCTGCCCAGAAAGCACATCCTGTCCTGGGTTCCTTTTTTGGGGGCAAGATTTCTAACCCGGGGATGGCACAGCCAGCCAGAGACCAAGCCCGGAGCACGCGTTCTGAGGACATGTCATCAGTAACCGGATCTGGGCTGGTGGGCCCTCTTCACATAAAATACATTTCTGCAGCTTGAAAACAACAACAACAAAAAAGACTTTTGGAAGCTGGTTTGAATTAGGTGGAATGGAAACAGGAATTTTCCTGAAGTCCCTTCCTCTCTCCCTTGGGCGGCTACTCACTGCTTGGCAGAAACAGGACACAGTGCCTGGCTGACCTTGGTCCGCGACCCCACAGCCCAGCTGAAGGAGCGCTGAGTCTGGGTTGGGGCGGTAGGCAGGCCCCTCAAGGGCTGTGGAGGTTCACTTTAAATATGATTACCTACTTCCATGGCTCAAGCGATCTGTCAGAATTCCGTGAGCCTCAGAGCCATGATTCTGCGGCCCATGTGATCAATGGCAGGGCTGGTCCCTTACGTGTTGCTGGAATCAAAAGGTACAATTATGCCTTTAAAGCTCAAGGTGCAATTAAATCTCTATAATGGTGCTAATGGCTCGAGCAACCTTGAAGCAGCTGCCATATTTTAAAAGATCAGTCTGAATTGTTTTATGTCTGAAATTGCTCTGTAAAATCTTGTTAATTTTTCATCTTCAGTTGAGAATGTGTTTAATGCTGAGAGGATGGCTTTCTTCCAGCCACACTGCACAGAAGGGGGTTTCCTTCCTCGGCTGACAGGCTCACCCTGGAGGACGAGAGCAAATTGGACTTGACGAGGTGGGGTGGAGCCCTAGTATCTAAGGCCTGGGTCCTCAGGGATCTGCCCTAAGCAAGAGTCCAAAGTGAGGATTCAGTCATAGGACACAGCCCAGTCCAGAGCCCACGAGGGACAGTTTGGATCAGCATCACTTTCTTGGGGGGAGAGAGAAAGAGAGAGAGAGAAATACATGTGAGCACATGGTCTGGCTCCTTCCTTGGGGCTCCCGCTGCCCCCAACCGTCTATAATTGTGGCCAGCAGGTGATACACAGAGCGTTCTGGTGATCTCATTCCCTAGCTGTTCCCCCAAATAAACTGTGGCCCTCTCGAGGGAGGGGCTGTGCCTGGTTCACCATGAGGTCCTCAATAGCCATCAGAGAAGTTAATAGATAGGATGCTGTCCCCTCTAAATTTGGATAGGTAATGGGTAAACAAGGAACAGAAACAGTGGGTATCCAGCCACAAAAGATAAGCACAAGAATGTTTCAGGCCATGAGCTGGGAACTCTTTAGTCATTGACCAAGCTCTTGAAATGGTGACCTAGGATAATTTAGAAATGCAGTGTGTATTACCAGTATTTCCCAGTAAGAACCACGGCAGCTCAGGTGCACTGAGCGCTTTCTGGGAGCGAATCTTGTTGCTAAGGCTGTACACACATCACTCCCTAGCCTTGCAATAACCCTAGAAGGAGGTGGCATCCTTATCCTTCTCTTACAGGGTGGGAAACTGAGGCTTGGGGAGACAAAGTTACCTGGCCAGGATCCCAGAGCCAGCAAGGGGAAGAGTGGGACCCAAACCCAGAGCTCTTCAGTTGACCATTGCACTCTGGATGTGACACTGAAACTGGGGGGTGAGGGGAGGGAGGAAACCAGTTCCTCATGTCTTTGAAACCTTGAAGGCAGACAATGGGGCAGCATCTTCCTTTGAAGATGCCATGGCTTTCTGATTTATTTGGGGGAGGCTGGCTCTTTGTCAGGTCTGACAAAGCAGAGGAAAGTCCTACTCTCTGATGGTGAGGATAAGGAAGGCAACATCCTTCACCTGAAGGCATCATTCCCATCACCGCGTGAGGTTTGGCCCTCACCATCACCTCATGCAGCGGACACAATTATTATCCACATCCTAGATACGTGGAAACTGAAGTCTAAAGAGACAAGGGGAGGCACCTAAAGGCACAGCCAATAAGAGATGGAGTATGGGACCAGCTAGAGACAATCCGAGGCCAGAGCCCTGTCCCTGGCCATCATAATCCCAGCTCACACGGACAGATGAGAACTTGGGGGAAAGAACTAGAGAGTCTACGTGAAGGTTGAATTTGAGTGGATTCTACATTCAAGCTTGAAACAGGGGGCCCCGCGGAGGTTCATGCTGCTTTGTACTCAAGAAAAGACCACAGCTGATTCCGTCACATCGCCGGGGGCTCCCGAACCCATAAAAGCATGATAAGGAATGGGAAAAAAAGAGAGAGAGAGACTACAGCAAGGGTCATAAACTACAGCTGGCGGGTCAAACCCAGCCATCTGCTTTGGTAGATAAAAAGGGGGCTTGGCACACGGCCGTAGCCACTGATGGATGCAGTGTCTACAGCCGCCTCTGTGCCAGAAGAGCAGAGGATTTCCACAGAGAGGACGTAGCCCAAAAAGCCTAAGCTGGTTACTAGCCGGCCCTTTACAGAAAAGGCTGGCCAGCCCCTGGATCACATGTTAGATTGCTTGATGCAAACACCAGCTGGGCGAGAGCAAGCCGTCTCCAGGCAGAAAGGGCACACCTCACCTATCCCGCTGATGCTGACACACCCAGCTTGTCACGGTATTTTTCAAAAAACACACTACCCCAAACCAGCCGGTGCTGTCCCTCGCACACCCTGCTCGCCACCCTCTAGAAGGAGAGCAGCAGTGAGTCTTACCTTTGTTGTACATGTTCGTGGGCACTTGGACATCGCTCAGACTGATGTTCACAGGCAAGTTATTAAAATGGTCATTCGGGGCTAAGATGAATTCCTTCCCCAGCTCCAAAAAATTCCCATCTTTGTCCCTTTCGTTTATCAGCACAGCATTGAAGTATTCATACTGAAAGAGAAAGGCAAAAAGCATTACTTGTGGCGTAGGGCCGGAGGCTGTGAACTCAGACAGACCTGGGCCCAGGCTGCGGGCCGTCCCCTACACGCAGGGATCGTGCCTTAGTCACATAGCTCCTTCAGTCATCCCTGTCGTCTGTGGCTCTTTCTGCACGGGTGTGAGAGCACTAGATAAATATTTCGCAGTGTCATTAAATATTTTTCAAAACCTTAATGTAAGGGGCTTCACAGTACTTCCTTTTATAACTAGAGAAAACTGCCCTAAGGGTATCTTAATTCTTTAAATTTTGAAGACAAACCCTGCCCTTACGCAGCCTATATTTAAGGTGAAGGAGACTACGAAGTCAACAAAAAAACAACAAGCAAATCTGTAATACGTCTCAGAGCCATACCTGCTATGGAAAAGGGCAAAGCCGGGGAAGGCGGGGAGAGCGGCAGCAGAAGGGCTGCGTTTATACACAGTGTTCAGGAAAGGTCTCAGGGCTGTGGGGACACTCACGCAGGGTGAAGTCCCTGTCCCTGAAGGACAGGAGGGACAAGCTGTGTGGGCATCTGCGGAGAAGCGCCCCAGGCAGAGGGACAACACGGGCCACGGGCCTTGGATGGGGGTGTGCTGACACGTGGCGCAAACGGCTGTCCCATCATTATCCTTGTCGCCGTCACTATCATCATCATCTAACAGACACAGGATGCTTACTTTGTGCGTTTATGGGGGGAGGGACAGAGGGTGAGAGAGAAACAAGCAGGCCCAATGCTCAACACAGAGCCCAACGTAGCACTTGATCTCACAACCCTGAGATCCCGACCTGAGAGGAAATCAAGAGTCAGATGCTCAGCTGACTGAGCCACGCAGGTGCCCCCAAAGTGCTTTTCATGTGCTCATTCATTTCAACGGTCTCCTAACAATTCTATGAGGAAGGTTTCGTGAGTATTCCCACTTCACCAATGAAGAAACTGAGGTGGAAAGAACTGAGGCACCCGGTGAAAGATTACACAGCTGATAAGCAGAGCCAGGATTCAAACACAGGTAGTCTACTTCCAGAGTCTGTGCTCTTACCTACTAAGCAGTATTTCAAGATGGCGAGTGTGGTTGAACTTAGCAGACTGAGAACTTAAAACAAGTATGATTGGGGCACCTGGGTGGCTCAGTGGGTTAAAGCCTCTGCCTTCGGCTCAGGTCATGATCTCAGGGTCCTGGGATCGAGCCCCCCATCGGGCTCTCTGCTCAGCAGGGAGCCTGCTTCCTCCTCTCTCTCTGCCTGCTTCTCTGCCTACTTGTGATCTCTCTCTGTCAAATAAATAAAATCTTAAAAAATAAAAATAAAAAACTATGATTAATATGGTAAGGGCATGAACAGGAAAAGGAGAAAATAGGTAAGAATAGATGGATAAGAAGCAGAGAGATGGATATTCTAAGAAAGAATCGAAAGGAAATGCAAGAAATCAAAAACACTATAACAGAAATGAGGAATGCCTTTGATGGCTCATCAGCAGACTGCACATAGCCAAGAACATCATGAGTGAGCTTGAAGATATGTCAAAAGACACTTTCTAATATGAAAACCAAAGGGGAAAAAAAAGGAGGGGAACAGAACATTCAAGAACTGTAGTACAATTACAAAAAGTGTAACAGATATGTAATGGGATTACCAGAAAGAGAAGAAAGAGAGAAAGGAATAGAAGAAATATCTGAAGTAATAATGGCTAAGAATTTTCCAAAATTAATAACACTCACCAAACCTCAGATCCAAGAAGCTCAAAGACCATGAGGTGCATGAATATAAAGAAATGTACACCTAGGTATATATCAAACTGAAAAAAAAAAAAAAAAAAACCCAAAACCAAAAGAAAATCTTAAAAAAGTCGGGGAGGGGGGGTGGAATCTTACCTATAGAAGAACAAGGATAAGAATTATATCGTATTTCTCTTCAGAAACCAGGCAAGCAAGAAGACAGTGGAATAAAATCCTTAGTGTTCAGAGAAAAGGCCCACTAACCTAGAATTCTGTATCCAGGAAAATTGTCTTTCAAAAGTGAAAGAGATATAAATACCTTTTCAGGTAAACAAAATTTGAAGAAATTTTTTGGGACGAGACTTGCTTTGCAAAAAATGTTAAACGTTCTTTAAGAAAACAAAAACATGATATGTCAGAAACTGATTTACATAAAGACTGTTAAAGCAGGAATAAATGAAAGTAAAATAAAATAATCATTTTCTTAGTCTTTTTTTATTAGTTTCAGAGGTAGAATTTAATGATTCATCAGTTGCATATAACAAAAAGACTGAGATTATACCATGTATATTTTCAGACCACAGTGCTTTAAAACTCCAAGTCAATCACAAGAGGAAAGTTGGAAAGAACTCAGGTACATGGAGGTTAAAGAGCATCCTACTCAAGAATGAATGGCTCAAAAAGGAAATTAAAGAATTTAAAATTCATGGAAACAAATGAAAATGAAAACACAACTGTTCAAAACCTTTGGGATACAGCAAAGGCGGTCCTGTGAGGGAAGGATATAGCAATACAGGCCTTTCTCAAGAAACAAGAAGTCTCAAATACACAATCTAACCACACCTAAAGAAGCTGGAAAAAGAACAGCAAATGAAGCTTAAATCTAGCAGGAGAAGAGAAATAATAAAGATAAGGGCAGAAATCAATGATAGAGAAATCATCTCTTTTTATTCTTGACTGACCTAATAGATAAGTTTGTTCAAAATAATAATACAAATTGTTGGGTAATTATAGTTTATGGATAAGTGAAATGAATTACAGCAGTGTTGGAACAAGAGTGAGGAACTGGGAATATTAAAATGTTAAAAGCTATGTATAGTAACCATTTAGTGGTACAGGCTATTTGAAAGTGGACTTGAGGGGCGCCTGGGTGGCTCAGTCGTGGGGCGCCTGGGTGGCTCAGTCGTTAAGCGTCTGCCTTCGGCCCAGGTCAGATCCCAGGGTCGTGGGATCGGGCCCCGCATCGGGCTCCCTGCTTGGCGGGAAGCCTGCTTCTCCCGCTACCATTCCCTCTGCTTGTGTTCCCTCTCTCGCTGTGTTTCTATCTGTCAAATAAATAAAATCTTTAAAAAAAAAAGAAAAAATTGAAAGTGGACTTGAATTAGTTGTAAGCATATATTGCAAACTATGAGGCAACCACTAAAATAATATTCAAAGGAAGTATAATTCATATGGTAAGAAAGAAGAAAGAATTAATTCATATAAGATGCTCAATTAAATCCAGAGAAGGCAAGAAAAGAGCAGAAGACAGACAAGAAGAAAGGCAGGGAGGAAGGGAGAGTGACAAGATCAGCAAATAGAAAACAGGTACAAATACGGTAATATTAATCCAACTATACTGATAATCACTTTAAATGTGAATGGTCTAAACACGCTAATTAAAGAAAAGAAACTAAGAGTAGATGAAAAAACAAGACCCTACTATATGTTTTCGACAAAAAACTCACTGTATATATAAAGAACAGATAGAAGTAAAGAGACAGAGAAAGATACACCATGCTAACACTAATCAAAAGAAAGTCTGAGTAGACATAATTTCACACAAAGCAGACTTCAAAGCAAGGCAATTTATTAGGGAAAAAGACAAGCGTTACAGAATGATAAAAGGGTCAATTCTCCAGGAAGACATAACAATTCTTAACATGTGTATACTAACAACAGAGTGTTAAAATATGCAAAGTAAAAACTGATAGAACTACAAGGAGAAATAAATGAATTCAATATTATATTTGAAAACGTCAATACCCCTCTATCACTGACAAATCCAGCAAGCAGAAAATTGGTAAAAAATATATTTAAACTGAATAGCCCCATCAATGAGATCTAATTGACATGTATAGAATACTTCATCCAACAACAATAGAATATACATTCTTCTTAAGCTCTTGTGGAACAGTCACCAAAACAGATCACATTCTGGGCCAGAAAACACACCTTAACAAATTCAAAAGAATAGGAATCATATAGTTTCTGCTTGTATATTATACCAGAATTAAACTGGACATCAATAACAGAAGGATTTGGGACAAATCCCAAAATACCTGGAGATCAAAGAACATACTTCTAAATAACACATAGGTCAAAAAAGAAGTCTTGAGAAATTATAAACTAAAACTTAAAATACAACTTACTAAATTTGTGAGATGTGGCAAAAGCAGAGCTTAGAAGAAAATTTACACATTGAACACATATATTAGAAAAGAAAAATAATTAATCACCTAAGCTTATACATTAGAAAGCTAGAAAAAGAAGAGCAAATTAAATCCAAAATAACCAGAAGAAAAATAAAACTGTTTTATTTGCAGAGCAGGAGTCAATGAAATTGAAAACAGGAAATCAATAGAGAAAGATGAATGAAACCAAAGTTGTTTGAAAAGATTCCTTACAGTGAAAATATTTAAGCAAAATCAGCCAAGGGACTAAATGGGATAAAGTCCCCAGGAATCCAGATTCAGATTTCGAGGGTTATCTTCTGGGGCAATCATATAAGATGCATTAATTCTTCCTGCAATTAACTGTGACAACACATTTGAGATGCTGCCCACTGAGAGGCTTGATAAGGACACAGTGCTAAGGACATTTACTGGGGGGTGGTCATGTGACAACACTATTTACCAACGTAACCTCATTGAATTCATAGAATTCTATACCTAACAACTGCAGAGCACACATTCTTTTCCAGATTATGCACTAGGCTACCAAACAAGTCTCAGTAAGTTTAAAATAACTGAAACCTACATAATATGTTCTCTGACAACAGTGGGCTCATTTTAGAGGTCATTATATGATAATGACATGAAAAATATCAATGATATCTAAGAAAAGATGATATCTAGAAAAACCCCAAGGATCTGGAAATTAAACAGCATACTACCTCATAACACATGAGTCGAGGAAGGAAATGACATGAGAAATCGGAAAATTTTGTGAAATTAATGGTAATTTTAAAAAAAACAATATTTGCCAGATGTAGCAGTTTAGAGAAATACAGAGTTTAGAGAAAAATTTACAGATTTAGAGTCTTATAATAGAAAAGAAGAAAACTTTAAGATGAATAGTCTAAGATACTCCAGTAAAAAGAGAGAAAAAGAAGAGGAAATGAAACTCGATGTTAAAAGAAGGAATGAAATAATAGAGATAAAAGCCATAAAAATAGAAAAATAAAAAACCATAAAAATAGAAAAAATAATGGGTAAAAAATCAAAGATATCAAAACTTGGTTTGTTAAAATGATTAATGAAATTTTAAAATCCTAGCTAGATTGATGACAAGAAATGTAAAAAAGTACAAAATACTAGTACCAGGAATAAAAGAAGAAACATTATAGATCCTACGGATAATGAAAAGATAAGGAAATATTACAAACAACTTAATGCTAATATTTGATAACTTGAGTTAAATGCCAATTCCTTGAAACATATAAACTACCAAAATGGACACAAGAAGAAATATAAAATATGACTGGCTTTATAAACACACACAAAATTGAGTTCACAATTACTAGCCATGCTAAAACAAACAGCTTTAGGCTCAGATGCCTTACATAATGAATTCTATCAAATATATAAGGAAAAAATAGAACTATCTTATATCAACTATTTCCCAACTTATTTAATGAGGGTGGCATAACTCTGAATCCAAATCAGACATGAACATTTAAAAAAATACATTACAAGGGCACCTGGGTGGCTCAGTCAGTTAAGTGTCTGCCTTCAATTCAGGTCATGATCCCAGGGTCCTAGTCTGCTTAATTCAGGATGGATGACAAAGTTCAGTGTAAAGCTAAACCTGTAATACTTCTCAAAAAAAAAAAAAAAAAAAGATAAATTTCTTTGTAGCCTTCAGGTAGGCAATGATTTCTTAGGACATACAAAGCACTTACAATTTTAAAAATGGATAATTTAGACTTAAAAAATTTCAAAACTCTTCATCATTAAATTCACTATTGTTTTAATTTAATTTTATTTTTTCAGTGTCCCAAGATTCATTGTTCACACACCACACCCAGTGCTCCAGGCAATACATGCCCTCCTCAATATATCCACTATTATTAAAACTAATAGAAAAACCATTATTGAGGAAAAACAATTCATAATACACATCTGACAAATGACTTATACCCAGAATGTGTAAAGAATTCCTATAACTCAAAGCATCAGTGAAAATATAAGGCAGTTGGGGCACCTGGGCGGCTCAGTAGGCTGTGTCCAACTCTGGATTTCTGTTCAGGCCATGATCTTAGGGTCGTGAGGTCAAGCCCTGTGTTGGGTTTCGCACTGATCTTGGAGCCTGCTTAAGATTCCCTCTCTCCCCCTTCAGCTACGCCTCCCCCCTCATCTCTCCCCCTCTCTTAAAAAAAAAAGGAAAAAATATATAAGGCAAAAGATCTGAACATCTTCCAAAGAAGGTATCTGAATAACTAATATTCAAGCCAAAGAGTGCTCAACATGATTAGTCATCAGGGAAACGCAAACTAAAATGCGAACCCGATGCAATTTTACATTCACTAGCGCAGCTAACGTTAAAATTTCTGAAAATACTAAATGTTGGCAAGAATGTGGAGTAAGCAGAAATCCTATACATTACTCATGGAAATATAAAAATCTTTGGAAAACCATTTTATCATTTCATGTAAAGTTAAATATGTACCTACCCTATGATCTAATAATTCCACCCCTAGGTATCTAACCAATGGAAACATAGCCACAAATATGTGGTGTGAATGTTCACAGAAGCCCCATTAACAATAGTCAAAAACTAGAAGCCCAGTGTCCATCAACAGATGAAAGGATAAATAAATCTGTGATATATTCACATAGTGGATTATTACTCAGGAAAAAACTACTCATACACTCAAAATATGGGTGGATTTCACAAACATTTTGAGTGAAGTAAGCCAGAAACAAAAAAATGAACATATGTGCAATCCCATTTATATGAAGGGGAGACAGGCAAAATTATTATTCAACAGTGAGAGCCATCGTGGTTTACTTCTCCGAGGGGGAGGGGGGGGATTCAATTCAAAGAGACACGAGAGAACATTCCGGGTTACTGGAAATGTTCTATATCTTGATGAGGTATGTGTTACTCAGGTATATTCATTTGTCAGTACTCACTGAATTGTTTGCTAAAGAGCTGTGCATTTTACTACACAGAAATTCATGTTTCAATAAAAAAATTAAGTCAAAAAATACTTTAACCTTTTTAAATTATTAAATCAAAAACTTGACGGAAACAAAACTCAGTTTGATAAGTTCCACCCACAATTATTTTTTAAAGCATAACTTGCTATGCTATGACACCCCAAAACAAACAAAAAGGCAAGCCTTCAATGCCACTTTGTCATTATAACTCAACGCTAAATTAACACACAAAGTCTCGGCCAGCTTGGTGAAGGCCAGTGCGATCACGGTTCACCTACAGGCACTCTGGAGGCAGCTTCTAAATTGCCATTTACTTCAATAATCCTCACAGACCAGAACGCAAATGAAGGAAGGATGAAATACAGGCAGGATTCCACTCATCATTCACCACGGATGACAGGGAGTTCTGTGCCTCCTCCCCAAACCCATTTGTCTGTTCTGTATTGATTTTGAAAAGGCTGACTCAGTGCAAACAAAAAGAATCATTTCTTGGTCCTTGGAATTCATGGCTGTAATTACGGGGCTCAGTGGCTTTGTCTAGATGATCAAGGAAAAGATCCATTACTCCATCTCAGTATTTCTGAATCCCTGTCACCCGTGGGGTCAGAGTAAATTAACTCTTTTGTGAGTAAATCTGATAACCTACTAAGTGTGACGGGGCACAAAGGACACTAAACCAGGGGACAAAATGTGGCAAATATACACCAGGGGCAAAATAGCAGGGGCGCTGTCACCCAGAACCTAGCACACAGCAGCTCAGAATGCAGTGGTCCACTAAGGCTTGAAAAGTGAGTCAACAAGGCAAGGATAGGCGTAGGCATACTTTTCTCTGTAAAGGGTCAGTAAATACTTTAGGCTTTGTGAGCTATGGAGTCTTTGCCACATCTCCTCAACTCTGCTGTGGTAATGTGACAGTGGCCACTGACTATACATAAAAGAATGAACCCAGCTGTGCGTCATTCAATCTCTATTTACCAACACTTTACACAATTACAGAAAAGATTTGGGCTGCAGGCTGTAGTTTGCCAACCCCTGCAGCAGGGTGTTAGGAGATTTTCAAAAGAAAAAAATTAAATTTTCCATAGTAAATAAATAAAAATAAGATTTTCAAAATACAAAACTTCTGGCTGCAATAAATCAAGCATTTCTCTCACTAAAATTTAGGAGCACAATATTGAACAAGAGCAAAGTTGGAGGACTGACGCTACCCAACTTCAAGGCTTTCTACGAAATGACAATAATCAAGACAGCACAGTATTGGCAAAAGAATAAACAGATCAATAGAACAGAATGGAGAGCCCAGAAATAGATCCTCATAAATACAGTCAACTAATCTTTGACAAAGAAGCAAGTATAGTCTCTTCAACAAATGGTGCTGGAACAACTGGATATCCACATGCAAAAAAAAAAATAATAATAATAATCTATACACAGATCTTATACCCTTCACAAAAATTACCTCAAAATAGATCATAGACCTAAACATAAAATGCAAAACTACAAAACTCCTAGAAGGTAACACAAGAGAAAACTAGATGACCTTGGGTTCAGTGATGCTTTTTTAGGTACAACGTCAAAGACATGATCCATGAAGAAAGTAATTGGCAAACTGGACCTCCTTAAAATTAAAAAGTTCCTCCATGAAAGATTATGTCAATAGAATGGGAAGACAAGCCACAGACTGGGAAGAAATATTTGCAAAAGACACATGTAACAAAGGACTGTTATCCAAAATATACCAAAAACTCTTAAAGCTCAACAATAAGAAAACTAACAACTGGATTAAAAAATGGGCTAAAGATCTTAACAGACACTCCCACATAGGATATATACAGATGGCAAGAAAGCATGAGGAAAGATGCTGTACATCATATGTCATCAGAGAAATGCAAAAGAAAACAACAAGATACCACTACGTGCCCAGAAGAGTGGCCAAAATCCAGAACTCGGACAACACCAAATGCTGACAAGGGTGTGGAGCAGTAGACACTCTCGAACGTTACTGGTGGGAATGCAAAAGGCAACAGCCACTGTGCAAGACAGTTTGGTGGGTTATTTATCTTTTATTATCCAATAATAATTATTATTATTGGGTTATTATTTATTTATTTATTTTCAAAACTAAACATACTCGGAGCTCCTAGGTGGCTCAGTCATTAATCATCTGCCTTCAGCTCAGGTCATGATCCTAGGGTCCTGGGATCAAGCCCCCACATTGGGCTCCCTGCTTGGCAGGAGGCCTGCTTCTCCCACTACCATTCCCTCTGCTTATGTTCCTTCTCTCACTGTGTCTCTCTCTGTCAAATAAATAAATAAAATCTTCTAAAAATTTAAAAAATAAAAAAGCTAAACCTACTCTTACCATATGATCCAGGAACCCTGCTCCTTGGCATTTACCCAAAAGAAACGAAAACTTATGTCCACATAAACACTTGCACATGGATGTTTATAGCAGCTTGATTCATAATTGCCAAAATTTGGGAACAACCAAGACGTCCTTCAGTAGGTGAGTAATTAAACTGTGACACATCCAAGCGGTGGAATATTATTCAGCACTAAAAAGAAATGAGCTAGCAAGACATGAAAAGACCAGGGGGAACCTCAATACATATTACAAAGTGAAAGAAGCCAACCTGAGAAGGCTAAGTACTGTATAATTCCAACCATATGACATTCTGGAAAAGGCAAAACTCTAGAGGCAATAAAGAGATAAACGGTTGCCAAGGATAGGGGTGAGAAGGATGAATAAGGTTCATCCTTATTCCATGGTTCATCCATGGAGGTTTTTAAAGACACTGAAAACGGTCTATATGATATTATAATGATAAATACATATCGTTATACATAGGTCCAAACCCAGAGAATGAAAGGTGCCAAGAGTGAATCCTAAGATAAACTCTGGGCTAGGTGATGAGGTGTCCGTACAGGTTCATCATTGGTAAACTGCACCATCCCGGTGGGGGCGTGCTGCTAACATGGAAGTCCGTGCACGTACAAGAGTGTGTGCGAAATCTCTGTACTTTCCCCTTGATTTTGTCACAAACCTAAAACTGCTCTAAAAAAATTCTTTTTCAAAAAAGTTTTTGAGTACCATCTCCCTCTGTAACTCCTGGGTACTACCTACCAGCTATTATAAATACTAGCATGTGCACATTATCAAACAAACTACAAAAATAATCATAAAAGTGAATAGGAATAAAGCGACATATACCCTCCCCGGCATCCCAGGGGCTCACTCTGAGCACCCCGGCTGCAGCACTTCTCAGCAGTTCCAAATGACGACCTGTGCAACACAAAGCAACCCCATGGACTATTCGCAAGGGATTTTCTTTCTTTTTTTTTTTTTAATGTGAGCCATGGTGAGCAAAGTTTGGGAAACACAGGAAGAGCTGGGGTTTAAGGGAGGATCAAGAGATTTCTTCATTTCAGGACTTCTCAGAGCCTTTAATTCATTCTGGGAGTATACTACGTGCACTTGGAATATCTGGGGTGAGAGTTGTCATGTGCACCAGTTCTCAAATACAGCTGATCAGGTAGGTGTCCCTCTCAGCATTTACCATGGGGGGGACCCTCTACAAGTCCTCGTGCAATGTTTTGTTAATACAGCTCCCTGCCCCATGGGACTAGTTTTGCGACCATAGGAACCTGTGTTTGCTCACCGTTGTATGCCCAGCGCCTGGCACCTGTAGGCTGAATAACAGCTCAAATGACCAACGTCAGAATCCATGTGGTCACCAGGTGTCCCACTGGAGATACATTCCTAAGACTCATCTTCAGAGTTAGCTCTCCCAAGCCATGGGGTTCCAGGGAATGTTCTGGGCAGGTTAGGACTGTCATGTTGTAAGCGGTGTGTCTCCCATGGCCTGGGGAAAGGGAAGCTATAGGAGGCCAAGGGGAAAATATTTCATTGCTCTACCCCTCTGTCAGCTGTAGAATCCAACAGCTCGGGCCAGCTCGTTGATTCAGCCAGATTCCAGTTACCATGTGGAGCGAAGTTCCGACAGGAATGATCGCTAGGTGGCAAAAAGGCTTCAGTCTGCATGAGCTCTCTGACTGGTTGGTGGCGACTGCCTATATGTATGGAGAAGGCTTTTGAGGCCATAGCTCAACCCAACGACCATATGCTCTCTTGGTAATGGTGGCCCAGCCTCCCCCACACACCACCCACATCCTCAAAAACTCGTCACTTCCTAGTTTAGGGGTTGGCAAATCGTTTCTGTAAAGAGCCAGAGAGTAAATATTTTAGGTTTTGCAGGCCAATCTCTGTCACAACACTCAATTCTGCTGTCTTAGCAAAAGTAGCCAACGATAATACAGAAACAAATGGGTGTGGCTGTGTCCCAATAAAATTTTATTTACAAAAACGGGCAGCTGGTTGGACATGCAGGGTTCCGAACCAGGAGCCCTGGTTCCCTCTTTACTCTTTCCAGGTGAGGGGCACCTCATCTCCTGGTCAAGACGTCCTAAGGCAATGCCTTTCGACTCCAGCTGAGGAGTTTTGCGACATCCAGATGTCCAAGCCAGACCTCAGAGCAATTACATCTGAATTCCAAGGCGGTATTTTTTTTAGCCTCTCCCGAGTGATCGCAATGTGGGGCCCAGGCTGAGACACACTCTTTCCGAGGGTGACTTCCGTTTCCCCTTCCTGCAGGGTAAGTTGCATAACAGAACTACAAGGCCCCACCACAGAGGGCCGGCTTCATGGGCGGGAATGTATCTGCTCCACACATTTGGGCTCTAATTAAATCCTGCCCGGACGGTTCTCCAGTTGTTTCCTGTGTGTGTGTCCTGTCGAACCAACCGACACCAAACTCCCTGGGAGCTGGGCCCGTGCCTCTCTCACCTCCTTGCCCCTGATCCTGAGGACGACTCCAACTGGTAAAATCCAGCCTAAGGGTTGGGCCCAGAACCTGGGGTCACACAAAGCTAGTACCCACATTGGAAGTGTCTGGGTTAGCCTGGGTTCTCCAGAGAAACAGAACCAAAAAAGAGAAGGAGATACTGATTTATTGAAGGAATTGACTCATCTGACTGAGGACAAGCAAGTCCAAAATCTATAGGATAAGCTCCTGCGGTCTTGAGTCTAGGTTCCAGGGGGCAGATGGGTCAGGCTGGAAGCTCAGGCAGGGTTTTCATGTTGCCACCTTGAGGCAGAATTGCTTCTTCCTCACAGAATCTGTCTTTGCTTCTTAAGGTTTTCAGCTGATTAGATAAGGTGCCCCTCGTTAGGGAGGGTCATCTGCTTTACTCAAAGTCTACTGACTATAAATGGTAATCACATCTGAAAAATACCTTGTTGGCAACACCGAAACTGGTGTGTGACCACACAGCTGGGCACCATGGCCTAGCCAAGCTGACACAGAAAATTAACCATCACGGTGGCTGTCCCCTCGCAGTGGATTGTGGCAGCTGCCTATCGGCTGGGCTCCCAGCCAGCTCCTTGTCCCCCGCCATCCACCCAGGCAGCAGCTGGTGATTCTTGAGAAACGTGAATCAGACTGCACTCTGCAGCGGTTTTCTGCCTCCCTCAGAATAAGTCCTTCCGCAGGTTTGAAAGGCCCTGTGCTCTGGCGGCTGCCCACCCTGCCCACCTGTCTACTGCATCGAATAGCTCTCACTCCACTCTTGCCACGCCACCCTCTTACTACTTGTTTCCACAGAAGCCTTTTGCCCCAGTCTCCCACCCTTCTGGGCAGACAGAAGCAATGCCCTGGGATTCCCTGAGGCGGTCCCCCCTCCCAGTCTTTATAATAAACTCCGCCCAGCTCACTTGAGTAGGTTTCTGTTACTTGCAAGCACTGAGTCCTAACTGGTACACTCATCACATCCTGATGATGAAGAATCTCCGAGAACCTAACAGGAAGACTTGCCAGGCCCCAGGGGGATGCTCGCCTCCAGCCTGGGAGGGTCCCTGTCCTGTGCACATTCCCCCCTACCCTCATCCCCTCACTACCCCTCACTACCCATTGGGAAGACCCTTCCCACTTCCCACCTGAAACTTCATTCCCAGCCAGGGGAGCGATCTGGGCGGGCCTCCTGATTCCCATCCCAGGTGCCCCTCTGCCTCGAATCCACCCTATGCTCCACTTGTGAAGCAGGAAATCAGCCGGGCGTGGGAAGGAGAGGAGAAGCTTTGGCACCTGATGCGCAGGGTTGAAACCGTGTTTGCTTCCAAAGGGCGCTCTACCAGCTCTGTGACTCAGTTTCCTTGTCTATGAAAGGGCAAGGTGACACCTACCTCTTTAGGCCTTTGTGCTGATTGAACAGGATGAAATGTACAAAAGCAATGGGCACAGAGCCCAGAGCAGGCTCTTTATGTGTTTTGGTTCTCTCCTCTTTTCCTCATTTTTCCCCCTTCCCTGCTCTGGGATGATGGCCAGCCTTTTACAACTTAGATTAAAAAATAAAAATTACTAGGAATATTAGTTCCAAATGAGCCAAGCAAATACCAAACTCCCAGTGAATGCGTGTCCTGTGGGGGAGTGACATATATGGCTGCTCATCCGAGCCCTCTCCAAAGGTCTAGTGCTGCCTAGTTACTACTCAATAATCTCATCTTCTCCACATGTGTGAAAATTGATTTTTTAATGATCTGTTCCAGAATATTTCTAGGTACTAATGTTACATTAACTCATTTATAATTCCCCAAGTGTCACAGTTCTTTGAAAAAAACCAGATAATGAATATTCCTCTCCCAGCCATCTGGAATTTCTGGCCGCTTGAGAATACTCCAATACAAGTATTAGCGGCCTACTTCACAAGCTACTTAGGCAGGCCTTGGACTGTGGCTTCCTGCATGCTTGCTGGCCGCTTGGCATTTAGTTTTAAGAGGCTTGGAGTGGGAGCATTTAACTCCAGCATGCTGGGTTCAAATCCCAGCTCTGCTGCTTAGCCACAATCTCTCCATTATGTCATCCATAAAATGGGATTACAACCACCCATGTGAGAGGGGAGTCATTGTGAGAAATAAACAAATAAAAGGTCAAAACCAAACATCACTCAGTTTAGTGCTTGACTCACAGTATTGGGTTGTACTGTAGAAAGCTGCTTTTTTTGTGGATCAAAAATGGTTGTTCATTGGTAATTTCATAGAGTTCTAGCTAACAGGATCTTGACAGATGGTAGAAACCACTATCATAGCGGAGCTGACAGGTAGACAAAGGAAGAGGAAAGCATTTGAAAAGGCAGGGCATCGTCATCTCCCACTCCCTGGTGGTGGGTTTCCACTGGGTCCCCCTCACCCACTTTGCCCAGCCTCCCAACTTAGCACCACTTCATCTCTGTTCTGTCCACCCCAGCCTTGCTGGTCTGTTAGCCTGCCCATTGCTCCATGGTCTGTGTGGCCTCTGCTCATGCTGTTCCCCCTGTCCAAAACACTTTTCCCAGCTGCCACTTACATAATCCTTACTTCTCCTTAAATCCAGGCCAATTATCACATCCTCAGGGCAGCCTCCTCTGTCCTAGGTGGGGACATCCCTGTTGGGTATTCTTGAACTGCTTATGTACAGCACTCATCCTGGGGTCATCACACATTTGGTCATGTGATTCTCTGGTTGAGACAGTCTCCATCTACAGTGTGAGATAGGACCACAGCTGCCTCTTCTTGGGCCACTGAAATCCCAACACCAAATACAATGGCTAGACCACAAGAGATCAATGAAGAAATATGAAGGGATGAATATCCCACAGCAGCAATGCCCTGAAGTTGTCCCCAAGACATGGTGGGAGCTCAGAAGAACTGAGGGCAGCCAGCAGTTGACCCAAGCTCTGGCCTTGAAAGACCAGGGGTGATATGGGGGGAACTTGCATTACTCTGGGGGCTCAGGATGCTCTAGGGTTTATTTGGCTGACCTCTGGATCTGACACCATGATAGGAGACCTTTTAAGGAAGCTGGAAACCCCTCTGTGAGCTCTATCAGGGCCCAAGCCCTAGCAAAGAGATGTCAGACTAATGGAAATCCCAGTTTGGCTAGGCCCTTTCATCAGGTTTTTCATTCATCAAATGCCTTCTGAAGGCTTCCTGTGTGCTGCTTCTAACCTTGCCACTCCCCTTCCCCACCAGCAGCCAGAACAATTCTTCAGAAATTAAGCAAAGCTGTCACTACTTGAAGCAGTGGCTTCCACTGGTGCAGGATAAAACCCAAGATCATACTTGATCAAACTCTTCCCTGCCCCCTCAACTCAATCAGACACAGTGGCCATCATTGGATCTTGAAAAAGGCCAAATTCACTTCAATCCCAGGGTCTTTCCATTTGCTGTCTGCTCTGCCTGGAATCCTATTCCCCAAGACCTTGGTATGGGTCACTTTAGGTCTGAGCATAAATTCCAGCTTTGCAGCAAGCCTTCCTAAGCACCCCTGGCTATATCTTTGTAGTCACCGTCAAGACCAATGCAAGAGAACTTTGAGCAATGATGGAAGTATTCTATAGCTGCACTATCTATAAAACAGAGACGAGCTACTTATGGTTATTAAGTATAGGAAATGTCATTGGTGTGACTGAAGAACTTATTTTTTTAACTTGATTTCATTTTAATAAACTTTAATCTGACTTTAAATAGCCACACATGCCTAGTGGCTACCAGACTGGACAACAACAGGCCCAATAGCCTGTTTTATTTTCTTTATTGCACTCAATATCTAAAGTTCTTTTTATTTGTTCATAAGTTTATGTCTTATATTATCTCCCCTCATTAAAAACTTGAGCTCCATATGAATATAGTAATTTTCTCTGTTTTGTTCATAGCTTGGAGCCCAGTGTCTACAACAGCCATAGCTGGCTGTTGGGAGGCATTCAAATGGGCTTTGAGTAGGTAGACTTGCGTCAAAAAGGATTGATACAATTATCCTCACCACCAATCTCAGATGGATCTAGATAATCTTCATCTGAAAGCAGGAGTTTCCACCCCAGGATTTGTACCCCAAGCAAGTGGGAGATGTGTCAGACATGTTACTACAAATGGTGGAAGTACTCACATTTGCAAAGGACCGCCTTTTCTAATTAGTTAGAGATTTAAGGTTAGCTGAATAATAAGCTGTAATCTGTATCCAGATTGATTTTCTTGAGTGGGAGGGAGTTGAGGTGACTAACAGCTGAAGGAGAAAACTGCATATGGGAGCCTATCACACAGATGAGCATCAGCTGTCTCTTCTACTCAGGTGCAAAAAACAGCAAATGTGACAAATATGATTGCTTTGGTTCGTTCAGCATCTCTTCTCCCTTATTGCAGTAATGGAAGCCCAAATTTCTGATATAGGGGGAGATGTCAATCAAGGGGGCCCTTGCACTCCAGCATGTGACCCAGGCTGACCAATCAGAGTCCTCTTTCAGGCAATGCAATGGATGCTGGGAGACTGACGTTGGCACAACTGTTAACATGGGTCACAAGCTGCAGTGCTGCTGCTTTGGGCTGCCAATGGCCATCTTGCCCCACACTCAGAGATCACTCTCCTGAGAACAAAGCCACACAGAAACCAACAGAGCAAGAGGTGGCAAGGAAGGAAATTTGATCAAGTGATTTTGGTCAAATCTTGACTCTAGTCATGCTTAAAGGCAGAGTTACACCTTGTTTTTGATTCTCATTTTACTTGGGTTGCTGGACCCTAACCAAGAGCTCAGAAACACTGCCATCAGCTCTTGCCGTAACGTTGATTTCCCTGAGCCTCAGTCTTTTTCACAAGTGGAAGAGAAACAAAAACATCTACTCATGTCAGTTATTTTCTTTAGAAGTAACAAAATTTATCCCAAGATATAAAAGTGCTTGATGGAATTCAAGGGACTGAAAGCAGCCCGGCCTCGGGAAAGACCTGGAACTGGAATTGAGAAAGCCACCAGCCTCCGGAGCCAAGTTCTCTCACTCCTCCTTTCTGTCCTTTTCCAGTCTCCTCTCTAAAGGCTGGCTTTCTTGGCCCATTGGTTCATAGAGCAAAGAGAAAGACCCGTTTCCACCCTTCTACTCAGAGATTAACCCAGGATAAACTGAAATTTTTGATCCAGTCCGCAGACCCAAGGTGAGGGAATGTAATTGGTCCACCATGTGTCAGATAGTCCTGGGATGCGTAAAACAGTAATAAGGTCAAGCTACACAAACACGGTTCTTGGAGCCCATCCTCATAAACAAAGGGGCTACTGGGGAGGGGAGGGTCATTGTTAGCCTGGCAGAGACCTCAAAACGTGTCTACTATACTATATTACAGAAGTTTTTATAAGGACTTACTGACCTAATATACCGTATATGAAATCATCTGTGAGAAACCATTGATTGTTTCATGGCTCACATTCAAGAACTATAGGTTGAATCAGAACATGTGACTTCAAGGTCCAAACCAGCAAAACAGCTTATAAGACTAACTAATCATCCTATACAAGCTCCTGAAGTGTCCAGTAAATGGATTTTCTGGTTCAAGAAAAAAAAAAAATCACCTATGAATTTGAATCCCTAACTGAGTAGCAAAATATGGGAGAGCAAGACTCAACCAGGGTACTTGGGTTTTAGAACATGATGATATCCCCTGCCTCTAAGGTAAATCCATATTCAGGGGGCTGCCTATTAGTGTATTAAACTGTATTTAAAATTATTGAGTAGCTGGAATTAAAATAAAAATTTAAAAAAATCTTAGGAAACATAAAAAATAAAAATAAGAAAATAAAATGATATGCCTAAATTGTTCTTCTTCAATTCCCAATAGACTAAGAAAGCTTCTTCATAAAGCCCAATTTAAGGAACGAATAAATCACCTCCTAGTCTCTACATCATGATAACTTTGCCTTTCTTACTCAGAAGAGTTAAGAAGCAATTAAAAGGGAGACACAGAATATGTGGCCTTATTATCATGAGTACTGCAATTTAGAATGTTCTAGCACTTACTATCACAGTGGTCCAGTTGCTCTGATGATTTACTTCTGCATTTCTGGATGTTAATTAGGGGAAGAGACATTCAAGACCACAGCATACACACCACAAAAGGAGGGGACATCCGCTGCCAGTTACCAAGGTAACAAATTATAATGTTGTCTTAACATCACTGCATAACATCTTAACAGCTTCTCAGATAAAGAAAAAATAAGTGATAATAAGTGCAATGAGCACTAGGATGCCTAATGTGCAGGGCTAGGTTTCCAAAGACTGACTTAGTATATACTTGGGGCAGGGATATTGTTGGGGGTCAGGGTAAAGAATGGAATGAAGAGCAACTATAAGCTTTTCTAGATACATCGAGAATATATAGAATTTTGCAATATCTAGAAAAAATGTTATTATATTTTCAACACAAAGTTCAATGTCATTTCATAAAATACCAGTGTTATCTGAAGCTACATCAAGGGTGATGTGTCCAGGTACTGTACTGTGTCCTTGCTTAGGATCTCTTAAGGTCTTCTGCACACCCTCCTGCACCCTTCTGACCCCATGAGGAAACTGCAGCTCTGCATGATTAAGTAATTGTCTGAGGGTCCTACAGCTAGGAGGTGGCAAAATCTACACTGGAAACCCAATGTGACCAAGTCCAACATCTATGCCATTTTTGGTTGCCCTAGACTGCTTTCCAGAATTGCAACTTAACAAGATATCATGGAAAAGCATGCATCTATTGCAACATACCTAGATAATACACTGTCTTGTATTTAGTGAGTATTCTGAATATGTTTGAGTAAGCTGACCTGTTTGAATTACAATAAATTGAGGAAATGAGACGTCATGAGTCAAGAAAAGGAAAACTAGAAATTAAACACAAGGACATTCCTTAAAGATTCTGCAATAATTACTCAGGAATAAGATGGAAGATTGTGAGGTTGTGATCTTTTCCTTGCTCAGCCTCCCCTGTTTATTCCTGTTACTGTTTTAACTTCATATGACAATAAATAAATGGGATAAAAAAAACGAACATCAAAATAACAAATAAGAGAAGCCGGTAAATCCATTTAGTGCTCTGACACTTCATTTGAGATAATGTTTTGGAGAAAATGGATAAACTCTTCCTTGCTGACAATACAGATCAGGAACTGCTCTGTGGAGAGAGAAAACGGCTTCAATTTCATCTCGTCAATGGAGGTTAACCTTCTCTGTAACCTTAACAAGGTCCAATCTACCACGCACACTGCGAAGGCTCTGAAATACTTCCACCTAATAAACTGTAAGACGCTGTTTGCTTTAGAGGCCATTAGGATCAAAAAATGGAATGTTTTCAGGCTGCTGTGTTGGGACCTTGAAAAAAAAAAAATCACTGTGGAGCAGTGCTGAGGTACCTAGACTGAAAACGAGCAACCAAATCTTAGAACTGTTAATGATGCAAATATACACAAAAGCCGACTTAAGGTTAATATTTCTCCAGTGCTTTTCAATCCCTTCTCCATGGATCTAAAAGAGCAATAGCTTTCTCTGGCTGCCAGGCAGTTTAAAAGGATTCATGAGTCATTCGTTCCCTCTCTCAATTAACATTGCCAGGCACCTGTGATGTGTTGGGGGCGGCTGAAACAGTAGTGCTGAGGATCCCTCGTAGTTTCCTCCATGCCCTAGTATCCTTTGTAGCTCCTGTGGGTCATGTAACTAGCTTGGCCAATGGGCAGTGACTATATGTGACAGGTGTCACTCAACATCTAAAGAGAGGGCTCAGTATCACACAGTCTTTCCCTTTTGCAGCAATTCTAGTAGGTTCATTTTCCAAATAACGGAAAGTGCCTGGGTCCCTGAGTCTCCCACTGGAATCATATTCCAAATAATATAACAGAAGCTTCGTATTCCGGGTAACAGAAGGAGCCTGGGTCCCTGAGTTTCCCACTGGAAGAGAAATGCCCTGGACCACTCATGGAAACACGGTGGCATTTACATAAGCAAAAAATAAACTTCTGTGTGTTAATCAGCTGACATTTTAGGTCTGTTTGTTATACTAATGCAGTTGGGCCCCAGGCTAGGCATGTTTTTGAAAAGATGAGAAATAATATAAATCCCTGCCCTCGTTGATTCCAATCAAAGAAAACTGAAAATAAACATAAATTACGGGTATCAGTCTTTTATAAAAATGTTAGATTAGTTTAAGCCACTTCAATTCACATTCAGATCTCCCTGCTCACTAGTAATGAAGGCATTCTATTTGGTTGAAAGCCTTCCATTAGTTTAAAAGCTCCAATTGTTGAACCATCAACGTCTATAAGAGTGTAATAAAGGATAGAATAACTAAGTGTTATGAAAGCGGAAGCTATAGCCAGATTAACATTCATGAGTTTACCCACCACCATCCCATTCACTGTCATTTAGAAATACAAATACAATAATAAAAATTTCAACTTACAAAGAAGCCAAATGCTTCTGATTTCCCCACCTCCTCCAGCAAACGACAGCAAACTCTGGAGTTTCTTTTATGGCGTCTCAATTCTGCTCTAATTATTTTGGAAAGAAACTGTATTAGAGAGTTACCAAATACAGCAAATGCAGTTTGTTGGGAATTGGAGTTATAACTTACATACTTATTGATGCATATTTCTCCCCAGTGTTAGCTTTAAAAGGGAAAGTATATTTAATCTGCCAACACAACTCAAAGAAACCTAAATATATGGCTGTTCAAAAAGAAAAACTCATTTTCGAAATCCCCTTGCGTATATTTTAGCATCCCTTAATGAAAATTTTGTATAAACCAATAGACCTGATATGGTAACGTGGTGTGAGGACGTTTGCTCTCATAAAGATCCATTTATATAAACTAACACAGACATTGCTTAACCCTTCAAAGCATCACTTCCCTCTCCTCAGAAAGCTACAAATTAATTCAAATGTATTCATTTCACAAGGTCTAAGCAAATGGAATTCAGATAAACTCATCTAGCAAGAGATTTGCCTGTAGTCGGGGGTGGAATAAAAAGAGAATGTCTACTAGCTTTTCAGCTGCTTTGGAGAATGAATGCCGTGTTCAGTTTTTGGAAAACGATGTAAAGGCTGGGCTTTCCAGAACAAATAGCTGTGGAAGAACCAAGAACAGTTAGCCATCATTTCACATGCTCGGGCTATTTTGAAGTCTTTGATCTACCCCCAGAGAAGTCACGGAAGCCAGGTCACTGAGAAGCTACCCCAGACTCCAGGGCCACTGTGAAATATTAGCCACAGATTTTCCAGAGGGTGGTAATGGAGATCACACAGCTTATCCAACTGCTTGAGGTTTCTGAGAAATCCTGCAGGCAACCCCAAATACATTGAAAACACAACTACTTTGGCTGTGCAAAGGAGACACCAAAGGCAAGTGAAGTTTTGGAAGAAGCTGGTGATTGTCCCCAAACCTTGGAAGACAAAATACATGTGTGCCTTCTCATCAAATGTCCTTCCTGTTTCATTACCCAAGGGTGGCCCAGCCGGAGGCCACTCTTTCATGTTTGACCTCTGTATTCTCCTTTCCAGAAGCAACAGCGTTAGTGCTAGACATCTCCAGGGATCTCAGATTCTGGGAAGCCACTGGGAAATGAGCATCTCCAGCCTTCGCTGGTTCTCCTGACAGAGGGGAAGCCACACACAGGATCAGAGAGTGTCCCAGTTCCCAGAGACTCCTGTGATCATGACAGAGAGGAGTGATCTCCAGCCTGAATCAGTAGGCTGGGATCTTCTGCTCAGGATTGTTTTTGCACCTACATGGGTCTTCAACTTTTGCAGCCTCTGTCTCCACATCTGTCAGCAAGGTGTTTCCACCAGATGGCCCCAGGGTTCACCTCTCTGCTTTCACACACTTCAGATTCTGGAATTTGTTCCCATGATTTTTAGGCTTTTAACACCACCCGTCACACTGGTATATGGAAGCAGAAGTCCATATTTTCCATCAAAACTGCCCCAAATGGAGAAAGAATTTTTAGAAATCAGGAAGCAGCCCAAGGTGACCAGTCACAATCATTAAAATCCTGAAAGTTCCACATGGAAGCTTAAAATTTTCATGCCCATTTTCTTCTCTAACTTGTTTGCGACCCTGCTTTTATGCTTTTTTTTTTCTTATTAGAAGACCCCTATTTCGGCAACTGAAACATGTATTTACCCCTACCCAGGAACTGAAAACCACACTGGTGGGGCAAGGCAGCAAAATGGGATAAGAAAGCATAATGAGGTCATCCAAGATGTAGAAAAATGTTTTGATTACAGGATGCAGGCTCAGTGGCCGCAAAGCCTCATGGGTCCGTACCAAGCAACAATCTCAGCAAAAGCATTTTATCTTCAAAACTCCAAGAAGAGGCATCAGGGAAATACAAATCAAAACCACAGTGAGATACCACCTCACACCAGTCAGAATGGCTAAAATTAGCAAGTCAGGAAATGACAGATGTTGGCGAGGATGCGGAGAAAGGGGAACCCTCCTACATTGTTGGTGGGAATGCAAGCTGGTGCACCCTCTGGAAAACAGTATGGAGGTTCCTCAAAAAGTTGAAAATAGAGCTACCCTACGACCCAGCAATCGCACTACTGG
>CM053603.1:16984601-17016734 GCA_028646535.1 Procyon lotor | reverse complement strand
AGACTCTTAATCTCAGGAAATAAACTGAGGGTGGCTGGGGGTGGGGGGCTAGGGTGGTTGAGGGATGGACACTGGGGAGGGTGTGTGCTATGGCGAGTGCTGTGAATTGTGTAAGCCTGATGATTCACAGACCTGTACCCTGGGGCAAATAATACATTATATGTTAATAAAAAAAAGACAAAAAACAAACTCCGAGACATGATGAGAAAGCAAAGAAGTGTTTTCTCAGGGTCAGCAAACCCCATGCAGTCTCTTCTGAAGGGGCGCCCGGGGTATGAGTCGAGAGATGCAGAGGAAGTGCTAAGTCCTATTACAGACGTGACGTGTCTAAACCCACACAGGTGTGTGAGATTTAGGGACGCGTAGTTTCCTGCGAGTCTCCTGTTCTGACCAACAGTTAAGGAGAGAAGAAATTCTCCGGGCGGCTTACAGGATTAACCCTGTAAGAGATAAGACAGCCTGCTGTCTAAGGCAGAGCTGCATCTCCCAGCTTCTGGAGATAGGACGAGCCACTGGATAACAAGCTGGACTCACAGCCGCCCACGGGGCACCTAGAGCATTTATTCCTCTAAGATACGAAAACACAGCATTCGATCAGTTGCTCTCAAGTATGTGACCACGTGTTTAAAAACACAGGTCACACGTCTTCCTGTAATGAAATGTTTTAGTAAAATAATGTCTGTCGGTGATAATACCGCGGCTGCAGGACACGGACTGACATGGGGCCTTCTCTCCTACCGAGCTCTGGCGGCTCTGAGAGGGCAGGGGAGGAGGTGGGAATGGCACACAGGACTCGATCTTCAGGAAACAATCCAAAGACAGGGGAGCTGAGACCAGCAACACACGCAGGGAGCAGGCTCCCGAAAGGGCTCTAATTAAGGATCCCCACACTCCAGGCTTCCTTTCACCACGATCAGCTTCGGCTGTATTCTATCACCTGTTGTGTTCATTAATAAGTTTTATCATGCTGTTATTTTAAAACATACATATATTCTTTTTAAACGATAACTTTGTGTCCCTACTGTAACTGGAAAAACTTGCATCCTGAGCCACGAAGTAGAAAGAAACCTTATAAATACAATAAAAAGAAGCAGCGGTATTAAATTCTAACTATAACTGCTTGCTCTCTCTTGCTTAAAAATGGAAGATAATCAAGAATTCAAAAGATCTTGAAGGTACATTAATAGTAAATTGAGACTTTCTTCCTGTTGTCAGAGGCATTAACTGAAAAGGAGTAAGTCTATCAACACTGGTCCAAGTTCTCCGCCTGTGAACGTCCCTGCAAACTCCTCTCCAGGTCACCCATCGAGTGACCGTGCAGAAGAGGGCATACCCATGTGGGGACGACGGCTCTATGTCACGCGATGGGGGAGCCCCTGAGGGCTTTTAACCTCGGAAAGGGCCCGATGTGAAGTCCGGAAATCCCTAGGAACTACGGAGATCAGACTGGAGAAGGGACAACCAGAAGACAAGCGAGCCGACTGAGACAGAATCCCAGGCAAGAGACCAGGACACCTTAGACCAGGATCGTGGAGAGACAGGATCAGGAGTTTGACAAAGTGTGGTGACTGTCTGACATGGGCACACGGAAGGCAGCAAGGCAAGGGTGCTCCTCAGCCTGATGGCTGGTGTCAGTGAATGGATTGTGGAACTTCTCTCAGAGAGAGGAACCGCAACAAGAGAAGCAGGCACAGTGGGTGGGGGGCAAGATGGCTGGTCGGTTTTAAAGAAGCAGTAACAGGAGACAGGCTGCCTGGCAAGATGGATAACCAGGCGGGCTCTGGAGTTGAGCTGAATGGTGTCAAATCCCTGCTCCGTCACTGTGATGACCTTGGTCAAGCTGCTGAGCCATCTTGTGCCTCAGTTTCCCCATCTCAAAAAAACTGAGGATACACCAACTTGCCTTCCCACAAACGTGAATTGGGGGAAATCGGAGGGGGAGATGAAGCATGAAAGACTGTGGACTCTGAGGAACTGAGGATTCGGAGGGAAAAGGTGGGATGGGCGAGCCTGTGGGTGGGCATTGAAGAGGGCACGTATTGCATGGAGCACTGGGTGTGGTGCATGAACAATGAATCTTGGAACACTGAAAAAATAAAATTTTTTTAAAAAAGAGCTCAATGAGGCTTCAAACATTTTTTTTACAATTTTTAAAAAATAATAAATTTTTAAAAAGCCCTGAGAATAACTCTTTCCTCACAGGGTGAGGTACTCCACGCCAGCTAATCACTTTGCATATGAGCCAGCACACTCTGAGCTCTAAGTATCAGCTGTCACTATCATTCCTAGAAGCCCAATTGATCCACATATATTTTGATCAACGAACATCCTCAGAGTGACCAATATGAGCCAGGCCCTGCGCTAGTCTCTGCTGACATTCCCCAAAAGGACCTAGCAGCCCCTGTGTTGCCCTTGATGGACCTCCAGCCACTAAACTGCCATCTTATCTATTGCTTCTGGTTTTTGTTTTGTTTTGTTTGAGAGAGAAACGGAGCAGTGGGAAGAGGGAGAGAGAGAATCTCAAGCAGACACCCTGCTAAGCTCGGAGCCTGATGCAGGGCTCGATCTCACAACCCTGAGATCACTACCAGAGCTAAAACCAAAAGTCTGACATTTAACTGACTGAGCCACCAAGCACCCCTCCTCTACTGCTTCTTCATAGGACGACTTGAGAGAGGTACTTATGTTCCTATTTACCACCCACCTACATCTTTAACAGTAATGGGAAGAGATTATTAAAGCCTTAGCAAACTATAAAACTGCCTTCAAATCTAGGCAAAGCATTAATTCCCACTTTTTATTTGGCTTGACTCTCAAAACAGGGCTGAATGGGAGACAAAGTTGGAAGTAGAGAATAGTAGTTGATCTTGGTGGCTCCCCCAAGACCCCAGGAAGAGCCCAAGGAAACCGGCGGGACCTCCCAGCCGTGTTGGCTAACTTTCTTAAAAGGAGATTTCTTCATTTACCCTAAATGAATGGATTTCAGTGCCAACATGTCAAAGCAAAACAAAGCAAAAAGCCCTCTAGTCCTGTCTCTTCTTTTGCTGCAACTGAGACTTTCCACACCCTTTGCCATTTTGCCGAAGGAAGTAATTCAATTATCTTATTCTCCAAAAAGCAGAATCACTGGCAGACCCTGGAGATACTCTGCCCCAGATTAAATCAGGACTCTGGTGCTCGTGAAAAGTGCGCTCTTTCCTTCACAACTCACAAAAGGACCGCTGCAGGGGCAGTGGACCCAGGAACAAAGCTAAGCCCTGGGAGAGGAGCACAGGCCGATGCTTCAGTCTCGAGCTCCGCGGGGACTATCTCTGCCCTGAGCTCCTTCATTCATTCCCAACCTGCCCCACTGGTCAAGGTAATATTTTACTTAGATTGCAGTTCTCCTGAGACTCTGTGCTCAGAGTCACAGTGAAAAGTTTGATGCCAACATTTTCGGTGTACAGTAAGCTTACAAAGAAAGACTGGAGGTTACAAAATATTTCCTGAGCTCCACTAATATCACCACTGGATTATAGAGGCATCCTGCGGGCTACGTTGGCCAGTCCCTTAAAGCTGCAATCAAAGAATAGAGAGATTCAGGATCTCCAAAGATGTACGCAGCAAACAGCATGCATCCCTGGAACTCAACCTCATGAGGGCAATGAAATATTTAAACTTGTTCTTCTAAGTGCACCAAATTCTGGTGACCTAGACTACCTTCCTTCTTCTGTCTGCCCCCAATAGTCTCTTTTTCTCATATTCCCTTTCTTCCTTATTTCTCTCTTTCTCTCAATCTTTCTTGCTTCCTTCTTTCATGTACCTCCTTCAATTACAGCCAATATTTGCTAAGCACTTGCAAGCCAGGTCCTCTGCTAAATGCTTTCATGCATCACTTATCTAATCCAAAGATAAGAGGTATGGTCTTAGTTCATTTGAACCACTATAACAAAATACCCTTAATAAGACCAGATGGCTTATAAGCAACAGAAATTCATTTCTTATAGTCCTGGAGACTGGGAATTCCAAAAAGGTCCAGGCGCGAGCAGATGCAGTATCTGGTGAGAACCCACTTCCTAGGCAACTACCTTTTTGCTCTAACCTCACGTGGCAGAGAGGTAAGGAAGTTCTCTGGGGTCTCTTTTATAAGGGTACTAATCACATTCATGAGGTTCCCCCCTCAAAACCTGGTCACCTCCCAAGGGCCCCACCTCCAAACACCATCACATTGGGGGTTAGGATTTCAAACTATGAATTTGGAGGGAAGGACACAAATATTCAGCCCACATTAGTATCTTATCATCATCATCATCATCATCATCATCATCATCATCATCATCATCTCTACTCCACAGATGAAGACCCCCAGAGTTCAAAAGATGAGGCAACTTTCCCAGAGTCTTATAATAACTCTCCCAAATCTCCATCAGGCTATGACTTAAAGCCCCCATCTGACTGATTCCATAATGTTCCTCCTAAACCACTGAGCTTCTTTCTCCTTCCCCTCCTCCTTCTCCTCCACAAGCCCAAGTGGGTTCAGGCAGCACTGATGTATTTCCAAGACTCTTCCTAGGTTTACAGTTCAAGCGCAGCAGGGAGCCCACATGGGTTGTCACGGGCAGCCCACAGAGCTACACTCCCATTCCGATGCCATTTGGGGCTTTACTTTGAACTTATTTTCCTGGAGACAGATCAACTGAGGCAGTGGTCTGTATCCTTTTGCCAGCTGGGACTCTTCTTATTGTTTATTTGATATGGGGAAAATGCAGCCCTGGACCTCTCGCTTTAAGACAACACACACACATACCATCTGCTTGTCTATTAGAAAGTTAATTAAAGTTGATTTTTAGTGCTGAGGACCTCACAGAGCTTCTAGCGAATAGGCTTCAAGCCACAGTAGGGCAAAATCCACCAGGAATCTCTGAACTTTTCTTTTTTATATAATCCTTGTTTCTCAACCCAAAGATAACACTGCAAAATGATGAAGCAAAGCTTTCGACACCGGATTGCCTACAAAATCCCAATCAACTGTCCCAAACTTTTGAAGGGCACCCACTTTCCTAGCTCTACTCATTATTATAGTGTTGGGCAATGATCAAAACTCAACACAGCTCAGAAATCACAACATTATGATGAAGTGGGTCCCTTTTTACAACTATTTTATATTGATTGTACTAACTTTCTTCTTTTAAACTTTTCCACATGTTCAAATTCATTTTTATTTAAAAAAAATAAGTAAATTTTCCCCAAGACCCCAAAATAAATAAACACTATATATGAATAACATTTGTAATGTTACTAAGCAGTGCCAGCCATTGAGGGGAAAATGTTGGCCCAGATCAGCAAATTCTCTTCCTTCCAAAAATAAAAAAGGCAACAACATCAGCATAATGACTGGTTTGTTTGGGTTTGGTCTTTTTTTTTTTTCTGTTAGGTTGTGGTTTTCTTGGTTACAACAATGGGCAGTATAACCAGAGTAACACTAATATCGTATTAAAGGAGTCCTGAAATTAGCAGAGGTAAAACTCAATTAATTTGATACTTTAACAAATTTTTCTGTCCTCTCCTTGATTCAATACCAAAATAATAATAATAATAATAATAATAATAATAATAATAATTTTATACAATACTACTATGGTAATCAGAGTTCTAAAGATGACCCTTACGCAAAATTCCTGTACCTTAATTCAGTTATACATTAATCTGGGGCTATTTTGCTGATGGAATTGAAGTCTCAATTCAGTTGACCTAAAAATATGACATTTGGTCCTGATCAGGTCAGATAAGCTCTTTAAAAGCGGAAAGTTGTTTTTCTGTTTTGGGAGTTTTTTCCTACTGTTGGCCAAAGAGGAAGTCAGACATATTTGAAGCACCAGAAGGATTCAGCGTGTCCTCGATGGCTCTGAAGATGGTAGGGCCACATGTTAGGCCACAAGGCAGCTTCTAGAGACTGAGAGCAGCCCCCAGCCGACAGCCAGCTAAGCAGTGGGGACCACAGTCCGACAACCATGTGGAACTGGATCCTGCCAACAACATGAATGAATTGGAAAGTGGATTCTTCCCAGAGCTTCTAGATGAGAACCTAGCCCAGCCCACACCTTGGTTTCAGACTTGTGAGACCCAGAAACCAAGTCAAGCCTACCCAAATATCTGACTACAGAACTGTGAGATAATAAATTGGTATTATTGTAAGCAGCTAGATATGTGGCGACTTGTTATGCAGCTATAAAATAGCAACACACCTACCATGTGCCTGGCTCTCTGCTAGACAATTCCAAGAGGAAGTGCATTCACTTCTATGTGGTCAGTTACTGAGCAGTCGTTCTCCCAGAACATGAGCTAAGCATCTCTTCCTTCTGTAAGTCTACAGAGCTGTGTAGCAACAAGTCCTTGTGTGAAAAGTCAGATGCAAATGAACAACAGGAAGAGGTACAATCAGATGACAAATAGCAGATCGAAAGCCCTCTAGGACTGAGCAGATTGGAGGATGGAAGAACATCATGGAAAAGTGTGCACTGAACAACCAGGCTCCTCACAGAGCTATTTAAGGATTAAATTAAAAATATAATAAATAAAGCTGTGTCAGTAATTAGAGTCTACCTGACTTAAACAATAGGGCATCATAGTATGAGTCATAACAGGAAGTCCTATGTTAGGGAGGGACATGACTTGTTTGGCTGACAATGACTTGGAAGAACCAGATTCTTTCCACCTCTCTGCTCTGCCAATCTGTGATGATTTTGTATTCTGGTTGGTGGAAAGTGGCTATAGCTTCTTTGGTCTTTGTGTTCAGAAACAAGGCTGTCCAGAAGCAGACTAGGATCAAGGGAACATTTTCCCAGAGGCCCCCTAACAGGATTCCTCTCGAGTTTCATTGCTGAGAGTTTGGTCACATGCTCAAATATGAACCGATCGTGTGCAAAGAAAATAGAGGAAGATAAGCTTACACCAAAGAAAAGGGACCCCTGGAAAAACACACAGGGCTTTCCGGAGAATGCGTAGGCTCTTAAACCTAATCAGGGTTCTATTTAGGATGGAAGTGAACGGTGAAGATGCTGGATGGACAACCAACAGAAACTAGTGTAGAAGCTCTTGGCACAGGGCTGGCATAAAGTATGTGCTCAAATGTTTGCTGTAATGTTCATTATTTGTGCCTTATCTTACTTAATCCTCATAGTGATCCTAAAGGAGAGTCTTTAAGAAAACACTCCTAATATGCAGCAGAACCAGGATTTGGACCAGGGTCCAGTTGATGCTAACTGATCCAGAAATTGTTTGGTCTGCTGGAAAACTATAGCCCTAAGAGTCTACTGTAAATTTGTCTAGTCTCTTTTAACCAGGCTGGGTGACTGTGACACAAATCTGGTTGAGAATTAGGACTAGGAGGTGGGAACAGGACACTAGTGAGAACCCCAGCCTCATCAAGAGAATGAATAATAGACTGAAAGGGGAGAATACAATCTTTGTGGGCACAAATCACTCCCAGGTGCAACCCAGGGCTTCCATAGACTGCTTCCTTGATTCTATCTTGCCCTTGTAAAATAGGAGATAAGGTCCATAGTACCAGATGTTTTTCTTCTACTACTGATGTTCCAATGTTTCTCCAAAGCATTATTATAGCTTAACAATAGATTGAAGCAAAAAGATATTTTTTTCTTTGAATGTTTGTGTCTCAGAGACGAGAGAGAAAGGACAGAAAGTGCTAGATTTTCTCTTCAATATCAGGTTCAACCAAGATAAAAGACTTCCTTTTTTGTTTGGATTGAAAGGGACGCATTCTTAAGACAATTTTGGTTTTGATGCCCATTGAGTACATATTTTAAATAGTTTCCAGAGACGTGATCATGCACTTATCTCTTTGGGATGGCATGCTGTAACAGACAGGAATCTGCAGTCGCAAAGAACAGAAAAAAGCAAGTCCAACTGGTTAAAGTGAAGAACAGAACTGACTTATGTAAGTGAGATATCTGGAAATATGAGTCTAAGGCACAGCTGGATATGACAGAGCGTCAAATAATGTCATCTGGACTCTGTCTCACTCTTTCTTCTCTTTAAGTTCTGTTCTCAATCAGGCTTTCTCTATAGTGTGGCAGGATGTGGCAGGATGGCTTTCATAGGCTGGGGCTGAAACCCCCGCAGTAGAAAAGAGCTTGTCTTCTTCTGTAGCTCCAGCAAAGTCCCAGGGTTGGGCTCTGATTGGTTCTGAGAGGGTCATGTGTCCATCCTTGAACCAATCACTGTGGACCAGGAAGATTTCACTCTTTGACCAGGCATGGGGCAACACATAAACCCTGAGGGCTGATGGATCGCCAGCAAAACTCAGGGGATATTACCAAAAGAAGAAGGATGGAGATGGGGTGGGCAAATCACCTTAGAAAAGACAGCTGCCTTCTTACAGTGGTAACCCATTCTTCATCCTATCACGTCAGCACATCACCAAGCACAAAGCCACATGTATCAAATGAGGAAAAGGCAAACGACAAAGCTGGTGGACACCAAATTCCCTATGCAGCAACCAGGAGTAGTTTGAACGACTTCTTTATCCTACTCTTATCAGACCGAACCCCACAAAATTTCCATTTTTATCCGTTAAAAGCCCTCAAATATCAGCATTGACATATGGTTCATCCTAAAATGATGAGTGGATTCTCCCTAATTTCACAAGGCCCGTTCATATTAATAAAAGTGGGTATTTATGTAGAACTTGTACCAGGGCTTTAATTCTAGCCCTTAAAATTAAATACCAAGTACATTAATGGATTATCTTTAAAAGAAAAAAAAATATGCAAAGCTATAACATCGGAAAGTAGATCAGTGATTATCAGGGATGAGGGATGGGGTAAGGAGCCTAATGATAAAGAGCTACAAGGAGACATCTGGAGGTGAAGGAAATGTTCTCTACAGTGATTGTGGTGGTGGTTACACAACTGAATGCATTTGTCTAAAGTCATCAGACTAAACACTTATCACTGGTAGATTTTATTGTATGTAAATTATACTTCATCAAAGCTGACCCTCCAAAAAATTAAATTAAAAAAAAAATCAGATGAAGTGATGTTTTATTGACAAAGAAGCTAAAGCTGCCATATACAACTATTTGGCCAAGAATCAGGGGAGGGTGTGCAGCAAGATTCATAGCAAAGTTAGAGCTGAGGGGTCCTTAGAGGCCTGTTGGTTCAGCTCCTTCACCTACTGACGTGGGCGGGCATCTTCCTGTGTCAGCCTGTGTGGCAGGCTCTCCCTCCCCCTTCCTTTTGGTAATAGCATCTTGATTTCTGTGATCTCAGCCCAAGGCACTGACCACAGTGCTGGATCCAGGAGAGAACTCGGGCACACGCCATGCAGCAAAGCCCAGTGCCCCCAAGTGCAGAGCAAGTACTGGGCACAGATGGAGAGAGCAAGAGTACCCCGGCCTTGATGATGTGGAACTACCCGTGAACAGATGAACTGTGAGAGCCAGACAGGCTCTTTTGGCCTAAGCCAGTTGGCTCTGTGTGGTCTGTCAACATGAACCCAAAAAGGTCTTGTTCCCGTAAACGGGGGAAGTGAAAACTCTCAGAAGGAGACGGTTGTGAGTTGAATTATGTCCCTCCAAAATATAAGCTGAAGTTTGAATCCCAGCTATCTGTGAATATGTCCTTATTTAGAAAAAGAGTCTTTGCAGGTGTACTAAGTTAAGATGAGGCAGAGTGGGCCCTAATCCAATATGACTTGTGTCCGTGTCAGAAGAAATGCAGGGACATGGACCCACACAGGGGAAAATGGACCCACATAGAGGCAGAGATGGAAATGCTGCAGCTACAAGCTACAATCCAATAATGCCAAGGATTGCCAGCAAACCACCAGAAGCTAGAGGAGGCAAGGAAGGACTCGTCCCTGGAGCCTCCAGAGGGAGGTGAGCCCTGCCAACAACTGGGTTTCAGACTTTCAGCCCCCAGAACCGTGGGATAATAAGTTCCTATGTTTTAAGCCACCCGTTTGTGGTACTTTGTTATGGCAGCCCTACGACGCTAACACTGATCCTGGTACCGGGAAATAGAGGGTTGCTATAACAAATACCTAAAAATGTGGAAGTGGCTTTGGAATGGGGTCATGGGTTGAGGTTGGAAGAATTTTGAGGCGCATGAGAGAAAAAGCCTGGATTGCTTTGAGGAGACTGTCGGTAGAAGTGAGGACATTACAAGCAATTCCAGGAAGGGCTCGGAAAGAAGAGAGGGCTACAGCAAAGCTCCATTTATCTTCGAGAATACATATCCCATTAGGAACAGAACGTCGCTGGAAATAGGAATGGTAGAGGCTCTTCTGGTGAGGCCTTAAAAGGCAATTATGAAAGTGTTATGGGCAGTGGAGGAAAGGCGATTCTTATTTATAAAGTGGAAGAAAACTTGGCTGAATTCTGTTCTGCTGTGGGGTGGAAAGTAGAGCTTATGAACGATGAACCTGGATTCTTTCGCTGAAGAGAATTCAAAACAAAGTACGGAAGTTGTGGCCTGGTTTCTCCTTGCTGCTTACGGTCCAATTCCAGAGGAAAGCGATAAATTGAGAGCATTGTTAAGCAAAAAAGAACCAGCACTTGGCGATCCGGAAAATTTTTTGCCTATCCAGATACCAAAAAATGAGAAAGTGGGCTCTGGAGAGAACACTAAGAATGTGGGTGAGCCCACTTCAGCTGGAAAGATGAGGGGTAGGACTCCCAGAACCAATTAGCCATCTCTGCAGGAGCAAGAAGTAGAAATGGGATCATCCAGGAAGAATCTGTGGAGAACCCTCCAGTGTGTTGACTCGGATGCCCCAGGCATTCGTGGAAGACTGTTACATCAGCAGAAACACGGTCTGCCTGGCCTGAAAGAGACAGAGATGAGATGAAGGGAAGGAAGAATGACTCTGAAGGCAAAGTCACAGATTCAGAGAACAAAGAAGGTGGGACCCAAAGGGTGGGGTTGCCACCTGGGGCCCAGAGGGTGGACCCCGGAGCCACAGAGGATTATTCTCAAGCCTTGAAACCTAATAGAACTTGTCCTTCTGGGTTGCAATCCTACTTGGGCCTTCTCATCCCTATAGTCCTATTTTCTCCTATTTGGAATGGGACTATCCACCCTATGCCCGCCCCACCATTATATTTTTAGAGGCAGATAACTTATTTCACAGGTCCACAGATGGAGAGGAATTTTGTTCCAGGATGGGTCACATATGGAGTCTCACCCATACCTGATGATTTAGAAGATGAGGTTTTGGGCCTTTTGGGTGGATTATGTTTAGGTGAGATTTCTTAGTCACAGTTGAGGCTGGAATGGGTTAAGACTTGGAGGATGCTGGGATGGAGTTGAATATCTTTTGTACATGGCACGGATGTGAATTTTGGGGACTCATAGGGCAGGCTGTTATGGGCTGAATTGTGTCCCCTCAAAAGATATGCTGAAGTCCTAACCACAGGCTCCTGTTAATGTGACTTCTGTCCTCTAGAATCATGAGATAATAAATCTCTGCTTTATTAAGCCAGTATGTGGCACTTTGTTATCGCAGCCCTAAGAAACTAATGCCGATAAAGACTAACCCAGCTCCCCAGGGCCAATCAATGACAAATCTGTGAACTGTGACCCTGATTTATAGATGATTTGGCTTACAAAGAAAAAAAAAAAGGAAAGAAATAAGTAAATACTTTAATAACCATTTCTTCCATAAACAACTAATTGCTACAGTTATTGGATTCATACATAGGATTCTGGAAGATGAACTATTTATTTATATATATATTTATTTAGACACAGAGTGACATAAAATCAGCACTGAGTCTATTACTTTCCTTAATATAAAGAAATGCAAACTTGAAACAAAACTTAAAAGGGCAAAATAGCAAATCTTTTTCATCAAAAACATGAACACAGTATGGTCATTCAATGGAGTGAATTTGACTTGCCCTATATATTCAGCTACGTGGAGAGACAGATTCCTACATTTAGCCAATGAGAGCAATTCTTTTCCTATACTGTGTGTATCAGAAGAAGCCAGAGCTCTGTCTCCCGTGTTTTGTACAATCCGCTCTCTAAGAAGTATTAACTGAGTGATTAATAACAGAACACAGGCTGATTCTTGGATCCCGCCCCTCGGCTCCGTGTTATTCCAACGTAGCATCCTGGACTAAGGGATTCAAAAATACAGTTCAACTATCACATTAAAAGTAGTTTGCCTTTTCTTGTTTTTCACTGAAAGGCCGATTGAGTGATACTGACCACTCTAAAATAAATAAGTATAAGATAAGGTCTCCTATGGTTCCAAAGGACCCATGATTAAATTCATCTTGAGTCAAAGTGAGACGTGAAGAGTGGCGAAATAACTAAAGATGAACGAATCTCTGCAGAGATGATGTATGGCTCCCCTGAGAAATAGAAGACCATAGCTCGCCTCGCACTTGGAAAGTTAAGACGCCGTGATGATGAAATAATGCAGAGGCGAAGCACCTGTCACAAAGCCCTGGGTTCTGGACAAAAGAAACAGCCAAATCCATCTGCTGCACAAGCACGCTGGAAGTCTGGGGTGGTTTGACACTCGGTTCAGTGGTGACCAACGAGGTGCAGACAGACCGCACTGGTGAGAACATGAGGTCTGCTCACTCATTTTTCCTCCTCCTAGCTCGCTGGCACTTTCCTGCAAGGTGTGGGCCTTTCAGCAGCCCTGCTCTACCTCTTGCTCCGTCCTCCAGTTTTTGAAAGGAACCAGACCTCTCCTCTACTTTTGACCTAGGGAGGACGTAACTTATCTGGGAGTGAAGACAACCCACAGGGAGAAGAATCTGAGAGACGGTTCCTGATGACATTGCTCGAATGTGCCCAGGTCCTGATGACACTGTTTGAATCACTGGATGGGGACACGGTCTAGACTCTAGGTCGAGAGAAGAAGGTTCCTGGTGTTCCAGGGGAGAGGTTCCTGACTCAGGCCTCAGCAACCAGGGCTCGGTGGCCAACTCAGAGCTGGGCATGTGACTTGGGCTAAATCTGTCAGGCCAATTAGAGGCAATGAGCTTCAGGTGAGACTCTCATGTTGCGTTTCTAGGGAAGCAGATTCTGCTTGGCTTTGGGACTGGACTATAGCCCAGGAATATGGGACTCAATCATGAACACAGAATTCAGGTGTTCTTATGTCCTATGCTGAGACCCTGTATTCATCCTCCCTGGAGCCACATCTGTAAGTATTTTTGTTGCTGTGCTACTCTGGGTTGAGTTTTCCTTTTTACATAATAAACAAGCCTTTTCTATTGTTATGTTCAGCGTGGGCTGGTCATTTCTGGAACCTTCTCTCAGAGGTATTATGGAAGGACCAGAATCCATTACCTTGGATTCAGGTAATGGACTCATTACCAAGAACCAAGGACTCATTACCAAGGGACCCATTACAAGGACTCCAAGGCCAAGATCAGAATCCTCCTCCTCGGAATGATCCAAAGTGTCCTCTGAAATAGCTCAAAGGCAGGGCTCCTGGGCCGGCTTCGCTGGACTCTTGATTTCAGCTCAGGTCATGATCTCGAGGTTACGAGAACAAGCCCCACGTTGTGCTCAGCACTGCCTTGGAGCCTGCTTAGGATTCTCTGTCTCCTCTCCCTCAGCCCACCCTGCCTCCCTTTCTACAAAAACAAAACAAAACAAAACAAAACAAAAAAAACAAAAAACAAAGTCAAGGGTGGAGTTGTCAGTAATACAGGCCATTCATTGTAAGAAAGACGAACCCTCACAGCTTTCTTCCACCATCGCCAAAGCCTCATTGTCAAAAGAATAGGGAAGCTGGCCTCTCCGGCCCATATTTGCTCTGATGTGTAACTGTGACTCGGTAAGAGCCAAGCAGTGTCCTGCCCGAGTGTCAGCAGAAGCAGCAGATGGGTGCCCTCCTGCCATCGTTCAAGGCCAAGGAGAATCTAAACAAACAGAAGCACCACGTGGCCCCCAGGCCGCAGAGGCCCCACCACACCACACCGCACGAGATATCGAGCCTTCACTTCTGTGGTCTGGCTCACCAGCCTTGTGTATACTGCATTTGACTGCCATGAAAACAAAACACTGGAAATAGTTCATTTTCTGGAAACTTCCTCTCAGAGCCGCTTGAGGTTCTTAGATTTGAACCAGCCTCCGTACCCCTCCTGAAATAACCTCTGAAACTCCTGATCTTCTCCCCAGACAAGCTGCTTCTCCAGGATTCCTCTGTTATTCTCCTTCCATACTTTCCTCATGTTATTCGCCTTGGCAAGGAAATCATCATTAATACTTTCACCCAGCATAACAGAATTTCTCGGATCCTTCCCCCCCGCTCGGATAGATGATTTTTAAGAAAAACAAAAACCTGCAGTTGCCATTCATGTGGCAGTTTTAATCTATTTTGAATTGGAACAGATTAGCACTCAGAGAGGTTGTGCAACACGGATCAAAGGAAAAATGAGCTTGGGACGAGTGGTTCACAACATTTGCAAACAAGGATCGGCCCGTTGGCTGGAAAAAGCCCCGACTGTGTAATTAGCTGAGATGTCAGCCTTCAGCTGGAAGAATGTTCCTCCTCAGGGGCCCTCTTCCCAGATCCCACCTCGAAGAATCCGGAATGTGGAAGAAGCCTCATCTCTGGAGCCTATGGTTCAGAGACATGCCATTCCGGGGGAGTCAAAGGTGCAGAGAAGGTTGGAGGGGCTGGAAGGGGCGAGCTCGGGCAGTCGCGCCAGACCCCACATGCCGCAGGCAGGAGGGATGAGAACATCGTCCTCGGCCTGCATTCAGGTTTGGACCCACCATCGTGATGTCTCCTAAAATATCATCATTTAGGAATCCAGTCATTTGGACAATACCACAAATATGATTTGATCAAGAAGATGCCATACTCCTTAAGGAAAAGAGACAGAAAGATATCCAAAAAAGGAAAAGTGACTAAAGGTCATCACCCATTAATTATCACCCATTAATTCTGGGTGATAATCTGGGTGATTGCTCCATTACTCACTGTCCTTTTCTGAACATTTTTGAAGAAAAGGCAACCACACGTGCGGTAGAGGCCTGAACGGTGGGCCTGGACCCCTGACATCTGGCCTCTTCCCTCCCCCTTGCCACCCATGAATCCCCACCTGAATCAGGTGCTTCTGGAAGCCTCCTTGTTCCCATCTGTGCAGAGAGTCTTTCTTCTCTCTATGCTCCACACGTTTCCCCATGACAGTTTTTGACCAAATCGGCCAAAGTTTGGGAACAGAGAACCTGAATGGGTAAGGGCATTGATTCTGACAAGATATCAAAGACAGACAGACAGCAGGTCAATCAGGAGATACAGAGGGTGTCAAATTCGAAGCATCTTGCAAAACCGCAGATGGGCAAAGACATCTTGAGCAAGATAATAGCGATGATAATAATCATTGGCCATGATAATCACTGATCTGGGTTCTCTACTCTCTCCTCATTCGTATATGAATATGTGTGCGCATGTATATTTATATACATATATACACGTATATACATACCTGTACCTATGTCTACAGATACATTCTATATGAGCATATCTATATAGATATACATATGCATATACGTATACATACAGCCTATACATACTCTTCTGCTTTTTGCTTAGAAAGCTGTTTTTTTTTTTTCCTGTGAATTAACACAGTTCAAGCCTTGTTACCCAAGAGTTTTATAAAGGCCAATAATTCTTGAGATCTCAGACTAGGATCAGTCTACAGGTATGTTCTGTTTAGTCCAAATAGTGAGGTCTATACCGTGTTTTAAATTTCAGATCCTTGTACACACTTTTTTTAATGGGATGGTTCACTTCAAAATATGGATTTCCAGCTCTAACAACAGTGGACCTATGTTTGCATATGGCAGCAGTGGCAGCTCATCTCAGCTGGTCCCAGTCCCTTCCCCTGCCATCGTATTCCCTACCACTGTTTATCACTGGACACCTGTCCGGCCCAGGTGGACTCTGAGCTTTGCCGCCCTACGGCACCTGCAGCTCTGACTCGTTGAGGCAGAGGCTCACTGCTCAAGGGCAAGGGTAGGAGTGATAAAGGGATGATTTCATGGACGATGTGGAATTTTAGCTACACTTGGAGAAGTAAGACTTTCCTCCAAAAAGAATATCTATCTCCAAAGCAATAGGAAACAGAACTGTCATTTTTAATATGGAAATCCTAAAAGCAGTACTGAGCAATAAACCAAGTTCTGAGTAAGGATTCATTAGCCCCTACAGCCGTGTTATACAGAAATATAGAGCTCTGAGGATCTCAAAATTCAGGCCAATCACTTACTTAAATTCAACGAAAGTGAGAGCTACATGTGGCCGGCAGCTCTGAGTGCCCCCTGGGGAGGAGAGGTTCAGCTCTATAGGGCCCAACTCATGTTACTTGGTCCCCTTGATTTGTTTCCCATCTCAGGAGGTAGTTGTCTGTGGACCAAGGAGGTGGAAATGTGCAAGAAAAGGAATAGGCTAGTTTATGAAAGGGCATCAGGCACGGTTCTTTGGCTGCAAGCAAAAGATACTTACCGTAGCAATTTAAACCAAGAGGGAAAATGAATGAATGAATGAATGAATGAATGAATGAATGAATGAATGAATGAATGAATAAATAAATAAATGAATAAATAAAATAAAATAAACCAAGAGGGAATGTTTTGAAAGTATACAAGGCCTCACAGAATCAAACAGGAAGACTGGAGAATAAGATTTGAGAAAGAAGGGACGAGGGCCATCATGGATTTCCAAGTAACAAAAATTCCTCACATTCTGGTCAGGAAAACGGCAGAGGAAGAGCGTCTGGGACATTCTGCAGAAATTGAAATCCCGGGAGAGTCCGACAGCCAGGTGTGGGCCAGGAGCTTCCCTCCTGCTTCGGGAAAGCTGGGAAGCTGGCTAAAAATCTTCAACGAAGAGCATTCATTGAGGAAGCATCCAGAAGAAGATGAGAATTGGAGTACATAAAAACGGGATCTTCAGCCTGCTCTCTCCACCAACATAAAACGGCAGCATGTTTTAGAATGCTCTAAAGCAAAGACGACTTTGTGGCCACTTTGATCTGTGACCCGTGGCTCAGATCAAAGGAAGGAACCGTGAAAGTCATTTTCCTTCCCAATCTCTTCTATCTGTCTGTATTAAAGACAAGACAATGTGATCAACCCCGCGAGGAAAGGGTGCCAAATCCCCACCGGCCGGCTGAAGACAGAGAGCAGAGTCTCGAGTCTGGGGCCACGTGGACTGCAGAAGCTCCGTCTCTCTTTTCCCAGTAAACATGGAGCAGATACGTCAGGTGAGGGCAAGGGAGCATCCCAGGGCCAGGGGTCCTTCCCTCTTCCAGCCTCCTAATTTCTCCTAGCAGAGAAGCCTTAAAGAATTAACAGTCGCAGACAGGGATACCTTATATGGTGATCCAATATACAGAAACTGGAGCCTGCCAGTTAGGAGTTTTGCAAAGAATTTACCACAACCCAAGACACTGCCTAAAATGAACTGTGCCTCATCACCATGCCCGCCTGCCCCCCTGCCCGCCTGCCCACCACACACAGACACGCATATACTCAGAGGACAAAACTAAACAATCCGGGGAAAGGCAGACAGCTGGTGGTATGGAAGAATTCCTGGTCTAGCCTGGATTCCCCAGAGATTGGTTCTAGCACAGAAAGCTGCCCCTTTCCCCCTGACTGTATGTAGTCTCTTTTGCCAATAAAATAAAAGAAGTGGATTCTAGGCGCTTTTCCTTCATCAACTGTTTCTCTTTGTCTTCTCCCCTACTGACTTTCATTCAGCATGGCATGCCAGGATGTACATCGTATCTTTAAATGTTCCACACGGCCCTTCCCCACAGGTATTGTCCACCGATAGCCATTTCTACAGGCAAGGTAGGCTCAAGGAGATGTGGATCATGTTCAAGTTCCCAAGCAGCTAGCAAATAATGGGATGGTTCCACAATGCACCAAAACCCAGGCTCTCTCCCCATGAGGTCTCTGACCTTCCTCTGTGGCTGGTCTCAGAGGACCTGGCCCAGTGCTGCACATACAGTAGGGCCCTTCTCTGTTCATATATACTGAAGGGACATAGAGACGCTTGATTGGATTAATGGGTGAATAAATGATGATTGAGGGAGCAATTAAATTAAGCTAGGTCAACCAATCAACCAATCTTTTTTTAAAAAAGATTTTATTTATTTATTTGTAGTTGTTTGTTTGTCTAAAAGAGAGAGCATGAGAGAGAGAGCGTGCACCAGCAGGGGGAAAGGGCAGAGGGAAAGTGAGAAGCAGACTCCCCGCTGAGCAGGGAGCCCGATGAGAGATTTGATGCCAGGACTCTGGGATCACAATCTGTGCCGAAGGCAGATACTTAACCAACTGAGCCACCCAGGTGCCCAAGCAGTATGGTTCCTATCACTCTTCTGAAGATTTGATGATGCTGTGTGGATTTTTAATCCATTGACAGTGCATTCAATTGCAAGGAACAGAGAAACCACCCAACAATGACGTAAATAAATAAGAGCTTTGCTTTTTTCATGAGTAATGATGTCCAAAAGTGGGCAGTTAAGGGCAGGTGAAGCTCTCAAGAATACCACCGAGGTACCAGGTTCTCGCATCTTCCTAGCCTACCATGATTAGCCTATGGCTTTCATCTTCATGGTGGCAGAATGGCTGCTGCATCTCCAGGCAAAGTATCTGTGTTCCAGGCAGGAAGAAGAGAGAAGGGGAAAGCCTTCTCTTTATAAATCTTTATGTTGTTAAGTGGTAGGAGAAACCCTCTCTAGGAATACCTGTCAATTTGCCATTAGTCAGAACTATGTCACATCGCCATTCACAGGTGCACAACAAACTGAGAGATCACGGAGAAGACAAGGGAGAAAGGGGTTGACATAGGCTCTGTGTGTCCTCTATAGAGCCTGCCATGATGGGTCCATTACTTAAGTCCATATCAATAATTTAATCAAATTCAAGCAAAGGGAACAGTCTTTGTGGTTTTCTTTGTTCAAGAGCCAATATAAAACCATGCATAATTAGAGACTTGAAAGTAAAAGTTTTTGTGCTGTTACCATGCCAATCAAATATATCATCCTTCATAATTTATTCACCCCATGAGCCCTTGTTGGGTCAAAGATAATTTTTTTTTCAGTGAATGATATCTGGCACATAAAAGGCACTTAGAAATGTGTATTGAGTTGAACTAGATCACGTTTGTCTAATAATGAAGAAGAAAGCATTTCCTGAGTACTGAGTGCAACAGTTCAAAAGAAACAGAAGACGCCATCGCCACCCTTAAAGAGTCTGCAATCCAGCAAGAGGGTTCTGGGACACAAACACAGACTGTAAGAGAGTCACTTCTGAAGCTATAGTAACGAGACAGGCAGCTTGAAAGTAGGAAAGGGAAGCATGCTTAGGGTGGCGTTTGATCTGGACCAGACAGAAAAACACCTATCGTGGCTGATGTCACTCCTAACACCATCATCGGTCCCCAGGAGGAAGACTCAGGGCTGGCTGCTTTTCATACCAACCATCAAGTCTAAATGACCCACCCCTCCATCCCCGACCATACACTCTCTCCAGATGCTTGAACTCAGGTCTGCCTGGGCTGAGCTAGATCTCTGGAAATGCAGAGAAGAGAGATTGGGAGCACCCCAGAGAAGGAGCGAAGCAGGAAAACAGGTCCAGGGTGTGAGAAAGGAGAGGGTGGGTCACAAGCCTGCCCCGGGTGCTGGAAAAGGGCCACAGGGAAGTGAAGCAGAGTCCAGCCAGACAAGGTCAGAGAGCCGTGTGAATGCAAAAGGAGATCTGGACTCGTGGGTATCAGAGTAATAGAAAGACCCCAGTGACTCAGTGTGACAGTGATAGGATGCCTCCGTCACACTGGAAAATTCTATCAGACAACTGTGTGGCAGGGAAGAGAGGAGAGGCAGACGGGGAGGAAAGGAGTGAGAACTGGCTCCAGCCTTCTGAATGCAAGAGGGTGAGAACGTGGTCTCCTGTAGCAAGGAAAGGGTACATCCCAGGAGTCCAGGGCAGACTTACTTGGGTGGTTTGCCAGCCACCCACCTTCTCTGCATGTTTTGTGACAGAACCTGTCCCCCGGCCACAGCCTATAAGCCAGGCTGACTGAACCACAGCACAATGAAAATACAACCACGGTTTCTCCCTTCCAGGAATCTGGGGTCGGGACTCAAACCAGCACTGGCCTCACAAAGGCACGTGAGTTCAGGGCTGGGACCTGTGTTCCTGGCAAATCCCAGAAACCAGTGGTGCAAAGAAGTTGGAAGGAGAAGCAGCAGACACTAGTGGGTGGGAGAGAGAGCGCCTTGCGAAGTTACGAAGAACTCCCCTTGTCCTTCCTCAGCCCCTCAGCAGACCATGCTATTTTGCCATCCTGGGTTCCATAAGCTAACTCTCCATCCTGGTTTTTTAACAAAAATATTAATCTCTTCTGTGGAGGCTAGCCTGAGTGGCTTTCCTTCGTTTGCAATCACAGTGGCCCCAATGGAGGCAAAGACATTTCAAAATAAGACACGAGAAGGGCTGGACAAAGTGACTCCAGGCTGCTGGCGGTGATGTCCAGAAGATGGGGGGCACCTCCAACTACCATAAGACCAGCACGATGGGGGCAGTGGGGAAAGTGATGCTGTTGCTCTTTGGCCAATGGCAAGGTCTCTCATCCACGGCAGGGGGAAATACGGAGCCAGTCAACCAGCACCACCAACCCATACCTGGTCGACAACCGGCTGCTGACCTTTCCATGTATCTTGTGCAAAGTTATAGCACAGGCACCAAATTTATGTTTGCTCATTCATTCCAATATTTAATTCTTTTTTTTTTAAGATTTTATTTATTCATTTGACACACAGAGAGAGAGAGATCACTAGTAGGCAGAGAGGCAGGCAGAGAGAGAGGGGGAAGCAGGCTCCCTGCCGAGCAGAGAGCCCGATGTGGGACTCGATCCCAGGACCCCGAGATCATGACCTGAGCCGAAGGCAGAGGCTTTAACCCACTGAGCCACCCAGGCGCCCCTCCAATATTTAATTAACAAAAACTACCAGAAAATGGAAACAAAATGTATATTTTTACCAAAGTGAAAATGGCAGATTAATCTTTTTGGTGTTGTATAAAGCTTAGATCAAGCACATCATTTGTAAAAATGATTACCAATCTACTGGTGCCTCCCTTAATGATTGTTAAATTACCCCTTTAATAGATAATTAATGCATTTAATGCCTCTCACCATAATGATTCCTTTTATGCAAATTTGACTGATAATAGCTGGCAAACACAATGCCCCCTTTATCATGATTTAGCTATCTAAATGTCCTTACTACAAAAGACAGGTCACCTTAAATGCTTCTAATAATAATCCAATAATCCAATCCAGTTTTTCCTCTGCACAAAGAAATATGCATTAACTTTATACACTGATTTCTCGAAGAGTTTTTCTACTTCCCAGAGAGTTGCTCTGAAAATCTGCAATAAGAGGTCATCCTCATTTCCCAAAGCAACTTTTTCTTAGGAAAATTTTCAGAACTTAAAATTATTTGTAAAAGTCTTCATGCTCCTTATATGGGCGCTGGCAAAGAAAAATCACTCATCCTAAGGCATATCATGAAACACAAATTAGGAACTAAAATCTCCTACATGTCAGCTTTCAAATTATTTTATTTATCACATTTAATGAGTAACCCACAGGAAGTCAAAAAGAAAAAAAATCACTTAGAAACCAATAGATTTTCTCATGCAAAGGGCATTATGACCACAAAGGAGTGATTGCCCCTCTTCCTATCCCCTTCCCATGGAGTTAACAAAGCCTTCTTATCCTAAGAAAAATTTTAGGTTAGCCATTCAATCATCACTAATTAATTATAATTCTTTTTGTCTCTGATACTTTCCTGAATACAACCACCACAAAACTGATATATACACTATGTGTACAATTTACCTCCATGTGTCCTCTCCCCACCCCACCGATGAGCTGCGGGGCATCCATACTGGCTGTCCACTTGTGGCCAGTGAGTGATGGTGCACCAACCAGCAAACACTCTCAGCCACAGACTGTTTCCTTGGCTACCTGTGTGCAGTGTTGGCATCCCTGGCCGCCATTCACTTGGCTTACTGACTAGCTAGTTTGACTATCTTGGCTACCTGGAGAGGTACAAGGGGTCACGTCCACTCAGGCTGTAAGAAATCAAGAAAAGAACACGTTTTCTAAAGCCCCTAGGAATCCTCTAGGAAATGGACCTAGAGGCAGTAAGGGATCCTTGAACATACTGAAAAGATTTCTTGAACATCTCTGTGATCTGGGAGGAACAACCAGCAAGGTCTGAGCCCGCTGGCTAAAGGCCTACCATGATTCAGGTACTCATCTTCTGACTCTTTTCTGTTACCTTGCATTTCCAGGAAAACTACTCTCTAAGAAATGGGATCTATAAGAATCTAACTCAGCATATGGGCCAAAGTGAACCAAGGAAACAACATGCGAGAAAACACCCCAGGGGTTTTATCTCAATCAGAAAAACTCAAAAACAAACATACACACACGTGTGTGCACACACACAGGGACTCAAAGAGCCTCCAACAAGCATGCCCATTATGCATTGCTTGTAACGGCTAAACTGAAAAAACGTCTTGAAAATCATCTCTCTGTAACGGAACAGAAAAATAAAGTGGTGCATTCATAGCTAGCACAGTAGTAATGAGGAATCATTGTGAAAAAAACACACAGACTAAAAAAAAGAGAAGCAAAGTGCAGAATACCATGTAGAATATGGAACCAATTATGTAAAATCCTCCTAAGCCAACACTGTGCATTTTGTAAGGTATATACACAGGTGTGTAATCATGTTTTGAAAAAATGTCAGGAAAGAGAATGACCAATTTGAAATAGTGGTTGTTCCAGGTATTACAATATGGACACATAATTGATCAGAGTCCACTTGCAGAGATGTTTCTCGAGACGTGTGGAAAACTTGCTTGCATTTAGCATTTAGGGTCCTCTACCCTCCCCACCTTTTAAGCTGAACTGTCTTAAATGTGCCTCCTTATACACTGAGAATCACAGTGGGGTTTATAATTTTTGTTTCAACCATAAAACGTGATTTTAGAAAGGACAGTCTATTATATTCACACCTGTTTTTACCCATCCCAACATTTTTTTTCCTTTCTGAATTCAGCCCTTCTTCTGCTACCATTTCCTTTCATTTAGAGAACTTCCTTCAGCCATTCTTTAAAGGTAGACCTGAGAGCAACAAATTCTTTCAGTATTCCTTAGTCTGAGAATCCCTGTACTTTGCTCCATTCATATCCAAGGATATTCTTGCTATAATTCTTGCTATAAGTCCCGTTCTTCCAATATATAAAAAGTATTACACCACTTCTTCTGGCCTCCCTGGTTTCAGATGAGAAACCTACAGTAATTCAAATACATAATTCCCCTATAAGTAATGAGTCCATTTTGTTTTTGCCTTTAGTGTTCAGAAGTTCAGTTTTGATGAGTCTTCATATGAATTTCTTTGGATTTATCCTATCTGGGGTTTCTCATCTTCAGCTTCTTGGATCTTTAGGTTTATGTATTTCAACAAATTTAAGAAGTTTTCAGCCATTATTTCTTGGAATACTTTTTCAGTGTCAGTCTTTCCTTTCCTTCTCAGTCTCCACTGATATGAATGTTATTATATCATATCATATCATATGTTATATATAACATGCTGTATTATGTTCTTCTGTTATTGTCCCATGGACACCCCCGAGCCCCAGGCTCCAGTCTTCCTCTTCTCCCCAATCTATTTCTCTCGGCTTTTCAGACTGCATAAATTCCTGGATGAATTCTACTGATTTGTTCTTAGGTTCACTCATTCTATCCTCTGTCATTTCCACTGGACTAGTGTGTCCGTCCAGCAAGTTTGTGCGAGTGTGAGAGAGGGAGAGAGAAAGACTGTTATTTTTCAGTTCTATGATTTTCATTTGGTTCTCTTCTTAGAACCTAGGCTTCTTGGTGAGATTTTCTAATTTTCATTTGTTTTAAGAGAATTTGCAATTGCTTTTTTTTTTTTTTTTTAGATTTTTATGATGACTTCTTTAACATCCCTGTTAGATAATTCCAACATCCATTTCATTCTTGATTCCTGTTAACTGCCTTTTCTCCTTGGAGCTGTAATTTTTCCTGGTTCTTGGTACAAGGCGTGATTTCCACTATGTCTTGGACATCCTGGATATTATATTATGAGACTCTGGTTCCTACTTAATCTTCTCATTTGGCAGTCACCCCCCCATTGAGGCGTGGCAGGGAGGTGTTTGAGTGTGCATTAGCTTCCCACCGGGCCCTGTCCACACTCTCTCGGCAAAAGTGACACACTGAGTCATGTTATTTTACTGCATTCGGGTGGGGTGGCAGTTCTCGCCTCTCCCCTCTGCTGACATCTTTCTGGTCAAAGCGATACTCAGCTCACATCGCCTTGCTGCCCCCGAGTGGGCACGTCAGCACAACTCCCTGCCACTGGAAGAGCAAGAAGACTGGAGAGAGAAATGGCACAATGCTTTTTGCTACAGAATGGACACGGGCAGTCAGCTTCCCATGCGGCCCTACCTCCACTAGGCCTAGAGACACTGGACTCCTGGCAGCCCCGGGTCATACCACCCTGACTAGTCTCACTGGTGTCCTATGGGACCAGCACGGGTGGGCGATGGAGGTGGGCCAAACCAGAGTGCCACATAGCTCTGCTTCACACTGTCTCATTCGGTCTCATTGCTGCGGCCGTGGGTGTGGAGGGCGGAAGTTCAGCTGGAGTGACGGAAAGAGAATGCTAACAACCCTCGGTTTGTAGTGCCTCGCTTAGCCTTGATGCCTGGCGAGGGTGGAGGCTCAGCTCACTCTGGACTACTGCACCAAGCAGGACATGGGAGACCAGATCCCTGCTCGGCTACCCAAATACCAACCAGTGAGGGAAGCTGACACTGCCTTCTCCAGTCAGGCAGGGAAGGAGAGATTAGCTCCTTGCCTAGTTCTTCGGACACCACCAGGATTGAAACACTACTGATTGATTCTGCTGGTTGGGAGCATGGGAGGCAGGTATGACAGGGGATTAACTCTCTGTGTGGCCCTATTAAAACTATAGGAAGGCGAGGGATTTTTTTTGCCATTGGCATCTGGCGAATATTGCTAAAAAGGTTTTCTGCTATTAGGCCATCCTTTTCCTGGTCCTCTCTGCCTAGGGGAAACTGACTTTTCTTACAGTCTGTGCTTCCTGGAGGTCCTCACCTGGAGTGCGGTGTAGCTTCTGGAGTGCTCTGTACATGCTATATGACAAGTAATAAGGAAACCCAGGGGACCCACAGCCACGTGGTCCCACATGTGTGAAGGTCCTTAGGCCATTGGTCTTCTCTCAACCCTTCAAAGTCTTCCTATGCTCCTTTTTTATATGATTTCTAGAATCTTTTAGTGGTAAGAGGTGTAATGAGGCTATTCCATCTTTGCTGGAAATAGATGGATCAGTAATATTCTAAAATTTCTTAAGGAGGATGGACTCACGTATTATCTTGCACAATTCAAAGTTTAAGTCTTCAAGGGCTGAAGACTATTTCATCAAAGGAAGCCTAACTACTGGCAAAAATATCTGAAGATGACAACTCCCCCAGTTCCAGAATATATTTCTTCAGTATTTATTTACTGAACATCTGCTAAGTTGCAGACACTAGCTGGTTCTTGGAGTTACAATAAAGAACATAACAGACACTGTCTCCATTCTCACAGAGCTTACGTACCCGGAAAGAGAGGGAGACACCGACCAAGTATATAAATACCTGGGTACTCACAACAGCGGTAACTGTCCCACTGACCCAGATTCCTTCCTCCTTTGTCCATTCTCCAACGTCAAATTAAGCTCAACACAGAGTCGTTTTATTATCGATTTCATAAGTGGATTTGTGTGCATTTTTTTGCTTTGAATCAAAACATCGGTGCCATAATATTCTGATTAAAATGTGCTAGCCCATCCAAATTAAAACCTTTTGATTTTTTTTTTAAAGAATTCCTCCACTTAATTATTTTAGCCCAAGCAAAAGGCATGGTGAAAAGGCTATGACATCAAGCAAGACCCAGTAATCCCTGTCTCCACTTACAATTGGAACGCAGAAGATATAATGCAGACGGCCTGTTCAGAGAACTTCTCCAAGTGTCAACCTTTACTTCTTTCTCATTTTGTATTTTAATTAAAATAAATTGAATCCAGGCAGGCTTTCTTAAAATTAATGCCTAAAGTGATTTAGGAAAAAAAAAACCATAATAAACAGCAACAGCAGTGCACATATGCCAAAAGTCTTACATTCCTAATAAATTTGTAATGTTTCGATAAAACCTTAACAGAATCCAAGCCTAGATAGAAAGAGACACATGAAATGGGTCTATAAGCACTGAACACTTAGAGAAAGTGACCCCAATGCTGTTGTTTTCAAGTAAAAACTCACAGATCGTTAGCAAAAGAAAATGTCCTTCTTTGAAATGAATTACAATATTTTGGAGAATGACACTGTATTCTAGAATTCGCTTTATTACAGAAATGCATTTACATTTTTTTTTGCTTTAGTTATATTTTGGTATCAGTATCTGAAAACACACAGTGATTTAAAAGATCTAAAATGATATGACCTTTGTTTATCCCCCAAAATAAGAGTTTCCTACTGATTTTCTGATAATAAAAGTAATATAATTTCATCATAAAAATCAGAAGGCACAGGAGGATCAAAAATATTGAAGTAGCTATATTTTACTAGTCTGGTGACATATAGTCTTTTAGATGTGTATCTATGAATACACACATTCGTAAAAATGGGACCACAAAAGTACAGGGTACTTTGCAGTTTTTATTTTATTTTGTTTTGCCCAAACATGTGGCATGGCCATCTTTCCACACTAACGAACATGGACCTTTATCACAGTTCTTATGGCTGTAATTTATCTGAGTCCCTCATGGATGGACATTAGGTTTGAACAACCAACTTTTATTAATCCATTTTATAAGCACATATTTTTATAAAGCTACAAGGTTAGGTGTATATCAAGGGCATAAATTTAAATTATAGTATTTTAGAGAATGACATTGTATTCAGTATACAGAAATGCAACCGCATTTATACATGTATATGTTATTGTATGAAAGAACTTGTTCTCAAATTTCCACACTACTCAAATAAATGGAGAGAAATCCCCCATTGACAGAGTCTTCATAGACTCGAGGTATTCACTCTGGTCTGAAAGTGCTGGTTTTGCCAAAGTTATTACAGATCTGGAGGACCCTTCAGGGTCTGGCTGGTTTGGGAACTTTTGTAGCGTGGACTCTGGCACATCTGAGGAACCCAGAATATCCAAGACCCATCAAGAAACCAAACCATATACAGGACTAGGGTCAACTTCTGAGTTCGTTAACTAGGAAGAGGAGCTTTAATCAAAGACATTTAAAAAAAAAAAAAAGGCTACTTGGTTACTTGCTAGTTTAAATTCCAAATGTTGCCTCTGGGGACAAAGTTATAAATTACCAAAGTCAAACAATTCACTGGGGATCTTTGTAATAGATGCACAAATAATTCTAAATGATCCCAACAACTTGATCAAAGCTATATTGTTGACCCAACCCCAATACTTTTAACACGTTGATTGAAGGGGAGGGAAAATATCAGTAATTTTTCTGAAAGTGAAAAATAGCGACACTGCATCTTGTTAATCCTCAGAGAATAATTTGTATCAAAAGGGACACGTAGCAAATAACTAATTCACATGTACAAGCTCATTTTAAAACTTGCTCAGGGCTTGGAAATGTTTTCACATTTTCCCACAATTTACGCAGGAAGTTGTTGTGTAGCAAGGACATAATTAGTATTAAATATGATTAATTCATACTGTGGGGAAACTCAGGAAGTGTTTTGTGTTTTGATACCATGTTGCGGCTTCTTTTTCCCCCATCTCTGTCCACAGTACAGTCGAGGAGACATTTATAGGGCATTCATTCCCTGAAATTCTAAATAGAATGTCAGATTATAATCAGGGAACGTGGGCCTTTCTCTACCAGTGACTGGGAAATCTAACCCTCTTACGATTACATTATTATTTCATGGATGTTGAATTTTCTACAATACAATGAAATCCAAAGAAGACTATATAAAAATTAACTCAAGCAAATATTTCATTCCACCATCCAGGTAAAGTTCATGGCAAAAGACAACTACTTTCTATTTTAGGGGGGGTTCATATGGCTGAGTACCAAGGTAGGCGGGGGAGATGAGGAGCAGAGGTTAAGCCAAGAGCCATTCACTATATAGTTGTCCGTGAAAGACCATCAGTATAGCCCCCAGGAGATGCCCTTTAAACTATAAAATCCCAGTTACAGCTGAGAAGCATCAGACTCCTCCTAACAGAAGGTACAGCAACACCGGGGCTCTCCTATAGAGACAGGATCTAGAGCAATTCCCAATCTTAAATAGGGTTCTAACATTCCCCTCCAATCAGGTGGTTTGCTGTTTAAAAGAGAGGAGACTTCTCTTTAACAAAAAAACAAAAACAAAGAAAGGAAAAAACTGCATGCCATTATGATAGTTACAAAAGAACTTTCCATGGGTCTCAAGCTTTTCTGAAAATTAGTTTTACGATTTTTTTTTTTTTTTTGGTTGATTAAAGCTAACCTTACTCACTTTTAACATTCCTTTTTTAAATTTGAGGATCCCATGCCATATTAGCCATGCTCCGGGGGAAAAATGTAGCTCATTACGAGTGGAAATCTATAGCAGCTGCCAATCTTTCTGCTTTGTTGTTGCCCAGCCTAGAACTTACTCGGTGTGCTAGAGGGACTGGCTTCATAATCCCCACAACCACTCATCTTATCTGCCTCCAGGAGCATCCATCCCTCCAGCCCAAGTCTTTAAGCCAGAATGGCTGACCAAAGATTCACCTCTTTGGACTGCAAGAGGCATTGGATCCCTCCTATTATCAGAGGCAAATCCCCAAATATGGTAAAGACATATTTTTCCTTTCCCAAAGTAAATCAAGCATAGATCTGTGAAAGGAAAATCAACTTCACTGGATGCAGGAAATCTGCATTAACTAGATGTGTTATGTGAATACACACTAACCAAATTGAGGAACTTCACAAAAGTTTGAAAAAAAGCAACATACACAAAGAGCAAGATGGTTTCAATAAGACAGCCTTTGGTATCTTCCTCAACTTGCTGTTTGCTAAATTTAGAGAGGTAGAGACCACTGAGAGGTCAAAGAAGACTCGTTTGGATGAACACAAAGATGATATTAAAAAGTCAAAGGTAAAAAGAAAATAATAAAAAGGAAAAGAAAAGAAATACTTGGAAGTTCCATATTTTAATTGTGGCTTGCCATTTTTAAGGACTTTTTTTAACATCCATAAATGGGCTCACAATGGCACTGGTGTGAATCATCAGCGACATCTAGTGGATCGTAAGGTTATGGTGTCTAGCTGCAGTTTGAATTCACATCGGATCTTGGACCTCAGTGCCTCACTCCTATCTTAATATTTTCTATATGCAGAAAAAAAAAAATAGGTGACCTTGATTTACTTTAATTCAATAAGTCTGTCTGAGTTTAGTCTAAAGATACGAACCCGGAAGAAACTGTTAAGTTGCTTAGTCAACCTGGCGAAGAACATGGTTGGGAAGAACCTGAGAAAAATCTAACTTGCTGTACATGCCGAGGCCTGGGTTTTATAAAGCTGCATTGTTACTCTGATTGATTTCAAGAATTCAAGTGCAAGAAGAAAGGGCTGCCACGTAAACAAACACCGAGGTAGTAATTACGTGACGATGGTCAATGCTATTTCACCCCTGTCAAGCATATTATGCTTCAGACATTTTTCAAAATGACTTGACGTTTTTTCTGCGTGACATGTTTTGGGTTTGATACAGTGAAAACAGCTGGTTGCCTCCTGCTGCCTAAAAAATCCAGCAGCAGAGAAGCAATGTTGAAGGCTCTTCGCTTTCCTTCAGGATCTCTTTAAAACCCTGCAAAAGAGTTTTGTCACATGCTGGTCAGAAGACAATTGGGTATGGTGGGAAGGGCAAAGCCTTGGCAGGTTGCTGGACCTGAGCTCCTGGTTCCCATTCCCTACCTCGCCCACCCAGCTCCTAATGTCTGACCTTGGGGATGGCATCAACCTGCCAATCTCCCCTCCGTAGCAACATTGGAAAGCACCACCCACGTCCCAGCATTGTCAAGACAGGTGAAGCAATCGACATAGTGCCCGAGGTCAAGTCTAGAGTTAGGATCACTAGACTGCAAACTCGGGGCTGGCAGCGAGCCTGTCTCATGTGTTTCAGCACACAAACAGGGTTGCCAGGATAACACATAAAAACAAAGGATGCCCGGTTGAATTTAAATTTCAAATTTAACTGGGTGTCCTATATTTTAGCTGGCAATCCTCCCATTTGCCCAGGGTAGTCCAACAGTAATTATCAATAGCTCCTCTTTCACTTTCCAAAGTCTCTTGGTTTGGAGACAACTACTTTTGGATCCCTGACTCCAAGCCCATGCCAAGCACTTGCCAATAACAGAAGAGGTCCTCCACTGTGCATCTCACATGACTACAGGAATGGCTCTTTTCTGGATGGGATACCCAAGGGACACACGTGTGTCTGAAACAGTCGTTAATTTGAAAAACCACCCTTTGTTACATACTCTGAAAAATCTGTTTCATGAGGAATGTTACTCGTCAATAGATATGCGTTGATGATCTACTCATGGAAACTTTTGGGCACTCTATGCTGCCACGTGACAAGGCGGAAAGCATTCCCAGCTCTGAGCTGAGCCCCGTTGACACATAAAGAAACGGTCTCAGTGCTGACTTCCGATAACACATTCCAAAACAAACACAGAGGACGAAAGAACATAAAGAAAGGAAGGAAGGAGGGATGGAGGGGCAGAAGCAGGGAGTGAACAATGAAGGACAGAGAAGGGAAGAGAGAGGCTAGAAGAGGAAAAACAAAATGCAGAGTAAAGGAGGACGCTGAGGTAGACAGTACAAGCAGACATAATAATTCTGATGTAATATCTTTGAGTCAATAAAAAGGATTTTCTGATTTAAAGGAACGGAAAGAAATCAAAGGATAAGATTTTGCAAACGGACACCGCCGCCAACTGCGGTTATAGATTATCTTGTAAAATGAAAAAAAAAAATCAAAGAGTGCATTTCTTCACAAAGAGAACCATTAAGGCTTCAGATCTGACAGGTGACAAATTCAGGTGTTGCACGGGGACACGGCACCTACTCTCCATGTGAGGCACATACATTTCACTCCTCATCTGATCTCACTTCTGCACGCTAATTGGGGCTGGTATTTATGATGGGCTAATGACAGAGCCGGGCAGGAATGCCAAAACACCATCGCTAACATCACGGGGAAGAAGAGCTTAGCAGGGATGTGCATCATAATTAATGTCACCTAAGAAATTATTTTCAATATTCAAAATATTTAAGGGGAGAGCTGGTGGTTATTTAATGTGAGAAACAAAAGTACCGTGTAATTGATTCCAAAATATCCCAACCCATTAAAAGGAGTGGAAAGGCAAATATTATGACAGACCCGTAAAGCACAGTTTATAACAAAGATGGAAGGCTGAAAAAGATCAAAATAATTTGGAGCTCTAAAAATTATTGCTGTTTTATGCATTCCTGAAAAATAAATATATTTTAAATAAGACTTCGGGGCCTGACGTAAAGTTTGCATCCTGCATACAGACATCTTGTATCTTTAGAATACAAATAAAAATGTGTCTCCCAGCTCTCTCCAAGTAGTATACTGATGACACAGGCCTCTTCTTGCCTTCTATTGCCCTCGATAAGCGAGAGATCGACATCTGCCTGGAAAGTCATCCAGGATACACACTCGGGTTGTAGTCAATAATCCAACCATCTGACCAAAAGGACCAACTCAACTCTCATTTAAACCAGCCAACCTCCAGTGTGCCCTGGGGTGGCTCATGTCTCCAAGGCTCAGAGTACGCGGATTTTATCTGCTTGGTTGCAAAGAGACAACGTGTGCATCGTCAATCTAGGTCTCTGGAAGGGCAGCAAGATCACTCCTTGAATCATGTCTCCCGAAGGCTGTACTATATGCTGGTTAACAAAGCATAGCTATGAGATACTCAAGGGCAGGGGACTGGCTCCTCCCCGCATTC